>OX940976.1:19875653-20543790 GCA_954871275.1 Leptopterna dolabrata
TTTCTTCAGAAATTTTATTCCCAAGTGCCTTCCACCAAGAAAAAATATTCAGGGGAGCATGTAATGCATTGACTTTCGCAGAACGGGGAGGTGAATTTATAGCGAATTCACCATTCAAATGAAAAAATGACCCATCGGTAAATTTCTCCGGAACGCCAAAAGTTCGAACAAAGGAACAAACCCAAGTTCATTTCTATTTCCGAGAATTTCCAGGCTGGTGGTAGCTGGTAGGTATCTAACTTGTCATTCTGACTACTGGCAATCTATGGAAATCTATCTATGGCAATCTGGAAATCTATTGTGCCTATTATGTTTTTTGTTGCTCATTTCTCATGAGGTCAATGTCATTTTCCTCCTATAGGTCCAGTTTGAAACAACTCACGAAGGGCATGTTTAAAACAGTATTAAACAATGTTTTAAACACAATTTAAAACGAATGTTTTAAAACACCCCTTTTCCAAAAATGCTTTTAAAACACTGTTTAAAACAAATGTTTGAAACAAATGTTTAAAACAGTACCAACCCTGGTTGAGGGTGAAGATGGATCCTTCAGAACTAGGAAATATAGGTACTAAATGCACATAATTATATAGTCGAACTTGAATCTATTCGACCTGGATGCATGCAAAATGTATATGTATGCAAGAAAATTGGTCCCGTCATTTTTGATCAAAACCTTAGATGTAGGTACCTATACAATATTTTTAGCTCTATACTATACTGTGCAATTCGCTTTTCTCCACGCCCGCCACTTTTACACTATAAGCAAGGAATTCGTTTTGTCTGAAGGAAAATTACCTGTTAGGACCCAAGCTTTCTACCTCAGGAATTTGTTTACAAGGCTTTCATGTTTGGTCAGACCAAGGTATCTCGTTCGTAGGTTCATAGCGTTCACTGAATAAACGTTTGGAAGTGAATACTTGCTTCTCCATCCTCTGTTCCGGTTCTTCAAAGTGAATGTTTTTATTTACGCAAAACCCAGATTCATGCGAAAAAATGATTTGTCTCTTGAGATTGAATATATAGCTAGGTTCGACTGTAATTGATGTCTCTGAGTAACTTGAACTGCTCTGTTGGCTATGCTGGAGCTGCTGGGAAGAAGTTCTAAGAACTGCCGGTCATTTGGAACCAACGGGATTTACTTGTCTCGTTTCAGAAGAGGCAGCGTTCTTGAGAACAAAAGCCTGTTTATCTCGCTAAAGCGTGGTTTGTACTTGCTTATCTCATACCTTTCGTGGCCTTTTGTACTCTATCGTTCGTACTATTCGATGTTCCTTCAGAGAGGGATCTGATCACTCGGGTGTTCTTTGCTAATGGCACCCATTTTTGAAATTTAATTGCTACGAGAAAGCTCAACAAAACAGTAAGTTTCAGGAGCGTTTTGGAATCTAGAAAACACGTGCTTTCCACTAATATTAGCAACAACGATGTTGAATTAACTCGAGTTAGTGAAAACTTGTGTTGCAAAACTTTGGGGTCAGTAACAAAGAATGAGACTGAGTAATTCTTTGTTACGGGCTTCCAAACGTTTCCTTCCTCCCTTATCACTGCAGTTCAGTTCCTTCTCACTGCACATTATGTTGTGACGAATCGCGTTGTTATTGATTCATCAATTGTCTCCTGTACATCAACCATAGCCTGGTTCTGTGCATGATCTGTCTTTAACTGCCAATATATAGTGATACCTATCGTTATAAGAGTACTGTCTCTGTCGTGCTACAAGACCAGCGGTCTATCACGGTTTCACCTGGAAGTACGTGGATGAGTAGACTGGATAAAATGTGTAGATTCACCTGTATATAATGGACTAGTCACTAGTAGATACCTGGGGGCTCTCTTCGCTCGCATCTCAATACTAGGTACCACCTACCTCGTATCGATCCAAAACCACGCTGCGAAGATTAGTTGAACTGATGATTAGTTGGTCTGGATAGGATCCCCCCACCCTCCCAATCAATCCAAAATCGCAAAGCACAAATTAGTTGGAATGTGTAGATTAGTTGATATGGATGCCCGCTTCGCTCGCATCTCAAAAAAGGATAAACCATCCGAGATCACAAAATGCCATATTCTTTGGGAAATGAACTATATGAAGGAGGGCTGGGGGCCAGTAATAAAGAATTTGACTGAGGAAACTCTTTGTTACTGGCCCCCGTTTTTCCAACTCGCGTTTATCGTTATTCAAGCAATTGGTGCTCAAGGGTAAAATGAGTGGAAAGTTCGTTTTTTCAAGATTCCTAAACGCTTCTGAACTTATTTTTTCGTCAAGTTTTCGTGTAGTCATTAAATTTTGAAAATGGGGAGAACTCCCGAGAACTGCGTTATGACTATTTATACATCAGCACTATAGAAGAGTAGTAGAACAACAGTGAGCGAGATGATAACCAGAAGCACAGCTTGAACTGATTCGTACAGCTAAGATAATCCCAGGCATTTTCCACGGAGGCAGTAGAACATGATCACGGTTTGAAGCTGCTGTAAATAAAAATACTAAGTATATACCTAGCCATCCTGGTGTGATGGGAAGATATAAATAAAGCTTACCTGGAATGAAATGAGGTTGAAGAAAGCCAGAAGTATTCTCAGCGGAAGTCTGGCTTTGTACGATCTGTGAGCCCACAGGCGGTGAGCGCCGGCAGTAATTCCCAAAGCAGAACATTCGTACGTGAGTATAGCTGTAACGTAATAATATACATCTGGATTAGGTATAATGCATTAGGCACAGTAACGTAAGTAAATCATCTCAACTACAGTCACAACAGTCTAAGGTGAACCACCGTCTAGTGTATAGAGCACACAAGTGCACAGAGAAGACACAACTATTTTTATTTCCATATCATGCAGTCTGACGGCTAAGCAATGTACTATTAGAAGTACAAATCGCTTATAGCAACCTTCAACGGACCGGCATAATTTCGTTGTTATAACCGATGGTTACTACAACCAATATTCCCAGGGTATTTATAGACCCAAAACCGAGTGGAGTCACCTCCCTCGTCGATGTTATCAATAAGTTTTAGGACCAGCAGTTTTCTAAAACTGACTTTCAAGCTTTTGTTATCAACTCCCTGATCCATCGGTTGAAGCAGTGAAGTCGCACTGGCGGGCAAGAACACAAGTTTGATGAACTTGAGCTGATTTGAATCACCTACCTCTAGTCGCCAAATGATGTTCGCTTTTTGTTAGACCGTCAGAGCTTTCCTTTTCGACACAGTGACACGTTTTTAGACTCACGACACGCCAGATACTGCCTAGGAAACTGAAATACGTACCTCTATCTGGTTCATAAATGAACGAACGAGGTTTGAATACACAAACATTTCAGTGAATAACTACTGTCTGTTTCGACCAGAATCTGGTTACTATAACCGACATTGCTGCCTGGCCAACGACGTTATAACCGGTACCGTTTCAACGTTCGTACGGTACGTTTCAAGTACAGCGAAACAGCCCATCACTTGGAAATTCGCAACCATAAGCGGGTTGTTACAACAACCGACGTTGCACTAAGTGATTTCTACTGATGTGAATGGCAATGATTTCCTTCATTTCCAAGAGATAATGAATGATCAAAGAAGAGAACCGTAAACACATTTCATTCAGCAACCCTCCTATACGTAGGCCAGTTATCCTTAAGTGATCCTATTTTCATTCAAGCGGCGTGTCAGTTGACGTTTGGTTCTTGGATTCTTTCCAAAACTACTTAACAAGGAGAAACAGTAGACCTTCAGAGTTCATTTACTGGTTTACAGAATACGCTTTAATTCGAGAAAACAAATTGAAGACGCATTCAAATCCGTTTACGTGCGATGAATTGATAGCAATTCACAGCAATGGGCAAAATTAATTTATAAATTAAGATGAACTTTGCCGGGTGAAGAACATTGTGCCGACCATGAACTACCCCAAGGACGACAGCCTTGGCTCCCTACAGTATAAAAGTTCAAATGCGCCGGCCACACGTCCGGCGTCTTAATTAAATTCGTTTGACGTTTTCGTGATTAGCACACAAAGTAAACGGGGAGCCAAAAGCGCTGATGACAGGAAGAAGGCGATTATCACGGGCAAATAAGGTCACGAATGAAGTCGTGCGAAAACAAAAAACAACTCATCAACTAGGTACCGAAAATTCAGGTGAGATAAGCATTTCGCATTTGAATTAAAATTCAGCACGTGTGCTCTGTTCTGATTGGTTAGTTGTTAGCTTCCGTCGTCGGAAGCGAATAGCCTACCGCCAGCAGCTTACTACCGTTTTGTTCCAGACCTTTCTCAACTGTAACAAACCCCCGCTTAAATGATCATATCTTTCTTGTTTAATTAAAAAAATCTAAAACAAATAAAGGGCATTTATTCTATAATACCTCAACAAATTCAACTGCTTACACTGTTATTTGCTACCTACTTGCTCGGTGCCGGTCCGGTATTATAAGCTCATATTTGTCCGATATATTTGAAGCCCAGCAAACGAAAACGATCAAAACTCGAAAGATATAATTCTAGGTTCCTACCAGACCGAATGTGGAGTTGGATAAGTAATAGACTGATGAATGCAGAAAATACCACAGTCGTGTCCAATGAAATATTCAATTTTGAGGTTCCTGGTACTAATGTAGGTATAGTTGTAGTGTAGATCAGGCTTTTTGTTCCAAAACCTTGAAGGGGGGTGTGTCAGCATTCGGAACCTAATTGGATTTTGATTTTCACTTACAAACACTCTGTGCTCTGTGCAAGTGTGGAGTGATTTATTCCGCATCACCACACCAAGATCGAAGTTATGGACTGAGGATAAAAACGCTACAAATCCTTACACAACGGTTTATTATTTTGCATAGAACACCCATCTGTTAGAGATCACCGCTCTCTGTATAGAATACCCTTCTTTTACAGATCACGGCTCTCTCTATAGATAACCCTTCTGTATAGATCACAGCCACTCCGTAGTTTAGTAATTATTCACCGTTACAAATTAATATCAAGCGTTGAATGTTCAAGCAGTGGCTCTAAAAAGGCAAAAAGAATCACAAATGTAGTTCTGAAGGGAAACTGTTGATGTGAAGTGTAAAATATTGGGTCCCGGAACCGGGATTCGAACCTCTGATCTCAAGTGTAAGAGCCCGACGCCTAGACCACTCCGCTATGGCGGCCACCTGTCCGAGAGACAAGTGATGTGCGCTCTCAACCCAGCTTGATGCCTGCATACAGGCTCCTCTTTTGGGAAAATTTTATGGCGACATCGTAGAATACTTCAGATGGTCTCAAAAATGCAGAAAAAAATCAAACTATTTAAAAATCCATGCCTCAAAATGAAATTTTCCGAGATAGGGATACTCTGGATATTTCAAACCCTATTTTTCACCCCTTAAAGTTGATTGAAAGTAACACCGAACTTCGAGGACCAACTAGAGCCCGAAAGGGACCCATATACCAAATTTCGTGAATTTTGGTTCTTGGGAACTAAGGAAAAAGCCGCGTACAGCGGACGGCCGGAAATATTTTAATTCGATATTCGTATTCTACGTCCCCTGAAACGTAAACCACGAAATTTTGAGGGGGGGGGGGGGGGGGAGTTAAATTTCTTTCCATGGTCGATTCCAAAGGTTCATTACTGAAAAAATACAGAAGAATACTCATCAAGGAAGAATTTCACAATAAAATTACCTGACAATCTACCTCCTGTAATAGCAGCTCAGGTGAAGATCTGATGTGAGTAACTGCTGACGTTTACCTTTTTAAAAAATCTTTTTGTTTCACAGAGCAAATCTGTCATCCATGGTTTGAAGTTTTGAAACGGGGAAAGTTTTTTACTGTTCCGATCCCATATCATTTGGGTTTTTAAACTCCTGAAAGGTATATACTGGGATATCGCAATGACCCCAAATACAGGAGAACTTGATGCAGACCCCTACTTCCTCTCCAGCAAGCACGTTTTATAAGGTTATAAAGTTTTCATTTCAATTTTGAAAGCACTGATCGAAAGAAAAATTTACACGTTTCCGCAGAATAGACTGAAGCTTGATTCCACAATCTTAACCACTTTCGAAGTTATAGGCAGACGATGGATACAACAGATTGATGGTATATCTGCATGCAGTATGACAGGTACTCTCGCTGAGCAAATCAGTCCCATAAGAGTAAGCACTTGAGTAAGATAAGCTGTTTTCGGAAAAGATTTATCGTATTATAAGCGGAAAATAAGAAGTGATGATACACGTAAGTTAATACCTACTGATGGGATTCGCCTAGGCACCTGTATACTGTTATCACTCCCGACACACACTCGGGTGCCCGGCTAATATACATTGTAAATGGCGATTTCTCGTTGACAGTTTCTACAACCGGAGTTGTGCAGCGGAATTTCCGAAATTGGCAACGGATCAGTTCCGCGTCCAACCGTAAACTTGTGTTGTAATGTGCTGAATTCACGGTCTGGAATCCATCGGCCTCTCGTTGCTTCGAGTCCGCTGTGGAAGCTCGTGACAACTTTCTCGTTTTTACGATAGAAAATCGTTACTTGAAAACCGGAAGCCTGCTTTCAGAGTGGAGTCCCCGTACAATGAGTATACGTCAGGAGTAATATTCTTAGGTAGGTATATGAAGTATGAACTCGTTGAGACCCAAGTTGTTCGAAGAGGTTGGTGAAATCCTGTGATTTTAACAAGAAAGTGCAGGAATATTGTGATAATTTCCTTCGAGTTCCGAATGCGAAAGCGTCCCGAAAGTAGCTTAGCACGAAAAGTGAGTTCCTACACGCAATGCGATATGCAATGTCGTTGAGCTAGAAAAATTCTCAAGGTGACCTCAAAATGTTCCTTTGAAAAATTAAAAAACCCCAGGTATTAAATGAAAATGTAGCACAGGTAAAGATAACATAATTTTCTTACTGGTCAACAAATATATACCTAGTGACGGAACGTGAATTAGGAATGATTCGAAAATAACCAACTGTTGATCAGAATGGTATTGTATGCGATGCGGCAATCAACAGAGAAGACCGGTTTAGTATTTGATAAATTTTACCTACGTATTTTAAACTCGTCGAATCAGAACTCCATGCATTTTGTAAAACTTTGTAGAATATAAATTATTATAGGTTGTTAAGCTTTCATACTGATTTTATATGCCAATCAATGGGCCAAGACTATCAATATCATAAACGGACGCCGCTAAATTTGCACGAGAATAATAAATTAAACACAGATAATTGACTCATAATAAAAGTGTACTTATTTTGTTTCACTCTTCTTCTTCTTCTTCTTCTTCTTCTCTGGGCGCCATATACGTCATTATGAGGACCAAGCTCAGCAAAATGGCGTATACCACTGACGAATATCGCGGAGCCACGAGAGTTGTTTTCGGCCTATTCCTCTTTTACCATCAATCTTCCCTTCATGGACAAGACCGACTTAGTTCCACTAGATGGACGTTTTTCAAATGGATGTGGTGGTATACATATCCCGAATGAGAGGCGAAATCGTCAATTTTCGCTATTAAGAACTTCGAGGTGATGATTAAAGAATTTCGAATAGTTTCGAAGTCAAATATTGAGTAGTAATCGATGGTCAAGGACTCAGCAGTCCGAATAACTGACTGTGTACCTCGTTGAAATAATCGACACGAAATACAAGCTGTGCTTACCCCAGGCGACGGTCAACCAGGAGGCGGAAGTGAACTTGAGGCAGGCGCCATAATACGTCATTATGGCGACCAATTCTAACACATAACCTTCTACACGACTGGGGCTTCTGCACGACTGGGGAAAGCTCCAGCGCAATGGCGTATACCACTGACGAATATCGCGGAGCCACGAGAGTTGTTTTCGGCCTATTCCTCTCTTGCCATCAGTCTTCCTTTCAAGGTCAAGACCGACTTAGTTCCACTAGATGGACGTTTTTCCGATGGATGTGGTATACATATCCCGAATGAGAGGCGAAATCGTCAATTTTCGCTATTTAAGAACTTCGAGGGGGGTTCATTGAGTAGTAATCGATGGTCAAGGACTCAGCAGTCCGAATAACTGACTGTGTACCTCGTTGAAATAATCGACACGAAATACAAGCTGTGCTTACCCCAGGCGACGGTCAACCAGGAGGCGGAAGTGAACATGAGGTAGGCGCCATAGACGGCGGCCATGTGGAGGTACACAAATAGGATGATGTTCCTCCAGACGAGCTTCCACTCGTAGGTTCCCTGGTTACCTGGCCGCACCGACTCCGTTTTGATGTTCTCATCGATCTTCGTGGGCGGGAGGTCCGTCACAGGCGCCGATGTTACGTTGGGGGCCATCGCTCTGTCAACAAAAGGAAACGAGCTAATGAAACTTCCGTCAACAGGGGATGATATATGATACTTAGGAATACAATGGCTAACTTCTGATATTCAATAACAACCAATAGGCACGTGTAAAAGCGTGGCCAGGAATAGAGAGGAATGACGAGAGTCGTTGGAGTATACCCGAATTCCGAAGGGATCGTAGCAGCAAGAAGAATACTGCTAACAGGAAGGCTTAGCTTTCGAATGTTCCCATTAGGTACAACAACCCTGTCGATTGTCAGGTAAGCACGTGAACTAGGGTCGTAATTAGCGAAGCAGGGAGCATCTACTGTGAGGACCATGACCATTATAATTCACTTTCACCTATTATAGGAGGACTTAATATTTTCTCTAATTAAATGTGACCTAAAGAGAATACATACGACCCAAGTCCCCCTGGGGCGGTTTGGAATACTTTGAAAACCTGGTTACTCTGAACGTACGTACATAAGGCCGATATGGTAGTGCGGCACAACAGTAGCTATTGACTTATTTGAACGGTGCAAACTTAAAATATTCACTATTACCAGAATCACAGGAGGTGATCTGCGGGAGAGGAGCTGCGTATAGCTGGTTTAAGTGGGTGTTGAAATGTCTATGAAATGAATAACGATGACGCTGATAGAGAATGTTGAAATTCCGACGGCGAACCGACACTTTCTGCACTCACTTGAACTGCTGATCGGAAGGATCCCAAGCTGTGTCAGTGAAATCGTTCGAAGACGAGAAACGCAACAACAGAAATCCAAACTTACACATTCGGATGGAATTTGAATTTTAAATATTTTCGCAAAATAAAACAACGGATATGGTTGTCAAGGTGAGCGAAGAAGAATGAAGGAAGTGCATGAATTGGTTGTCATTGCTACTTATCATCTGCGTTGTAAAAATATGGAGGCATACACGTAGGTGTCACCTCTTGAGACTGAAGCGAGATGTTAGGCTTCGTATTTTATGTAATTATGATTAGCTCACCCAAACTGAATAAAATTATGACCCATCTACCTAAAACACCAACAATTTCTTTTTGTCACTAACTCATCCCCCCCCCCACAATTTCACTGATATTATTTAGTTTTTTGTATTTTTGGGTTGGAAACGACATAGAACAAAAGGTTCAATGTAGATTAAACACGGGTTTCTATTGCTTATGCAGGTACCTCTCTACTTTTAGTATAACTTCTTTATATTTTAGCAGAGGGACAGATTGGAATTAGGAATAGGTGTGGGAGGATTCAACTGTTCGTACCAACCAAGTTACTTCACAGTGACTTGCAAGAGTTTTTAGAAGTAGCAATATACGGAGAAAAACGCTACGAAGTCTTTGTCACATGGGTTTATTATTTTATTGGACTTACCTACAGACCCCCCCCCCCCCCTTACCTTGATTCACCTGTTGATACTATTTCTAGTGTTATTGTAGGAATTTACGTTCATTTCAGACAATTTTCCAGGTTTTTGACTCATAAAAAACGAATTTTTGGAGATGAACCTTCGTTAAAACCTCAATTCTTCACTCGTTGGTCAAAATCAACTTCATATTTGGTCTTTTCGCCCTAAAAAAACATGAAAACGATACCTCTCAAGCTCATGTGCATTAAAATTTGAGAAAAAACACTCAAAAATCCCTATTTTTACACCCATTTTTCACCCATAACACCCCTGGGTGTATTCCGATCGGGCTGTCGCGCTTCGGAGCCCAACTAGGACCCAAATGTGTTACCAAACGGGGACCCAAACCGTGTGCGGAAGAAAGACGATTATGGACCAAAATTTAACGTAAATTTAAGGCTGAAAAGGCTGAAACTTCGTTAGAACCTCAATTTTCCACTCTGTGGCCAAAATCGACTTCATATCGGTCTCCTCGTCCTAAAAAACATGGAAAACGATGCCTCACAAGCTCTTTTTACTAAAACAACAAAAAAACCCTATTTTTACACCCATTTTTCTCCCATAACACCCTTAGGTTTATTCCGATCGGGATGCAAAGTTCCGGGACACTGCTAAGGCCCAAACAGAGCTTGCGAAAGAACGAATTCGTTACACCGAAAATGAAGTAGAATTGGATGATACGGCGGACGCACATTGCACTTTTTTGAATCTACGCACCTTGAAACGTAAAAGTAAAAACTCGAGGGGGGATGTTATAACTGTAAACTTTAACTATAAAATTGTTTGCTGAGCGAAAAGCCACAATTAATATGTACAGTGAATGAGAAGGCCAAGGTGAGCCAACCGACCCAATAACCCAGTCATGTGATGTCCAGAAGAAAGGACGTAGATACGCGTGGATGCTTCAAGTTATTAGATAGGTACGTTAGTCATTACTGTCATTAGATAGGTATGACGGCCTGTCTCCCCCCCTTACCCTCCACAGGCGGTAGAGATAGCAGCTAGGACGGAAGACGTCCTTCCCCCAGACCAGGGAAAGCTGAAGTTGTGCACGAGGTGAAAGCACATTGAAACTCAAGAGATCGCTCCGAAAGAAAATCTTACGTCTGGAGGTTTCGATAAATCCATAAAAGCAATTCTGTTTAATATGCAGGCTTCTTTCACGCGGTAACAGCACACCAATGCTGCTCCCGGTATATCTACTGTTCGAGCAGTGCTGCCTACGTTTACTGCAAAAACTACCCGCAGCTAGATAAAACTACCAAAATTATACCCTCAACTACCTCTTACGACGTGAAAAGATTATTATGAACAATGAACACGTAGCTGTAAAAAATATGAAATTACTTATCCACTGTCAGGCCAGTCAGTAGCTGATCTGGGGGGGGGCAGTGTTGCGTAGAAACTTTTTTTTAAACGTGTTTATATGGGTGCAATAATTACCTATGTAAACAAACATAAATTCTAACAACAAAAATTTTAAAATAACAGTAAAATATTTAATAAGAAAATGTTAATTTTCAATATCTAATTAAAATTTTAAATTGAATTTTATAAAAATAGGGGTGCTCTGAACACAGAATTTGATGCTCTACAACACTGGTTATATGACAGTTTTTCATGCGGCATAATCATTTTTTAGTTCCAGCCGTGCGAAACTGAGCAGAGCATAACACACTTTTCAATCAAAATGATAAAATTTGCCTATTTTTGAACGCCGACTGCGACCAAACAGTTAAACCAAATTCAGTGTTTAAGGAAGTTATTCGAAGCAGAATTTAATGCTCTTTAATTTTTGGTTAGAGTCGAAGTTTCTGCAAGATGTACCGTTTAGATTTTCTAAGCCAACTGAAAAAAATCCATATTTCTAGGTTTTTTGGCTGCCAAAACTTGTCCCGAGGTCCCCCGTGTTAGCCTTTCTGTTTTTTTACGCGTTTTTACCCATATTATACAAGTTGAAAAAAGAAAAGCTTCTACAACACTTTTTGTAGCATACAATACCTCTACTTACTGTGCTTCATTACCCACACTCTTTCCATTACCACGACCACAGTGACAATGGGACAGAAGCAGTTAAGAATAGAGTAGAAGTCAAGAACTCCTCACTGAATAAGGAGTCAGGCCTGCTGGGGTTCCTCCACTCCTAGATATTCATCGCCTCTGATCTCGCATTCATAAAAACGGTTGTATCGTTTGACTTAGAAACAGTTCATTCGTTTTCAGTTAGCTCGACCTCCAGACGAATCAAAACCAATTTGACATTGGGCTGTAGATCCCCGTCAAGCCTCCGTGACCCCCCCCCCCCCCCCCCCCCCATCGACCACACACTACTTTCGCCAGGTTCTGGGGTTCTCGCCACCTTTCCGTTCTTTCCCCTTCAGTTTTCCTCCAATCTTTCTCCCATTTGCCTTGCACCTTTTGGCACGACGCTGCATATAATACCGATACTATCGTATGCATTAATCCTTCTGTTTTCACAACAGTTGATTGCTCTTTTTCTACGTACCCTCGAAGCTACCAACAGTGGCGGATACTTTGTTGGTTCTTCAGGTATATCTCGGTTTTTGTAAGGGTGTGACCAGGTCTATGGATGTTTTTCTCTTTGACCTCCCATTTTCAAAGTGGAAAGAGGACGTCCAAAACGCAGGTAGCCAACTCAAACCTTCACTGGTAATTTCAGCATATCCTGGCTTGATGAACACGGACGATCCTCACATTACATTCGTGATTTATTATCATTACCTAGGTACACGAAGAAGCACTTGCAAGTTGATCAGTTCATTATTCATTAGAATCACAATATGGTCTGACGTAAGTTTTTGGGACAGCCAATAGTTTTATAAGTTTAGTGTACCTACCGCAAACTTCGTCCCTTCCCCCCCCCCCCCCCATCGGAATATCAACATGGGGGAGAAAGACTTATTCGCCACTAGGTACATTTTGCTTTGCAACAAACGATTTGCGTTACATACTTTCCAAATTCACCTTAGAACACCATGAATAATTCCCGTTCGTTGAAACGCCCAGATCGGCAGGGCGGTAATATAACATTCTCCAGAGTACGGGTGTAGACGATAATACTCGTACAACGAAATTATCGGTTCAACGACCTTTGAAGTGAATTCATCGGGGTCATGAGCTTCACAAAATAGGTACTAGGCAATTGGAAACGTAAAGTTGCATCAGATATCACTGGTTTACTACGTAAGTACCTATATGAACTTGAATACCATGGGTAAAAATAAGAAGGGTTCCAAAAAAACATTATTCAGAAGACGATGGATGAACGGAGGTTTTGTTAAGTCAAATGATTTTGGTGACCACAGTGAATAGTATAAAAATAGGTACCTACTAATATTACTATTTGTATATTACTATGATGGTGAGCTTTCCATCAATAGCAGTCATTTTCAACTCACTACAGGACGCCTCCCACCCTTGGGTATATTCCGATCGGGCTGCAAATTTTGGGAACACAACTAGGGCCTAATGGAGCCTGTGTGCGAAAGAACGAATTTCTTAGACCGAAAATAAAGGGAGATATAGAATACGGCGTACGGTGGACGGATATAGCATTTTTTAAATCTACGCACCTTGAAACGTAAAAGGGAAAATTTTGATGTGTTATAAATTTTTTGCTGAGCGGATGCATAAGAAGGTGTATTATTCACGGAATAATTTTTTTTCGTTATTTAATTTATTGCAACTGAATATGTTATATACATTTTCATCTAGCAATAACTGAATAGGTACTAACTACATAGAATAATAATCCAAAACGTAGAAGAATTCGACCAGGAAACACATTTCCTATTGATATGATAATCTGGTTTCCTTCAAAAGAGAGATAAATATACGAAGATGAACGGAAACCTGTTTGTAAACACCTTTCGATTGATGACGCCCAATACAGCAGAAAACGAGACTGCTGACTCGAGAGGTGCCCACGTAAAAAGCGGACTTGAAACGGATGTTGTTTAGTTTGCTCGACCCTGCGATCGTCGGTTCACATTGAGGCAAACATTGATATTTATTTTGTTTATGAGTTTAGGTAAATATATTCACGTTCGAGGCACATGTCCGCTGCGAAACGGAAAAAAAGAGTAACAAGATGACCAAGAAATAAAATACCTAGTGACTTTATTGCAAGTGTGGTATTGCTACGCTGTGAGAAATGAGCGACAGGAAACGATTCCGCGATAAAGATTACAATTCTGACATTATACTAAACTTCTAACGGTGTTGTTATAATATAATCTGAGACGATAAGGTAGTAAGTAGTCTACCATATATTTTATCGGCCTTAAAAAATCGCAACATCAACAGATTCCTTATCTGGGGAGGTGCCTATGTCCACTGTGTGTCAGGCCTATACGCCCAGATAGATGGGATGAAATGCAACTTCCCGGAGTTTTGCAGAATGTCATTTCACATAAAAGAAGGCACTTTTGGTGATGAATCCAAGCAAAAAAATTATTATAATGCAAAAGATGTTACCATGTAACAAAGTCAAAGAAGTTGTTGGCTGCAGCACGATGTAAGAACACCCAACAGAAATTCACGCATTGCAACAAGTACCACACTTATGAGTAACAACACACTTAACTGGGACTAGACCAAGGAATTACTGGACTGAAACATATTACCTACTAGGGCCTGGCATGATATGACAGATGGTTCACTCACACAAGTAATTTTCTGGAAAAGGTACCCGGGTATGTGCGTTCTATTGTCTCAAGGCCCCTTCTTGACGACTGATCCCCAGTAGTTTTTTTTCTCCCAAAAACAGATATAATAGGAAGTAAATCTGAGAAACTTCGAACAGAGAACTTGCGGTTATGCCTTCACGTCAGAGACACGTATAATTGCTCAACCAAGTACGAGGAAAAGTGGATACGAACAGGGGAATTCCATTCTATTCATATTTCTTTAGATATCAGGAAGGCTGACAGTAATTAATAAACATAATAATTACCTATATTAGGTACAGCAACTAATTATTACGATGGCTTATTTACCCGGGCACCTAGTTTGCATTACGTAATCATTTACTGAGACGGCGTTTGATATTATTAACCATCGGAACGATGGGCGAAGTGATTACCGAACATCTCTTCCCAGGATTTGAGTTCTAACAACCGGAAAATCATAGTTAAGCTCCTACACCCACTTCGAAGTGCGAAGTGCATAACGGCTTTTACTAAATGCCGCAATCTCAGTTAAGGAAACCGCCGGTTAAGAATCAAACAGATCTGTCAGAAAAAATACGAACATAACTATTAGAATATTGGATAAATATGAGAAAACCTAATAGTCAGGTATCTATTTATTACTAGCCTGACCGCTCGCTTCGCTCGCTATCCGAGATTCGCTGTACGCAGTATCGTGGAACCAACAAACGAGGGAAAAATCCCATACCCTACCGGGTATTTGTGCCCAATTTTATCAAAATCCGTCAAGCCATTCAGAAGTTGACCATGGTCGACCATATTTCCGCTATGGTCAGGGAATTAAAAATGCGCCTACGTTCAACTTGGGAGGCTACCGGATATTGGTGCCAAATTTGGTCGATATCCGTTGAGCAATTCGGGATTCGACCATGGAGGGGCCCATGGATGCGCTAAGGTCGACCGCGGGGGTAGTCCGAAGGGTCGATCGTAGATAGAATTTCACGTAGATTACGAATACGCGATAAAAAATAGGGGTTACCATTTCAATTAACGAAGTTGACCATGGTCGACCATAGTTCCGCTATGGTCAGGGAATTAAAAATGCGACGTTGCACAACTTGGGAGCCTACTGGATATTCGTGCCAAATTTGGTCGATATCCGTCAAGCCATTCAGGAGTTGACCATGGTTGACCATAGTTCCGCTATGGTCAGGGAATTAAAAATGCGACGTTGCACAACTTGGGAGCCTACTGGATATTCGTGCCAAATTTGGTCGATATCCGTCGAGCCATTCAGGAGTTGACCATGGTCGACCATAGTTCCGCTATGGTCAGGGAATTAAAAATGCGACGTTGCACAACTTGGGAGCCTACTGGATATTCGTGCCAAATTTGGTCGATATCCGTCAAGCCATTCAGGAGTTGACCATGGTCGACCATAGTTCCGCTATGGTCAGGGAATTAAAAATGCGACGTTGCACAACTTGGGAGCCTACTGGATATTCGTGCCAAATTTGGTCGATATCCGTTGAGCAATTCGGGATTCGACCATGGAGGGGCCCATGGATGCGCTATGGTCGACCGCGGGGGTAGTCCGAAGGGTCGATCGTAGATAGAATTTCACGTAGATTACGAATACGACCATTTCAATTAACGAAGTTGACCATGGTCGACCATATTTCCGCTATGGTCAGGGAATTAATAATGCGACGTTGCATAACTTGGGAGCCTACTGGATATTCGTGCCAAATTTGGTCGATATCCATCAAGCCATTCAGGAGTTGACCATGGTCGACCATAGTTCCGCTATGGTCAGGGAATTAAAAATGCGACGTTGCACAACTTGGGAGCCTACTGGATATTCGTGCCAAATTTGGTCGATATCCGTCAAGCCATTCAGGAGTTGACCATGGTCGACCATAGTTCCGCTATGGTCAGGGAATTAAAAATGCGACGTTGCACAACTTGGGAGCCTACTGGATATTCGTGCCAAATTTGGTCGATATCCGTCGAGCCGTTTGGCCGTGCATAGAAGGACAGACAGACAGACAGACAGAGATTCGTTTTTATAATATAGTAGGGATACTGCACGTCAATGATTCTTATCTTTCACTTCTTATCCTTCTTCCCATCCTCTGAAGTCGAAATGCTAAAAATCATCATTATTTTTAATGCGCTGATAGGTATCTTAGCATCGCTACAGTTCGATGTTTTTAATGACTTCGGCATAGCTACTCAGTTGTTTGGCCGCTTTGGTCACAAAGTAAAATACAATGAGTTCAATGCCACACTCAGGGGCAGCGCTAGCAATATTCGATGGTGGAGAGGGGTGAGGGGGATATTTCGCCAACTTTATGTCCTAGCGTTTTCACCAAAACCTACTGGACATACGTACAGAAATGTTGGGTGTTCATTTACTGTGTCTTTCATGTGCAATAATTGAAATAGCTATTTTTGATGGTTTCCACGAATTTTGGCTCCCAAAAATTTGAATTACGCTCCTATTTTTGACAAATTATCTTTGACGATTGATAATGCCATTTAATTGTCTTGATTCATCTGTTGATACTACTTCTAGTGTTATTATACAAATTTATGGTGGAAACAGACAGTTTCCTAGGTTTTTGACTCTGGAAAAATGAATTTTCGGAGCTAGAACTTCGTTAGAACCTCAATTCTCCACAATGGTCCAAAATAGACTTCATATTCGACCTTCTCGCTCAAACAAACATGGAAAACGATACCTCACAAGCTCATGTTCACTAAAACCTCAAATAAAACCTTGAACACCCATAACACTTCGATGTATTCCGATCGGGCTGCCGAGCTTCGCAGCACAACTAGGACCCAATGGAGCCTGTGCGCGAAAGGACGACGATGTTAGACCAACATTTAAGGTAAATTTAAGGCTGTAACTTCATTAGAACCTCAGTACTTCGCTCGTTGGTCGAAATCGACTTCCTATTCGGTCTCCTCGCCCTAAAAAGAACATGGAAAACGACACCTCACAAGCTCGTGTTACTGAAACACCAAAACCCCTACTTTCACACCCGTTTTTCACTCATAACACCCTTGGGTACATACCGATCGGGCAGCTAAGTTTCGGAAACACCAAGGGCCCGAATGGAGCCTGTGTGCGAAAGAACGAACTTCTTTGACCGAAAATAAAGATAGATATAGATGATACGGCGTACGGCGGACGGATATAGCATTTTTGAAATCTAGGCACCTTGAAACGTAAAAGAAAAAATTTTGAGGGGGTTTTCAAAAATTGTTTTGCTGAGCGAATGCATAGGTGTATTATTTACAGAATAATAAACCAAAATCCCCCCACCGATCTCTATAGGAGTGGCTAATCGTCAGCAGCAGAGCAGAAGTTAGCATACTGTACATAACATGAACCAGTTACCAGAACTTCCCATTCACCCAAATAAATTAATGACCTCAATCCTTCTCTCCTTCAGCTCGCTCCATTTTCTCACAATTGAGTCGAAATCACTGTTGCAGTAAAAGGAGTCTTACAGCATTGTTTCAGGCAGTAAAAAGGACATTTAGCCGCTCGTCTGTCATAGTATATCTTAGAGAAGACAGTTCTTGGCGATTTTCAACTGGTTAAATGCCGTTTCATTTGATGCCTAGCCATAATTATATCCAATTGTTTTTGTCAGCTGAATAATAAAGGCCTGCTTCAACTCTCTTAAATTCGTCCATTTGCAAGTCAGATGGATTAGTGGCCGAACGGAACACAGAAAAAAGGATTTCCAGGGCTAGACATGTTGTGGACACTGATTCACAAGTTGGAACATGATATGCCAACTAGGGAATCGTTTTTCAAATATTAATATTGTTTATCGCTTTGCGTACCTAACTAGCGATTTCCAACTCTGCCTCTGGACGCGAATTTGCCAAATGACCGATTTTCTCTGAGCACCCCCCCTCCCCACCACGAAAACGGCCTTGGCCACACTTGATCACATAATTGTTTTATTTCTATAGTTAAACTTATCGGATAGTTGAGCTTATACTACTTGATGATTGTTGGGGTAGATAAGTTGGCACATAATGCGAGTATATTTGGTTGGGCGGCTGCCATCGTTCGCCTGATAGCGGTATCCGGACTCTGGATCGCCGACCTCTTCATTCTCAACTTCCGCAAGCCAATAACCCGCCCGCCAGGACCCTCCCGAACACGAACTGCCTGATGGGAGAAGCTCACGTCGCAGCAAGAGCTCTGAAATAACATAAACCAACCTTCTCTTCGCCCCATAACCGGGTGATGTGACCGGAATTATCACCGTTTTTTACTCGGAAATATCACAGTTGCAAAAACGCACACCTAAACTACGATGAACATGGGATGTCCATTCAATGCCAAAAATCTCTGGGGTTTTTTCCCCATTGAGCGCGAAGACAGAAAAAAGCGTAGGAATGAACCAACATTTTCATGGGTGAAAAACCGAGATGCTTCCTCGTTCCTTCAAAGCAGGGCATCATTTTTATCCACTTTTTCAGCAATTTCGAAGGGACAAGTGTTGAATGAGATCTCACGCATCGAAAAAAAAGGGTGGCCCAATCAAGGAAACCGTTCAATTCGTTCAAGGCACGGCTTCTTCTCGGCGACAATTGGGGTTAACGGAATCAAAACGGGAAGGTGAAGAGGATGAATGACACCCCTCTGGGCACGAGATGGAAAAACCAGCGCCTCAATCCGACTCGGAGGACAACGGAAACCCCCTTCAAGATAGGACGAGTCAGGACACGTCGTCTTGCTGAACTGCTATCGGCAGAAGAAGACGAACACACAACTAAGAAGTTCTGGTTGGCCAACAGCGATGGTCACATACCTGCACATGAATACCCTAAAACGAATATGAATAAAATAAAATGAAAAAACAAGTTCAAAAATTCATGTTCCTACCTACTACAAATTTTGAACGATTGCGACAGCGAAAAGGATGTAAGTCGTAGTAGGACGATTGGGATAATTGGAAGTGGGCCAGAAAAATGTAATTATTGCTTTAGCGGGATACTGTAAAAGTTGGTCAAATTCCGACATGAAACGGCCAACCGTGTCTAAACGCACTTTCGCCAAACTACAGGCTGGTATTCGTTCTGACACGAGGCTCTGTATCTGCATTTTTGATTTTTATGGATCACAAGGAGTGGCTCACGATCTTGGACAGGTAGGTTACAACTATAATATAAGTACATAGTACTGTTTTATGTTTAGTGCACAAAAGAGAAGTAGATTCGTTATAGGTACTGATGGCTGATTTCAAGGTGAACTTTCTGTTGTCTATTTCTATATTTTGATACCAGGCGAGTAAGAGTTTGATTGATGTAACAACGAAGAAATCAAAGAGAAGTGATAGGGTAGTACCGATATAAAAAAGTGTCTCGGGCATCACTTCCTCGTGTGAGGGCTTATGAGACTGGGAGCCGGCAGGACATCTTGCATAACTACAAGAGCACATCGACCCAGAGGCACTAGAATTCAACGCTTCTGATCATACTCGTAACTCGCGTTATCAAATCCAGTGACAAAGCACGTAGCTGTACCGGCGTGTGTTTTGTCTTGATGAACAGTTTTACGCTAGGTTGCTCGGTTCGAAAAACTGATACGACCATCCTTAGGGGTATTTCTACGAATAAGTTTTTTGTGAACTAGGTAGCTAAGTTCTACTGGCTAAATTCAAATTTTACTCCCATCACGAACTTGGAGCCATCATTATTGGTTCATTATTCTGTGAATAATACGCCTATGTATTCGCTCAGCAAAGAAATGTTCGAACACCCCCTCAAAAAATTTTCTTTTACGCTTCAAGGTGCGTAGATTCCAAGAACGCTGCGAAGTCCTTGTCACATGGGTTTATTATTATATTGAACATACCTACATGTTGGCTGTCCATTTATTGTTTCTTTCATGTGCAATAATTGAAATAGCTATTTTTTTATGGTTTCCACAAATTTCGGCCTCCAAAAACGCGATTTTTTTTATTTTTTATTTATTTTTTACAAATTAGCATTGATCATAGTGCCTTGATTCACCTGGTGACACTAATAGTTATTATACAAATTTCTGGCGATTTCACTTTTGGAATCTACGCATCTTGAAACGTAAAAGAAAAATTTTTGAGGGGGTGTTATAAAAATTTGTTGCTGAGCGAATACATGGGTGCATGCATTATTCACAGAAATAATACAATCAGAAAATAATAAACCAAAATGCAATGTCCGTACGCCGCATCATCCATAACTACTTTATTTCCGGTAAAAAAATTCGTTCTTTCTCACAAAGGCTCCATTTGGGCTCTAGTTGTGCCCCGAAACTTTGCAGCCAGATCGGAATATACCTACCCAAGGGTCTTACGGGTGAAAAATGGGCGTCGAATAGAAGTCTTTGAGGTTTTTTTTAGGTTTTAGTGAACATGAGCTTGTGAGGTATCGTTTTCCACGTTTTTTAGGGCGAGGAGACCAAATATGAAGTCGATTTTGACCAACGAGCGAAGAATTGAGGTTCTAACAAAGTTTTAGCCTCAAATTTACGTTAAATTTTGGTCTAACATCGTCGTTCTTCCGCACACAGGCTCTACTTGGATCCTAGTTGTGCTCCGAAGCTCGGCAGCCAGATCGGAATACACCCAGGAGTGTTATGGGGGAAAATAAGGGTGTAAAAATAGGGTTTTTCGAGGTTTATTTTGTGGTTTTATTGAACAAGAGCTTGTGAGGTAGCGTTTTCCTTGTTTTTTAGGGCGAGAAGACCGAATATGAAGTTGATTTTGACCAAAGAGTGAAGAATTGAGGTTTTAATGAAGGTTCAGCACTCAAAATTCATTTGTCATGAGTCAAAAACCTGGAAAATTGTTCGAAACCACCATAAATTTGTGTAATAACATTAGAAGTCTAAGCGTCCTTGTGTAACATAAGGAGCCTAATTCGTGTTTTTGGGGACCAAAGTTGGTGGAAATCACAAAAAATAGCTATTTCAATTATGCTATCAATTAGTGCTAGGACCAGCAGATTGTTTACTACTCACGTGAAAGAAACAATAAGTGAACAGCCAAGATTTCTGCAGTTATGTCCAATACAATAATAAACCCATGTGAAAGGACTTGGCAGCGTTTTTACATTGGCAGTTTCCTCTTTCAACATCATTGCCTACAGATAAAGAAGCTACAGTTATTGCTGAGAGGTTCCTAAATGACGTAGTTAAATTCTTCAGGTGACTAGTAACTATGCAGTGTTCTAGCTCTGGGTTGCATAATTGATTTTAAGGCCTAAAATCGCATCCCCATTCATGGATGCTGTCCGATATAATGACCCACCTCATAGGTAGGGATTCTTTCCAAACAAGCTTTACTAAATAGGAGTAGGTTTGATGGAAAACAACGGGCCTATTTTAAATAATCGATCCCTGTGGACGATCTTGCTCGTTTGTACTAAAATCTGGGCAGACCCAGAACCGAATTTTGGTTTATTATTTTCAATAATGAACCATTGGAATCGAGCATGAAAAAAAAAAAATTCTTACCCCCCCTCAAAATTTGATGGTTTACGTTTCAAGGTATGTAGAATCCAAAACTGCAATAAAAATATTTCTGTCTGTCCGCCGTACGGGCCACTTTTCTTAGTTACCATGAAACAAAATTGATGAAATTCGGGTTATAGGTTCCGTTCGGGGTCTAGTTGGTCCTCGAAGCTCGACGTTACTGTCAGTCATCTCTAAGGGGTTCAAAATAGGGGTTGAAATTTTCAGAACGCCGTAGCTCGAAAACTTCCGATAGAAGGGTATGGTTTTTTTTACGTTATTAAATTTGTCTTGAGCTAAACAATTTTTTGAGACCACCCGGAGCATTGTACGTCCAGCCGTTCGTGAGCACCAAAAAGCTTTGTCAACACGATCGTGAATCAAACAGTATAAATCCGGCCCGGATATCATCACTAGGGAGCATCTGATTATAATCAAGGATGGCTGTATGAAGTCGAGTTGTTTGTTCTGCGAAATTATTTCATTTGACAAGTGATGGACTATTGGATTTTGTTGGTAGGTACTTCTGAATCTTGAACAAACGTTGAAGTATTATTGATGGGTAAATTATTACACAACGGTAAATTAATATATCACGGTAAATTATTACACCACGGTAAATTATTACACAACGGCTCATCTACCAAGAAGGGGCTGGATTTTGTTGATAGGTACTTTTGCAACTTGAACAACCGTTGAAGTATTATTGATGGGCAAATTATTACACAACGGTTTAGTTAGGTACCTAGTAACGAGTACGGGGTTAGGTACTAACCTACGGAGGGTCCGCGATCTACATAATATGTGTAGAATAGTACGTATGTTATATAGAAGGGTTATCTTTACGGAGAGCTGTGATCTGTAACAGAAGGGTATTCTGTACAAAATAATAAACCGTTGTGCAGGGATTTGCAGCGTTTTTCAATTTAGATTTTACTAACATTTTAACGATTTCTATTAAGTTTCCACTTTGTCATGCGTGTTCCTGACAGTAAGATCATAGCGGCGTCTCGTCTGACAAGAAGCTTTTCTTCCCGGTTCGTATGGATGGGAAAAGGCCAATTCGGTCGAACATCCTTGGCCCGGGGGTGCGCGCAGTCAACAAAGACTCCTCCTCAACCCTTTTCTCGTAATTCCTTTTTATCCAATCGTTGTAGAGAAAATCAGTATAAATATGTATTAGGTATGGTTCTTTCTGGGAGCACGGCCAAAACCCACCAACCCCCCCCCCCCCCCCCCCAAAAAAAAAAGAAAATCAAATAAATTAAATTTGAAAGATAAATGAATATTTCCGGATGACAGCAACTAGATGAAGTTTGGTACCAGTAAAGAAGGCAGGTAGGTACATAGATACTCTACCTTAGTAGAAGATACAATAATATATTGTACGTACAATAAGTAGGTAGGTACCTATATTATTACACATAGAATACATACATATATTGTACAATACATACATATATTATTGTATGCACAATAATATATTGTATATAATATTATACAATAATATATTGTATAAATGGTATGTACGGTAGATTATGAACAGTTTCGCTCTCAGTTTTTTCTATGTAGTATTACTTAATGTTTTGAGTTTGGTGCATGATAAGTCTGGATTGAACCGAATTTTGCATAGGGGGATGATCTCCAGTCGAGTCTTTTTTAGATGTAAATTTCTACCACATACTTAATATTATTTTGTTAGGTTCAAAGAACCTTGGTAATTCCGATCGAAATTGATTCCATAACGTTTGTGTAGTAAATAGGTAGGTACCTAGTTGACCTAGTTGTAGTTGTACTATAAGTCTTCTAGTTTCTGTAGGTAGAACACGGAATTTTTCTTGGGAATTATTGAAGGAAATGGTATAAAATGATAAGAAGATCATCAAAGATTATAGCTAGGCTCAGGCGATACCAAAATTTCGCTATACGATGAAAAATACCCACATTTTGTCAAGAAATCAGGCACTGCAAAAGTGAGAGACGAGTTTCGAAAACGGCAACGTTGGATCAACAGAAACTGCAATGAAATTCAATTTATTAATTGTCTAAAATCTGTGATGGTAGACTTATTAAGGTAATGACAAAAACTATGATTCAAAAATTCTGGTAAATATAGCGAAAATATACTGTACCAAGGTCAAGGCATTTCGGAATTGGTCAATGGGTCAGTTGCTATTGTTGATAAACTCAGAAACTACTACTATACTTTTCACTTAGTTCCCCTGTTGTGACTTGAGTCTTGGGGGTCACATTTAGCAACCCGCCAGAAAATCTCGCCCCAGGCAGTCATCTCGCTGCGGCCGACCCTGTCTGGGAGAAGCTGCAGAATCAATTTTCAAACCGGATCTTTCCCCTTGAGACGAAAGAAAACGGGGGCAATCAATACCCTCATATATCAGGCTTAGGGCTTCTTGGAGTACCCTGCCACGATTAATAATTTACTATTACTGTATGAATACCTTCCGTTTGAAGTAATACATAGTATGAGACTAGCACCCATTCTTATCCTGACTCAGTATTCAGTATAGAGATTCTAAAGGAGTTATGTTTTCGCGCATGAATTCAGCTGATTATGAACAGGAACCAAAGGAACCTAATAATTTGTCATCCAACGACGAGATTATCAAAAATTCAAACTGAAAAATAATACAGCTCGTTGTCGCCTACAAACGTCGCTCCCAATTTCCATAGTTTAGTGAAGCGAATTAGCGAATCTACGTGCACTGACTCAGGTTAGCGGCAAACCCAGAAGAAAATTATGGGTACCTAACATGGTACATAACCTGATGGTAGTTGACTAGCGAAGCTTATGGATACTACATCACAGCTCCATTCACGAGGACTTCACATCATCAAGTAATGTATTAGAAGAAAAAAAAAGCTGAACATTCACTGAATAATGTTCATAAAACAAGCGTTGGAACAAAATAATCGCAGAGATGCTCCTTCAATGGAAAGCTTGAGACGGCCTATAGCGTAAATTACGACGGATCAACCTAGGTAGGTATGTTTTGGGACGGTAAAAAATGGTTACAGCGTGATATAGGTCAAATCAATCACATGGAGTACTTGCGTGAAAGTCCGAACGTAATTTGAAAGCTCAACAAAGACCAATAAGGAGAGCTCCTGATGGATCGTTTTATGCGGTTTTGAAAGTTCGTACCGGGGGATCCCTTCAGTCAAAACAAGCGGGAGTTGAGAAACGCATTACGCGACCTGCCATTAAACTTGTAGGTACTCAAACGTCAAAAAAACCCATGTACGACAATGGACACCTGATTGATTATATTAAAACCTAGGAAATACTAAGATGTACAACTCTATTTCGATGATTACTACGGCAAACTACCTAAAATAAACAGGAACTACCGCTGAAAAACAATTAAGGCGACAACATAACGCAATTTCCATCAGAATCCAAACAGTTTATAATTTCATTGACTGGCGTAATTGGCAAAGACAATGACCTAAATTCTTGGTGGTTAATAAATCAATTTCAAAATCTAATGAACATTTGGAATTGACTAAAGGTGAGCGAACTCCCCTCAAAAATTTTTTGGTTAGCGTTTCAAACTATAGGTTAGGTACCTACTGTAAAAGTTCAACGTGCGGTCGTAAAATTTAAGATTTGCCATTGACGTTGGTAAGTGTAGGGAATGAGCTGCTCGAACATTGCCTACCAGCCTTGGTAAAAGCTTGAAGACTCAAATGAAAGAAAAATACATCGAACTCTTGCCACGCATTTTGGTGAATCTACTGGGCACTGGTAAACGCAACAGGGGAAGACACCTACATTTATTTTTCATTATAATTTGGTAATTTGGTTTTTAATTCATAAATGAAACAGCATCAGTTCTTTAGGGAAACAATGAAAACAAGTGAACATGTAGCTCAGGTTTTTAAGGAATTTAAAAAAAATATATATTTTAACTGCGAAGTAGAGGCTCTAAACTGTATGAAACTTTCAGCGCAACAATGAGGCCACTTTTTAAACATAGAACACGTGTCAATAGCCACCGGTGACAATCGCTACAACCTAAAAACGTGCGACAATCGCCACCAGTCCACAACAGGCTGTAAATTCACGTAGAAATATTATTTTTGCGTTATTTTTCTGCCTGAATAGACAAGTGATGTGGATGCTCGTAAGCTCGCATCTCCAAAAGGGAAAAAATTCCTACATCGGCCCAAGTAAACATAATATAGATTGGTGGGGTGAGTAGATCAAGTGGCGTGTAGCTGTACTTTTGAACGGACCCGACTGCATGGTAGCGATTATCACTGGCGGCGATTTACAGGATACCTAAACACGGATATTATTCTCTTAAAGCTTCTTTAATTTGGTTTGTAATTTGTGATCAAGACATCCCTCGTGGAATTTCAAAATTTCATCTCCGTGCTAAGACAATCTTATCAAGTGACCTACCGCTCCACTTCCGTATATTTATACACTGCTTCATCACCCAAAATATCCCGGAGATGTGATTGTTCGACTGTTTTTTCTCCAATAAGACACTTCAACAACCTACCTATTTTAGTTAACGGAAAATGGTTCATATTAGATAGGTTCATAATGGAATCAGCGCAAGAATAAGTCATTGCAACAAATTCTGACTAAATAACTCCGCATTTGGGAACTCCTTTGGTATATTATGAATTGTTTAATGGTGGTTTTAGAATAGACTGAAATGGACTCGTATGACTAGGGAACAAATTCCTCAAAGTCATTCTGGGCCATTTATAGCCAGTAGATCACGTAGATGCTCGTAATGCATACCTGGCTATAATTTGGTGGTACAATACACTTTCTATGAGAAACATTATATATGATTGATTATCAAGTTCGATTTGCCTATAATAAGATGAAGGATTTTCCAGTATCAATTACCTACACTTTAAAACGCAAATAGCTATTTTATTTGTTTTACACTTGATTTTGCAATATTATTTGGTGTTCAACAGAAGCAAAACTCTATTTCTACTTTATCGAAGTACCTTGTTGCATGACTGCGGTATCCGCACGATTTAAAAAAAGGCAACACGGATTTTAGATAAAGAACAGGTTTAATTAGGTACATAAATATTATAATAGGTCAGTGGGAATTTTTCTGAAAAGTAAGTTTATCAATAAATTTGACAGCTAGAACACCTCAAGGATCGTAACGTGGACCGGTGTGGGCTTACTTCACTCCAATAAATAAGAGGTCGTGGTATTTGAAGTCTGAGATGTACAGCCGTAAGGTGCACACATGGACCGAAATATTATGTAATGTGCACGATAATATTTATTTCTATTAGAAATTGCTCAAGTCCAAACTTATTGTTAATCAACTGCTAATTCCTTAGTTGTTTATACTTCTAATAAAAAGTCGTGACTGTGTTCTCAAACCTCATACGAGTTAGTTTAATTTCTCACACTTATATTAATTTTGTCATCCAGGATCACAGCGTCAAATCCGAACTGTGGTCATATATCTCTCGGTAGTTGTATAATAGAGGGCCACCGAAATTCGCACATTTACCGAAACGGTTTGGTGAAAGCCGGTCTTCGAGATTTCCTCGGGGCATTTCGGACTCTACTCAAAAAATCTCAAGATTTACCAACTCGCGTTCGGTAAAAGGCCGAATTCCTCCAGGTTTTCGGACATTCGCCGGTATAATCGGTAAATCTCGGGTTTTACCGCCCTTCGGATTTTTACAATACCAGATACATCATACAACCAAATAATTAATATTTAGTAGAAATAATAATATCATTTCTTCTTCATATACTTACCTACTATAATTATCATTTCAAGGACAAAAAACGCTGCAAAGTCTTTGTCACATGGGTTTATTATTCTATTGGAGTTCTAGAGATTCTTGTTGGCTGTTAAATTTATTGTTTCTTTCATGTGGAATGATTGAAATAGCTATTTCTGATGATTTCCACCAATTTTGGCCCCAAAACATGAAATAGGTACGCTTTTTTTTCCCCAGATCATCTTTGATCATTGGTAGTGCGATTTAATGGTCTTGATTCAGCTGTTTACACTTTTTCTAATGTTAGTATACACATTGATGGTGATTTCAGACAGTTTTCCAGGTTTTTGACTAAAAAAAACCAATTTTTGGAGCTGAACCTTTGGTAAAACCTCGATTTCCGCGTCTTTGGTCAAAATCGACTTCATATTCGGTATTCTCGTCCCCAAAAACATGGAAAACGATACCTCAAAAGCACATTTTACTAACATGTTGCTAAAACGCAAAAAGTACCTATTTTTACACACATTTTCACTCATAACACCCCTGGGTATATTCCGATCGGGCTGAAAAGTTTCGGGACACAACTAGGGCCCAAATGGAGCATGTGTGCGAAAGAACGACTTTTTTAGACCTAAAATGAAGCCTGTAGACGTGATACGGCGTACGGCGGACGGACATTGCATTTTTGGAATCTACGCACCTTGAAACGGAAAAAAAAAAGTTTGAGGGGGTGTTATAAAAATTTTTTGCTGAGCGAATACATAGGTGTATTATTCACAGAATAATAAACCAAAACAACAAACTGTACTGGAAGACAGCAGCGTTTTTATTTTCAAAATACCCTGTCGAGCCTTGGAAGCATTCACGCTACAAGAAAAATAATTACTAAACGATAAATTAGCGTACCGTAGTAATTTAGTAGTTGGGGGCTAATTTCCACGCACGTACTTGAAATTTCTTCTACTATTCATGAGTGCTCATAACTTTTTGTCTCCTTGCGAGTGAAGATGCTCAGGAAGGGGATTCAACAGAAGTCAGCTTATTGCAAAAGCCGTTTACCTACATAGTTCGGCAAACTGTCCTGACGCTTGGCCTTTTCCCATCACCAGAACATCTTTTCCATACGAGTATTTAGCTTCCTCCCTACAGAAATATTGTTTACCATACGAGTGACTACCGCAATGAATGCCAATGAATCGGTGAAGGATAGGTAAGTATATTTGAGCATGTCCCCGACACTATCTCTCTGAATAGATACAGAGTGGGGCGACTGGCCAGACTGGTAGTGATCGAAACCCGTTCAGCCACCTTTCGTGAAACTGTTTTAGGTTAGCCCATCGAATTATACTAGTGTATAATTCGAGTATTGTATCATAGTTCGATGGGTTGAAGCTTCCTTCGGAACACAGTGGCCAAAAGAGAGATATTTTCTATAATAGGTACCTACGTATTAAACTTTCGGTAGTAGAAATAGAACGACAGAGGGAGGGAATTAAGCTGTCAATCAAAAATAAAGTAGGCAGGCCTACGATCCTGAATTTGACAGAATTTTATTTAGTTAAAAGGTCCATATTCCAGTCAACTGTCTAGTGTCACTTTACGAGCAATAAAATTCTACTTCTGTTTAGTCTGAACGTGTCTCAAAAACTAGGTGAGTACCTACCTACGATATTCACAGCAGTAAAAATATTCAATTCTAACCAAACAAGGGGGGGGGGGGGGGTAAAAAAATAGGTTGATAGCTGGTACAATAATATATTGATTGATTGAAGGAACTTGGAAAAACGAATTGTAAAAAAAAGGTATTGGTGACGAACTTGCAAACTAAATGTAATGGTGATGAAATATGTAACTAAAAACGATGATGCGGATTGCTGAGGTCATTGTAAAATTGTGGCTGAATTGTTGTTACTCAACTATGTAGGTAACTACATCCTTACGTTGATTAAAAATTGGACATTTTTGAGAGAAAACTATGGTAGACCACGAATGAGCTACGAATAAATATGCTGGAAGAAGGTACCTGCTGTAATTATTTATTCATTACTGTCATAATGCTATTGTCATATTTCGTATTGTTATTATGGCGCCCCTGAACCGAGGTGAATTGTTTGCTTCATTGCAATAAATCCTTCTTCTCTCACCGCATATCGATCAAATCTGTTCTCTCCTTGCATTCTAACCTTCATATCATTTTTTTATGCTCTAGACGAGCGAAACAACTGGCGTCTAGGATGGGATATACCATTTTTAATATAAAAGTCGGAAAATTCGCTTGATGTAAAGAACTAAATTGTAATATTTTAGAGTATGGACAGTCACTGGATATTTCTATAGGTATAGCTGATTCGAAAACATAAATTAATTGAAGAGAATGCGTTGTTGAGGTTTGGAAATGCGGGGTCGGGAACCTGAGCCCGCTGTACACCTTGACCAGTAAAGAAGTAAACCGGTGAAAAATCGCCTAGGGAAAAGTGATTGAGCGACCAGCTGGAGCTAATTGCTATTCGGTCGGATTCAGTTGAACGTTGGTCCAAACGGTTGGAAACTGACAGATGTCCCGTTATGCGCTTGCGCCTCAGGAGAGGGACAAAATACAAGAGGCAGGACGTAAACAACGATGAAGACAAGATGGGATGATGAGAATACTGAAGGTTAGCCCGCAAGCTTGTAACTTTGCACATTGAAGTAATGTAGAGTATTATTCATTTCTTTATGTTAGAAGAGAAAATCGACAGTACCTACCTATATAACAGGATCAGGTTTTAGGATAATCACCTAAAACGGAGGATGAAACATCCTCAACAAGCAAAGACAGCAAAACCGTATCCCCAACAGCCTCCTTTGTACATCGTTCAACGGACGATCCTCGAAATGTTTTACTTGGAGCGAGCACTCTCTTCCAGATGCTGAATTTTCAAGTAGGTAACCTCAGTAGGTAACCACATTTTTCAAAACTATCTGATCAATATGAATCATATCAAGAAAATTACTCGGGAATGGGGAATTTTCGTAAACTTTTGTGGGGAGGGGGGGGGGGGGATTCAGAACGCTTCGAAAAATCGTAATTTGAAGCTCGTTTTCAAAAATAAGGGGTATTTTTTAAATGAGGGTGACTAAAAGTAAAAATGCGCCAAGAGATGACGTACTGCCGACTGAGGAACGTTGGCTACTACATGAGGAGTTGACAATATCCACTGAACGACAGTTCCTTAGTTCGTCAGTGTTGTTCAGATGGAGTGAATACTACATAAGGCGTTTACAGTATCACGAAACGACAGTTCAAAAGAATAAGGAACTAAGTTGGAGTTGTTCTGCCGTTCCTTCGTCCGGTCGTCCCTGTATCCATGCCAGAAGCCACTCTAATAGTTCAAATATTATTTCTTCTAGTTCAGTGTTTGTGTGTTGGAAATTAAAACGAACTGGAAATGAACTACTGAACTAACTCGAATGAACTACTCAAGAGTGGGATTAATAGACCGATCTCAAGTGTGAGTGTCACTCACACTCGCGGAAGTCTCTGAGCGCCTCAAGTCAGTGACGAACTCGGGAGTGGTATTAATAGACGGAGTGAGACTCTCACTTACCTGAGTGAGTTTGGATTGTACTTGAGATTACCATGAAGAAGGTTTCCTTTCAAACTGCGTATCCACCATGGCGCATCTCCGTGAGGACAGCAAATAGAAAAGAAGAAGAAGAGGTTTTCTTCTAGGGAGGTTACTTTTTACCAGGTTATCGTGTGTTTTCCTTTACATTTTCCGAGGTTTCGCTGGACTTCCTTTCCAAAATGATGGAAAATAAACCGAAACGTACGGTATTCACCGAAGACGAGAAGTTCGTCCTAAGGGAGGTGGTATTGAGAAGGAAGAACAATGTTCAAGGATGTCATCCTTGAAAACAAAAAACGCTGCAAATTATTACACAAAGAAAGGTTCATTATTTACCTGTAGGTATAGATGCCCCTTCTGCGTAGATCACTGTTTTCTGCGTCAATACCCTCGAGCTCCCCCCAGGAAAGCCCTAAATCGAGTGCTGCAGCCGGCCCCGGAATTAAAGTTTCCTACCAATTCGCGGGATTCAATAATTCAATAATTAATTATTTGCAGTTATTCATGAAGCATAAGGCAAATAATAAAACGCTGTGTAATAATTTACCTGCATAGATGCCCCTTCTGTGTAGGTACTATAATTTACCGTTGTGTAATAATTTGCCCATCAGTAATACTTCTGTCGTGAGTCCCTCCCGGGAACACTCCTATCATATTAAGTTCTCACCAATATCCAAACGCCAAACTAAAGCTCCGTAAATAAAGATATGAGTGGGGACAGGCGACAGAACCCAGGGTTACTCAACCTGGGGCCCCACTACCAGCTCCCAGCAAGGAGCTGGAGGGAGAGGCCCCCAAGTACTATAAAACCCCGGATCCTGGCGCTCAAGCTTCATTCGACACTTCCTCTAACCAGCTCTCTCTTCTCTCTCTTACCTTACCTCCCAGATGATCGGTTGAATACAGCCGCCTGGGAATTTCACCTCCTCTCTCCTCCTCCTTGTCTAGATGATCGGTTGAATACAGCCGCCTAGACAAGGGACCTCTCCTTTCCTCTCCTTCACCTAGATGAACGGTTGACTACAGCCGCCTAGGTGAAATTCCCTCATCCACCTCTCTCTCCTCCTAAGTCGTAGATGTTCGGTTGACTACAGCCGCCTGCGACTTTTCCTCACCTTCCTTCCACACCACCTCTCTCTCCTCCAAAAGTCGTAGATGTTCGGTTGACTACAGCCGCCTGCGACTTTTCCTCCTTCTCTCTCCTTTACCTAAATTCACTCACTCACCTTCCACGCCACCGTGATGAGAATTTTAAATTCATCACAGTGGTGAACCCGACGTTCACTCAACCTTCTTCCTTCCCACCTTCCCACCTCATGTGTCGCCCCAGTCAAATAGTTCGGTGTCCCAAATTTTAAATTCAAAATTTCAACCAGTCAGTGTAAATTCGCAATTCTTGGCCCAAACCTCACCACTCAACTCTCAACTCAACGCACCACCGCTCCCGCCGATTGCGAATTTCAAAATTCAAAACCACGTCAAATTTTTGAATTTTAGTTACAGAAATGGACCCGAACTCACCGACGCCGCCGCTCCTGCGACCAGCCACACTGCAGCCGCCCGCCGCTGCGACATCCGACGCATTGGCCGACAACCCTTTCTCCACGCTCTCCCCGCCGACCTCTGCGACATCGGACACCGCCGCCGCCGCCGCCGCCGCTACGGCCGCAGCCGCCGCCAACGTCATGACGGCGTCCGCTGCGTTCCCTCTGTCGCTGCCCCCCTTCTACACGCACGACCCGGCACTTTGGTTTTTCCAAGTGGACGCAGCGTTTTCGGCCGCCAACATCCGCAGCCAGAAAACTCGATATTCCCGGATCATTTCGCTACTGCCCTACGAGATCCTGCTGCAGACTTCTGATATCTCCCCCGACGCCGCCGCTGCGTACGACGACCTCCGCAGCCGCCTCATCAACACCTACCAGCCGTCGAAAATCGCCCGAGTCGCCGCCCTCTCCCAACCTCAACACCTCGGCGACCAGAAGCCCTCCCACCTCTACCGACGGCTGCGACACCAGCTGCAGGGGATTATGACCGCCGACATCGCACGCACGTTCTGGTTACGTGCCCTTCCCCACCCCATCCAGATGGCCCTGGCCAGCCATCTCGACGGTCCCGACGAGCCCCTCCTGCGGCTCGCGGACACCGTGCACGACTTGGCCGCTGCGGCCGCCGTCAGTGAGGTGCGTACGCCGCGCCACCCCCCGCCTTTCCGGGACCGCACAAAATCCCGGGACCGCGGCCGGGCACCCTCCCTCGACGGACGTCGACCCCTTTCGGCGGATCGCCGACGCGACTCGTCCGCCGACCGCCGCCGCCAGCGCTCACCCGAGCGCCGCAACGCATCCCCTCCCCGCCAGCGCAGAGGACGATCCCCAGCAGCTGCGCGCGCATCCAACTCGGCCCGCCCCACCACCTCCGCCTACCTACCTGCGGACCACCCCAACCGTTGTTTCTATCATGTAAACTTCGGTGGGGAGGCCCGCAAGTGCCAACCCCCCTGCTCCTTCGCCCCTAAGCAGGGAAACGCAGACGCCCGCCGGTAAATCCGGCGGGCCCCCCTCCTCGCCAACACGGGGGGGACCATACACATACCCCCCCCGCCCGCATTCACACAGCCACCACCACCAAGCCACGCTACCCCTCCTACGCCGCCGCCACGGCTGCCAACCTCCCGGCCGCGCCTGCAGCGCCGCCAAATCCCTCACCCCACCACAAACGGAACAACCCCTCCCCGCCCGCCACCAGGGCAACCAACCTTCCGGCCGCCACTCACGCCGCCGCTACCGTTCCCCCACCCCGGAACGGCCCCTCCACGCCCGCCAACAGGGCAGACAACCTCCCGGCCGCCACTCACGCCGCCGCGTCCGTTTCCCCACCACGGAACGGAACCTCCACGCCCGCCTCCAGGGCACAACCCCCTCCGGCCACCACTCAGCCCGCCACTACCGTTCCCCCTCCCCGGAACAAGGCGAAGCCTCCTCCTACCAAACTGGCCAGCCCCCCTGCAGACTCCACCGTTCCCCCCCTCCGGAACGACAAGAAACCGCCTCGCGTCTCCTTCGCGGCGGACCAGCCAACGCCGACACACGTACCTACCTCCGCAATTATGCCCAACGCCCTCCCGACCCACCAGCGACTTTTCCTGCGCTGCAGGAAAACCAATGTACCTTTCTTGGTGGACACGGGGGCGGCGCTATCAATATTTCCCAACAACATCCTCCGTCGTCAGGCGCGCTGCTACCGGCAGCTTCTCTACGCCGCCAACGGTACCACCATCCCCTCGTACGGGACGTACCGCTCCTCTGTTTATATGAGCGGGCTCGCGTACGAGTGGGAATTTACCGTGGCGGACGTGGAGAAGGCGATCCTGGGGGCCGATTTTCTCGCATATTTCGGTCTCCAGGTCGACGTCCGGAACGCGCGCCTGATTGACCCCGCCACGAAAACACCCATACCCGGATTCATACATGCCATCAACCACCCCCCTACGCAATTTGAACGCCTCCTCCTCAACTACCGCCCCCAGCGCCGCCCCTCTGCCCACATCTCCACCATTCAACACCACATTGAGACTTCCGGCCCCCCCATCACAGCAAAAGCCCGACGACTCCACCCCCTGCAACTATCAAAAGCCCGGCAACATTTTAATAAACTCATAGCCGACGGCATCGTCCGCCCCTCAAAATCCCCTTGGGCTTCTCCACTCCACATCGTGCAGAAGCCCAATGGGGATATCCGCCCCTGCGGGGACTACCGGCGGCTCAATTCGACAACCACGCCGGACCTTTATAATGTTCCCCACCTACGGGACTTCTCGTCGCACCTCCATGGCGCTAATATCTTCTCTACCCTCGACATTTCACGGGCGTTCCACCACATCAACATTCACCCCCCCGATGTCCAGAAAACCGCCATCATTACCCCGTTCGGACTTTTCGAGTATGTTAAGATGGGCTTCGGGTTGAGGAACGCTGCACAAACTTGGCAGCGCTATATGGACAGCATCCTGCGAGGCCTACCGTTCGTCTTTTGCTTCCTCGACGACGTCCTGGTGGCCTCCAGGACGCCGGAAGAACACCTCCGCCATCTCCAACAGATCCTTGACATCTTCTCCTCCGAAGGCCTCCTGGTCAACACAGACAAGTGCGTTCTCGGCCAACCCTCCGTCCGCTGCCTCGGCCACCACGTTTCATCCGAGGGCATCAAACCCCTCGCAGACAAAGTCCACGCCATTAGTGACTTCCCGCAACCCCGCACCGTGACGGAACTCCGCCGCTTCCTGGGTATGTTAAACTTTTACCGCAGACACATCAAACACGCAGCACAACATCAACAACCACTCATACACGCCATTCCCCAACCCTCCAAAAAAAATGACAACCGCCCCATTACCTGGACCCCCCAACTCATCTCCTCCTTCAAAATTTGCAAACAGGACCTAGTAGACGCCGCTCTATTGGCCCATCCCGATCCTCACGCCCCCTTATCCATCACCACCGATGCGTCCGACTGGGCCATCGGGGCAGTGCTCCATCAGCACACCGGCGCCACCCCCCCAACCCCTAGGCTTCTTTTCCAAAACGCTATCCCCCACCCAAAAAAATTACTCCACGTTCGACAGAGAACTCCTCGCCATCCACGAAGCCATCAAGCACTTTCGTGACTTCGTGGAGGGCAGGCAGTTCTCTGTCGTCACTGATCACAAGCCCCTGACCCACGCCCTCCTACAGAACCGCAAATCCGCCTCCCCGCGTCGCCTCCGGCAACTCGAGTTTATCGGGCAATTTACGTCCGATATCCGCTACTTGCCGGGGGCCGACAACTGCGTGGCGGACGCGCTATCCCGACCCACCCCTACCCCCGCGCCGGTGGCGGAGTTACTGCCCTTCCCTTCACCACAAATCCTAAAATCAAAGCAAACTCCACATTCCGACCCCGCCCTCTCCAATCTCATTTCCGCCTCCAAATTGGAACAGCTGCCGCCCCTCGACCTCTGGTGCGACGTAACGGCCGATACACCGCGCCCTTACGTCCCACCGGAGCTGAGGCGGCAGTTGTTCCTCCACTATCACTCCCTTCACCATCCTGGCATTCGGGCTAGCCGGGACCTTATCAAGACGCGGTACTTCTGGCCCCACATGAACACAGATATTCGTAACTGGGTTCTGGGGTGCCAGAAGTGCCAGCGGTTTAAGGTCTCGGCCCACCCCCATGTCCCACCTCAAACCATTCCCGACTCCCTACCGTGGGAACATGTTCATCTGGATTTAGTGGGCCCCCTTCCCCCGTCCGAGGGGAAAAAATACTGCCTCACGATGATCGACCGTGCCACCAACTGGGTGGAATGCATACCACTCTCAAATATCACCGCGGACACCGTCGCAACGGCTTTCCTCTCTCAATGGGTTAGCCGTTACGGTTGTCCGCGAACAGTCACGGTCGATCAAGGGAGGCAGTTTGAGTCCGCCCACTTTTCCGATTTACTACGTTCCCTCGGCATCCACAAAATCCACACTACCCCATACCATCCCCAATCCAACGGGAAAATAGAGCGGTGGCACTCGGTCCTGAAACAGGCCATTTCTACTTCAACAAATTCCCCTTCCTGGACTAAATCCCTCCCCTACATTTTACTCAGCCTACGCACTTCAGCCCGTCCTTCAGACCAAACCAGCCCCGCACAAAACGCATTTAAAGACCCGTTACGTCTACCAGCCGACATTTTCACCCCAAATCACACGCCGTCAATTAACAGGGAACCGCTACACTCCACAACACCCACAAACGACACCTCTTACCCCAAACGCTTCTTCACCGCCACACACATGTACCTGAAAGAGCCCGGCATGCATAAAACTTTTCAACCCCTGTATGCCGGGCCCTTTCAGGTCATCCGCTCGACACCATCCACCGCTACCCTGTTGATTGACGGAAAGCCCCACACCGTGCCATTGGCACGGTGCAAACCGGCCCCAGTCCTCCCCGACCAATCACACCACACCAATCCCCCGCCCACCCCCACACCACACACAACACACATCACCTCCGTCTCAACCGACGGACCCCGACGTCGTCGCCTCGCTCCGCGACGTCCCGGGTACCGGCTCCCAACAGCTATCCCCCTTCACCGCCACCCTGGCAGTGAAGGGACCCCTCTATCAGTCTTCACCAACGTAAAGACTGTTAGAGGGTGGCACCCATCTTCCCCATCACCCACCTCCCCTCACACTGCACACACACCTCACTCACACACTCGCTGTCACACACCACACCCTACACGCGCCCAGGAATCGGCGGATTCCCGTCACCCCGTTCCGCTTTGTTCCCCGAATTCGCACGAAGGTTGTAAATATTGTACATATTGTAAATATCATGTTTGTAAATATTGTTCATCCTCCTCATCTCGCCCTTGCCGCTCGCTTTCACATTGTAAATATCGTTATTGTAAATATTGTTCACCCTCCTCATCTCGCCCTTGCCGCTCACTTTCACCTTGTAAATATTGTTCATCCTCCTCATCTCGCCCTTGCCGATCACTTCCCTAAATGCCACATGTTTAGAGATCCTGACCACTGCTCCCATCATACTGTATATACTCTCGCCATCTCATCCTACTTATTCTACCTTATATTCTACCTTATATTGCCTACCTTATGTTCTACCTACTTATCATCTACCTTATATTCTACCTTATGTTACCTACCTTATGTTCTACCTACTTATCATCTACCTACTTATAATCTACCATGTTACTACTAGTTTTTAAGGACCGCCTTCAGCTCAACCTCTGTTTGCATCGGCCCTCAGCCCCTGTCACTTTGCGCCTTCAGCTCCTCCTCTTGTTTGCCGTAGCCCTCAGCTCCTGTCATTTTGCGCCTTCAGCGACCACCTCTTGTTTGCCGTAGCCCTCGGCTCCTGTCATCTTGCGCCTTCAGCACCAATATTGGTTCAAACTGGGGGGACCTCTGTCGTGAGTCCCTCCCGGGAACACTCCTATCATATTAAGTTCTCACCAATATCCAAACGCCAAACTAAAGCTCCGTAAATAAAGATATGAGTGGGGACAGGCGACAGAACCCAGGGTTACTCAACCTGGGGCCCCACTACCAGCTCCCAGCAAGGAGCTGGAGGGAGAGGCCCCCAAGTACTATAAAACCCCGGATCCTGGCGCTCAAGCTTCATTCGACACTTCCTCTAACCAGCTCTCTCTTCTCTCTCTTACCTTACCTCCCAGATGATCGGTTGAATACAGCCGCCTGGGAATTTCACCTCCTCTCTCCTCCTCCTTGTCTAGATGATCGGTTGAATACAGCCGCCTAGACAAGGGACCTCTCCTTTCCTCTCCTTCACCTAGATGAACGGTTGACTACAGCCGCCTAGGTGAAATTCCCTCATCCACCTCTCTCTCCTCCTAAGTCGTAGATGTTCGGTTGACTACAGCCGCCTGCGACTTTTCCTCACCTTCCTTCCACACCACCTCTCTCTCCTCCAAAAGTCGTAGATGTTCGGTTGACTACAGCCGCCTGCGACTTTTCCTCCTTCTCTCTCCTTTACCTAAATTCACTCACTCACCTTCCACGCCACCGTGATGAGAATTTTAAATTCATCACAACTTCAAACGATTTTTCAAGTTGCAAAAGTACCTATCAACAAAATCCAAAACAGCCTTCACTTTTCAAACGGAATAATATCGCGGAACAACCAACTCGACTTCACACAGCCAACCGTGATTATAATCAGGTGCTTCCTCCCTGGTGATGATATTTGGGCTGAATGTATACGTACCTATACAATTTGATTCACCCTCCTGTTGACCAAGCCTGTCGGTGCAAACTTGGGGGCCTTACTGTGACGTACAATGCTCCGGGTGGTCTCGAAAAATTCGTAAATTTAAAACCGTAAAAATATTCATGTAAAAAAAGGTTTTTTTCACCCCTTAGAGATGACTGACAGTACCTAATGCCGAGCTTCGAGGACCAAGTAGACCCCGAATGGGACCTATAAACAGAATTTCGTCAATTTTGGCTCATGGTAACTAAGAAAAGTGCTAAGTACGGCGGACAAACAGAAATTTTTTTTATTGCATTTAAGAAATCTACATACCTTGAAACGTAAACCATCCAATTTTGAGGAGGGGTTACAATTTTTTTTGATGCTCGATTCCACAGGTTCATTATTGAAAATATAATAAACCAAAAAGTAGGTACGAGCAAAATGAGGTGCTTCACAATCTGCTAAAAAATAACCTAGATCTCGGCATAGAGAAGAAAGAAAATGAGATACTGTTGGCTAGAAAAATGTTTGAAGGAAACAGAAGTTATGGCAAAGTTGCGACCTGTTGAAAAAAAAAATAGCGTTTTTTCTATTTTTTTTTAACAGCGTTGTTTTTATTGCATTTTATTTTGTAACAGTATTTAATATCTCATTAGAAAAATGTCTATGTATAAACGCATTTCCACCTGTCCCCTTCCCGCAGCAAAGCATTTTGTGCAGTAAAGCCCAGGCCGGTACTATGCGAAGAGTGTTTGGCAGTTTGTACTGCAACTTGTACACAGATAGTCGTCATACTTGTCATCATATTCGTCGAATTCCATTGTAGCAATGAATAATAATATACCTAACGTAAATCTGTATCTAATAAAAAATAAAAAGGTAAAACGTATATCTAATAATAATAATAATAATAATATGTAATGAAAACAATATTCCTAACGTTAATCTAGTGAAAACGAACTGATAACAATGAAACACCGACGCTAAACTGATAAGACTCTCACTCAAGGTACCTATGGCGGTTACTTGAGTATTTGGCTGTAGGAGCGGAGTCTCGAATAGACTTGAGGGGCTGACGTTCCCAAGTGTGGTTTATTAATACCGATTGGTGACTTGAGGACTCATCTTCCAATACTTGAGTGCTACTGACCCTCAAGTACGGACTATTAATCCCACTCTTACCCACCACTACTGTATACCCAAGGAGGTGGAGGGAGTGGAGCTCTGGAGGCAAAGGTTCTCAATGCTGCAACAACATTAGAAATGGCAAACCTTTCTGGCAACTTTCAAGAACCTTTGCTGTGATCTTTCGTGAACCTCCCCTCGGTTTGATTTTGAGGACGTTTTTTAAATTTATTTATAAATTTGCTTTTCCATCCATCCATCCATCCATTGCGGTTCTGTACATTGTTTAAAGTGATGCACTAGCGCTCTAAGCGGTATTTGGTTGAACTTCACAGCGATTTACCTGATACTATTTCTAGTGGGAACTCAGAAATTCAAATTTCACCTTCGTTTTCTGCCTCGACTTTCCGCCACTAACACCTCATTACTATTGAGGTGAAGTATAAGTGTTAATTTTCGTTAATGAAAAGAATTTGGCAAAAAAAAAGGAGAATTTGTAACCCATGAAAATTGCCCATTCATGATAATTACGACGAGGCATACAACTGCATTTTGAACTACTACAATGATCGGTTTACGTTCATGCAAATAATGGACACGAAGTTCTTGGTCCATGTTTATATTACATAGGTAGGTATGTAAAATAGTATAATTCCTTGAAATTTCTGTTGTTTCTGACCCGGAAATCCAGATAGTAGAAACGCGATAGGTACCAATCCACAACGCCGGTTTCGGTAATCAAATCGGTCCAACTTTCAAGGATAACATAGGCGGGCACCCACCGAAGTAATAATTTGGCACATTTAAAATCATAAAATTATCGTTTTTGAATAATTTAAGATTGAATTTGAGTGTTCAAATCCAACGAGATAAGAATTTTAAAAACGAATGGTAGTTATGAACAAAAGCAACGGGGAATTTTGGTATTTTTTGAGTTAACATTACGGTATCTCAGTTCACAATATTTACGCTCAACTAGCAAATGCTTAACCCTCTCCCTGATAAAATTTCGTTTCTCAGCCGGGAGTCGAACCCAGGCCACCAGCGACGAGGGGCTTCAGGCACCAATGCCTTACAATCGGCTGTCTGTGACCGGACTCTTGGGAAAATGGTAGTTTGAAGCCCGTTTTCAAAAATAAGCGGTATTTTTTAAATGAGGCAGATTAAAAATCGACAAGTCATGACGTATCAGTTTTATAATTGACATCTGACTCGCTGTTTGCCCAACGGAGGCGTAGCGAAGCTTCAGAGGCGAAGGTTTTCAACGCTGCGAACAACCCATCAATGGCAAACTTTCTGGCAACCTTCTAGAACCTTTGCTGTGATCTTTCTTGAACCTCCCCTTGGTTTGATTTTGAGGATTGTTTTTATTTAATTTTTAAATTTGGGGTTCCATCCATCCATCCACTGCAGTTCTGTAGGCTTATCGCTTAAAGTGATGTACTACCGCTGCGCTCCAAGCAGGATTTGGGTTGAACTACTCGATTTCAGTAATTTGTAGCGGGAACTCAACTTCAAATTTAATCCTCGTTTTCTGCCTAGACTTTCCGACATAAACAACTTATTGTGTGGTCAAGTGTAAGTGTTAATTTCCGTTATTGAACAGAATTAGGCAAAAAGAGAATTCGCAACTCACGAAAAATTGCCCAGTCCCGAATGTCCAAATTCATCAAGTCGAGTTAGCTTGCTGACGCAATCATCGGTCATATTACAATCAGAGCAGTAATTATTTCTTATAAATGAATGAAAACCTCATTCCGTCCAATCGTCCCTGGCTCTTTTGTCGATGCTTATTGTTTCACTCACCTATAAGTACTTATAATCTTCCATTAAACAAAGAAAATAAAGAAAAGATAAGTCATTATAATTAACTGCCGACTTTAAATGGGGTACGTACCTAATTAAAATGATAAAAGAAATGAACCAATTTCTCGCTTCTTTATTAAAATAAATGTTTATCGTACCAAATGTCTACCTTCCTCAATTTGAACAAATTATAAATTCACAGTCATGAACGTACCGTCTTCCAAGTAACGAGGGATGGGGGGGGGGGACTATTTATCTGAAGAGTCAAAATTTTTAAGTGTTTCATTTATAAATTTGAACATTTTGCCCCCTAGTTTTTTTTTAATTGAAATCTGTTTAGCGTCAAATTACAACCTGCCACCATTTTTGTTAAGAGTTTATAAAAAATGGAGATTTATCGGGACCGGCGTTATTTGGCAAAAAGGAATGTACGAAAATTACCAAAGCAACAAGGCCAACATAAGATGATAACATGAAATTAATGATGATTTAAAGTATACGACGTTGTAAACAGCGTAGGCCGTAACTAATGACTGACTGATGTAATTATGTCTGTCCCTTCATTTCATCCGTCTCACGAATTTCAATTTCATGGCCGTGTCAATTAAAAAAACACACAAAAAAAACCAGGACGTAGACTTGGAATTGGAATAAGTAATTAGTTTAATGTAAGTACCTACGCAGGTACTACCTACATAGCCTGCGTAAGTTGAAAGGTAGGTTACAATCAACTGCAATTTCACAACTTGTTCTTTTTTAATGGTACTAATTTGTAAACGTAGGAAAACACTAAAAATTTATTAAAATCGGGGAAATGGGCAAATTTAGGCTGAGCTGAACTATTTTATGAAAGGTGAAATAATTTAGGTATAATATGAAATTTCATCCCAATATTTTTACTGATGAGAAGTGGTGGGGACGATTTTACAACTTTTACTTATTGTGCCTGTTATTGCAACGATGAATAACCCTTTCATTGTAGGAATTTCAAAACCAACCTTTGTATCGTTTTTTATACCCATAATTTAAGTGGTAATTTGGGGAAATTACCCAAATTTTGAATTTTAAAAAATTTGAAAACAACGATAAGCAAGTTACAACTTGAACATATCGTTTGTACATACTTCAGAACACGGAGTACATGTACATTACGAATTTGGGGCATATAATTCACACTGTGACACCTATGAGCTTGAATATGTTGTGACACCTATGCTATGAGCTTGAATATGTTTAGAATTTGAAAAAAAAAGTATTTCTTAAACTAGGTACTTTGGCCCGTAGTGCTCATTTTACTAGGTACATAAGTAGGTACCCTTACTTCTTATGCCTACAGTCGTAATGGGGAAAAGCTCGTACCTACCTTCACACGAAATATTCTAAATTACATTTTCAGAGCCATTTTCAGAATACGAAATTTACGGTTGAACGAATTTTGACACCACTGCTATTTTACAAAAAAAAAAACGCTGCTAATTATAACACAACGGTTTATATTTACTTGTATAGACAGATACCCCTTCTGCGTAGATCACTGTTTTCTGCGGTCAATACCCTCGAGCTCCCCCCATTCACATGAAAGCCCTAAATCGAGTAATGCAGCCGGCCCGGGAATTACAGTTTCATAAAAATGCGCAAGATTCAATAATTCAATAATTAATTATTTGTTGTTATTCATGAAGCACAACGTTTGCTGAAGTTGCAAAAGTACCTATCAACAAAATCCAAAAGATCCATCGTTCTTCAAATGAAATAATATCACAGAACCAACTCGACTTAATACAGCCACTCGTGATTATAGTCAGGTGTTCCCTAGCAATGATATCTGAGCCGGATTTATACCTTTTCATTCACGATCATGTTGACGAAGATTTTCGGTGCACACGAACGGCTGCTCGTACAATTCTTCTTTTGAGATCAATTTAAAAACGTTAAAAAACCATACCACTCTATTGAAAGCTTTCGAGCTACAGCGGTCTGAAAATGTCAATCCTTATTTTTCACCCCTTACAGATGACTGAGACATATCGCCGAGCTTCGCGGACCAACTAGAACCCGAATGCGACCTAAAAACCAAATTTCATTAATTTTGGTTCAAGATAAATAAGAAAAGTGCGGAGTACGGCGTACGGGCAGAAACGCTTTTATTCCGTTTTCGGATTCTACATACCTTGAAAAACGAAAACCATAAATATGGTGGGGGGGGGGGGGGGGTTAAACTTTTTGTTTTTTCATGCTTGATTCCAAAGGTTCATTATTGAAAATAATAAACCAAAAAAAACTTGACAAAAATCTCAAATGCGGTGCTTAAATTTCTGCCTATATGCGGCGGGGGCGATATTACAACTTTTATTTGGTGGGTTGTGATACCTTACATATTCAAGTGGAAAAGCCCTTTCAAAGTAGAAATAAAAAATTTAGTTTCTTGGTGTCTCCGTGCTGAATTTACGGAAAATTACCATAATATTTTGAAGCAATGAGCTGACAGAATGTTTCGAGATATGATAAATCTGAGCTGTGAGTATTTTTGCCGATATTGATGGACGAGAAGTGATAATGGACGACTTAACGACTTATCTACTTGTGATGTGGAAAAGCCTTTTCAATGTGGAAAGAAAAAAATTCTGTTTTGGTGCTAAATTTAAGGAAAACCACCCAGATTTTGGCGTAATGAGCTAAATATTTCGAGACATTAATTATAAAATGCGATTATTTCTTACCCGACTTTGATGGACGAGGTGCGAGCCGGTGTTGAGCGAGGGCACGTGAAATACTCGGACGCTACGCTACCAGCGGAGGCTACGAGATACGGGAATCGGCGATCGGGAAGGGAAGGAAAATCGAGGGCGAAAGCCGGCGCGAGTGAAATGGACAAATGAACTTGCGGAGCCCCCCTCCCCTCGCCACCGGCCGACTTCCCCTCCAGCCCCCTCCCCTCCGTTCGGCCCGACTCCGTGTGGCGCGCTGTGACGTGGCAGCGGCGGATTGGCGGGTTCGCGTCTCACCTCATACAGCCCGAGCTTGGTATGAGGCGATCGTATGAGGCGACTTTGCAGGCTTCCTCACCAGGTGGCGGCGCGGGCGCGGCGTTGAGCTGAGAGTCGCGGGAAGGCGACGTGGCCCCCAACCACAGACAACTACTTCCGTCCCAACCCAAACACGCTGATGCACACTTCTTGTCGCATTGTACTAGGGCTGCCAGATTTTATCGGACCACATAATTATAGCACTTTTGGCCACAATCAGGGAAAAAAAGTCTGCCAAGTTGGGTGGGCAGTAGGTATAGTTTCCTCACTTACTGTAACATGGACGTGTAGAATCAGTTGGTAAAAAAAACGCTGCAAAGTCCTTGTCACATGGGTTTATTATGGGATATATTTAACTGGACGGCAAAAAAAGGTAAACGTCAATATTGACTCCAATCACGGCTAAATAGGTGATCAATACCAGCGTATTATTCAATCACACATCAGAAAAGGGGTTGGCACAGCAAAAAAGGGGTTTGCACAGCAAAAAAGGGGTTTTGCACAGCTATTTCATGTGGAGTTGGACATTTCTACTGTGAGAATCCTTCTTCTGCCGTTATAATCAATTTCTGGAAGGGCAATAACAAATTTGAACGTTGAATCACCTTATTAGAAGGGCGTCTCCCAAATTAGCCGTGCGATTCCCTTTTTTGATGTGCGAAGTATTTTTTGGACGTGTGTTTGAATTAAAAGCTGTTATGCCCGCCTTTTATGTAGGGATAACCTCTATTTTGCCGGGCCGATAAATCACACCCGTTTATTATTCTATTGGACATACCCACAGAAATTTTGGCTGTTCATTTATTGTTTCTTTCATGCGTAATAGTCAAAATAGCTATTTCTGATGGTTTCCAACAGTTTTGGCCCCCAAAAACACGAATTAGGTTCGACTTTTCCTTTCAACAGATTATTTTTGATCATTGATAGTACCATTTATTTGTCTTGGTTCACCTGTTGATACTACTTCTAGTGTTATTATACAAATTGATGGTGATTTCAGACAATTTCCCATGTTTTTGACTAAAAAAAAAAAAAATGAATTTCGGTTGCTTTTCGTTACAACCTCAATTCTTCACTCTTCGGTCAAAATCAACCAAATAAATGGTCTTCTCGCCCTAAAAAACATGGAAAACGATATATCACAAGCTCATGCTCACTAAAACCTCAAAAATCCCTCGAAAACCCCTATTTTTACACTCGTTTTTCTCCCATATCACCCCTGGGTGTATGCCGATCGGGCTGCCGTGCTTCGGAGCACAACTAGGACCCAGATGAGGACAACTGTGTGCGGAAGAACGACGATTCTAGACCAAAATGTAACGTAAATTTAAGGCTGAAACTGCGTTAGAACCTCAATTTTCCACTCTTTGGTCAAAATCGACTTCATATTCGGTTTTCTCGTCGCAAAAACATGAAAACAATACCTCAAAAGCTCATGTTACTAAAACACAAAAAGTACCTATTTTTATTCACATTTTCACTCATAACACCCCTGGGTATATTCCGATTTGGCTGCAAGGTTTCGGGACACAACTAGGGCCCAAACGGACCATGATGTGTGCGAAAGAACGAATTTTTTAGATCGAAACTGAAGCCGGTATACGTGATACGGCGGACGGCGTACGTACATTGCATTTTTGGAATCTACGCACCTTGAAACGGAAAAGAACAAATTTTGAGGGGGGTGTTATAAAAATTTCAAATTTTTTCAAAGAATAATAAAACAAAAACGCTGCAAAGTCCTTGTCACACGGGTTTATTATTCTATTGGACATACCTACAGAAATGCTGGCTGTTTATTTATTGTTTCTTTCATGTGAAATAATTGAAATACTATTTCTGATGGTTTCCACCAATTTTGACCTCCGGAACACGAATAAGGTATGCTCTTTTTTTCCAAATTATCTTTGATCATTGGCAGTGCCATTTAATCGTCTTGATCCACGTGTTTACACTTTTTCTAGTATTATTATACAAATTGATGGTGATTTCAGACTATTTCCCAGGTTTCTGACTCATAAAAAAATCAATTTTGAGAGCTGATCATCTGGTAGAACCTCAATTTTCCACTCTTTGGTCAAAATCGACTTCATATTCGGTCTTGTCGTCCCCAAAAACATGAAAACAATACCTCAAAAGCTCATGTTACAAACATGTTACTAAAACACAAAAAGTACCTATTTTTAAGCACATTTTCACTCATAACACCCCTGGATATATTCCGATCGGGCTGCAAGGTTTTGGTAAACAACGGGCCCAAATGGAGCATGAGTGCGAAAGAACGAATTTTTTGGACCTAGAATGAAGCCGGTACACGTGATACGGCGGACGGCGTACCACGCAGGATCAAACATTTCAAATTTTTTTAAATATTTAATGGCCGCGCATGCGCAGACGAAAGTAGGATTCCAGTGAAATTCATACTGAGCTATCAAAGTACTATTCCTCATCGGCTGTCCATGTTTTTACTCATTTCAACGATGTTTAACGTAGTTATGGTCGTTTCAAGTATTTCACGTTTGCGCATGCGCAGACAGTACAACTACGATTTTCATAGTTTTGAAACGGGACCATCTGCGATCCAACCCGCGTGCACCCTCAAAATGTCAGCTCTCTACGACTTTTTCTTGCATAGTTAGAAGCGTTACAAGGAAACGGTCAACATTTCATGATCGCGCATGCGCAGAAGAAAGTTACAGTAAAATTCCAATGAAATTCGTATGGAACTATCAAAGTATTATTCCTGAACGACCCTCCAAGTTTGAACTCATTTCAAGGTAGTTATGGGCGTATCAAGTATTTCAAATTTGCGCATGCGCAGACGAAAGTTACAGTACTTTTTCAATGATTTTGGTATGGGATCATCTGTTACCTAATCCGCACAAATTTCAGCACATTTCGACCATTATTTCGGGTAGTTATGGGCGTTTCAAGGAATTACCACAGACAGACACGGAACCAAAAATGTTCCTCGATGTCTGAAACGCAAAATGCGAGGGGATATTTTCATTTAGGAGGACATTAATTTTTTTGACTCTTGCACATATATAATATATAATATAAACTCGGCCCTTCGGGCCTCGCCAGGGGGCAAGCCCCCTGGACCCCCAAAGGGGGCTCCGCCCCCCTCGGAACGGCTTCGCCGTTCCTCACCCCCGAAGGATGTGTTCTTATACTTCGTATAACAAAGGAGAATTTGCTATGCAATTTACCCCCCCCCCCCCCACACCACCAACACACAAAAAAATAAAACGATTCTTTATCACATTCCTCTTTGTGCTCATCTTTATCACATTCCTCTTTGTGCTCATCTTTATCACGTTCCTCTTTGTGATCACATTCCTCTTTGTGCTCATCTTTATCACATTCCTCTTTGTGCTCATCTTCATCACATTCCTCTTTGCGTGACGCGTTTTTGTGACAGGATATTGTGACAGGACATTTTTTTCACATGACCCCCGGCGCTAAAATTGCATAGCAATTAATATATAGTCGCATGATGATAAAAATAGCTTGTCAATAAGTAGTAAAATGAACACTTGAAAAATCCCTCTTTGACAGATATCTCCTGAATATACCTACAGGTGAGAATAAATGTACACAATGACTTGAGCAAAAATACTTGTAACTATTACTAAAATAGGATATGATTGTCATGTTATGAGCGAGCATCAGGGGAAAACAAAGTTTATAAAATGCAACTTTTAGTAAAACAAATTTCTTAAACTATCAAACAAGAAATAATATAAGGTAACTAATGGCCTTGACAACTTGGAAATAAGGTAACTAGAGGCCATTTAGAATTGAAGACTGGAGAGTGGTAGGTACAGGTATTTCAGAACAATAAATTACAAACGCTAAAATCGAATGAGCCACCACAGAATCGAATGAGCCATCACAGTAGGTATATATATATACATTATACAGCAGACATGCCGTGGAGGTCCTTTACTATGTGATTCTCATTTTTTTAGACTTTGCAAGTAGAAAGCACAAAATTAAGTGACGTCAATGTGATTTCTCGTGGGCTCAAAAATATATCAGTTTTGGCTACTACCTATATATTTTTTATATAGCATATAGTAGGTTTAACCATGAATATAGCAGTCTACTATAAATTATAGCGTGGTTGGCAACCCTACACATTGACAGGAAGGGTAGGTAAAGACTGAGACCGAGCATTTAAACCCAAAACCAGGAAATAATTATGGAAACATGGGACTTTTTCATCACATCAATTATTTATGCAATCAATTAAAATATGTAAAAATCCATCCGAATTAGGTGCAAATTTCAGAATAGGTACATACGTAAATGCGAAGGTCCTACTCAGGTATCAGACTTTCAAAAATGACCGAGTGCGGGGGGCTTTCCTGGGGGAAGCACGAAGGTATTAACCACAAAAAACAGTGATCTAGGTACGCAAAAGGGTTACTTACCAGCACAGGAAAATAATTAACCCCGTTGAGTGATAACTTGCAGCGTTTTTAAAAATAACTGAAGTTGTGGCTATTGGCACTGTCTATATAATTGTTCCGAGTTCACCAAGATAGTGGAAATATTTTCTGAGAAGAAATCAATGTTTGTCCTCAAAATCAAAATTTCCACTCAGGTTTTACCTTTTTGAAAAAAATCTGGTTCCGTCTGTCCGTTTTTCTGACAGTACATTTTTCGTCATCGGCCTTTTCCCGCCTGAGTTGATAATCAACTAACGCAGCGGAACACAGGCAAAAATTCGTCTGTCCGTCTGCCGTAAAACTCAGATTTGTTGAATTGGGTTCCGTTAAAATTGAAGATGTTGATGCGTATTTTGGAATCGGATGTGCTCGAACTCTTGAGGTAGTTATTTTTTGTGAATAGCCTGATTTTTGGTCAACCAGGGTGACGGTGCCAATACTGTTTACATTTACATTTCCGTATTCTTCGGAGTATAATATATGTCAGCATCATCCGTACCCTTCGGTACATCAGGTCGTTTAAATACAGTCCAAGTTCTGATTTTTTTTTTTTTTTGGTGCTGTTTTTGAACTGGCTTCATTTTCCTCGTGTCGATCCTTTTTAGTTCTCATATTCTGAGCGAGATAACTTGGCGCCTGTTCACAAATTTCCTCTTCCACTTTTGTTGCTGCGGGTATTGAAAACTGTAACGTACACTTATTGTAACAGTAAACGTACTCTTATCGTAACAGTATCGTACTACTTGCAGTCGAGATGTGATTGCATCAAGCCAGGGCATGTCATGAATTGCATCAATTCATCAATTTATCATTTCAGTAGTGAACGTCGTGCTCTCGTCTTTCTTATCGCTTACAGTTCTGTCCTTTTTTGTAGTATTTTCTGTCTCTCTCGTTGCAAGGTGTAAACTGTTGTGCTCTAGACGGTCCTATCGCGTTGCGCTTTGTCCTTGTTTGCTTTTGTGTACAGCATAGCGCTGGGTAGCGGCTCGTGCTATCAGGGGTCCAGGGTCTCCGTGTTCTGTGAGTAAGTTGTTCCCTTTATCGCTGACTCTTATCGCACGATCATCGCTGTTGTTGAGATGGACTGCGCGAAATGTAAAAGGGATCTATTTTCTCCACGTAAAACAGCAAAATGTTCGATTTGCAATCGATCATTTCACCCGTCTTGTACCAGAATAAAGTCAGTCGAAAATTACAAGAAACTTAAGCTTGAGCTGAGATCGGCGTGGAAATGTGATGCTTGTGTCTCCACTAAACAAGTAGGGGGATCTGAAGGGAAAGCGGGTGCCCGCAGAAATACTCAGGAAGATAGTAGTAATATCGGTGATTCGGGTTCGGTAGAATCAGATGGCGATTCTGTTGGCGATGTTGAGAAAAAAACAGTAAGTCAAAAAATTGATATAATGTTGAATAAATTTGGAAGTCTTGCTAATAAGGTGGATTCGATTGAAAGTTCTATGATGTTCTTCAATGATAGTTACGAAGAGATGAAAGAAGCTTTGTCTAGTCTTAAGGAAAGCCTAGATGAATTTAAAAATGAGAACATGGCTTTGCGCAGAGAAGCGCTCTCATTGAAAACCGAAGTGTCGGATTTGAAATGTAGAGTGAATGAGTTGGAGCAAAGTAATATGAATTCAAGTGTAGTTCTGAAGGGTATTCCAGAGACGGCCAACGAAGATATGGGCGGTATCCTAAAAGTTGTGGCAGGTAAGATCGGTTTGTCGGAGGAGGACTGTCGTTTCAACTACGCATATAGAAGAAGACCTGCTGATCGTAGGGCGGCACGAGCTGACGGTGCTATCATAGTTGGATTTTCATCCCAGAATCTCAAGAAGAAGTGGATTCAAAATATGAAACAAACTGTGGATATTACTGCTAAGAGCATTCACCATACCTTTCCTGAGAATCGTATTTTCATCAATGAATGTTTAACAGCAACCAATGGGAATTTATTCTGGTTAGCGCGGAAGTTTAGGAAGGAGTACAACTTTAGGTATGCCTGGACCACTGACGGAAGAATATTTGTAAAACAAGATGACTCCCCCTCTACCAAAGTCATTCGCATCACGGACATGGATCAACTTCGTAAACTGGACACTGGCCTACTTATCAAGGAGTTACATCAATAGAAGTGTAAGGTTTTTTTGTTTTGTTTCTTGGTAATTTTGTTTGCAGGAAATATTTGATGATTTAATGAATACTTTGGACTTATTTAATACAATAGATAATGAGGTAGATTTAAAATGTAATGTGTTCAATGATTTGGTGTCATATGAGTATTTCTTGAATAAGGAAAACGTGATCAACAAATTTACTATTTTCCATTTAAATATTTGCAGTTACAACAGTAACTTTAATACACTTTTGGCAATGGTGGACCAGTTCCCTTTTAAGCCTAATTTTATTGTTCTCACGGAAACTTGGCAAAAGTGCTTTGATAGACCGGTGGAAATGACAGGGTATAATGTATACCAATCAGAAGCTGTTCGCAATAGGAACGATGGAATTGTTGTGTATGTTAGGGATGAATTGTGTGTTACTATAAATAGCGTTCAGCTTTCAGGGGCTACATCTATGGGAATTACGTTCGAATTGGGTAAAGAACAATTTTATTTGCTCGCCATTTATAGGTCCCCATCAAATAACGAAGTACTTGGATTATTTTTGGAAGATCTAAACAGTATAATTTCTGATATACCGAAAGATCATTGTTTCCTGATAGGGGATCTAAACATTGATTTGTTGTCTTCCAGAGGTACAGAAGTAGAGGTGTATTCTGAAATTTTGTTATCGAACGGATATATCCACTGCATCGATCAACCCACCCGTGTTCAGGGGCAATCGGCTACATGTATTGACCACATAGTTGCGCGTACAAGTCTCACAGAATTGTTCCCGGCAGTAATCACTATGGGTATATCCGATCACTTTGCAATAATGGTTTCATTTGACTGTAGCAAATTAGTTGAAAATAAAGAAAAAACTCCAGTATATAAATTCAGAAAGGTACTCAACAAAGTGAAATTAAATGAAAGTTTTAAAAATGAAAACTGGGCGGATGTATTAGGTATGGATGAAGTCAATATCGTAGCGGAGGAAATTGTTGGTAGAATATCAAGTAGAGTTGAACAAGCACAAGAACGCAAACCCTTGAATAAAAAACAAATAAAGTTGACCCCGTGGATAACGGAAGGACTTATCAAATCAATGAAACATAGAGATAAACTTTGTCGCAAGGTGTCAAGGCAACCATTCAACTTGCAACTGAAGTCTTATTTTTCCAAGTTTAAGAACCTTTTAAAAACATTGTTGAGGAAGGCTAGGGACAACTACTATAGTGACGTGCTGAGGAGAGCTGACGGAAACCCACGCAAACTTTGGTCCACAATGAACTCGTTGATAGGGAGGGATAATAAGAAAAAGTATGAGTGTCCTTTGGTCTCAGTGTTACGAAAAACATCCGGCAAAACACACGAAGAAGCGAAAATAGAAGCATGTGAAGTGTTAAATTCTTATTTTTCTACAGTTGGCGAAAATTTGGCAGTGCCGTTAATTTCTGCTAAACAATCAAGACCTAACATGCCAACACTTCTTCCTAGGACCAACCACAACTTTGCAATTCCCTTAATGGCACGCGATGATTTAATTAAACTTGTGAGTAATCTGAGAGGGGGATCGGCTCCGGGTGTGGATGGCATACACTCCTCCATTATAAAGGACAATATAGACTATCTGATAGAGCCGCTATTGCATCTTTTCAACTTAAGTATAAAGAAAGCTGTCTTCCCTAATCAATTTAAACTCTCAAAAATAATCCCATTGTATAAAGGAGGAGTTAAGTTGGAGGTTGGTAACTATAGACCCATATCAATGCTATCAGCACTCTCAAAAATCCTAGAAAAATGGATAAAATTAAATTTATCTTTATATCTGGAAGACAATAAATTATTGAGTAATGCTCAATATGGTTTTCGCAGGGGAAGGGGAGTTGACGACGCACTTTTTGAACTGGTAGATCAGCTTCATAATATTAAAAATACTGGTTTAAAAGCAGCACTGTTTATGCTGGATCAAGCTAAAGCCTTTGATTCCGTTGATAGAAGTTTGCTTATTGAAATTTTGGAAACATATGGGATAAGGGACGGAGCTCTCGCCTGGTTTAGGAGTTACCTTGTGGATCGGACGCATGTTGTAGCGATTGATGACTGTATTAGTAATGTTGCTACCAATGAATACGGGGTAATTCAGGGGGGAACTCTTGGGCCTATTTTATTGTTGATTTATATTAATTCTTTACCCTGCATTACCGGTTTATGTAAATTTTTCCTATTCGCGGATGACACGGCCCTTCTAGTGGTGGGAAAGGATTGGGAGGAAGTGTTTCTTAAAGCGGATGCTAGCCTTTCGAGTGTGGCGGGTTGGATGCTAAACAATCTGCTCACATTAAATGTTAAAAAAACAAAATACTTATTAATTGGAAATGCAGATGATATGACGCAATCACAGCTAGATCACAGATTCCGAATTCATACCTGCTCAGGAGGGTGCTCCTGCATTCCTATTGAAAGAGTTCATGAGCATAAGTACCTGGGGGTCATCATTGATGATAAACTTTCATGGAAGGGTCACGTATCGTATTTAGTGGAAAAATTGAAGAAATTCATACACTTATTTTACAATCTACGTTCGATGTTATCCCCCGCAAACATAAAAATGGTATATGTAAGTCTAGTGCAATCCATAATTCAACACGGAATTATCGTATGGGGTGGCACATATCAAACATCATTGAAACCTCTGGCTACATTACAGAAATGTATATTGAAGGTATGCTTAAAAAAGCCCAAAACATTCAGCTCGGTGGAAGTATTTAATTTAAGCAAAAACTTCTCAATTAGGCAGTTGTTCGTTAAAAACCTGTTACTATATTATTATAAACATCCTGAAATAATTTCTGCTGAAACAGGACACTCTTACCCAACAAGATTTCGCTTGGATGGTAATGTTACAAACCCTCGTACAAAAACAACTCTGTTTACAAAAAATCCTCGCTATTTAATACATGTAGTGCACAAATCTTTACCTAGAGTTCTGAAATCACCTTTCAGTAGTAACCGAGATGGATACAAAAAGCTGGTATACTCTTGGTTGATTTCAGTTGGTTACATCCCCTTAGAAAAGATTATGGCTAGTACCTATGTCACAAAATAACCTGGTTCCATGTAACATTCCAATTAGGTACCTACTTTAGTTTTTATAAAAATATTTTCCTCTTTTTTTTTTTTTTTTTCTTTTCTTTTCTCCTTCTTTTTGCGGTATTTTGAGGAATCGTCGTTTGTTGTACTGCTTCTGAGCTGAGTTCCGACTCTTGTCGGCAGCACGGGCTTGCCCATCGCCGACAATAAGTTGACAACAATAGCATAAGTAATGGTGTGTTTAATGTCCAATATATTACAAAGTGTATTATTTTCATTATGATTTCTGTGGTGTCAATAAATCATTTATCTATCTATCTATCTAATTCATTTCGGGATATCTAAATTAAATATTAAAATGAATTCAGTAAAGCTTAAAAAAATTAATTTTTTTCGGAACAGGATCAACTATCTGCCCATAGAAATATTTTATTCTTGACCCCAAGAATACGTTTCCAAATTCGTGATAGGTAATTTAGGGATTCTCACCAACTTTCGATAGATAATAGGGTATCTGGATTACATGATATGACTAAGGGATGACCACTATATTTGTTTCGTTACTATTGTTTATCACTTGTTGTATCTCAGGGTTTATCATCAATTGATTCGACGCGGCGCTTCTTCTTGACTGCTGACGCGGAGAGCGGTCTCGGGACGTGGGCTGTTCTTCTCCGCCAGGTAACTTTTCCTTCGGGAAAACTTTTCCTCTGCCAGGAACAACAGTCGAACCCACACGGATGAAACAGTCGCAATTCGCACTACCACCCGCCGAAAATTAATACGTACCTACATATTAATTACCTGCCTAATTAATAGTAGAACAAGTACACTGCCGTTTGAAACAAAAACGCCTTATCTCCAATGTTGACAAAAATGAGATTTTTACGTACCCCCCCTATTTTTGATATGCTCTTTTCGATGGTGAAGTCCAAATTTTAAAATTTCATTTAGAAGTGGGGGTAATTCCTACCCTCGAAATGTAATGCGCAGGGCGAACCGCTGGCTCTATCATGTTGAAATTTATATGGGACCTCAATGGGCCCTACCCGCTTAGTCCCTGAGAATTACATTGAAATTGGGTGAAATCTTTGGTTACTACGGCTGTAACAAGAAAATTGAATCTATTTCACGCCAGCGCATGCGCAGAGGGCACCGAAAGTCCGATCATGCTGAAATTCATACTGGAACTCACTAGGCCTTGTCCAAACAACCCTTGAAAATTTGAGCGATATTGAATCAAAATTGTGAAAGTTATGCGTGTTTGTTGAATTTAACGTTAGCGCATGCGCAGGGCGTACCGCTGGATCAATCATGTTGAAATTTGTATGGGACCTCAAGGGGCCTTATCCGCACCATCCCTCAAAATTTGAGCTGAATCAATTCAAAATCGTGGAAGTTATGGCTGTAACAAGGAAATGCGGACAGACTCACAGACTCACAGACTCACAGACTCACAGACCGACAGACACGGAACCAAATTTGTTCAGTAGGCTTTGAAACGCAAAATGCAAGTGGAAATTTTGATTTCTGAAGACAAAAATTTTTTGGCTCACGAAAGTGAACACAAGGCTTCCGCTGCTTCGCAGACTCGGAAGCAAAATCGTTGAATTTGAAGGTAAAACGCCTTATCTAACTGTTTTAGCGAATTTTCAAAGAAAATGAAGCTATTGCAATGGCTTCGAAATTTAAATAATATAAATTTTTGGAAATTTTCTTCATAGAAATCCGTTTCAGACCATTCTAAAACGATTCCTGAAATTTAACACTTTTTTATATGTATATATATATATATATATATATATATATATTTATATATGTGTCACTCCAGACGATAACTCTCGATAGAATTGAGATAAACAGCTCAAATTTGCACAAAAAATCTATCTTGGCAATCGAAAGGCTAAGTTCGAAGATGGGCGAAATTGGCCTACTCTAAGGAGGGTTTTGGCGCATTTAAAGTGCGCAAAAATTACCCAAAAATCCCCAAAATGTTATTTTCCAACAAGTGACCCCTCATTTTAAAGGTTTTTGCACGCTGAACACGATGGTGGAATCGGATTTTAGATATCTTGATCCGTTCTCAAATTAGAGCATTTAAAGTGCGCAAAAATTACCTAAAAATCCCCAAAATGTTATTTTCTAACAAGTGACCCCTCATTTTAAAGGTTTTTGCACGCTGAACACGATGGTGGAATCGGATTTTAGATATCTTGATCCGTTCTCAAATTAGAGCATTTAAAGTGCGCAAAAATTACACAAAAATCCCCAAAATGTTATTTTCCAACAAGTGACCCCTCATTTTAAAGGTTTTTGCACGCTGAACACGATGGTGGAATCGGATTTTAGATATCTTGATCCGTTCTCAAATTAGAGCATTTAAAGTGCGCAAAAATTACCCAAAAATCCCCAAAATGTTATTTTCTAACAAGTGACCCCTCATTTTAAAGGTTTTTGCACGCTGAACACGATAGTGAAATCGGATTTTAGATATCTAAATCCGTTCTTAAATTAGAGCATTTAAAGTGCGCAAAAATTACCCAAAACTAGGATAATCTTTAAACTCTTACCCCCACCCCCTTAGAGTGGTCAGATTGAAAAATGTGAGAAGTATTAATTGAAGACGAGAGTTCGAAGCAAAAAAGGGGGAGGCAAACGATTAGTACAACTCCTTGAATTTACCCACAGCGATCAAATAAATAAGCACTTAGTACAATTACGTAATAAACAAACGGTAGAATCAGGATGGACAAAACGTACAAATTAAAATAAATACGAAGAGAATATACATAGAAAACCAAATTTTAGACCGAAGTTTTCCTTTATTCAAAACCATAGCCATTAATTCGAATATTTCTTTGAAAATTCGCTCATTAAGTCATGCTGCATGACTGATTTTTTTAAGGTGAAACGCCGTACCTCTGTTCAAAAACGCCTCAAACTTATGTTGATTCGTGAATATTTTTGATGGTGAAACGCCTTAACTCAGCGAAAATTGGGATAAGGCGTTTTACCTTCAAAAGTTTACTTCTTTTTGGCTTCAGATTTAGGATCAGACGAATCTTCAAAAATTGCAATGTTTGCTCAGCTGGTTTAGCGATGAGGTTTTTTTTATCTTGAAAAATATGATTAGGTTATCCTGACTTGTAGAGTTGAGCTGTTTCACCTTAAAAAACAAGAGGTCGGTAACACTCTTGTTTTTGAAAGTGAATCGCCTTACATGATAGTTAAGGCGGTTCACCTACAAAAACATGGCAAAAAAATCAATTCGATTTGATTTCCCCGCCTTAAGTAGAGTTTTTGGTTTCAAAATCGATTTTTTTTTCGATTTTTTCGATAATTTTGTCAATTCAAGCATTATCGATGTGTCTCTAAAAAATGGGTTCGATAGCACTAACTGGATGGGAACTACAGCCTGATTTATATAGAAAACTTAAAAAGCGATTTCTGAAATAGGTGGTTTTCGGAGATAAGGAGTTTTTGCTTCAAACGGCAGTACAATGTCAGCCCCTTTTGGTTTATTATTCTGTGAATAATACACCTATGTATTCGGTCAGCAAAAAATTTTTATAACACCCCCTCAAAATTTTTTCTTTTCCGTTTCAACGTGCGTAGATTCCAAAAATGCAATGTCCGTCCGCCTTCCGCCGTATCACGTGTACAGGCCTCATTTTCGGTCTAAAAAAGTCGTTCTTTCGCACACATGCTCCATTTGGGCCCTAGTTGTGTCCCGAAACTTTTCAGCCCGATCGGAATATACCCAGGGATGTCATGAGTGGAAATATGGATAAAAATAGGTACTTTTGTGTTTTAGTAACATGTTCGTAACATGAGCTGTTGAGGTATCTTTTTCCATGTTTTGGGGTCGAGAAGGCCGAATATGAAGTCGATTTTGACCAAAGAGTGGAAAATTGAGGTTCTACCAAAGGTTCAGCTGCCAAAATTGATTTTTTATGAGGCAAAAAGCCTGGGTAATCGTCTGAAATCACCATCAGTTTGTATAATAACGCTATATATATTATAGAACGCTTTATAGAAGAAGTGTCGACACGTGGATCAAGACGATTAAATGGCACTACCAATGATCAAAGATAATTCGAAAAAACAATTAAAAGGAGCTTACCTACCTAATTTGTGTTTTGGGGGCCAAAATTGGTGGAAACCATCAGAAATAGCTATTTCAATTATTTCACATGAAAGAAACAATAAATGAACAGCCAACATTTCTGTAGGTATGTCCAACAGAATAATAAACCCATGTGACAAGGACTTTGCAGCGTTTTTGGTAATTTATTAGTTCCAATAATGAACCTTTGGAATCGAGCATGGACAATTTCCTAACTCCCCTCAAAATTTTTTGTTTTGAACGTTCCTAAGTAGGTACAGTGAAAATATATGTTTTTATATTGGTAGTTACTGTAATACACATATAAAATAAAATAATAATAATAATAATAATAATAATAATAATAATAAAATTGTTTTCGAAACTAGGTAGGTACTGGACCAACATCAATGAAATTCGGCATGCAGCTCTGTCCCATTTTGGGGTCTAGTTGTGCATCGGAGCACAGCGTTACTGTCAGGTGAGCGGTAAAGAATAAGGGATATTTTAAAACGCCGTAACTCGTAATAAAACATGAAATCGAGTTCCTTTGTTGTCAGATTGTGATACTGCTTGGCTCAAGCAAAGGTGGTTAATTTAGATAGTGTTGATGGTACTTCATGGTGGAAATTATTTGATGATGTAGGTAGTAGGTATCAATTTCGCGTCCAGTAATAAGGAAAATATTTTGATCCACAGCAGTTCACGAACGAACGAGTTTCTTTGGTGCTATCTAAGGTCGTTGGAGGTCGGTAACTGACTCGAATATCACAGATATCCCAGGTAGGTACTTGACCGTGAACCTCGCGGTATTGCGGTATTATTGTTAATCTCAATAGGCACCTCTGCCCGGGAAACTGTAGGCAGGTACCTTTAGATGTAACAGTTCACCACGACGGTACTCACTAACGGAAGAACTGTGATTTAGTGTCGCTATTGACTGGACCGCGGCCTACTTAATAGCGACACTAAGTCACAGTTCTTCCATTGGTGAGTACCGTCGTAGTGAACTGTTACATCTAAAGGTACCTGCCTACAGTTTCCCGCAATAATAATAACGCAAATAATACCGCAATACCGCGAGGTTCACGGTCAAGTACCTACCTGGGATATCTGTGATATTCGAGTCAGTTACCGACCGCCAATGACCTCAGATAGCATCAAAGAATATTACGAAACTCGTTCGTTCGTGAACTGCTGTGGACCAAAATGTTTTTCTTATTACTGGACGCGAAATAGATACTTACTACCTACATTTCCACCATGCAGTACCATCAACACTATTTAAATTAACCACCTAAATTTCGACAGGCTAAATTGATGATTTAAATGTAACTATAGTGCATCAGCTGAATGTACTCACTATGTGGTTGTAATATGGAACGCAGCAGTCATACAGTGTGATGAGTATTATGCGGTATCGATGTTCGAGGCCTCGTGATCTGACGGGAGCGCCCAGGAGATCGCAGTGAACGCCGCGACTACCGGTGAACAACTAACAAAAATGACGGACGTTTCGCTGGTCACCCACTGTCTCGAACCGCGACCCTCACCGCTCGCGCCCCGAGGATCTCCTTGTGGCTCATTACCTACTTAGTTTAATAATATAAATATATTTATTGGTTTTTGCTATAATGAGATCCAAGAATCGCAACAACATCGATTAAAAAGGCTAAAAACTACCAAGAATTGATTCATCAGTCTGACAGAAAGCTACTGTTTGAATAGCCAAAAATATTTTTTTTCGAAAAAAATAGGGTCGAATTAAAAATGTAAAGGTTCTAAATCAATAGAAATAAACAAAAATTGCTAGAGCCTAAAATTGATTTAAGTTCAACCTTAAGTTTAATATAATGGTTTCCCGCGCCTGAAAATTACCATTTTAATACCGCCTCAAGAATTTTCCGCTCAAGAAATCGATAAAAAATATGGGTCGAATATGATTTGGTGACATGAGACAACTGTTTCAATAGTTATTACCTAATCAGAAATTTTTTTCTTGAAAAAGGTGGTCAAATTCAAGTTTTGTCGATCAAAAATCGTCAAAAATAGTTTAAAGTCACCAAAAATACCTACTACAAATTCAAAATAAGCGGAAAAATACTTTCAACAATAAAAAATTTCACAAATAAATAGGGCTCAATTAAGTTTCATTAACAGTGCAAAAAAATTTAGCTAAAAATAATCAAAAACCAGGTCAAATTTAATCCAAAATGGTAGGTGTAGGATGGTGACCCGAAACATTAAAACAACTACTAGGTATTTCAATAAACAAAAGGAATTTTTTCTAAAAAGTTCAAAATAAGTTTTTTAATTTCATAACTGGTAGAAATTGGAATAAATTCAGCTAAGTTATAGAAACGGATGAAGGTGGTAATTTCGTCGCAACACACGCCTTGAATAACAGAAATGTCAACGGCAACAAAGTGTTCAAATTTAAGGATACAATTATGGAAAACGTTCGATGTTTTAAGTAGTTACGGTACTTAAATTTTCTTACATGGTCATTACGGGAACTTCTGTCGAATTCGTAAAAAAAATATGGGCCAATTTGGAACAATCATTTGAGTAGGTAAGTAACGTTTTTACTTGGCACCAGATGTAGGTGCAAAAAACCAACATTACGGTTACAGTTACGTGAAACTCAATCCTGTTACAGATTACTTTATTCAGGATCAGGATACGTAGGTCGTAGATATAAACCCTACTAACATACCTATTAAACTACTTATACACGATGCCAAATAGGACCCAACTAAATAAACATTTACTTAGGTGCCTGCTTAGTCAATTTTGAACGAATGTATTTTGCCCAAACATGCAGTCAGTCCATTACTCGAGTTTTGCGTAATTTTGCGTTCAAGCTCTACAATTCATTCATTTTGACCAACGTAGAGGGTTCAAAATTTTGATTTTTTTTGCAAATGGCTGAAATTGTTTACCTAGATCGAAATTCTCATTGGTGTGCAGGGAGGTGATTGGTGAAGTCTGGTATAGGTTATTGTAGTGCAATCTGGACACAATATGATGGATTATTCTATATCAACCTAGAAATATGGTTTATCATTCTAATTTGGGCCTTTGATTCCCAATGAGAAAGACGATTTTGACTAATTAGGTACTTTCTCGGATTTTGCAATTCATTTTATTTTTGTGAGAGGTGAAATATGCATACTGTTGATATTTTACGTAATTAAAGTTGTCACGCGACGATGACGTGAAAAGACGCGCCTTGCGCATGGCGATTTCCTACGTGTGCGAAATTGACGGAGTACGCCGGCTGATAACGTGAAACCACGATGTTTCGCGACAAAGATAATTCATTACCAGAATAATATCGGCTTTGTGTCGATAAGGAAAACACGTGATTTGACTCATCGTTCTCTCACTATTTATCTCCTTTTTTTGCCATATATTTCTTCGAAGTTTAATCTCACCGGGAAAGGACCACATAAGCGTTAATTTAGACACTTCTCCTTGGATCAGTCATATAAAAACCGTTGGACGCAGAACGGCTGAGCCGAACGCCCCTTTTATCAAAGAGGCGATCAATTTCACGTGTTCTTTACTCAACATTCACCCTCGCGATGTGCAAAACAAATCGTCAGGCCATCGTACGATACCAAACGTCAGCCTTGTGCGTAACAACTACAATTATCAAACAAGTATTGCACAACAGAACTCATATACGTAGGTAGTTGTTATATATATTATTATAAATTTGTTTTATAAATATATGTTGATCGTTAGTTCGGACAACCTATAACTTGGGTAGGTTCCTAGGATTAAAATATTTACACTAAGTATAAATATTACCTATCCTACATAGGTACACACTTGTGAACACCTTAATAATCTCACAAGCTTATGGGTTTGTTATCGTTAATCGTCGATTCCTCCAGTAATGAGTTAACAAGTTAGAGTTATTTGACGGTATTTACTCGTACAATCAGTAGATACCTACACAGGTACATATACTACCAATTTTATAGCTTGATAGCCCTTTTGTCAACAAACTTCTTTATCAAATCGTCGCTTATCGTGTTTCAAATATAGAGTGGCGAATTTTAAAAAATAACATAATTTTAGCGTCTGAAGTTATTCACCAAAATAAAGTTGAAACGTAGGTACCTAAATATGCACTTCAGGCAAATTTAGGATGAGAGTTGATGAGAGTTATCAACTTCAAGCATATTGTAGGTAAGGTCTACATCATACAGTATAATACAATACATAATATTGAAATTGCAGAACCTAGTAAAAAAATCCATCTTTTCCTGTACAAGAGGTTGCTAGGTGAACCATCTATAAATTAATAGTTCCTATTTTTTCAATGCCAATGCCTTCTAATATTCACCTTCATGTGGTTAATGTTTTATTAGCTAGTTCCCGAAAATTTGATGCCTTACGCAAAACACGAGTGTAACACCTACGTAGCAATGGTTTTGAACGTTATTACAGTTACTGCATTATCCAAACAAGTGAAAATATTAAATATGCTTTGAGCTAAGTAGTACCTTCCTAGCTATTCCACAAGGTAGAGAAATCAACGGATTCGCGTCATGATAGGAAGACGAGGGATTACTGAGGAAAAAAATGTATAAACATTTAGCAAAATTTTCTTCTTGGGTCAGCTTTTGTAACGTTTACGAATTTATAGTGATTTTAGCCATCCTCCCTATTATTAGCAATAAATTTTAACCCCAAAAATCTCACATTTGACCCCAATTCCGCTAAAAATATTTTTCATTACAGAATAGTCTTCGACTAGGATCTCGAGTCACCATTTTATACAGATTTTAGTGAATTCAAAACGGAAAACAATCGGAAGTTATCAAAATTTCATGTGCATGCACATGAAAGTAGTAGGTGCTTACTTATATTTTGGACCCAATGGCATATTTTTTATTTCATTCTCAAAAATTCGCTAAAACGCTCAAAAAGGTTTAATTGATTCTGTGAAATGTGATTTTATTTTTTCAAGACCTCCTGTGCACCTACTCCTATTAGGAATCGCACAACAAAGAACGGCGGCATCCACAATGGTATTCAACCACGTACATAATTGGCAATGTAAATGCAATCTTTATTACCAAAGACAATATAAAGTAGGTGTGTACCTATGTACTCTATGAAAAATCGATATGCACGCTCAAAAATGTGAGGTGCCCCATAACAAAATTTGATGCTAAATTATTCGGCATTGATTAGGTAGATATATATTACGAGTAGATAAGTACGTTACCTAATGTGTAGCCGAATTTATGATTTATAAACTTCATAAAAGAAAGAACGGCATATTTTACGTTCCCCGGGTTCTAAGATCTACGTTTCCAATAAATTCGTCGAAAATATGTAATCATCAGGTTCCTATTGGGAGCTTGAAGAAGGGACCATTGGAGTCCCCTAGGAATTAAACATATATTGTTATTAAATTCTGCTCCAAAACATTATCAGCATAATGTAGTTTAGGTGAATTTTGTCAATGAAGGGATTTCTTGGGTCGGAAAATAGGTAGGTATTTTTAATATGATTCATATTTTAAAAAATCAGTTCAAGAAATACGCATCAGGAATACGCGCAATTAGCGGAAAATCAACACTAAAGGAAGACTTATTTCGACAAAACCCCTCTACTATAGAGCCCTCGACAAAAATCCTCCACATGGATCTATGTCTTACGATTTGAAATTGCCATTTAAGCTCTTCTGACCGGAAATTTTGAGGTGTTGCTAGTGGGAAAAAACAGAATTTCGGGTCTTACGACATGAAAATTTGGGAATTTACTTGTTTGTTGCGTAGTTTTGAGTGACGTGACGGTCTACTCCGCCACGGCGAAGGTGCTGCAAAATGCAAAAACTTTGCGTATTCTGACTTAACATTTTGAGGGTCCCATGAAAATTTGCTTTTAAGGTGTTATGCCACGATTGCGCCAGGAAGCGGCTATAGGGCAATACAGCTACTAATAGTTGAGATTTCACCGTTTAGATAAACCTAGGTACTAGTTGGACTACCCCACCTATTACCCGATGCAAACTGATCAAAATGGGGTGTTTAAGAACCGCCTGGGCGCCTGTCATATGATATTCACCAACTCACTCATTTCCAAAGTAATAACAGGGTGATTTCTGCCAAACCATGATTCCCCAATCCGTTCCCTTCACGAATTCATAAACCCAAGTTCGTTTCGGACGGCTACGTGACCCCTTGAGGTCAACCGTGTGACATAGGGAATCCTTATTAATTCACACATAATATTACTCGGAAGAAAATTTCAATCGTCCGCAACGCCTCGGCAAGATCGATGACCCTATGAAAAAGTCAATAGCGACGTCTTTGTTTCCCCTCGACGCTTCCAACTTGTGTTTTTGCATTTTTGAACAGGTCATTTCTGTACGTCATAATTTCTCTCTACCCCCTCGGAGGCCTCGGAGAAAACAACAATACAGATCTTGTGCCCTTCACAAGCAGTTACGACAATAATAAATTCGTGCAATGTATTTCTGAATCCCTCTACTTTATTTCCGTACATCCTTGATTCCATTCTGCATTGAAGTTTTCAAAATTGTGGAACCAAATAATGTAAAACAACCAATAACAAGATGAATAATAATTTGAACGCCTTATATAAGCATAATGTAATAGGTAACCAAAATATAATTTTTCCACTTTCTCGAAGTTTTCACAATTAAAAAAAATTTCTTAATGTTTCGAGATAAAGAAACTTAAGTCTGATGTTCATTCCGTCGGAAAATGTTTTTGAAAATACCTAACCTCAGTGCCGCGGACGGACGGATTTTTGGATTCTACTTTCTACGTAAAACAGAAAATTTTGAGGGGAGTTTATGAAAATATTCTATCCTGCCCGACTCCAAAGGTTCATCACTGAAAATTAAAAAAACCGAAAGGGGTCGTTTGCCAAATTCATCGATGGTCTATTTAAGTACCTAGGTATTCATGAATCAGAAATGATGCTTTAACGTGACCTTACCCCCCTCCCTCAAACTGCAATCCAACACTCAACTCAAAACCGAATAAAATTTTCCTCATTCCGTGATTACTGAGACTCTACCATGAAACGGAACTTGGTCAGATCACATATCCCGATGCCCTGATGAAATCAGTCCTCGACAGTCCCTCTCCAGTACAACAAGGGCGATTGTTATCGTCAACATGACTGATGACGGTTACGATGGTCTGTTTCCAAATAATCACGTGCGCCTCACACAATAAGTTCACGTGATTTCAAAACACTAGGGTTTCAAAAACAACGATTAGTATAATGAATAATTAGGAAACGGTGGTTAAGCTCAAAGTAAGTAAGAAGCGGTTTGTTCAAAAACAAAAATAATATAGGTACTTTTAGGAAAATAAAATTAGTCCCTTACTACCAAATTAGTGAAAAAGGTTTTAGTTTGGTGGAAGAAATGTAGAACTCAACATACATGCAAAACAGCTCAGTACAAATGGCATGAAGAAGCTCAAATATTATTCTAATTTTTTTTTTCAATTATTTTTTGAACTTTAACACGGAAATTTTTTTTAAACAAATTTTATTGTTTTCATTTTTTTTAAATTAAGAAGAAAATATTTTTCCGATATTTCTGACAAATTTTCTGGTGACGAAATTGTTGTTGTTCCCTCTTGGGTACAAGGTAAGTGTGTTGTCTATTGCCCAAATTTAAATGTGCAATTTTAACTAATTATGATAAATCGGTGCCGAATAGACATTGACTGCAACTTCGACTTTAGGTAGTGGGTGAATATACGTGGATTTTTGCGCGTTTTCTAACTTCTATATTTCTATAGTGAACAAAAGGTAGTTTGTTAAGGTAGTGAACTTGGTAGTTTCTCACAATTTATGTGATTTATGTGAATTTTGGCATCTTGGATCTGTTTTGCATCGTGCAATATTCTGAATTCAAATCTTGAAATACTATGCTTCTAACCACTCTGACCTTTTGATGATACCTCGTCAAATTCAAAAATTTTTTTTTCACTTCCAAAAATTCCTTAATTTGAAATGTCGAAGTCATTTTACACCTATTTGCTAATAACACATTTCGTCGAGTTATTCAAACTATGAGCGGATAGTTCTTTATTTTTCATATTTATGCCATTTCTTTAAAACAACATACTTTTTCAACCCGAATATCGGATTTAAATTTTCATGTGTCCGTTATTGTACACAAAACTTGACTAAAATTCATAAGGATAAACTAAACTAATAGGCAATTAATAGGCACTTACGAATCACATGTTAGGTTATACGCTAAAACTGGAAAAAACTAACTGTTGGTTAGGATTATGGTTTAAAAATATGGTCCTGATTCGCCACCGGTACTAATAACATTTGACGATTAGTTTGATTTTCGTTGCTACGTTGAAAGAATTTGGGACTTGGGTACTTGTACCTACCCCGAAGACATAGGCACTTTTAAGGATGGAACCTGTATGTAGGGTAGCTATGTCACAATGTACAAATCATATAATGAGTACTTACACTGAAGCTGTTTGGTCTTCTGAGTAGAAGAATAAGAGTGAAGTGACGCTTCAAATCCACATTCACTGATGATCAGCACGTTTCACACCAACTAATGAGTTAGCGGGTGAGGCGAATAGTAGTTTTATAGAGTGCGTCACGTGAATCCAGCTGGTGGCATGGTGGGAGCAGATCCTGAACTTTGTACTCAGAATGGTTGGATTATTCCTGCACCGCCCTCGTCGCCGACCCATCCGGCGGGGACGTGATCCGATTGTGGATTATGAATAATCTGTATAACCTTCAGCCAGATGTATGAATGAATCGATGCACATTTGAGTCATCAACAAAAAAGTGCAGATATTGCCATCTATGTCTTGCAACTTATTTCAAAAACGGAAAATGCAAAAACAAAATATAAATTATGTTTTTGGGCTATGAGTCAGTAAAAAATTGCGAAGGTAACGCTTTTTTTCACACACAAACACACAGACACGCATGCAAACCATAATTATCAACATACCTGCCTTACGCTGTCCCAACCGTTTTGGTACACAGCCAATCCCTACAGTTTTGGTACACAGGAAATGAATATCCTTTAGTTTTTATCCCACAAATATCATGCTCCTCTCGGTGGAAACTTTTAAATTTAGGCACGAATTGTCATGTTGCTTAAACGCAAAAGTTATGCGACAAGTTACAAATGATTACGTTTATAGGCTAGGAGTCGTTCCAAAATACCCGTTATCATTTTTCCGAGTTCAAAAAAGCGACGCAAGTGGAAAACTGATTATTACCTTGAACTGCTTGAGGTTTTAATAACGTAGGTAGGAATTCTATGTGATGACATCAAAAACTGAGCTCCCGAATCAGCTGAGTGGCAAATCTAGCTCTCAAATCAGCTCGAATTTGACACACTTTTTTGAAGAATATTTTTTGGAAAAAATATTTTTATAAACTACCTACCTATTGAATAATGAATAGCTAGTACTTACTACTAATTATTGTTCAATAATTTTTATGTCCTACTGAAATGGTATTTTCATACCTCGATCACTTTAGGTAATTTTATGTAGATCTTGGTGGTTTTTAGCAAATTTCCGAGCTCTCAAATCAGCTGAATGAGAACGTTCCAGTCGATCATAATAATTATGAGCAAACCGTAAAAGCTGGTGACTTAGCAATATCTAACGGGTGGCCTTAGCAATATCCGATGTTTTCGAGAAATAATATTTTTGTTCAAATTAAGCAGTTAGCTCTTTATTATCGTTTATTTACATGTTCATTGAAACCTTTGTTCTTGTATAAACACTTGACATACCAATTGCAGTATTATACCAAGTATTATTCCAGAAATTAACAATTCCTAAACATTGTTTAACTGAAATTAGTTCGTACAATAATATTATTATAATGAGATCAGTAAGTACCTACTTATAACCTAATTTATTGTCGGGTCCCTGCCACAAACCAAATTCACCATTGAAACTGTAATGTGGCACGTATGCCATGAAACGCAACCCTAAATATTCCATACTGGCAGGATTACCCGAGCATTTCACAGGATAGTAAATATTAATTTGGATAAATATCTTCTTAACATCCAAATTTCATGTAAGTACGTGGTACCTACCGAAGAATTTCTGGTGAAAATACGCCATCACAATGGGTCCAAAACCCATGCAGGTACCTACATGAATTTTTGGCATTTTGGTTTATTATTCTGTGAATAATACACCTATGTACTTATTCGCTCAGCAAAAATTTTTTATAACACCCCCTCAAAATTTTTTCTTTTCCGTTTCAAGGTGCGTAGATTCCAAAAAATTCAATGTCCGTCCGCCGTACGCCGTATCACGTGTACCGGCCTCATTTTCGGTCTAAAAAATTCGTTCTTTCGCACACATGCTCCATTTGGGCCCTGGTTGTGTCCCGAAACTTTGCAGCCCGATCGGAATATACCCAAGGGTGTTATGAGTGTGTATAAAAACAGGTACTTTTTGTGGTTTTTAAACGTTTTTGGGACGAGAAGACCGAATATGAAGTCGGTTTTGACCAAAGAGTGGAAAATGAGGTTCTATCAGATGTTCAGCTCCCAAAATTGATATTTTATTATTAAAAAACCTGGGAAATCGTCTGAAATCACCATCAGTTTGTATAATAACACTAGAAACAGTGTCAATAAGTGGATCAAGACGATTAAGATAAAGATTTGATCAAAGATAATTTGAAAAAAAAAAGCGTACCTAATTTGTGTTTTGGGGGCCAAAATTGGTGGAAAGCATCGAAAATATCGATTTAAATTATTTCACATGAAAGAAACAATAAATGAACAGCCAAAATTTCTCTAGGTGTGTCCAATAGAATAATAAACCCATGTGACAAGGACTTTGCAGCGTTTTTGGAATCTACGCACCTTGAAACGTAAAAGAAAAGATTTTGAGGGGTTATAAAATTTTTTTGCTGAGCGATTACATAGGTGTATTATTCACAGAATAATAATCCAAAAGGAGGTGAATCCCAGCATCACCTCTCAGGTTGTAGGGGTTGTCAGCATCTATACCCCGAAGCAGAGAGGGGCCTGCCTGGAGGCTTAGGGGGAGACCCCATCAGGCTTGGGCACTACGGGCCAATCCCCCGTATGCCAGAAATATTTTGATTAAAAGCACTTCTTCTTCTTCCACCTCTACACCGCAAGGTAGGAGAGGATAGACGAAGAAGAAGAAGGAAGGTATACAATTTCTGAAATTATTGCTGAAGAGGTAGTATGATCGAGTGAAATGAGGTAGGTAAATTCATTGAGGTAGGTTCATTAGCTCTCAACGAACATTTTCCACTTGTAATACATTCATGTGCCTAATAGGAGGATGAAAAACTGAACTTTGAACTGATGAACTTTGTATTTAATAAAACAACAGATAAAATCGCGATGGCGGGGGGGGGGTCGTTTGAAGGGGAACTACGCATCGTCGGCGGTTTGTGGAAGCTTCTATTATATTATGGAAACGTTGGGAAAAACATTTAATAATCTAAGCCATTGCTGGGTGATAATTATACTTATTTACTATGCATTATCTATATATGCAAATATCTCGGCGTCGTGATTCCCGGAGTAAATAATGGAGTAGTTATAATTCCTACCAAAGGATAATTATTGCGTCAGCAATATTATCAGTACCAGAAAGCGAAATATAAATACTGCTAATCGTTATTCAGCCGAATTTTCATCAACTATTTGTACGGATATATGGTTCCTTGGATACGGCGCCGTATCGTCTCGTAAGTGTTCTGCGGATGCGCCAAAATCGGCCGTAACACATTTTGACACCTGACACGCCGAAAACCGTGCCTACCACTCGAACCTCGTGATATCGAGACCTCGCGGTCTCTCGTTATGTGTTTCCGTGTTGTTTTCTCTCAAAGACAGAAAGCATATTTTCCCGATAGACTCAAATAAATCTCGAACAAGTTCTCCAAATCTCACACATGACCACTTGGTAAAAAACTTACACTACCGAAACTGAACAAAACAGTGGGAAAAACGAAATGACACTAAATAAAGAGAAATCTCAATTGTCCAACGGCGGAGTCGATTGTAAATAATACTTCCAGTGATTAGAGCTGGTGGTGGATTCTTTTAAGCATGTGTAGCCCTTTTGAGTTAGGAGCGGTAGAATTCGTTAATTCGCGTCACTTCAAGATACAATCATCTTGCCTGTCTGGGCAAAAAGCTGCCCGCGCCCGCCAAACAACGTTGAAAGAAATTTGATGTTTTGGTTTATTATTTTCAATAATGAACCTTTGGAATCGAGCATGAAAAAAAAAAAAAAAAAATTCCTACCCCCCCTCGAATTTGATGGTTAACGTTTCAAGGTATGTAGAATCCGAAAATGCAATAAAAAAAGTCTGTCTGTCCGCCGTACGCCGTACGCCTTACTGAGCACTTTTCTTAGTTACCCTGAAAAAAAATTGATGAAATTCGGGTTATAGGTTCCGTTCAGGGTCTAGTTGGTCCTCGAAGCTCGACGTTACTGTCATTCATCTTTAAGGGGTTGAAAATAGGGGTTGAAGTTTTCAGAACCCCGTAGCTCGAAAACTTTCGATAGAAGGGTATGGTTTTTTTAAAAACATTTTTAAATTGATCTCAAACTAAAGAATTTGTCGAGACCATCCGGACCATTGTACGTCCTGCCGTTCGTTTGCAACGAAAAACTTCGTCAATATGATCGTGAATAGAATGGTATACATATTGCCTAGAGATCATTGCTAGGGATCACCTGATTATCATCACGAAAGACATCGAGTTGGTTGTTCTGTGATATTATTTCATTTGGAGAATGATCTCTTTTGGATTTTGATGAATAACAAGACATACTTAATTCATTATTTAATTATTGAATCCTGCGTTAACAATTGAATTGATGAATTAATTATTGACAGACAGAAATAAAAAAATTCCTGTCTGTCCGCCATACTGGCCACTTTTCTTTGTTACCATGTAACAAAATTGATGAAATTCGGGTTATAGGTTCCGTTCGGGGTCTAGTTGGTCCTCGAAGCTCGGCGAAAACTTCCGATAGAAGGTGTCGTGAGTCCCTCCCGGGAACACTCCTATCATATTAAGTTCTCACCAATATCCAAACGCCAAACTAAAGCTCCGTAAATAAAGATATGAGTGGGGACAGGCGACAGAACCCAGGGTTACTCAACCTGGGGCCCCACTACCAGCTCCCTGCAAGGAGCTGGAGGGAGAGGCCCCCAAGTACTATAAAACCCCGGATCCTGGCGCTCAAGCTTCATTCGACACTTCCTCTAACCAGCTCTCTCTTCTCTCTCTTACCTTCCCTCTCAGATGATCGGTTGACTACAGCCACCTGAGAATTTCACCTCCTCTCTCCTCCTCCTTGTCTAGATGATCGGTTGAATACAGCCGCCTAGACAAGGGACCTCTCCTTTCCTCTCCTTTACCTAGATGAACGGTTGACTACAGCCGCCTAGGTAAAATTCCCTCATCCACCTCTCTCTCCTCCAAAGTCGTAGATGTTCGGTTGACTACAGCCGCCTGCGACTTTTCCTTCTTTTCTCTCCTTTACCTAAATTCACTCACTCACCTTCCTTCCACGCCACCGTGATGAGAATTTTAAATTCATCACAGTGGTGAACCCGACGTTCACTCAACCTTCTTCCTTCCCACCTCATGTGTCGCCCCAGTCAAATAGTTCGGTGTCCCACATTTTAAATTCAAATTTCAATCAGTCAGTGTAAATTCGCAGTTCTTGGCCCAAACCACTCAACTCTCAACTCAACGCACCTCCGCTCCCGCCGATTGCGAATTTCAAGATTCAAAACCACGTCAAATTTTTGAATTTTAGTTACAGAAATGGACCCGAACTCACCGCCGCCGCCGCTCCTCCGGCGGTCCCTGCTGCAGCCGCCGACCGCTGCGACGACGGACGCCGACAACCCCTTCACCAGCCTCTCACCACCCGGCTCCTCCGCATCCGCAGCAGCCACCGCCGCCACCGCCGCCGCTACGGCCGCGGCCGCCGCCGACGTCATGACAGCGTCCGCAGCGTTCCCTCTGTCGCTGCCCCCCTTCTACACGCACGACCCCGCGCTGTGGTTTTTCCAAGTGGACGCTGCGTTTTCGGCCGCCAACATCCGCAGCCAGAAGACTAGATATTCCCGGATCATTTCGTTGCTACCCTACGAGGTCCTGCTGCAGACTTCAGATATCTCCCCCGACGCCGCCGCTGCGTACGACGACCTCCGCAGCCGCCTCATCAACACCTACCAGCCGTCAAAAATCGCCCGAGTCGCCGCCCTCTCCCAACCTCAACACCTCGGCGACCAGAAGCCCTCCCACCTCTACCGACGGCTGCGACACCAGCTGCAGGGCATTATGACCGCCGACATCGCACGCACGTTCTGGTTACGTGCCCTTCCCCACCCCATCCAGATGGCCCTGGCCAGCCATCTCGACGGTCCCGACGAGCCCCTCCTGCGACTTGCGGACACCGTTCACGACTTGGCCGCTGCGGCCGCCGTCAGCGAGGTGCGAACGCCGCGTCACCCCCCGCCTCTACGGGACCGCACCAAATCCCGAGACCGCGGCCGGGCACCCTCCCTCGACGGACGTCGACCCATTTCAGCGGATCGACGACGCGACTCTTCCGCCGACCGCCGCCGCCAGCGCTCACCCGAGCGCCGCAACGCATCCCCTCCCCGCCAGCGCAGAGGACGATCCCCGGCCGCTGCACGCACATCCACCTCGACCCGCCCCACCAACACCACCTACCTCCCTGCGGACCCCCCCCACCGTTGTTTCTATCATGTAAACTTCGGTGGGGAGGCCCGCAAGTGCCAACCCCCCTGCTCCTTCGCCCCTAAGCAGGGAAACGCAGCCGCCCGCCGGTAAACCCGGCGGGCCCCCCTCCTCGCCAACACGGGGGGGACCATGACCAACCCCCCCCCGCCCGCATTCACACCACCACCACCTCCACGCCCCGCTACCCCTCCTACGCCGCCGCCACGGCTGCCAACCTCCCGGCCGCGCCTACGGCGCCGCCAAAAACCTCACCCCACCACCAACGGAACGGACCCCCCCCGCCCGCCACCAGGGCGACCAACCTTCCGGCCGCCACTCACGCCGCCGCTACCGTGACCCCACCCCCGAACGGCCCCTCCACGCCCGCCACCAGGGCCGCCAACCTTCCGGCCGCCAATAACGCCGCCGCGACCGTTCCCCCACCACGGAACGGCCCCCCCACGCCCGCCTCCAGGGCACAACCCCCTCCGCCCACCACTCACGACGCCACTACCGTTCCCCCTCCCCGGGACAAAACCAAACCACCTCCTACCAAAAGGATCAGCCCCCCTGCCGACTCCACCGTTCCCCCCCTCCGGAACGGCAAGAAACCACCCCGCGTCTCCTTCGAAGCGGACCAACAGACGCCGGCGCACATACCCACCTCCGCGATTCTGCACAACGCCCTGCCGACCCACCAGCGACTTTTCTTGCGCTGCAAGAAAACAAATGTACCTTTCTTGGTGGACACGGGGGCGGCGCTGTCCATATTCCCCAATAACATCCTCCGTCGTCAGGCGCGCTGCTACCGGCAACTTCTCTACGCCGCCAACGGTACCACCATCCCCTCGTACGGGACGTACCGCTCCTCAGTTTACATGAGCGGACTCGCGTACGAGTGGGACTTTACCGTGGCGGACGTGGAGAAGGCGATCCTGGGGGCCGATTTCCTTGCATATTTCGGTCTCCAGGTCGACGTCCGGAATGCGCGCCTGATAGACCCCGCCACAAAAACACCCATACCCGGATTTATACATGCCATCAACCACCCCCCCACACAATTTGAACGCCTCCTCCTCAACTACCGACCCCAGCGCCACCCCTCTGCCCACATCTCCACCGTCCAACATCACATTGAGACTTCCGGCCCCCCCATCACAGCAAAAGCCCGACGACTCCACCCCCTTCAACTATCGAAAGCCCGGCAACATTTCAACAAACTCATAGCCGACGGCATCGTCCGCCCCTCAAAATCCCCTTGGGCTTCTCCACTCCACATCGTGCAGAAGCCCAATGGGGATATCCGCCCCTGCGGGGACTACCGGCGCCTCAATTCTAAAACCACGCCGGATCTTTACAATGTTCCCCACCTACGGGATTTCTCGTCACATCTACATGGTGCTACTATTTTCTCTACCCTCGACATTTCAAGGGCGTTCCACCACATTAACATTCACCCCCCCGACGTCCAAAAAACCGCCATCATTACCCCGTTCGGACTATTCGAATACGTAAAAATGGGCTTCGGGTTGAGGAACGCTGCACAGACATGGCAGCGCTATATGGACAGCATCCTGCGAGGCCTACCGTTCGTCTTTTGCTTCCTCGACGACGTCCTGGTGGCCTCCAGGACACCGGAAGAACACCTCACCCATCTCCAACAGATCCTCGACATCTTCTCCTCCGAGGGCCTCCTGGTTAACACAGACAAGTGCGTTCTCGGCCAACCCTCCGTCCGCTGCCTCGGCCACCAAGTTTCATCCGAGGGCATCAAACCCCTCTCGGACAAGGTCCACGCCATTAGTGACTTCCCGCAACCCCGCACGGTGACGGAACTCCGCCGCTTCCTGGGTATGTTAAACTTTTACCGCAGACACATAAAACACGCAGCACAACATCAACAACCACTCATACACGCCATTCCCCAACCCTCCAAAAAAAATGACAACCGCCCCATCACCTGGACCCCCCAACTCATCTCCTCCTTCAAAATTTGCAAACAGGACCTAGTAGACGCCGCTCTATTGGCCCATCCCGATCCCCACGCCCCCCTGTCCATCACCACCGATGCGTCCGACTGGGCCATCGGGGCAGTGCTCCATCAGCACACCGGCGCCACCCCCCAACCCCTAGGCTTCTTTTCCAAAACACTATCCCCCACCCAGAAAAATTACTCCACGTTCGACAGAGAACTCCTCGCCATCCACGAAGCCATCAAGCACTTTCGTGACTTCGTGGAGGGCAGGCAGTTCTCTGTCGTCACCGATCACAAGCCCCTGACCCACGCCCTCCTACAGAACCGCAAATCCGCCTCCCCACGTCGCCTCCGGCAACTCGAGTTTATCGGGCAATTTACGTCCGATATCCGATACTTGCCGGGGGCCGACAACTGCGTGGCGGACGCGCTCTCCCGGCCCACCCCTATCCCCGCGCCGGTGGCGGAGTTACTGCCGTTCCCCTCCCCCCAATCCATCAAAAACAACCAAAACCCTTCCACTGATCCAGCCCTCTCCAACCTCATTTCCGCCTCCAAGTTGGAACAGCTGCCGCCCCTCAACCTCTGGTGCGACGTAACGGCCGACTCACCGCGCCCTTACGTCCCACCGGGACAGAGGCGGCAGTTGTTCCTCCACTACCACTCCCTTCACCATCCTGGCATTCGGGCTAGCCGGGACCTTATCAAGACGCGGTACTTCTGGCCCCACATGAACACAGATATTCGTAACTGGGTTCTGGGGTGCCAGAAGTGCCAGCGGTTTAAGGTCTCGGCCCACCCCCATGTCCCCCCTCAAACCATTCCCGACTCCCTCCCGTGGGAACATGTACATCTGGACTTAGTGGGCCCCCTTCCCCCGTCCGAGGGGAAAAAATACTGCCTCACGATGATCGACCGTGCCACCAACTGGGTGGAATGCATCCCACTCGCCCACATCACCGCGGACGCCGTCGCGACGGCTTTCCTCACTCAATGGGTTAGCCGTTACGGTTGTCCGCGAACAGTCACGGTCGATCAAGGGAGGCAGTTTGAGTCCGCCCACTTTTCCGATTTACTACGTTCCCTCGGCATCCACAAAATCCACACTACCCCGTACCATCCCCAATCCAACGGGAAAATAGAGCGGTGGCACTCGGTCCTCAAACAGGCCATTTCTACATCAACCAATTCCCCTTCCTGGACAAAATCTCTCCCCTACATTTTGCTCAGCCTTCGAACATCCGCCCGTCCATCAGACCAAACTAGCCCCGCACAAAATGCCTTTAAAGACCCTCTACGTTTACCGGCCGACATTTTCACCCCAAACCACTCACCGTCAATTAACAGGGAGCCGCTACACTCCACAACACCCACTAACGACACCACTTACCCCAAACGCTTCTTCACCGCCACACACATGTACCTGAAAGAGCCCGGCATGCATAAAACTTTTCAACCCCTGTATGCCGGGCCCTTTCAGGTCATCCGCTCGACACAATCCACCGCTACCCTGTTGATTGACGGAAAGCCCCACACCGTGCCATTGGCACGGTGCAAACCAGCCCCAGTCCTCCCCGACCAATCACACCACACCAATCCCCCGCCCACCCCCACACCACAAACAACACACATCACCTCCGTCTCAACCAACGGACCCCGACGTCGTCGCCTCGCTCCACGACGTCCCGGGTACCGGCTCCCAACAGCTCTCCCCCTTCACCGCCACCCTGGCTGTGAAGGGACCCCTCTATCAGTCTTCACCAACGTAAAGACTGTTAGAGGGTGGCACCCATCTTACCCATCACCCACCTCCCCTCACACTGCACACACACCACACCCACACGCTCACTACCACTCGCCACACACTCACCACACCCAGGAAACGGCGGATTCCAACACCCCGTTCCCTTCGGTTAACCAACTTTGTACATACCCTTCTACTATTGTAAATACTCATTCATCTTTTGTAGATACTCATTCATCTCTCATTGCTACTCCTTCATCTTTTGCCCATACTCCCTGTAAATACTCATCTTTTGTAAATACCCCCTGTAACTCATCACCATGTTAATACTACCTACTTAAACTCTAAACTATGCTAATACTATCTACTTACCATATTAATCCTCTCTATACTCTAGTACTATATACTTACCATGTTAATCCTCTCTTATACTACCATGTTAATCCTCTCTTATACTACCATGTTATATACTTACCATGTTAATCCTCTCTTATACTACCATGTTAATCCTCTCTTATACTACCATGTTACTCCTAGACTTAAGATTCGCCTTCAGCTCACCCACTTGTTTGCATCGGCCCTCAGCTCCTGTCACCTTGCGCCTTCAGCACCACCTTTTGTTTGCCGTAGCCCTCAGCTCCTGTCACCTTGCGCCTTCAGCTCAACCAATATTGGTTCAAACTGGGGGGACCTCTGTCGTGAGTCCCTCCCGGGAACACTCCTATCATATTAAGTTCTCACCAATATCCAAACGCCAAACTAAAGCTCCGTAAATAAAGATATGAGTGGGGACAGGCGACAGAACCCAGGGTTACTCAACCTGGGGCCCCACTACCAGCTCCCTGCAAGGAGCTGGAGGGAGAGGCCCCCAAGTACTATAAAACCCCGGATCCTGGCGCTCAAGCTTCATTCGACACTTCCTCTAACCAGCTCTCTCTTCTCTCTCTTACCTTCCCTCTCAGATGATCGGTTGACTACAGCCGCCTGAGAATTTCACCTCCTCTCTCCTCCTCCTTGTCTAGATGATCGGTTGAATACAGCCGCCTAGACAAGGGACCTCTCCTTTCCTCTCCTTTACCTAGATGAACGGTTGACTACAGCCGCCTAGGTAAAATTCCCTCATCCACCTCTCTCTCCTCCAAAGTCGTAGATGTTCGGTTGACTACAGCCGCCTGCGACTTTTCCTTCTTTTCTCTCCTTTACCTAAATTCACTCACTCACCTTCCTTCCACGCCACCGTGATGAGAATTTTAAATTCATCACAGAAGGGTATGGTTTTTTTAACGTTATTAAATTTGTCTTGAGCTAAACAATTTTTTGAGACCACCCGGAGCATTGTGAGTCCAGCCGTTCGTGTGCACCAAAAAGCTTCGTCAACACGATCGTGAATGAAACGGTATTAGTCCGGCCAGGATATCATCGCTAGGGAGCACCTGATTATAATCACGGATGGCTGTATGAAGTCGAGTTGGTTGTTCTGCGCTATTATTTCATTTGATAAGTTTGGACTATTGGATTTTGTTGGTAAATACTTGTGAAACTTGAACAAACGTTGAAGTATTATTGATGGGTAAATTATTACACAATGGTAAATTATTACACAACGGCAAATTATTACACAACGGTAAACTATTACATAACGGTAAATTATTACACAACGGCAAATTATTAGACAACGGTTCATCTACCAAGAAGGGGCTGGTTTTTGTTGATCGTTACTTTTGTAACTTGAACTACCGTTGAAGTATTATAGATGGGCAAGTTACACAACGGTTCATTATAGGTATTGACCACAGAAAACAGTGATCTACGCAGAAGGGGCAACTATTTTACTCCACATCAACAATTTTCCTTTAGAACTTGATTATTTGCGTTTCTTTTTGCCGTTTTAGTTACTGTTTGCCATTAACAGAATTATTTTAGCAACATTTAACTCGTGATTTAGATAGGTAGGTACCTAGTAACGATGACGGGGTTAGGTACTAACCTACGGAGGATCTGCGATCCACATAATATGTATAGAGTAGTACATATTATATTATATAGATTGGTTATCTACACGCTGTGATCTGTAAAAGAAGGGTATTCTGTACAAAATAATAAACCGTTGTGCAGGGATTTGCTGCGTTTTTTATTGCATTTTCGGATTCTACATACCTTGAAACGTAAACCATCAAATTTTGAGGGGGGGGGGGGGGGGTTAGAATTTTTATTCATGCTCTATTCCAAAGGTTCATTATTGAAAATGATAAACCAAAACAGGGACGGTGCTGAACAGATCGGCAGTAGAAAAGCGCTTGGACTTGCAAGCAATGATTTTCAAAATAGCCTTCTGTGCAATTTTCAGAGGTTTTAAAGAGGAAGATACTACTCCTCCCCAGGCCAGAATTATTCCAATATAAAAACACTGCAAAGTCCTTGTCACATGGGTTTATTATTCTATTGGATATACCTACAGAAATGCTGGCTGTTCATTTATTGTTGCTTTCATGTAAAATAATTGAAATAGCTATTTTTGATGGTTTCCACCAATGGTGGTACGCTCCTTTTTTTTTAATTTTATTTTTTTTATTATCGTTGATCATTGGTAGTGCCATTTAATTCTCTTGATCCACGTGTTGACACTTTTCCTAATGTTATTCTACAAATTGATGGTGATTTCAGACGATTTCGCAGGTTTTTGACTCATAAAAAATCGATTTTGGGACCTGACCATCTGGTACAACCTCAATTTTCCACTCCTTGGTCAAAATCGACTTCATATTCGATCTTCTCGTCCAAAAAAACATGGAAACCGATACTTCAAAAGCTCATGTTACCAACATGTTACTAAAACGCAAAAGTACCTATTTTTACACACATTTTCACTCATAACACCCCTGGGTGTATTCCGATCGGGCTGAAAAGTTTCGGGACACAACTAGGGCCCAAATGGAGCATGTGTGCGAAAGAACGACTTTTTTAGACCGAAAATGAAGCCTGTACACGTGATACGGCGGACGGCGGACGGCGGACGGACATTGCATTTTTGGAATCTACGCACCTTGAAACGGAAAAGAAAAAAGTTTGAGGGGGGGTTATAAAAATGTTTTGCTGAGCGATTACATAGGTGTATTATTCACAGAATAATAAACCAAAAATGCTTTATATCCTTGTAATGTCGCAAGATAATACAAATAAACGAAATAATGAATAAACATGCTTTATACCTATAGTCTAGCCTATCTCGGGTCTCCCAAGAGTTGGAATTGAACGGCAACTTTTTTTCACGTAGCTACTACGTGGCACAAGTTTCCATCCGGGAAATCGGAAGGTTGGTTCACCGGTTCCGAACAAAACGAAACGATGAGCTCTCGTCCAAGGCCCCAGCAAATCGGATGATCCGCGAGGAGCGAAAAATACCCGGCTCACGTGATCACTCATCGGGCGTCCAGAGATGCCGAGAGACGAGCTCTCGTAGCACTCAAGATCAATACCGGCCCCTGAAATAATACCATCTCATTCTGCCACAAGTGCAGGAGTATGACTATGTTCAATGGGTGTATCATGTCAACGGTAATATCCTTTCAACCGAGACCCCACTTGTACCTGTTGAGATTTATTTGCAAAGGTGATTGTAAACCATCATCAATGTCAATAGAGAAATTTTCAATTCCAATTGAAAGTCAAGTGCAACATGATATTTTTGAACAAAAGCATGAGGGTATCACGAGTTTGGTCGTCCCGCAGGCGTAACTAAAATGTCCTAAGATAAAACGCTGAAAATGATCTCACAACGGTTTATTATTTTCCTTTATAAATTAATACATATAGGTAGATAACTACCACGTAGATTGCAGTTACAGTTATGTGTATTGGTTTATTATTTTCAGTGATAAACCTTTGGAATCGAGCATGAAAAAAAAAAAAAAAAAACGCTGCAAAGTCCTTGTCACATGGGTTTATTATTCTACTGGACATACCTACAGAAATGGCTGTTCATTTATTGTTTCATTCATGGGTAAATAATCGAAATAGCTATTTCTGATGGTTTACATTAATTTTGGCCCCTAAAACACAATCAGGTACGCTTTTTTTTTCTTTTTTTTTAAAACTATCTTTGATCATTGGTAGTGCCATTTAACCGTCTTGATCCACGTGATGACACTTTTTCCAGTGTTATTCTACAAACTGATGGTGATTTCAGACGATTTCCAAGGTTTTTCACTAATAAAAACGCTGCAAAGTCCTTGTCACATGGGTTTATTATTCTATTGCAGTTCTAGAGATTTTTGTTGGCTGTTAAATGTATTGTTTCTTTCATGTGGAATGATTGAAATAGCTATTTCTGATGATTTCCACCAATTTTGGCCCCCAAAACATGAAATAGGTACGCTTTTTTTTTTTTTTTTTAAATCATCTTTGATCATTGGTAGTGGCATTTAATGGTCTTGATTCACCTGTTTACACTTTTCCAATGTTATTGTACACATTGATGGTGATTTCAGACAGTTTTCCAGGTTTTTGACTCATAAAAAACCAATTTTGGGAGCTGAACCTTTGGTAAAACCTCAATTTCCGCGTCTTTGGTCAAAATCGACTTCATATTCGGTCTTCTCGTCCTCAAAAACATGGAAAAAGATACCTCAAAAGCTCATGTTACTAACATGTTGTTAAAACGCAAAAAGTACCTATTTTTATACACATTTTCACTCATAACACCCCTGGGTATATTCCGATCGGGCTGAAAAGTTTCGGGACACAACTAGGGCCCAAATGGAGCATGTGTGCGAAAGAACGACTTTTTAAGACCGAAAATGAAGCCTGTACACGTGATACGGCGTACGGCGGACGGCGGACGGACATTGCATTTTTGGAATCTACGCACCTTGAAACGGAAAAGAAAAAATTTTGAGGGGGTGTTATAAAAATTTTTTGCTGAGCGAATACATAGGTGTATTATTCACAGAATAATAAACCAAAATCAATTTTGGGAGCTGAACATTTGGTAGAACTCAATTTTCCACTCTTCGGTCAAAATCGACTTCATATTCGGTCTTCTCGTCCCCAAAAACATGGAAAACGATATCTCAGAAGCTCATGTTATACCAACATGTTGCTAAAACGCAAAAAGTACCTATTTTTACACACATTTTCACTCATAACACCCCTGGGTATAGTCCGATCGGACTGAAAAGTTTCGGGACACAACCAGGGCCCAAATGGAGCATGTGTGCGAAAGAACGACTTTTTTAGACCGAAAATGAAGCCTGTACACGTGATACGGCGTACGGCGTACGGCGGACGGCGGACGGACATTGCATTTTTGGAATCTACGCACCTTGAAACGGAAAAGAAAAAATTTTGAGGGGGTGTTATAAAAAATTTTTGCTGAGCGAATACATAGGTGTATTATTCACAGAATAATAAACCAAAATCAATTTTGGGAGCTGAACATTTGGTAGAACTCAATTTTCCACTCTTCGGTCAAAATCGACTTCATATTCGGTCTTCTCGTCCCCAAAAACATGGAAAACGATATCTCAGAAGCTCATGTTACCAACATGTTGCTAAAACGCAAAAAGTACCTATTTTTACACACATTTTCACTCATAACACCCCTGGGTATATTCCGATCGGGCTGAAAAGTTTCGGGACACAACTAGGGCCCAAATGGAGCATGTGTGCGAAAGAACTAATTTTTTAGGCCGAAAATGAAGCCTGTACACGTGATACGGCGGACGGCGTACGGCGAACGGACATTGCATTTTTGGCCCAAGTTTTTTTTTTGCATTAGTTTTTTTTTAAACCAAAAATTTAAGCCCCTCTCAAAATACTATAGCAAGTACTTCTGCAACTTGAACAAACGTTCAAGTATTATTGGGTACATTATTACACAACGGTTTATTATACTATCTACGCAGGAGGGGTATCTATACAGGTAAATTATTACAAAACGGTTTATTATTTACCTTACGCTTCATGAATAACTACTAATAATTTATTTATGATTTAATTATTGAATCCCGCGCATTTGTATGAAACTTTAATTCCCGGGCCGGCTCCAGTGCTCCATTTAGGGCTTTCCTGGAGGGAGCTCGAGGGTATTGACCACAGAAAACAGTGATCTACACGGAAGGGGCATCTATATAGGTAAGTAATGAACTGTTGTGTAATAATTTGCTGCGTTTTTATGCTTCCTTGTTGAAGGGCGGTCAGAGATGGAGTGAAGGTAACGGATTTTTTTACCCTTGGACCCCCAGAAAATTTTCTGGATTCGCCACTGCTGGTACCTATATAGCTGCATTAATAGTAGAGTATCACCATAACTCAAAACGCTGCAAATTATTACACAACGGTTTATTATTTACCTTACGCTTCATGAACCCTTCTGCGTAGATCACTATTTTCCGGGCAATACCAACCCTTGTGCTCACCCTGGCAAAAACCCTAAATCGAGTACTGGAGTCGACCCGGGCAATTACAGTTTCATAAAATGCGGTGTGTTCAAGACTTCTATCATTAATCATTTGTTGTTATTCATGAAGCGTAACGATTGTTCAAGCTACACAAATAGGTACCTATCATCAAAATCCTAAATAACCACCATTCTTAAAATGAAATAATAAAAAAGAAAAACGGAGTTATTGAAAAATAGTCTATTTCCACTAATACACGAAAAACGCAAAAAACACTGTTATACCGGTTTCGGTGATCAAACCGGTATAAAACCGGTTAGTGGAAATAGACTATTTTTCAATAACTCCGTTTTTCTTTGAAATGGGTTTCCACGATTTCGTCGCGAGTGATTTAGTTCGTATGAAATAATACCTCGGAACAAGAACAACCAATTCGATATCATAGCCCCATGCGTGGTTATAATCAGCTGTTCCCTAGCAACGATATCTGGGTCGGATGTATACCTACGGTTTCATTCACGACCATGTTGACGAAGCTTTTCGGTGTAAGTTCAAGGCCTCACTGTGAACAAACGGCTGAACGCACAATGCTCCGGAGGGTGTCTAAAATTTCCAAGTTCGAGAACTATTCAAAAACGTTAGCAAATACATATAACGGCGTCCTGGAAATTTCAATCCCTCTTTTTCACCCCTTAGAGATGGCTGACACTAACGCCAAGCTTCGCGGACCAACTAGACCCACATACCTACCAAATTTCATTCATTTTCGTTCATGGTAACTAAGGGAAGTGCGAAGTAGGGCGGACGGCCAGAATTTCGGTTTATTTATTGGTTTATTATTTTCAGTAATGAACCTTTGGAATCAAGCATGAACCCCCCCACCCCCTCAAAATTTGATGGTTTCCGTTTCAGTGTATGTAGAATCCGAAAATGCAATAAAAATCTAATCTAAATTAATCTCAACATTATTTGGGTTTATGGAAATTCATGAGTTAACTACTTAGGTAACTTTCGCAAACATTGAGTTATACCTAATCAATGTTACCTACGAAATAAATCACTCGCGATGAAATCGTGGAAAGCCATTTCAAAGAAAAACTGAGTTACTGAAGTGTTGTCTATTTCCACTAGTACACGAAGAATACACCGTGAAACCGGTTTCAGTGATCAAACCATCGTCAGTAACATAAAATAACTGTTGTTTGTTATTGTTTACAATAACGATTGATTTAGTAATTACTTGTTACTGACGATGGTTTGACCACCGAAACCGGCAGAACAGTGTATTTTGATTTATTATTCTGTGAATAATACACCTATGTACCTACTTATTCGCTCAGCAAAAAAATTTTATAACACCCCCTCAAAATTTTTTCTTTTCCGTTTCAAGGTGTGTAGATTCCAAAAACGCTGCAAAGTCCTTGTCACATGGGTTTATTATTCAACTGGAGTTCTAGAGATTCTTGTTGGCAGTTAAATTTATTGTTTCTTTCATGTGGAATGATTGAATTAGCTATTCCTGATGATTTCCACCAATTTTGGCCCCCAAAACATGAAATAGGTACACTTTTTTTTTCCCCCCAGATCATCTTTGATCATTGGTAGTGCGATTTAATGGTCTTGATTCAGCTGTTTACACTTTTTCTAATGTTAGTATACACATTGATGGTGATTTCAGACAGTTTTCCAGGTTTTTGACTAAAAAAAACCAATTTTGGGAGCTGAACCAATGGTAAAACCTCAATTTCCGCGTCTTTGGTCAAAATCGACTTCATATTCGGTATTCTCGTCCCCAAAAACATGGAAAACGATACCTCAAAAGCTCATTTTACTAACATGTTGCTAAAACGCAAAAAGTACCTATTTTTACACACATTTTCACTCATAACACCCCTGGGTATATTCCGATCGGGCTGAAAAGTTTCGGGACACAACTAGGGCCCAAAGGAGCATGTGTGCGAAAGAACGACTTTTTTAGATCTAAAATGAAGCCTGTAGACGTGATACGGCGTACGGCGGACGGCGGACGGACATTGCATTTTTGGAATCTACGCACCTTGAAACGGAAAAGAAAAAAGTTTGAGGGGGTGTTATAAAAATTTTTTGCTGAGCGAATACATAGGTGTATTATTCACAGAATAATAAACCAAATGCGATGTCCGTCCGACGTCCGCCGTACGCCGTATCACGTGTACAGGCTTCAATTTCGGTCTAAAAAAATCGTTCTTTCGCACACATGCTCCATTTGGGCCCTAGTTGTGTCCCGAAACTTTTCAGCCCGATCGGAATATACCCAGGGGTGTTATGAGTGAAAATGTGTGTAAAAATAGGTACTTTTTGCGTTTTAGTAACATATTAGTAAAATGAGCTTTTGAGGTATCGTTTTTCATGTTTTTGGGGATGAGAAGACCGAATATGAAGTAGATTTTGACCCAGGAGTGGAAAATTGAGGTTGAACCAGATGTTCAGCTCCAAAAATTGATTTTTTATGAGTCAAAAATCTGGGAAAGTATCTGAAATCACCATCAATTTGTAGAATAACACTAAAAAAAAGTGTCAACAGGTGGATCAAGACGATTAAATGGTACTATCAATGATCAACGATAGTTTGAAAAAAATAAAATAAAAAGGATCATACCTAATTTGTGTTTTGGAAGCCAAAATTGGTGGAAACCATCAGAAATTGCTATTTCAATTATTTCACATGAAAGAAACAATAAATAAACAGCCAAAATTTCTATAGGTGTGCAATAAAATAATAAACCCATGTGACAAGGACTTTGCAGCGTTTTCGTCTATTAGTGGAAATAGACCACCTTTCAATAACTCCGTTTTTCTTTGAAAGTTTACCTACCGTTAATCCTTACACAAGCGGAACTGAAGGAGACTCATGACTATTTCATTTTGAAGGTATTAGAGGAGGTCACGCAGAATGAGTTCAACAGAAAAGTTGAGCGGGCAAAAAAAAAATCGTCGATAAATAGGTTCAACGAGTATGGGTAGGTATAACCAGTGAAAAACACACATATGAAAAACATACGTAAATATAATCTGTTCGAAAATACTACAGTCAAATAATTTGTGTAAGGCATCACGTTGCGCTTTCAAGTAATCAAACTACCGCTTTATTTTCTACGAAATCTAAATAAGTTTAATTTCAAGATCAATCCAAATCATGAATCTGAACCCATGACATCGAGCAAAAGCATAACTTCAAAAAATAATATTATTAAATACACCCATGACGCTACAGTTGGCATTAATCTAGACTATTCACTAAATGCATAGAAAAATATGTTTACAACATTGGATTGAAATACGATTTCCACGAATTTTGGAAATAACAAAAACTAAAGAAATTAATATTCTTAAGTAAACTTATTATGTATGAATGGCATCCCATTGAAATAGGTTAAATACACTGAGCCATATTTATGAGTGCTCTATAAAAAAGGCACAGTTATTTCTTTAGTTAGGTAGGTACCTACCTACAGATTTTGCGAATTACTTCAAAAAAAAGAAAGAAAAAAAGAAGTGCTGAACAAAATATTGCGAAACAATGCTGTAAATATTATGAATTAATGGAATCTGGCAAAAACTATAAGAGGTAAGTAATAACAATAATATTACTTCTTATAGATTATACAATATACCTTATTGTTAGGTATAGGTATGTTATATAATATAAATAAATAATTGATTAAAACATTAAGTTCATCTATTCGATGATATCACACATTCACTTAACTTGTAGTTTTCACCTCGATACCATCACGGACCCCATCTCGATTTTCGAATTTTTGGAAGTATGATACATTTCATCATATTATGATGAGTCTGTGAAGTTATCCTCTCTATGTCAGGGGTATGGCGCTAGGATTCTCAAGTCTTCAGGTTCATCAGGCTTGTAATTACCATGTAATTAGGCTAAAATTTGGTATCTTTGCAGAAACAACTTCGTACGTAATAGTTATTGCGAATCTCAGGCAATTCAGATTGGATTTCCTCATAATTACGTAAATAAGTAAAAAATCTCCTGTAGAATGGGATGAATAGCCGGATCACTTTCAACTTCGGAAGAGCAATGCTGTAAAACACTAAGGAGTGAACTTTCAAACCACCAAATTTGAATGACTCTTCCATTGTACTAAATAATAGCAGCAACATAAGTAAGCTGTGAGGAAAATTATAGTACCTAGGTTCATGGAAATGTAGGTAACTAAAATGTGAAAAAACAAGATTTTGAAACATTTTGAACAAGTACCTAAGAAATAGCGCACACGAACTAAATCACTTGTATTAGTGGAAATAGACTATTTTTTCAATAACTCCGTTTTCTTTGAAATAGCGCACTCTGACGCATTTTAACTCAGGGAATGCTTTTTCCTGCACGCATTACTCGTAATGGAGATTTCTTGTATAATGGTTTCTCCATGGATCGACGATTTTAGTCGCTGGTATGTTGTTGCCTACTTTGATGAGGTCCTTTGCTCCCCGTTGGAGAGAAATCACCATCACGTCATACCTGCATTTTGGTGTCTGAACTGATGAATGAAAAGAACGCTTATCACGTTGATTTTCAAGTTTCAGGTACCTATCAAATAAGAAATAAAATACATAAAAAATGAAATGAAGAATAATTTTATGGTCAAACTATTGTATCATTTTTCTGAAAAATTTAATACATACAACACCAAAGAATGGAAACAATTTGTTTAACCTTTTTGATAAATGAATCAGCGTTTAGAGTTATTGGTTTTGAACAAGAATTAAAGTGAAAGAACCCTAGCATTGGCTGAGCTATTTATTTTATTTTTGTAAATTGTTTCCAGCCTGATGATGCAAAAATGCATTTTTCTCGTCAAATTAATTCACCCCATTCTACTATAGAAGATAACGTCGATGAGGTCTTGTGAAGGAACCAGTCAGCCCAAAACCTGCCTCAACATGCTTTGGCGTGCTCAGAGGCTGATGGGACTTCCTGCGGATGGTCGGATCCTTCCGGAACGTTCCAGGTGCCGTCGCCATGTCTGAGGGCCGTTTTCATGATGAGCTCTTTGCTGGGCTGCTTGAGATCGTAGGCGAGTCCCAACTTGGCGCAGATGTCGAGGAACAGGGTTGCACCGTTGAAGAGTCCAGGGCCTAACTCTGCTGCTTTGTAGTCCCAAGGGAAGACGTGGTGGTAGTTGTGCCAGCCTTCGCCCAGAGCGAATAACGCTACGAGCTTGTTCTCTCCTGGGAATATTCTCCTGTAACCAAACATAAGATTGTCGATTTTTTTCTCACCATTTTGCTGTAGGGTCATAAGTCTCATACTGGTCAAACTCCGAGACCCCATGTCACGATAGTTTCGTAGCTATCAATATTTTCCTATGAGATCACAAAAATGTCCTATTCTTCCGATAACATCCCACCTACCGGCACTATGATGAATTGGCACCACTACACCAGCAATAAGCTTACACATTTCTATCTGCACAAGAGAGCAGAGTTGCAATATCTCTCATGAAAAACATGGATGACTCAAACGGCTAAAACGCCAGGAGGCTGATCAGAAGTGCTATTTCAAGTGCTTCAGAACGGAGGACTGTATCTTGGTTTCTTTCCAAGATCATTTTGGTAACACAAATTGCCATTTTCATCCCCGAAACGTAACTAATTCAAGAAGATAGAAGACTGATAGAAGAAGCAACCCATTCTCAGGGCATATCCTCATGCATAACCCAAGGTCTCAATCTTGATGTAGTACACTCTTGATGTAGTATAATCACTGTTAATGTAGGTACCTACATACTGGAACTATACCAAGTGGATATAATTCGTATAAATGGGCATCTTCCCTCGCTTGTTCTAAAATACATAACCGAAATTGTGAAAGACCACAATGTTGCGCTCAAATTTCTATGGAAAGCTCCCCGTTATACCTAGTATTTGGATTAATAAAGACGAGGCATATCTCTGTCGCACAGACGACCCAATTTTCGTACAGACAATTAATACATAAATTTGTAGGTAAGTACATATTTATCTATGTATATGTAGGTACACGTCATCAGGAATGATACAATAAGAGTGTGTCTCAAATGATGGTGTCACACTACAAATCCGATGACTGTAACATGAAATCAGGGAAATAATACCAGTTAGGTTGTCACGTACTGGTCGATAGGTCTGTTTCCCCAGAGGTGCGCGAAACTGTTGACGCTCCAGGTGGCGTTGAGGGTGAAGGCAAACCTGACCATCATCGAGTTGGCGGACACCCAAAACCCTTCGTCCCACAAGATCATCGGCAGCAGGATCGGGACCACGTGACACGTCAATGTCTTCAGTACGTAAAAAACCCTAAAGGCGGTGAGAAAAAAGAAGAGTATAGAAACTGTACATATGTATAAGATGATTCAGTTTACATAGGGTGTCAAATCGAACAGTAAGGTTGATTCGAAAGCACATAAACCTTACTGGAACTCGATAATTTATCTAGGAATGGACCTACCTACAACTTGAATTGTAAAGAGAAACTAGCTATGTCCGCTTGATTCGTTCGCTCATCTAAGTAAGAGAAGGTATATGATTAAGTACATAGATCACCCTACGTAAACGCTACAACTGATTACACATTAATAATTTTCCTGTATAGAGGCCCCTCCTGCGTAGATCGCTGTTTTCTGTGGTCAGTACCTACCCTCGAGCTCCCCCCAGGAAAGCCTTAAATCAAGTAGGTACTATTTATTTAGAGAATTTATACTAGAGAGAGCCTAGCAATTACAAATTCATAAAATGTGGGGTGGATTCAGGAATCCTATAATTAATTATTTGTTTTTTATTCATGAAGCATACCTAACTTCTGTTCAAGTACCTATCAAAAATCCAAAATAACCATCACTCATCAAATGAAATAATATCACGGAACAACCAACTCGATTTCATAAAGCCATGCGTGATTATAATCAGGTGTTCGCTAGCAATGATATCTGGGCTGGATGTATACATACTGTTTCATTCACGATCATGTTGACGAGGCTTTTCGGTGCCTTACTGTGAACGAACGGCTGGACCTACAGTGCTCCGGGTGGACTCAAGAATTTCCAAGTTCGAGATTAATTTGATTTTTAAAAATTGAGATAACGGCGTCCTGGAAATTTCGACCTCTATTTTTCACACCTTAGAGATGATTGAAAGTCGAGCTTCACAGACCAGCTAGACCCCAAATGGGATTCATTTCATTAATTTTTATTCATGGCAACTTAGGAAAAAACGAAGTAAGTACGGCGGACGGGGGACCTTGCAACGGAAAACATCAAATTTTGATGAATGGGAGGGGGGGGGGGGGATTTTTCCCCATGCTCGATTCCAAAGGTTCATTATTGAAAATAATGTAAATTCATTGTTGAAAATGAAATTGTTCGGTGTTGGATTCCTTTGGACAAGTTGTTTCCGCGAGACACCACTTCTCAGGGTTTCTATTTTAGCGAATTTTCGAAGAAAAGGAAGCTATTGTTCTCGGTCCAAAATTTTTTAAACTCGAATTTCCGAAAAAATTTTATACCAAAATCCGTTTCAGACCATCCTGAATTCACTGCTGAAAGACACCAAAAATTATATGTATGTATATATATATTTATATATGTATGTGTCATTCCAGACGATAACTCTCGAAAGAATTGAGGTAAAAAGTTCAAATTTGCACGAAAAATCTGTCTTGGCAATCGACAGGCTAAGTTCGTAGATGGGCAGAATCGGGTCACTCTAAGGTGGAGTTTTGGGGAGTTTTAGGGGGGAAAAATTACCCATAAATTCCCAAAATGAAACAGTCTGACAAGTGACACCTCATTTTAAAGGTTTTTGTACGCTGAACACGATGGTGAAATCAGAATTGCGATATCTCATTCCGTTCTCAAACTGGAGCACTTTGAAGATGAAGGAACGTGGTTATTTCTTCGAAAATTCGCTCTTATAGCCATGCTGCATGACTGTGGTTTTTTTTTTCTTAGTTACGGGCAAATGTTTGTATGGAAGAGGAGGATCGGAGGCTTCTATACGAGTGTAGTAGTACCGTAATAGCCTATGTTTGATTCCTGGACTTGGTGATCATTTTGAAGAAAAAAAAAAACAACGCTGCAAATTATTAAACAATGGTTTATCATTTATCTGTATAGATGCCCCTTCTGCATAGATCACTGTTTTCTGTGGTCAGTACCCTCGAGCTCCCCCCAGGAAAGCCCTAAATCGAGTACTGGAGCCGGCCCCGGAATTAAAGTTTCCTACAAATGCATGGGATTCAATATTCAATCATTAATTATTTTGTAGTCATTCATGAAGCATAAGGCAAATAATAAACCGTTGTGTAATAATTTACCTGTATAGTTGCCCCTTCTACGTAGATAGTATAATGAACCGTTGTGCAATAATTTGCCCATCAATAATACTTCAACGGTTGTCCATGTGTTGCAAAAGTACCTATCAACAAAATCCAGCCCCTTACACGTAGATGGTACAATGAATCGTTGTGTAATAATTTCCGTTGTGTAATAATTTACAGTTGTGTAATAATTTACCGTTGTGTAACAATTTGCCATTGTGTAATAATTTACCACTGTGTAATAATTGTGTAACAAAATCCAATAGATTCATAATTTTTCAGATGAAATAATATCGCAGTACAACGAACTCGACTTCATACAGCCATCCTCGATTATAATCAGGTGCTCCCTAGTGATGATATGAGGGTCTAGTTGGTCCTCGACGCTCGGCCTCAATGTCAGTCATCCCTAAGGGGTGCAAAATAGGGGTTGAAATCTCCAGGACGCCGTTATCTCGAATTGTTTTACGGTTTTAAATAGTTCTCGAATTTGGGAGTTTCTTAAGACCACTCGGAGCATTGTACGTCCAGCCGTTCGTTCACAGTAAGGCCCAGAAGTTTGCACCGGCAGGCTTTTTCAACAGGAGGGTGAATGAAACTGTATACATTCAGAATTCAGGCCCGAGATAATCATTGCTAGGGAGCACCTGATATTATATTCACGGATTATGAAGTCCAGTTGGTTGTTCTGTGATATTATTTCATTTGAAAAATTATGGCTCTTTTGGGGTTAGTTGATAGGTAGTGAAACTTGAACAACGTTGAAGTATTATTGATGGGCAAATTATTACACAACGGTTCATTATTCTATCTCGGGGAAGCTATACAGGTAAATTATTATACAACGGTTTAGGTAGGTACCTAGTAACGAGTACGGGGTTAGGTAATAACCTACGGAGGGTGTAGAATAGTACATAATATATGTTATATAGAAGGGTTATCTATACAGAGAGCTGTGATCTGTAACAGGAGGGTATTCTGTACAAAATAATAAACCGTTGTGCAGGGATTTGCAGCGTTTTTCTTCCTGGGAAGATATCGATGATTCAATGGGGAGGATATCGACAGTCTTACTGGGGGCTCGGGAGGATATCGATACCCTAACTTGGAGGATATTCACGGTTTTTCCGGGCACGGGAGGATATCCATGAATCCCGCTTTCACCCTCTCGGGGAGATTACGATGATCGCCCGTGAATAATGTTCGCTATAACCTCCTCAGATTCAGATATACATCCCCAGTGACATCACATACAAAAAACCTGAGCAGTTCATAAAAATTCTATCCATACATCGGTAATACGTGTGGATAGAATGATTGCAAAGGATAATAATTTATAGAATTATAGTTATTGTTGACCATGCACAGTAAAACAACTTAGGTACGCTCAGGTAAAATTCAAAAATTGAGCGGTCGGAAATGTAGATATTAACTTGAATTATGCGCATGCGCAGACACTACTATTTCTCGAATTTATTGAGGTTATAACACTTTATTTAGATTGATCTTCAAACTTTTCGTGCAATCGTTGTTACGTGACTATATTATGTGCGCGGAAGCTTCAACTGCTACCCTGATGGTGGAATTCCGTGGCCCTAACCGAACTAGACCATTCTATATCTACCTTCCTAATTTGAACGAAATAACGTGTCTACCTGTTTTATAAATCTGTGCGTCTCTTCTCTATGACACTTGGCTACTGTATGGCACCCTCGTAATTTGGAATGTTTTCTGGTATGGAGAGTTGCGGTCGTACCTATGTTTGTCAAACTTACTTGGTGTGAGCGGAGATGAATGGGTCGTCTGTGATGTCAGACATATCGACGGTTTTCCCTCTCCTCATCACTTCGGGATGCTTCCTTACCATCAGCCACCCGCAATGCGAGAAGAACCAGCCCCTGTTCGCGTTATGAGGGTCGGCGTCCGTCTCGGAGAATTTGTGATGAACTCTGTGGTCCCTGACCCAGTCAAAAAGTGTGTTCTGCAATAAAATAATATTCCCTTGAAATTACGTAGTTAATCTATTACGTAGTTAGTTATCTATGTGCCCTATATTAACTATATGCCCTTTTTTTTTACTCCAAAATATGATCTCACGAATGTCAAAATATGCTCTACAGCAAAAAAAAAAGTACGCGAAAAAAGATGCACCCACCAAAATGCTATAATTTGAAGACCAACTATATTTATCTCAATTATTTATAACCATGATTCATCAAATCAGTACAGTGTCTGAAAAATCATTATAGTGCACAACCAATATTTTTTCCAAGTTTTCGTTGAAAAACTCCGTTTTTATCGCTGAGTAGCCATTTCTAAGTGGAGAATGACGTCTCCACGTCACAAGACACAATATTGGTAAAAGTTTCCCTATCCACATTATGGACACCACATTATGGATTGCATTGGACATGTTGAAGATAGGAAAGGGTAAATTGAGTGTGTTTTCCGAATGGAATATGCATGGGGCGGTTTTCGACTGACACCCGACTCGCGGTTTTCTACCCAATTGGCACCCTGTCCCTCTTCAGGTGCCCCCCCAGTTGACATGTTACGCCCCCTGGTTGTAATAAGAAAAATTCTGGCAGATATGCTTTACCTGTTGTACTGGCAGTTCTTAAATATAGGGAAAATTTTCGTCAAAGTATTACACATTATTGTTCGTCAGAGTGAGGTGTCTGTTCAGGAGAAATACGTTTAATGAAATCGTATACATGGAAATCAAGATCACTTTTCCTATGGTACGCGGGGTCACTTGTCCTGTCACCAGCCCTCTCGGGGTCAGTCTTCCACCTCAAAAACGGCTTTTACTCCACGGGAGTCACTTGGGAGTCGGTCTAGAAAGAATAAAACTAGACAGGTACTGGGGCTGTTTGTCCCACCTAAGCGTTGTTTAGGTGATACTCCCATCGATGATGTTTTACCGACTACGAAGTTGGAATGAGGAACGCAATATTACTGGTGTGGCCTCACACTTCAAACATTGGATGCAAATTTCATCTGAGACAATCGTGGTAGGTAATACCATGAAATTTGATTTTTTATCTACTTTGACTCGATCTGCATTTGTCTTTCAGAAATACCTAAATCTATTTTTTTAGGGTTTCGGAGGATTCTGCGACTCGTTACTAATTCAAAAGGTGATTGTGAAATCGGTACGTGGTTGCGATCGTCATTCGGTTTGCCACAACGGGATCCAGTCGACGTTGCACAGAGTTTCAGTGAGTGAGTGGAGGATATGCCTAATTATGATTCGGCTTTAAAGTATGATTTGTACAACAATACATTAGAATAACGTCTTCGTTCCCTCCTCATGTATGGGCATCGAGAACGAGCGACGCAACCACGAGTGCCTGCGAGTCATTTAACTCACGATCAACGATCCCACTTCAACGATCATTTTCCTTCACCCCATCCTAACATCCACGCGTTTGTCGATATTCTTCTTAGGCATCAAAATGATGACGCATTTGCGAAAATAAATTCCGCCAGTGGAGAGTACAATTTGATTTCAGACGTTCAACTACGAAGAAAATAAACCAAAACAGTGTTGGGTGCAGAAGATCATAGAACGTTACGAAAACCAGCAAATTTCCATCTACGATTTCATTGAACGTATTTCTCCTAAGCTGCGACCTCACTTTGATGAACAACAATGTGTAATACTTTGACGAAAATGTTCCTTACATTTAAGAACTGAAAATACAATAGATTAATAGCATATCGGTCAGAATTTTTCTTATTGCAACCAGGGGTTGCCACATGTCCACTACGGGGGTGGGAGGGGTTGTCAGTTGTCCACACCTGAAGAGGGACAAGGTGTCAGTTGGGCAGAAAATCGCGAGTCGGGGTTCAGTCGGGAACCGCCCCCATGCATTACTTAGTACACCATTATTTCGTATACGAACGTGCTCCTCCTATCAAAGGGAACAAGGAGGTGCAAAAACAGTGTACCTGTAAGTATGGTGAAACGCAGCATACACCTTACCAATACATCTACCCAAATGAAAATTGTTTATTATAGTCAAATATCACATAATGTCACCGACTCAGTTATTTAAGAACCATTCATTCATCATCGTCTTTATCTGAAAATTAGGGTTACAATAGAAACATTCGACTCTGACAATTGTGACAAAAGGTCACAATTGTTTATTCCATATCCAAACAATTTAGTACTTCCCTGTGAAATAAATTGAATTGAATTCGAACTTCTAATAAGGTTTTTGATCAATTGCTAAAAATATTCTGGAGGGCACGATACACTTACAGGCTGCAGTCAAATTCTTCCCAGACTTAAGAATGTTCAGTTATAGTTACCACGTTCATAATTTCACGTTCTGCTATTAGTCGAGATTTTAGCTCCTGCACATCACAGGGACTAGAAGGCAAGAACACATTGTAGGTAGGTACCTACACCTAGGTACCCACATAATAAGATTTTTATTGTGATGCACAACATGCCTTACCTATAGCATAATTTTTAAAGTCAAATTCTGTTTATTCACAGAATACCCCAAAGGGTGGTTGTGGGGCGAGGGCTGTCACTTCAGGTTGCATAATTTTTCTATTTTAAAACTCCCTTAGGTACCTAGTGGATCGAAATACATATCCAGACGTACCTGGCCGGCCAGTGAATATGCCCAAAGAAGGAACAAGTGGAGTGGAAGTCTTGCTTTGTAGGCTCGGTGACAGTAGAGTCTGTGAGCTCCAGCCGTCACGCCCAGCCCTGCGATGATTAGCTCGGCGAACCCTGGAATTGCATCAAGATCTTAAACATGAAAATTCTTCTCAATGAGACAATTTCGACCTACCAAATTAGCCATGCTAACCTTGTATTAATCTACCGTCATACTGACGTAGGTGCCAACATAACTACTTGGGTTGATCAGAGATATTAGTTCAATTTCAGCGCACATCTGCGAAGCTTCCCCCGAACCTTCAATTTCACCAACAAATTTCCACATTTTGCTACTGCCAATAGAACTTTATTTGCTATAATTTCGTATATGGAAATCCTCTGGTATAGAAGTACGTTCTACCGAGGCAAGAGGGTTTCCAGGGCAAGTGGGTTACATAGCAATATTTTCTGTTCTTGTTATCAGCTGAAATAAACCTTTTTGGTTTATTATTTTCAATAATGAAACTTTCGAACGAGCATGAAAACAAAAAAATTCTTACCCCCCCTCAAAATTTGATGGTTTCCGTTTCAAGGTATGTAGAATCCAAAACTGCAATAAAAATATTTCTGCCTGTCCGCCGTACGCCGTACGCCGTACGGGCCACTTTTCTTAGTTACCATGAAAAAAAATTGATGAAATTCGGGTTATAGGTTCCGTTCGGGGTCTAGTTGGTCCTCGAAGCTCGATGTTACTGTGAGTCATCTCTAAGGGGTTCAAAATAGGGGTTGAAATTTTCAGAACGCCGTAGCTCGAAAACTTCCGATAGAAGGGTATGGTTTTTTTTACGATATTAAATTTGTCTTGAGCTAAACCATTTTTTGAGACCACCCGGAGCATCGTACGTCCAGCCGTTCGTGAGCACCAAAAAGCTTCGTACCACGATCGTGAATCAAACGGTATAAATCCGGCCCGGATATCATAACTACGGAGCATCTGATTATAATCAAGGATGGCTGTATGAAGTCGAGTTGTTTGTTCTGCGATATTATTTCATTTGACAAGTGATGGACTATTGGATTTTGTTCGTAGGTACTTCTGAAACTTGAACAAACGTTCAAGTATTATTGATGGGTAAATTATTACACAATGGCAAACTTTTGCAACTTGAATAACCGTTGAAGTATTATTGATGGGTAAATTATTACACAATGGCAAATTATTACACAACGGTAAATTATTACACAACGGCTCATCTACCCAGAAGGGGCTGGATTTTGTTGATGGATACTTTTGCAACTTGAACAACCGTTGAAGTATCATTGATGGGTAAATCATTACAAAATGGCAAATTATTACACAATGACAAATTATTAAACAATGGAAAATTATTACACAACGGCAACTTATTACACAACGGTAAATTATTACACAATGGCTCATCTACCAAGAAGGGGCTGGATTTTGTTGATAGGTACTTTTGCGACTTGAACAACCGTAGAAGTATTATTGATGGGCAAATTATTACACAACAGTTCATTATTCTATCTCCGTAGAAGGGGAACCTATACAGGTAAATTATTACACAACGGTTTAGGTAGGTACCTAGTAACGAGTACGGGGTTAGGTACTAACCTACGGAGGGTCCGCGATCTACATAATATGTGTGGAAAAGTACATATTATATTATGTAGAAGGGTTATCTGTACGGAGACCTGTGATCTGTAACAGGAGGGTATTCTGTACAAAGTAATAAAACGTTGTGCAGGGATTTGCAGCGTTTTTTAAAATGGAAGTGTTTGTTTTGTTGTTTGTTATCAAGGCATAACTACTTATACGGAGAAACGGTCGTAATCAGCCCAGATTTTGAGGGTAACTACAGACTAATGGGTTATACTCCAGAGAGTCCCATATCTATGCCATCAAATTCGGACAGTAACTTTTTATCTGCTCATAAGCAAATGTGGAATCCTTGCCACTCCACCAAACATCTAAGATAGTGAAACATAACTCGTATCACGTGTACGGCTGCATATCGGGACTCATTACGCAACTAAACATCAATGTTGCTACATGCCGGACTCAACATTTCAACTCCTAGCATCTTTATGAAGCTACAACCAACCCCTGATACCTACATACTAGGGAGTTTGTGCAACCTATAGTGCCGTACATAAGAGAGCATACGAAATGTCATCAAAATCGTTCGAGCCGTTGGCGATTATAGTAGCTGTGTGGTATTTTATTTTGTACAAACTTCTAGAATTATAATTCTGAGCCTTGCTTCATTCTACGCTGGATAAAAATACTTAAAAAAAAAAAAAATGGTTTCCTTCTGTCATCTACTCCTAGTTTTCTCAGATGATAGGCCGCATGACTCTTCTGTTCTGCGGGTTGCAGCGTCCTCACAATCATGGCTTTAATTTATTGTACATCTGTATAATTCTATTCATTTATAATATAATATCGATGGCTGAACGCCAAAACTGCAATCCGTAACCCGTTGCTCTCTTAAACAACTATTTAAAAAATCCTGCAAATCACTCAACGGTTTATTATGTATCTAACTGTAGGTAAATAATAAATCCCTTCTGCGTATATCACTGTTTCCTGTGGTTTAAAAATAGGTACGAAACCTCTGCAAGTTTAATGTCACTTAAACGCATGATCAATAATCAGTTCAGTACAGATCAAGGTGGATTAAAGAAGATCTGTTGTTATGGATGAAGCATGCCGTGCAGTGTAAAGAAAAGTTGATCGAAAATTCCTCTTCGTAGTTTGAAGAATATGTCATATATAAATAACGGTTCTTGAGAAATTGAGTGCATGATCGGATTTCGCGTTTGTGCAAACGCAGTGATCATAACAATGATCCGAGCGTTTTGAAGTTCATAGGGGACCACCTAGAAGCTACAACCCAACCACCCACCGAATTTGAGGGAATCGGGATATTGATTTGTGAGAAATTGAGTAGCTCGGATTCAAGTTTGCTCGGGCGTAGTGGGCAAGTCAATGAATGTTCTGGTATTCATAAGGGACCATCTGAGGCACAAACCCAACGATTTTTGCTGAACGTTTCAGCATAATTGGATTTGAACTGAGGTAGTAATGCGTTGTGGCAAGGATTTTCTGAAACATCGACGGACAAACAGACAGGCAAAACCAAATTTGCTCAAGATAAACAGTATGTACCGATCAAAAAAGTCCAAAATAACCATCTTTCTTCAAATTAAATAACATCACGGAACAACCAACTCCATGTCATACAGCCATGCGTGATTGTAATCAGGTGTTTCCTATCAATGTTTTTAGGCAGGAGTTATGTATACCGTTCGATTCACACTCATGTTGACGAATCGGTTCAAACTTCTGGACGTACAATGTTCCGGGTGATTTCAAAAAATCCTCAAGTTCAGAATCAATTTAAAAACGTCCTAAATACCCCACCCTTCCGTTGAAAGTTTCGTGCTACGGCGTTCCGAAAATTTCAACCCCTGTTTTGAACCCCTTAGAGATGACTGGTAGTAACGCCGAGCTTCGCGGACCAACTAGACCCCAAATGGGACGTGCAAACCAAATTTAATTAATTCTGATTCACGATATCTAAGGAAAGTGCCAAGTACGGCGTACGGGCAGCAATTTTTTATATTCTATAGCCGTTGCAGCCGGAAAAAACAAATTGTCGAATAAACTATTCAACAATGCGCTAAAACAATCACCTACTTTTTACTCTAGTACCTACTATAATTCGCGTTCACTTTGTTTAAGATTGGTACGGGTTCACTTCATCTCCAAGTAGGTATAGTTGCCATTCATTGCTGCTCCAAATAGTTGCCATACAAACGCGTACCACTTTTTATAGTCAAGTTTTTCGAGTGACTATAATTCGACCATTTTCTTATAGCGGACGAACGGTTTATCGCACAGAAATCGTTCTGGTGTCGTTGGAAACAGCCAGTCCGGTTTCGACCGCCATCGTTTTCGAAAGTGCTTCCGATGACGTCATTTCCTTATTTACGGCGTATTTACCCGTTGCGAAGGGCGGCCAGTTCGACGATAAGGGGTTTGGGGAAGATTCCGATAGCCTATGACCGTCCCGGGAGTGCAAGGAATGAGTTGGAAAAAGTTTCATTCCAATCGGACGAACGGTACGGCCGTGCATAAAGGACAAGAAACATACATTCATTTTTATATATATATAGATTGGATTCTATGTACCTTGGAACGCAAACCAATAAAATTTTGAAGGGAGGGGGGGGGGGATTAGACTTCATGCTCGATTTAGAAGGTTCTTTATTGAAAATAATAAACCAAAAATGGATGGAATACTACGAATCATTGAGGTAGCCCTACACAAAAATTGTTGAATTTTTAGGCAGGTAGTAATCAATTAGTGTCGACAGAACAACGAAACCTTGATACTGAAAAATTTTACTAGCAAATTCAGACCCAAAATCTTGCTAAATATTTTCAGTTCCTCTATCATCCTTGTTCCTATCTCCTAGTGATCCGCTTAGGATAGGTAGGAATTGTTTGCAATCAGATTCAGTTTCTAGATCACCTCATAAAACAACTCTTGACTCACCTTTCTCCTCGTTTGTGAAAACCATCGAATCCTCAAGTACAAACTCGAAGACGCTTAGAACGATTAGCAATCTAAAATATTATGTAATCTCGCTTATCGATTGCCGTTGGTCCCCACATTACGGCAAACAAATCGTCCGAATCTGATGAAACTGAGTTTATTTTGAGAGTTAAAGATAGAAATTAACGGCTATCGGCACTTGAAACAAAGTTCCAGTCAAGCAGCATGCGATACTGAGCAAATTGTTAAAGTAATGTACTTTCCTGAAATACCTATAGGTATGACCGGTAACCCAGGTTCTAATGGATATCTAAGGAGCGCTTCATAGTTTTTGAACTATAGCAATCAAAAGTTGTGAAGTTGTAAAGTCGTTGCTGTGGTTGTTAATGCGTTTCCCTGATTAACTCGACACGCAAAAGTAAATTCAAATGCTGGTTTATTGTGGCACAGGTGCTACAATGTACAGTAGGTCTACAGTATGAGCACTCTTTGATTCAATAAGTTCAAAAATGTTTGTGTATTGCCACCTCTATGATAGGTAAGATCCAGAATGACCCTCGCGAGATTTTTAATAAAAACTTCAATTTCATAGTTATTAATATGTTCAAGTTTGTGATATAAAGGGTTTTGTCTGTTCTATAAATGCTACTTTGGCTAATCAAAATGACTTGTTCAATTGTGATTATAAATTTTTAATCTAATTTAATTGCTCTAAGAAATTCACAATATTAGCTAAGTATAACATTTAACTCTCAACTTCCTTTTCGGTCTAAACTTTCTTGATGCCAAGAAACCTAAGGCAAGTATTCAGTGCAATGCACTTTCTTTACTGGGAAAACCATACCTGCTCAAACGTACCTAGTACATAAAGGGAAAACGGTCTTTTTTATAGACTCCTTTGCATTTTCACATACATGTTATATACGATCAAATGTGGAGTCATTAGGAATTGGTCAGGGTGGGAGAATTGGAAATTATGTCAAGGGCACACGAGATTTCGTGATTGGGACAAGTTAGGTTCATCGTAATTATTATGAAGAGATACGCAAAGATATGGAACCGTGATGAAAATGTGTGATTGGTTGAAGTATGAGTAGCTTTACCATTGAATGTGAATAGTTTCTCTCCTCTCCCATAAAACGCTGCAAATTAGTACACGAAGGTCCATTACTTTCCTGTATAGATTACTGCATTACTTCTGCGTAGATCACTGTTTTCTGTGGTCAATACCTGACCGTCATAAAACCATAGATACCTACCCTACTACTGAAAGCCTTGCGGACGGGGATGATACCTACGAACCAAATTTCATTTATTTTGTTTTATTGGCGAACAGACATAAATATGTTATGAACCTTCGGAATTGACGGTTTCCGTTTCAAGGTACGCATAATCCGAAAATGGAATAAAAAACGCTGCAAGTTATTAAACAACGGTTTATTATTTACCTGTATAGGTAGATGCTCCTTCTGCGTAAATCACTGCTTTCTGTTGTCAGTACCTACCCTCGTGCCCCCCCCCCCCCCCCGGAAAACCCTAAATCGAGTACTGAAGCAATGATAGCTGGACCGGATTTATACAGTTTTTATTCACGATCATATTAACGAAGCAGTTCGGTGCAAACAAACGACTGGACTTACAATGCTCAAAAAATGCTCAAAAAATTCTTTAGTTCCAGATCAATTTAAAAACGTTAGAAAATTATATAGGTGCCCTTCTATTGAAAGTTTTCGAGCTACGGCGTTCTCAAAATGTCATCCCCTATTTTTCACCCCTAGAGATGACTGACAGTGACGCCGAACTTCGAGGACCAACTAGACCCCAAACGGGTCCTTTATACAAACCAGATTTCATTAACTTTTCATGGTAACTAAGGAAAGTACGGTGTACGGGGTACGGTGGACGGACAGAAAATTTTTATTCCATTTTTGGATTCTTTGTACCTTGAAAAGGAAACCGCCAAATTTTGAGGGGAGGGGGGTTAAATTTTTGTTTTCATGCTCGATTGCAAAGGTTCATTATTGAAAATAATAAACCAAAAGTTCTGCCAGTCTACCGAACGCCGTACTTCACTCTTTCCTTAGTTACCATGAACGAAAATTAATGAAATTTGGTTGGTGGGTCCCATTTGGAGTCTAGTTGGTCCGCGTAGCTCGGCATTACTGCCAGTCATCTCTAGGGGTTAAAAATAGGGGTTGACATTTCCAGGCCGTCGTTATCTCATTTTGTTTACGTTTTTAAATTGATCTCGGAATGGGGAATTTTTTGATACCACCCGGAGCATTGTAGGTACATGCTGCCGTTTGTTCACAGTATGGCCCTGAACTTTGCACCGAAAAGCTTCGTCAACTTGATCACGAATGAGACGGTACACCATCCAGCCCAGATATCAATGCTAGGGAACACCTAGGGAAAACCGCATAGCTGAATGAAATCGAGTTGGTTGTTCCGTGATGTCATTTCATTTGAAGAATGATAGTTCTTATGGTTTTTGTTGATAGGCACTCATGAAACTTGAACATAATATTTATTAATGTTAGAATTATCGAATCCACAGCATGTTTATAAAGCTGAATTCTCCGGCCGGCTCCAGTACTCGATTTAGGGCTTACCGGTGGGGGGGGGGGGGGGTAGGTAGTGACCAAAGAAAACAGTGATCTACGCAGAAGGGGCATCTGCACAAGTAAATAATAAACTAAGAAAGAATTTGAAATGCCCAAGACATATTTCCCTTGCTTCATTTGAAAGAAAAAGAGCTCTGATTTGAAAAGGTTAGAATTTTTTTTTTCATGCTCGATTCCAATGGTTCATTATTGAAAATAATAAACCAAAATAGGTACCCACCTAGCGCTTTTGGCATCTACTATTTGACAATCTACAAATTTATTAATTATTCTAGACAGCATGTAAGAGTACTTACTGAGGCCCCACGTCTGCCATCTCATGTAAGGGAGAGACACCAACCCCAGGACGGCCCAGATGTGGACGAAGGAGAGCATGTACACGTGGGACCACTTGATGTCCCATTTGTATTCGATGAAGTCGTCCTGAACGCCCAGGAGGTTGGCGCGGATCTTCACCCTCACGTCGTCATCGTCCGGCGGCGCCGACGCCGCGACGCCGTTGTCCTTCCCATGTAGTTTCTCGCGGTGGAGGGCGCCGTTGGATTTCTCAATGACTGCATGACCGTTGGTTTTACCGTTCGGTATGTTCAGGCAGTCGTCCATCCTGGATCCTGCCTGTGAAAGAAAACGGAGTGCGATTATCGATAATATGGAAGGTGGTAAGGGATCGCCCGAGGATCGAGCAGGACCATCACCGCTTCATCTCCCCAAATGCCACATTTGAATAGGCATAGCTACTGCTTATTTCATCGTTTAAAAAAATTGATAAAAATCACCAACATTGTATAGGTACAAAAGTTAATGCTATTGACCTTAAATTTTGCGGATGAACTATACTGCCGGGTTTTCATGGGTAGAGTAGAATTACTCTGTTCTACCCTTTTAACATTTGCAGTTCACTCTACTGACGGAACGGACTCTCGGGCCAATTCCCGATTGTTAGCGCGTCCCTAGTGATGATATTTGGGCTGAATGTATACAATTTCATTCACCATCCTGTTGAAAATGCGTGTCGGTGCAAATTTCTGGGCATTACTGTGAACGGACGGCTGGACGTGCAATGCTCCCAAGTTCGAGAACTATTTAAACCGTAAAAAATTCGAGAAAACGGCTTCCTGGAGATTTCAACCCCTATTTTTCACCCCTTAGGGGTGTGTATAGAATAATAAACCGTTATATAATAATTTGCCGTTGTGTGATAATTTACCAGTGTGTAATAATTTACCCAATAATACTTCAACATTTGTCAAGTTACAAAAGCACCTATCAACAAAATCCAAAAGAGCCATCATTTTGGTTTATTATTTTCAATAATGAACCATTGGAATCGAGCATGAAAAAAAAAATTCCTACCCCCCCTCAAAATTTGATGGTTTACGTTTCAAGGTATGTAGAATCCAAAACTGCAATAAAAATATTTCTGTCTGTCCGCCGTACGCCGTACGCCGTACGCCGTACGCCGTACGCCGTACGCCGTACGCCGTACGCCGTACGGGCCACTTTTCTTAGTTACCATGAAAAAAAATTGATGAAATTCGGGTTATAGGTTCCGTTCGGCGTCTAGTTGGTCCTCGAAGCTCGACGTTACTGTGAGTCATCTCTAAGGGGTTTAAAATAGGGGTTGAAATTTTCAAAACGCCTATACCATTTTTTTACGTAAATATTTTTACGGTTTTAAATAGTTCTTGAACTTGCGAGTTTTTTAAGACCATCCGGAGCATCGTACGTCCAGCCGTTCGTTCACAGTAAGGCCCCGAAGTTTGCACCGACAGGCATTTTCGACTCCAGTGTGAATGAAATTGTATACAATCCAAACCAAATCTCGTAACCAGAGACGCGCCCACAATAGGAATTTGTGAATACGGCCAATCATTGGTAGGGATCACCTGATTATATTGGCGGAGTATGAAGTCGAGTTGGTTGTTCTGTGATATTATTTAATTTGAAAAATGATGGCTCTATTGGAGTTTGTTGGTAGGTAGTGAAACTTGAACAAACGTTGAAGTATTATTGATGGGTAAATTATTACTACGGTAAATCATTACTCAACGGTAAATTATTACACAACGGTTCAGTATACCATCTACGTAGAAGGGGCTGGAGTTTGTTGGTAGGTACTTTTTTCACTCCTCATCAACAATTTCTTTTCAGAACTTCATTATGTGTGTTTCTTTTTGTTAGGTACTGTTTGTCATCGGCAGAATTATTTTAGCAACATTTAACTCGTGATTTAGGTAGGTACCTAGTAACGAGTACGGGGTTAGGTACTAACCTACGGAGGGTCTGCGATCTACATAATATGTGTAGAATAGTACATATCATATTATATAGACGGGTTATCTATACATAGAGCTGTGATCTGTAACAGAAGGGTATTCTATACAAAATAATAAACCGTTGTGCAGGGATTTGCAGCGTTTTTCAAATGAAATAATATCACAGAACAACCAACTCGACTTCATACAGCCATCCGTGATTATAATCAGGCCCTCCCTAGCAATGATCATATCGGGCCAATTCCCAATTGTTGACCCGTCCCTAGCAATGAAATCTGGGCTGAATGTATACAATTTCGTTCACCCTCATGTTGAAGAAACCTGTCGGTGCAAACTTCTGGGCCTTACTGTGAACGAACGGCTGGACGTGCAATGCTCCAGGTGGTCTCGAAAAACTCCCCAAGTTCGAGAACTATTTAAAACAGTTAAAAAATTCAAGATAACGGCGTCCTGGAGATTTCAACCCCTATTTTGAACCCCTTAGGGACGACTGACATTAACGCCGAGCTTCGAGGACCAACTAGACCCCAAATGGGACCTGTAAACCGAATTTCGTCAATTTTGGTTCATGGTAACTAAGAAAAGTGCTCAGTACGGCGTGCGGTGTACGGCGGGCAGACAGAAATTTTTTTATTACATTTTCGGATTCTACATACCTTGAAACGGAAACCATCAAATTTTGAGGGGGGGGGGGGGGGGTGGTTAACAAAATTTTTTTCATGCTCGATTGCAAAGGTTCATTATTAAAAATAATAAATCAAAATAGGGGCTAAAATTTTCCGAACGCCGTAGCTCGAAAACATACAATAGAAGGGTATGGTTTTTTTAAAACTCTTTTAAATTGATGTTCGACTTAAGCATTTTTTGAGACTACGTCCAGCCGTTCGTTTGCACCGAAAAGCTTCGTCAACATGATCGTGAATAATACGGTATACATCCAGCCGAGCTAGGGAACACCAGGTTATAATCACGCATAGCTGTAAAAAATCAAGTTGGTTGTTCCAAGATATTATTTCATTTGAAGAATGATGGTTATGTTGAATTCATTTGATAGTTAATTTTGGTTTATTATTTTCAATAATGAAGTTCTGGAATCGAGCATGAAAAAAAAAGAAAACAAAGTTAACTCCCCTCAAAATTTGATGGTTTACGTTTCAAGGTATGTAAAATCCGAAAATGCAATAAAAAATTTCTGTCCGTCCGCCGTACGCCGTACTTCGCACTTTTCTTAGTTACCATGAACCACAATTGACAAAATTCGGTTTATAGGTCCCATTTGGGGTCTAGTTGGTCCTCGAAGCTCGGCGTTAATGTCAGTCATCTCTAAGGGGTGGAAGATAGGGTTTGAAATCTCCAGGATGCCGCTACCTCGAAATGTTTTTATTGTTTTAAATAGTTCTTAAGGTTAGGAGTTTTGTGAGACCACCCGAGCATCGTACGTTCAGCTGTTCGTTCACAGTAAGGCCCCGAAGTTTGCACCGACAGGCTTTCTTCAACAGGGGGGTGAATCAAATTGCATACTTTCAGCCCAGATATCATTGCTAGGGACGCGGCAACAATTGGAAATTGGCCCGAGATAATCATTGCTAGGGAGCACCTGATTATAATCACGGATGGCTGTATGAAGTAGAGTTGGTTGTTCTGTGATATTATTTCATTTGAAAAATGAAATAATAGCTCTTTTAGATTTTGTTGATAGGTACTTTTGTAACTTGAACAAACGTTGAAGTATTATTGGGTAAATTATTACATAACGGTTTATTATACTATACACGCAGAAGGGGCATCTATACAGGTAAATAATAAACCGTTGTGTAATAATTTTCAGCGTTTTTTAATTCGAACAAACGTTATGCTTCATGAATAACAACAAATAATTAATTATAGAATTCTTTTGATTCCGCCCGTAATTATGGAACTGTAATTTCCCGGCCTGCTTCTTGGGGAAGATGAGGGAAGGTATTGACCGCAGAAAACAGTTATGTACGCAGTCGGGGCATCTATACATGTAAATAATAAACCTTTGTCCCCAATTCAGCAGTAGTGTAGTGATAAATTGATAAAGGATAGTGTTGCTTTTTGGTGTGCAATCCTGTACTGTCTTCATAATTTTTCAAAGGAAATCACTTACGAAAGGCAGGTGTATGTCTTCAAGAAGAAACATTGCCAGAGACCGAATCATAGGAAATACCCCTACCACTCGAAAAAACGTCTTCGTTCGGCAAATTCCACCGTCTTCAGGCAACCGTCGTCACGTCCGTAACTGAGCTGTGGGGAGAAGTGAGGGTTCTTAGGTACCTAGTAGTTTCCGAGAGGCATCAGAAGACCGCGTAGTGCGTAAGTGAAAGGGGAGGATTGACAGGAAATAGACTCCTATCAAACGGCTAAAATCAAGTTCCGTACTACGGGGGTCAGAAAACGGGACGTCAAGGAGTGCAGACCAACCAAAACAGGCGATTTCAAAAAAATCCTCGATTATTTTTGAGATTAACCAAACTAATAATTTGACCCTTTTGTGTTTATTATATTCAATTTCTGAAGATAAACTGAATTTGGGGGTTCCTAAACGTTGAGTATAAACAACTGTAGGTACTTGCTGCAAAGCTGATGGTGTGTGTGGATTGTAAATAGGTAAAAAAGTTCATTGTGCAAAAAACACAAAAAATGCAGGAGGGGGGGGGGGGGAATATTGTGCCCTTAGCTAGTGTATACTAGGGGGTAATGCATCATATACTGAAAATATATATTCAACACATTGACCCAGAGTTGCCTGACACTTGGGATGAGCAAATATACCAACATTTCCACATCTAAGATTAGGCAGATACACGTCATTCCGTTATGCAAAGTGCAAGCTCCTGTGTGGAGGATGGTTTCCCAAGGTGTTGGCTAATATTCCAGATGTGAATCGGCGATAGAGTAAAAGCTAACGGGAGGTTCAAGTGATGGATAAAACCGCGTTGACTGGATGGAAGTCACGTTTATATTTATGGACGAGTCGAGCCCTTTCCTCCCGCAATAATAAATCGACCGTTTTCAAACCGATACCTATTGGAAATCAGCACCAATGGACATTCACATAAGCAATAGGAACCAATACATATTTGGCAAAGCGGTCATTTGATATATTAGGCAAAGCGTCAAAACGTTGAGGTAAGAGAAATGATGGGGGGGGGGGTAGTAATTTATTCCCAAACTACCAAACTTCACAGGAATCGCACTTGTAACAAAAAAGCTTTATACATGGAACAAAATCCACACAAAAAAAACTTGTTTTTGGGAGGATTTGTACTTCTACGATTTTGTTGTTGTACAAAACTACTTGCAGAGATAATTTCCAAGAAGATGAGACCTATACCATTCATTGGCTGGACAGCTCGAGTTGGTCACATTCGATGTAAAACTTGATTCATTGGTATCTCTAACTCGAAAACCAGTATGGTTAATTCTCGTATTCTCGTATATCGAAAGTGAGAAGTTTAGGCATTTTTTGTGAAAAAACCTTATTTTTTGTAAAAACCGCTATTTTTCATTTTTTGTAGGATATATTTTGGTTTATTATTTTCAATAATGAACCATTGGAATCGAGCATGAAAAAAAAAATTCTTACCCCCCCTCAAAATTTGATGGTTTACGTTTCAAGATATGTAGAATCCAAAACTGCAATAAAAATATTTCTGTCTGTCCGCCGTACGCCGTACGCCGTACGCCGTACGGGCCACTTTTCTTAGTTACCATGAAAAAAAATTGATGAAATTCGGGTTATAGGTTCCGTTCGGCGTCTAGTTGGTCCTCGAAGCTCGACGTTACTGTGAGTCATCTCTAAGGGGTTCAAAATAGGGGTTGAAATTTTCAAAACGCCTATACCATTTTTTTACGTAAATATTTTTACGGTTTTAAATAGTTCTTGAACTTGCGAGTTTTTTAAGACCATCCGGAGCATCGTACGTCCAGCCGTTCGTTCACAGTAAGGCCCCGAAGTTTGCACCGACAGGCATTTTCGACTCCAGTGTGAATGAAATTGTATACAATCCAAACCAAATCTCGTAACCAGAGACGCGCCCACAATAGGAATTTGTGAATACGGCCAATCATTGGTAGGGATCACCTGATTATATTGGCGGAGTATGAAGTCGAGTTGGTTGTTCTGTGATATTATTTAATTTGAAAAATGATGGCTCTATTGGAGTTTGTTGGTAGGTAGTGAAACTTGAACAAACGTTGAAGTATTATTGATGGGTAAATTATTACTACGGTAAATCATTACTCAACGGTAAATTATTACACAACGGTAAACTATACCATCTACGTAGAAGGGGCTGGAGTTTGTTGGTAGGTACTTTTGCAACTTTTTTCACTCCTCATCAACAATTTCTTTTCAGAACTTCATTATGTGTGTTTCTTTTTGTTACGTACTGTTTGTCATCAGCAGAATTATTTTAGCAACATTTAACTCGTGATTTAGGTAGGTAACTAGTAACGAGTACGGGGTTAGGTACTAACCTACGGAGTGTCTGCGATCTACATAATATGCATATAATAGAATAGTACATATCATATTATATAGACGGGTTATCTATACATAGAGATGTGATCTGTAACAGAAGGGTATTCTATACAAAATAATAAACCGTTGTGCAGGGATTTGCAGCGTTTTTAAATGATATACCTAAAATGAAAATATTTTATAACATAAAGTATAAATATTTTATAGAAACGCTATTTGCTGTATAGGTACATGAGAAAACTATTTTAGTTGCAGGAACGCGGTATTTTCGGAATCAGCGGAGAAGTTATTTTAATAATAAATCATTATTTATAATTTCGGGCATAACAATTATTGCGTTTTGACCAGTTTTTCTGGCAGAAAAGTATGATCGAAGGATTTTCATTTTCTCATATAGCCTACGACCAAGCCAGGAACTTAGCCCTTGTTTTGCAAAAACCCGAATCAAAATCGGTTTAGCCTTTTGATCGTGGAAGGAGCACACAGATACAGATACATTTGGCTATTATAGAAAACAGTAATTTATTACTATTAAAATGATGTTGATTTAATGACTGTATTTATTTTATTATCTATAGGTAGCAGTAATTGATCCTAATATATAATTATATCTGATGTGGCATCAAATGAAAAAAAATTTCTCCCTTGAGAGGGAAAAACATTAAATCATGTTTAATGTTTTTCCCTCGCAAGGGAGAAATTAGATATAGTTTTTTAATGTCAAGAAAAAATGAAAGCCACAATTTCACTGAACTCTACAAGTATAATGTTGCATTTACTGTACTTATTATAGAACTCGCCATCAACATATGGTTGCTACAACAGAAGGTAGTAACTGTGTAGTAACCAATGAAAAACGTAGCTATTGACTCTTGTTTCTTTCGAGTGCGATATTCTTTATGGTTGCTACAACAGAAGGTAGTAACTGTGTAGTAACCAATGAAAAACGTTGCATATTTGCGTGTCGGAATTCACAGAATGACCCCCAGCCCTAAAACATTAAACATGTTGAAAACCCAAAACCCGAAATGCGACAATCAACTCATTTTGCGAAAGCCTGACTGGATTGGCTAGAGTTGAGGACGATTGATTTATAAGTTTTCAGATTTTTCGTCATCAAGAGAACGTGATCAGTGTCACGATAACTCGGAAGGTGAGAGGAATATAGGTACTGAAGAGAAGTAGAAAACAATCGATATGGTCCCTCTCACATCAGCCATTCTAAATGAAATTAAAAAACAGGTATGCTGCTGACGGCTTACCTCACAGTTGGGATGGTTAGTGCCATATCACTCCAGCATGTGTATTATACCATCTATATGTGTACTACATCTACTCCCACACTACCAAACTTGAGAAAATCATTTGGAAAATACATAACTGCAATGGGATAATTGAAGGGTAAATCGCTCATTATGTAAAATGCTGCATGCTAGAATTTTTCCAACTTACTTATATGAATAAATTTCATAAATTAATAAAAATTCGTAATATAAACAATTATTTGAACAACAATAAACGTTCACTTGGAGTAATCAAACGTTTATGTTTGGAGAGAAATAAATAGTGAAATTTGGATTTTTTTGCGGACGGTGGAAAATGTTTCATAATGAAGTAAATTGAAGGGTAGGTTGATGAGGTATGTTATTTCGAAAATTTGCTAATATTTTCAACACTGTTCAAATTTATGAGATAAAATGAGGTGATGAACACCTCTGATAATATTTGGAACAGTGGTGAAGTTGAAGACTCGCCATTTCTCCTCTACATCCTCCTAACAAGTGGGAAAACTACAAACAGTATGCACTCACTACATCGAGGAAGTTGACGGGATTTTGAGTATCCAACATCTCCAGATCATCATTACCCGGTTGAGCCCTGGAAGATAAACACATCCGCGACTTTGACACTACGACTGTCGGATTTTAACTGACGGACAATCCTTCCGTTGAAAATCCGTTGAAAATACGGCTGAGCTCGCGGTAACAACCAAAACATTTTCATTTCGCGATGCCATTGCAGAATAAACATCGCCTATGGCAGGACGGATGCGGCTTGCGTCTGCCGTCAGGTCACCGATACCTAAAGCGGAGTTTACAAGGTCAGTTTTGTTTCAGCAAATGGTCGATTCACCTTGGATTTTGGAAGAACGTAAATATTCAGCACTTGAAAACTGATCAAGCGATCAACATTGTTTTGTGGACCCCAATAACAACACTATAATCTCAAATTCATCTAGTAGACCAAGAAGTGCCTATAATATTCAAAATTAACCTTCTTTACGCGAACGCGAAAAACATCTCTGAACAGGAGGTTTCACTAAGGGTTTGAATCGGCGCCAGGAGAACCGTAATTTATTTAAAAAATAATTAGGACTGCCTACGAATTTTAGAAAATCTCAGCCCTTTAACATTCATCAGTAGCTATAGGATCATTTGCTAGCTGATTGTCAAACTTCTATGTAAATCTGAAAAATAATAAAACCGTGTTCACTGCGGAAGAGTGAATTGTTAAAAATTCCATCCTTCACATACCTAATGGTAGTATACGGTCAAGTTTTGCATAACAATGTTTATGGGGGGGGGGGGGGATGGTTTTCCTGGTAGTTTAAAAATGTCGTTCTATGCTATATAGGTACTGTTGAACTACAACTAAAATTGCTATTAATTCACCAACAATGTTACTAGAGATGAAAAAAGACTTCAAGATTCAAAGATTTCAATACCTAATTTTAAAAAAAATTTTGCGCAAAAGGGCCAAAAATTGAGTATTTTAGATTGAAAACTGCTCAAAATAAAGCTAAATTTAATAAACTGAATAAAGGGAAACACGTTGTTGTTTGAACCATTGGAAAATAATAGTTTATTATTAGGATAATGACGACTTTTAACGGGAAAATGGTATTTTAGCAAAGTTTCGAGGAAAATATATCAAGCTAGGTATTGAAATGGTCCAACATTTTTAGAATGTGAATGATTTTTTGTGTGGTATATATATACATATTTAAATATATTTCAATAATTACTTATAAATGGTGCCGAGAGGTTATTGACGGTCGATCAAAAGATGAGAAGCCAACATTTCGAAAATATTGTATCGTGCAACAATGAAAGGAATTAAAACACAACTGTAAATTGTCATTCTTATGCCCAACAACTGAATAAATGTTACTCGGGACTAACATATATATTATGCAAGGAAATCTCTCCCGTGGCCCAAAACTTCTAACTTCTAAAAATCGTCAAAAATAGCCAGGCAAAACTCACCAACTTTGCTCATTTGGACATGCTGCATGACGAACTTATTTTAAGTAGGTAAGTTAGTAGGTAGTAGTTCAAATTCAACTACTACCGATGGTACCGAGTCGATGGTTACGTTGCTTCGAAAATTCGCTCATAATTATGTTCACGCTGCATAGCTGGAACGCTAGTATTTTCGATAGGTACTACTCTACCTACCTATAGCCAGTATCAATAAACCCACCCACCTAGATTTAACACAAACATACTGCATCCTTCAATTATAGTCAGTCATACAACATTATAATAGCAATACGAGGTAGTGTAAACATATTTTAGATGATTACTACTAATAATAGACGGCTACGCAACGCAATTTTCACGCAGTCTCATGCCAACTTTAGAACGAATATCTCAGTGAATTTAGGCAAGTCCATTTTTCGGGTTTTTTCTTTATTCTTTGATTTCGAGTTGATGTATGAAGGTACGCAGGAATCTTTGATAATGAAATCCGATCATGAGGAAACGGGGAAATCAGATGAAAGGCAAGGTATGTTCGGGTGGAAGAAAGTCACACCGGCTTATCTGCAGTTTTTCAGTCAACCCAAATGGGCTTTGGTTATGATATCCAGTGTATCTATGAATCAAGGTGAGAATTCGTGGTGGCTTCATACCTAGAGTTATCGCTCTGTGGGTGTCCCGACTTGAGTTCACGATACTTTCAGGATCGATTCTAGAGCTTTTTTTCCATCAAAAATCTCCATTTTTCGAAAAATGTCCATTGATTTTTTTCGTGTTCTCGACATTCTATCACAAAAATGACCATAACACCCGTACTGTACAGTGCAAAATTGAAATTGATTATACCGTTGGAAACAGCGTTAAAGTTCCTATCCGAATATGGCCTGGGCGAAGAATATTGGACTGAAAAGAAAATTTTCTCAACTTTTCAAAATCAATATTTTCCCAAATGGTTCTACATCTCAAAATTAACGGGTGCTTGAACGCGCAACTTCCTCAGAACCTCAGTTTTCCAACGGTGTTCCAGTTAGAGGAGAAAATCACCTTAGAATGCGAAAAACTGCGTGTTTTTCGAGAAATCGCGAGCTTTAGAGTATTCAAGACTTGACCTGACCATAACTAGGGGAGTAAGGTATCGTTTTCAACAAAAAATTTTTATGCTGAATCGAATGGTGGCACTCCCAAACCTCCCCGACCGTAAAAACTGGGGTTTCGAACTTACTTTTCAGTCCAATTCTTCGCCCGCTGAATGTACTCAAAAATTGATGTTAGGGCCATAATCTGATAAGAAATTTAACGCTACCTTCCAACGGTAAAAAAAAAAAAAAAATCGAAATAACTCGAAAACGAGGCGTTTTTCGAAAAATCTCCATGTAGAAATTTTTGTTGGAAATGTGCTCTAGAATCGATCCTGAAAGTATTGTGAACGTAAGTCACAAAGACACCCTGTATAGTAGGACTAGCAACTAGGCAATATAACTGGTAAATTTTCCTTCAACGGTGTGTTACTGTCAGTATATATCACCTTTCTGTCTCTGTCACTGTTATGAATGCAATACCTACTGTGGAAACACCTATCAGTATATTACAGAGAGGTCTTGATGTGCTGGATATAGGAATCGGAGGAATCTTGTGTGTGGTACATGAATAAAGTGGTGTACGAATAAAATGTTATTAGGATCATCTTGACAACTCAACCGCAAAACCCTCCAAAATGTCACCAAAATAAAAAACCCTTCAAAACATTACCAAAATCAATCAGAGAGAACTGGAGTCGTGCGTGTGACATGGATTTGCGGAATCCAATTTTGGATAATTATTTCAGTTTCATGGCGAACTGTGGTAATTGCCGTTGTGCTAGTAGGTGTGTGTGTGTGTGAGATGTAAGAATGACTATGGGCTTATTTAGCTGCTTGATGTTTTCTTCTTTTTGCCCATTGTTAACAGAAAAATTGAGAGATATGTTGCTAAATACGGCCTTATGACCTGAATATGTAAACAAATATATTCAAATAAAACAATATTATTCAAAATAAAAATGGTCAAAATAGTTAATTATTTGAAATTTATGCTGGCTGAGAAAAATCAAATAAAATTAAGATGGGGTCTTGAAAACACAAGTTTAAATCACAGCCCTTCTTATTATTATCAGTAGAGACCCCTTTTGTGCAGCATTAATAGCCCAAGTATGCCATAGACATAGAGTATGCAGTAAAAAACATTGAAATATGCAGAAAAAGTATGTGTAAAATATAGGAGGGAGATAAAATTCATTGCTTGAAAACAGCTCTATTATTTGCGGTAGGCATAATTACATTAAATTAGACTGAAAAAGTGAGTTGTTTTTACAAAATTATAGCCTCATTTTGAAAATAAACTGGATTTTTGCAAGCTATTCGTATTTTATGTGAACGAAAATTACTCTTTCAAATTTGTCTTGCATGAAATTATGCCAGTGGTCCGACTTCCAATTTTCATGGAATCCCTCTCCTGTCTATTGCTCCTTCTTTGCTAACAGACGTATACCAAGAAACTCAATTTGTTGGAATTCGTAAAGCTGGTACCAAGAAAAATTCGCTGAACCAATAGGTTACAAAATAATTAATGTTGACACTGTCAAATGTGCAGTACCTATTTATTTTGACTGCTCAAATCATTCGATTTCCTACCCCTAACGAGTTAGCTTCAAACCTCGGATGCACGGAAGGGAAACACTGGCCAGAAAGAAGTGGCTAAGAGCATTTCGCGGAAGTTTATCCTGCTCCGTTTCTACCTAAGGTCCTCCTCTAATCATTCTCCCATTCTTCGAGTTTAGCGCAAATAGACGGTGAGAAACTCAGTGAAAAAATTTCCAAAGCATAGTTCATTACTTCATTTAAAAACTGTTTGATCATTGGTAATGCCATTTAATCGCCTTGATCCACGTGTTGACACTTTTCCTAGTGTTATTCTACAAATTGATGGTGATTTCAGACGATTTCGCAGGTTTTTGACTCATAAAAATCAATTTTGGGAGCTGAACATCTGGTACAACCTATATTTCCACTCCTTGGTAAAAATCGACTTCATATTCGGTCTTCTCATCCCCGAAAACATGGAAAACGATACCTCAAAAGCTCATTTTACTAACATGTTACTAAAACACAAAAAGTACCTATTTTTGTACACATTTTCACTCATAACACCCCTGGGTGTATTCCGAGCGGGCTGAAAAGTTTCGGGACACAACTAGGGCCCAAATGGAGCATGTGTGCGAAAGAAAGACTTTTTTGACCGAATATGAAGCCTGTACACGTGATACGGTGGACGGCGGACGGACATTGCATTTTTGGAATCTACGCACCTTGAAACGGAAAAGAAAAAATTTTGAGGGGGTGCTATAACAATTTTTAATAAAAATTTTATTATTCACAGAATAATAAACCAAAAGTGAGTGTAAAATAGAACTTAATTTACCCATAAATATGCAGAATCACCGATCTTTCCCATAATATACAGGATCACGCATCTTTAGTTCAAATATGCAAAATATGCAGTATAAAATTTGAACAAGAGCATTTACTGAAGTCAGTTCGAATAATGGTTCAACTTCCACACAAATAAATAAATATGCAACTGCATAAAAATCCGGTCTATGGTTATCAGTAAAACCTCTTCCAGATCCAAATAGGGTTATCTAGTATTTTATCAGTGCAAGTCCTGTTAACTATTGGGAGCTGGGGTTAACTATTTGGGCACTAATAAGCTGTAGCCCTATTTGCTGCTCATACACTGCAGACATTGATCAGTAATAAATTCAGGGAGAATTACGATTTCAATACACTAATACACTGGATCTGAGATACACGCGGTAGCTTTTTCCCCATATATAGTGAAAGACTGTTTAAAAGGCTGTTCAAGTGTCAAAAAGCAAGATCAGACAATCAAAAATTACTAACAGGTACTTCTACAAGTTTCTTGGAGTATTTTGCTCTGAAAGTTTTCAGAAAAATACGGCGCATCACTCATACCATCTCTCCAGATAAAATTATATTCTGGGGGGTGTTCACACCACCATGATAAAATAAACTGATGTTCGTCACATTGATTTTGGTTATGGATCGCAGAATTGCAACCGTATTTGAGTGTTAATATTGTTGATGATGGATATTCACGAGGTTCACGAGATAATCCTTGATTATAGGGATTGTGATCAACGGCCTCCTCCACCTGATGGTTCCCCACATCGAAAGGCGGTTCGAGCTGAGCTCTACGGAAGCGAGCATCGTCATCAACGCCTACGACATCGGCTCGCTCATCCTCCTCATCCCCATCACGTACTTGGGGTCTCGCCGTGGAGCCCACAGGCCCCGCATCATCGGCCACGGGGCCATCATCCTGGGGACCGGCTCGCTGGTTTTCTCTCTCCCCGCCTTCCTCACTGGGCCGTACAACAGCGAGACCATCACCAACCTTTGCCAGAACCAGTCGCCCACCTATGACAGAGTAAGTCGATAGTACTGAAGTTCTCAACAAGGGTGGGGCGTCGAGGGGAGACGAGCAGAGCTGAAAAGTCCCTGTCACACAGTATGATCATAATATGAGCGAATTTGTATTTAATAGTACACTTACTCAATACACCCTTCCAATTTACTATGAAATCAAATACTTGAACATGCACGTCCTTCATAACGTTAGAGTTTTATACCATATCAAACAATTTTGTTCACCAATTACACCGATATTTTATCCGCTATTTGCTATAATTTTCTATCATCTGGATTTCGGAATATGGCGGCTATAAGGTCGCTAAACCGTTCCGCTATTTTCTCCAAAAGTGAGGGTCCGCTATACTTGGGGTGACCAGACGTCCTTCTTTGGGAGGACGGTACTACTTTTCAACCCGTGGTCCTACTGTCCTTCAGACCCCTTGGAAGGACACCCCTTGGAAGGGTACTTCTTTCCAAAACGGTACTCCCAAAGGACCATTCGGATATGAAAATAAATTAAAATTTGCTAAAGGTTGTAACGTAAAAATTTTTTTAAAATATAAAACTTCAGGGGACGTCTCTTTCGATGGGGAATAGAAAGATAACTTCCAACCAGTAGCTAAGATTATTAATAATAAAATTATAAATTAGTTATAATAATATTATAAATAAATTATTTTATCATACTATTATAAATTATTATATTATAAAGTTAGGGAATTATTATGCTGAGCAGGTGATAATGACTAATCACACGTTTTGTCATTATTTAGATTTTCTTTAATTGTTCATGTTTAAAGACAGCTATTTTTGGTTTATTATTCTGTGAATAATACACCTATGTATTCGCTCAGCAAAAAATTTGTACAACACCCCCTCAAAATTTTTTCTTTTCCGTTTCAAGGTGCGTAGATTCCAAAAATGCAATGTCCGTCCGCCGTATCACGTGTACAGGCTTCATTTTCGGTCTAAAAAAAGTCGTTCTTTCGCACACATGCTCCATTTGGGCCCTAGTTGTGTCCCGAAACTTTTCAGCCCGATCGGAATATATCCAGGGGTGTTATGAGTGAAAATGTGTGTAAAAATAGGTACTTTTTGCGTTTTAGCAACATGTTAGTAACATGAGCTTTTAAGGTATCGTTTTTCATGTTTTTGGGGACGAGAAGACCGATTATGAAGTCGATTTTGACCAAAGAATAGAAAATTGAGGTTCTACCAGATGTTCAGCTCCCGAAATTGATTTTTTATGAGCCAAAAACCTGGGAAATCGTCTGAAATCACCATCAATTTGTAGAATAACACTGGAAAAAGTGTCAACAGGTGGATCAAGACGATTAAATGGTACTATCAATGATCAGAGGTAATGTATTTAAAAAAAAGGAGCGTACTTTATTCGTGTTTTGGGGGCCAAAATTGGTGGAAACCACCAGAGATAGCTATTTCAATTATTCTATATGAAAGAAACAATAAATAAACAGCCAACACCTCTGTACGTATGTCCAATGGAATAATAAACCCATGTGACAAGGATTTGGAATCTACGCACCTTGAAACGGAAAAGAAAAAATTTTGAGGGGGTGTTATAAAAATTGTTTGCTGAGCGAATACATAGGTGTATTATTCACAGAATAATAAACCAATATTCACAGAATAATAAACCAAAAATCAATTTTGGCTGCTGAACCTTTGGTAGAACCTCAATTTTCCACTCTTTGGCCAAAATCGACTTCATATTCGGTCTTCTCGTCCCCAAAAACATAAAAAAAGATACCTCAAAAGCTCATGTTACTAAAACACAAAAGTACCTATTTTTACACACATTTTCACTCATAACACCCCTGGGTATATTCCGATCGGGCTGAAAAGTTTCGAGACACAACCAGGGCCCAAATGGAGCATGTGTGCGAAAGAACGAATTTTTTAGACCGAAAATGAAGCCGGTACACGTGATACGGCGGACGGACACTGCATTTTGGTTTATTATTCTGTGAATAATACACCTATGTATTCGCTCAGCAAAAAATTTTTATAATACCCCCTCAAAATTTTTTCTTTTCCGTTTCAAGGTGCGTAGATTCAAAAAATGCAATGTCCGTCCGCCGTCCGCCGTACGCCGTCCGCCGTACGCCGTATCACGTGTACAGGCTTCATTTTCGGTCTAAACAAGTCGTTCTTTCGCACACATGCTCCATTTGGGCCCTAGTTGTGTCCCGAAACTTTTCAGCCCGATCGGAATATATCCAGGGGTGTTATGAGTGAAAATGTGTATAAAAATAGGTACTTTTTGCGTTTTAACAACATGTTAGTAACATGAGCTTTTGAGGTATCTTTTTCCATATTTTTGAGGACGAGAAGACCGAATATGAAGTCGATTTTGACCAAAGACGCGGAAATTGAGGTTTTACCAAATGTTCAGCTCCCAAAATTGGTTTTTTATGAGTCAAAAACCTGGAAAACTGTCTGAAATCACCATCAATTTGTACAATAACATTGGAAAAAGTGTAAACAGGTGAATCAAGACCATTAAATGCCACTACCAATGATCAAAGATGATCTTTAAAAAAAAAAAGTACCTATTTCATGTTTTGGGGGCCAAAATTGGTGGAAATCATCAGAAATAGCTATTTCAATCATTCCACATGAAAGAAACAATACATTTAACAGCCAACAAAAATCTCTAGAACTCCAATAGAATAATAAACCCATGTGACAAGGACTTTGCAGCGTTTTTGAAGAAGCGCCTACGGATGGACGACCATCAGTGATGGTCTCCATCTTTCCGTCACCACTTTTGCTTCCTTACTACCGAAGGCAGGGAAGCCTTGGATTCGTGATTGAGTAAAAAAAATGTATGTCCTCCGAAATGAAAATTTCCACAACCATTTTGCGTTTCAGACATCGAGGAACGTTTTCGATTCCGTGCCTGTCTGTGGTAATTCCTTGTAACGTCCATAATTACCCGAAATAATGGTTAAAATGGGCTGAAATTTGGAGGGTAGGTGTGGGTTGGGTCACAGATGGTCCCATACAAAAATCATTGAAAAAGTACGGTAACTTTCGTCTGCGCATGCGCAAACGTGAAATATTTGACACGCCCACAACAACCCTAAATATAGTTGAAATGATTTAAACTTTGATAGTTACAAATAATGGATATCATTGGAATGGTAATGTAACTTTCGTCTGCGCATGTGCGAACATGAAATGTTGACCATTTCCTTGTAACGCTTCCAACTAAGCGAAAAATAGTCGTAGAGAGCTGCAATTTTGAGGGTACACGCGGGTTCGATCGCAGATGGTCCAACTTCAAAATCACGGACATCGTTCCGTCTGCGCATGCGCAAACGTGAAATACTTGAAACGGCCGTAAATACCTTAAATATCGTTGAAAGGAGTTCATATTTGGAGGGTCGATCAGGAATAACACATTTATTTATTTATTTGGTAAAGCACGGCCGAGCCCAATTACAAGCAAGTGGTATATAATATAATAGAATAAGTCGTGGTATAATAATAATACTAATGAATGATGATAATGAGTAGAACAAGTAGTACACACTTAATTGAATGAGACGGGAGATGAGTTGATTAAAGATTTTAATATAAACAAAGAATGCGAGAAAAAATCATAGTCAGTCATCGATGAATAATAACACTTTGTGTAATAATTTGCAGCGTTTTTTTTTTGGTTTATTATTTTCAATAATGAACCATTGGATTCGAGCATGAAAAAAAATGCCTTACCCCCCTCAAAATTTGATGGTTTACGTTTCAAGGTATGTAGAATACGAAAATTTCTGTCTGTCCGCAGTACTGGCCACTTTTCTTAGTTAACATGAAACAAAATTGATGAAATTCGGGTTATAGGTTCCGTTCGGGGTCTAGCTGGTCCTCGAAGCTCGGGGTTACTGTCAGTCATCTCTAAGGGGTTCAAAATAGGGGTTGAAATTTTCAGAACGCCGTATCTCAAAAACTTTAGATCGAAGGGTATGGTTTTTTTTAACGATATTAAATTTGTCTTGAGCTAAACAATTTTTTAAGACCACACGGAGCACTGTACGTCCAGCCGTTCGTGTGCACCAAAAAGCTTCGTCAACAGGATACGTGAATCAAACGGTATAAATCCGGCCGGGATTTCATCACTAAGGAGCACCTGATTATAATCAAGGATGGCTGTATGAAGTCGAGTTGTTTGTTCTACGATAATTATTTCATTTGGCAAGTGATGGACTATTGGATTTTGTTGGTAGGTACCTACTTCTGAAACTTAACTAAACGTTGAAGTATTATTGATGGGTAAATTATTAAAAAATGGCAAATTATTACACACCGGCAAATTATTACACACCGGCAAATTATTACACAACGGTGAATTATTACACAAAGGTAAATTATGACACAACGGTAAATAATTACACAACGGCTCAACTACCCAGATGGGGCTGGATTTTGTTGATAGGTACTTTTGCAACTTGAACAACCGTTGAAGTATTATTGATGGGTAAATTATTACACAATGGCAAATTATTACACAACGGTAAATTATTACACAACGGCTCATCTACCCAGAAGGGGCTGGATTTTCTGGATAGGTACTTTTGCAACTTGAACAACCGTTGAAGTATTATTGATGGGCAAATTATTACACAATGGCAAATTATTACACAACGACAAATTATTACACAACGGTAAATTATTACACAACGGTAAATTATTACACCACGGTAATTTATTACACAACGGCTCATCTACCAAGAAGGGGCTGGATTTTGTTGATAGGTACTTTTGCAACTTGAACAACCGTTGAAGTATGATTTATGGGCACATTATTACACAACGGTTCATTATTCTATCTCCGTAGAAGGGAACCTATACAGGTAAATTATTACACAACGGTTTAGGGAGGTACCTAGTAACGAGTACGGGGTTAGGTACTATCCTACGAAGAGTCCGCGATCTACATAATATGTGTAGAATATTACATATTATATTATATAGACGGATTATCTATACAGAGAGCTGTGATCTGTAACAGAAGGGTATTCTGTACAAAATAATAAACCGTTGTGCAGGGATTTGCAGCGTTTTTTCCTAAGTGAAGTTGTATTATTTGCGTTCCTTTACTTTATAATAACACCTCAAATCGAGGTCCCCGATTATGATCTACTCTTTTAATCGTCGAACGTACCTAGGTACGTATATGGTTGTGTGCAATGAATTTCTCTTGATACCCCGATGTCCACAAAAAATCGTCGGCTTAAACCTAGGCACATCTAGAATAAGAAACACTTAGAATGGTACCTAGGTATCAATAAATTATAATGGTCCTTCTTTTCATGTCGGAGAATATGGTCACCGTAACTATACTGCCGTCAGGAGCAGAAAATTCGTGTCGGAGTGTTTGGCCAAAATGAGTTAACGGTCCCCCCCCCCCCCCCCCCATTTTGGGTGGTGGTTTCTACCGAATAAAGTCTCAGAGCCGTTCCTGCCCGTGAAATGCCTCAAAACTGGCTCGCGGATAATGAGATAGTATCCTTTCGGTGGATTTACTAATAGAAAACTCGAAAATGTCATTTCAGATGTAAGTCGTATCTGACAGCTGATACGGTTTTTTGCCAAGTATTTTGCACATACGAGTTAGTAAAATGAAGATAATATATATATGGGTTTCAAACTTCATTAAATAATAATAATAATAATAATAATAATAATAATAATAATAATAATAATGCAGGTAGTGGCTGCTAGAATATACCTGCCGTATTCCCTGCGTGTCGTAAAAGGCGTACTAAAAGGGAACTGCTGCATCCAGAGTGCCCAGACCATCAGGGCGGTCTCTGGAATTAGCCCCTTCTGGTTCCTGGTGAAGGGTGAAAGGCAGCAAGGTGAAGCCAGGGGCCCTCAACGCAGCAGCCCTGCGACCTGGCTAGGGTGGCCATGGCTAACTCCCATGTTCACCCGAAACTACACTCTGTTCCCAACAGCAGAAGAGGAACCACCGATCGATCAACGGGGGCAGGGGGACGGCAGGCGTCCCCCTCAGAAAGACATACCGGCGCGGAAACGGCCGGAGGGTTTAGTGGTCGATCCGGCCCTTCTCATGATCGGGGCGCGGGCGCCTCTAGGAGCCTGCGCCCCCGTGCTGGTGGAGTTGGGGTGGCTTTACAGCCCCCTCCCCTTCCAGCCACTAGTCGGGGCACCCGGACTACATGGACCAGAGAAATGAATGAGTTCCTTGTCCGGGTGTACTTCGAGATCACTGATGGAGGAGCTGAGACTGGCGGACATCGACAAGAACTGCATGAAAGATTTGTCTGCCAGTACCCCCAGTACTCGCATCTCACCAGGCAAGTTGTGTCGGGGCAGCTGCATGCGGTGATGACAAAGCGGAGACTCAGTAGCCGAACAGTAGACAGGATTCGGCAGGAAGTGCTGGAGGCACCTGAGTCTCCGGACGAGGCAGAGCAGGCCACTGTGGCAGAGGGCGGTGATGAGGGCAGTGATGGGGGCGAACAGCCTGAGGGTCCGTCGGCAGAACCACCAGCCGACCTCACTCCTGTTGAGGGGGTGGGAGTGGATGAGGCCTACCACCCGGAATGGGAGCTTGCTTTTGGTCAGGCTCTTGCTGAGTTCCGGGGGATGGCTCTTGAGTTTCGCCCAGTCCTTCCTCGTTGGAGGACTAGTGGCGAGACAACCCGGATCCTTGGCTGTGTGGATGCCCTGATTGGGGAGCAGCTGTGTGATGGTGTGGGCCTGCGGGAAATCTCTGATCTCCTGTTCTGTGGGGCGGTCACTGTGGCCCGTCTCCACGGAGAGCAGGTTCCGCCTGTTGGCAGACTGCCCTGTCAGGGAGGGCGTGGTTCCACAGAGCCGCCATGGCTTCGCAGGTTAGATGCAAAAATTCAGGGCCTGCGAGCTAATATTGCGCGGCTTAGCCAGCATGTTGCGGGTTGCCGAGGTCGGAGGCTAGACCGAAGGATCTTGGCAGTCACCCGTCGATATGCTGGGGTGGGTACAACCACGCCTGCGGAGCTCATAGATCACTTGAAGATCACATTAGCCGCCGTGCGGAAGCGTGCTCAGCGCTACCGTAAGAACTATCGGCGCTCCCGCGACAACCGGCTGTTTGCTCGTAGCGAAAAGGGTTTCTACCGTTCCCTTCATCAGGAGGATACGGTCGTCACCAATCCGCCCAGCCCTGGAGGGCTGAGGGACTACTGGGCTGGAATCTGGTCCGCCCCAGTGTCCTATAACGAGCAGGCAGCCTGGATTCGTGCGGAGAGTGATTCTATGAGGAACTGCCCATCCATGGTCCCCATCGAAATCACTGCTGAGGACGTGTCGCAGGCCATTGCCGATCTTGCCAGCTGGAGGGCACCCGGACCGAGTAAGCTGCAAAACTTCTGGCTCAAAAAGTTCAAGTCTGCCCATGCTGCTCTTGCGGGGGCTTTCTTGGAGGCCATAAGGCGACCATCTGAGTTCCCTGAGGAGTTCTGTATGGGCCTGACGCAGCTTATCTCGAAGGGGGGCCCTACCACAGACCCGGCCTGTTTTCGGCCGATCACCTGTCTGTCGGTGGAATACAAGCTCCTTACAGCTGTACTTTGCAGAAAGCTCAGCGACCACCTTGAGCTCCACGGCATCCTGGCCGATGAGCAGAAAGGATGTGTTCGGGGCTCTATGGGCTGTAAGGAGCAGCTTACCATTGACGGGGTGGTTATGGGTCTGGCGAGGCGAAGGCACTTGGACCTCTACACGTCCTACATCGACTATGCCAAGGCGTTCGACAGTGTGCCTCACTCATGGATCTTGAGGGTGCTGGAAATGTACAAGGTTGACAAGCATCTTGTCAGCCTGCTCCGTTGCCTCATGAGCGAGTGGCGTACTCGGCTCCAGCTTCGTACTTCTTCTGGGTTAATGGATGCGGGGGAGATAAGGGTGATGCGTGGCATATTTCAGGGGGACTCTTTGAGCGCCCTGCTGTTCTGTGTTGCGCTGAACCCCCTTTCCCGTAGCCTCCAGAGGAGTCAAGTGGGCTGGAAGCTGAAGTACTTCCAAGGTGGACGAGACCGTCTCACAATAGTTAGCCACTTGCTCTATATGGATGATCTGAAGCTGTTTGCCTCTACCAGGCGTCAGTTGGATTACCTTCTGCGTCTGACTGAGGAGTTTAGTACAGACATCCATATGAGGTTTGGAGTCGATAAATGCAGGCTGAGCACCCTCAAGCATGGCCAGTTTGCGGAGGTTGAGCCATTTTTGCTTCGATCATCCGCCTCCTCAATCGATTCCCTGGAGGAGGGTCAGTGTTACAAGTACTTAGGGTACGCAGAGGCTGCCGGCCTTGACCATGGTTCCATCAAGCGGACTCTGACTGAGAGGTTTCGCTCGAGACTTCGGGCACTTCTCAAGTCAGGTCTCAACTCCCGCAACATGGTCAGGGCCATTCACATCTATGCAGCCTCCCTGCTGACATACTCGTTTGGGGTTGTGAAGTGGCGCGACTCGGAGCTTGCTTCCCTGGACCGCCTAGTCAGGACTCAATCGACTGCCTTCCGGGCTCATCACCCCAAGTCGGCAGTTGAGAGAGTCACGCTTCCACGCGGTGTTGGGGGTCGGGGATTCCCTGACATCTCCAACCTCTGCTATCGGCAGGCGGGCGGGCTTCGGGAGTACTTTCTTGGTCGCGTTACCGTCAGCCCCATTGCGAACGCAGTTTGTCAGGTGGACGAGGGCATTACCCCCCTCAGTCTGTGCGTGCCCAATGCTGACCCTCTTGGGAAAGTGGTTGAGGATGTGGCCAAAGGTGAGGCCTGGGGAGCGAAGGAGCTGCATGGGCGATTCCGCTCACAGCTCCTGTCCCCCACTGTCGACAGCTCTGCCTCTTGCAGATGGTTGGTGACTGGTTCCCTGTATGTCGAAACCGAAGGGTTCATGATCGCCATACAGGACCAGGTCGTGGCGACCCGCAACTACCGAAAGTATATCATCCGGCAAGCTGGAGTACAGGACGTGTGTCGCATTTGTCGAGCCACTGGTGAGACAATAGATCACGTCCTGGCGGGTTGCCCGGCCCTTGCTCCCACCAAGTACCTGTATAGGCACAACATCGTGGCGCGTATAGTCCATCAAGAGCTGGCCTTAAAGCACGCTCTCGTTCAGGACAGGACGCGCTACTTCCAGTATGAGCCAGTCAGGTACTTGGAGAATGAAAATTACAAGATGTATTGGGACAAGGAGCTACCGACCGATCTGCCAATCACCGCGCGCCGGCCTGATATTGTCCTTGTGAACAAGGCGGAGGGAACGACCTACCTAATTGACATCTCTGTACCTCTCACATCAAACCTCGAAGCCAAGCACAGGGAGAAGGTAAATAAGTATTTATCCCTTGCTAACGAGATAAGGACGATGTGGGAGCAGGAGGTGGTACGGATCGTTCCCGTGGTCTTGTCTGCCACCGGGGTGATACCCAAGAAACTCCATGAAAGTTTGAGGATTCTTGGGTTGCCCGGTGGACTTTACGAGGACATGCAGAAGGCCGTGCTGATTGCCTCGTGTAGCCTGGTGAGGGAGTTTTTGGGGGAGGCTATTATGCCCGACCACTGAGCCCTCCACATGCACTTGCGGGTGGGAATAGGCTCTTGGGCCCCCCACTCGCGTCACCCCGTGGCACTTTTTACCCCCCACGGGTGATGACCACCAAATAATAATAATAATAATATCCATTATTGAGCTTTAGGCAAGTTCGTCCGTAAGTGCTCTCTAGAATAATTTATTCTATGCTCCCGTTTGTAAATACGACAGTAAAATTTGTAAGCCAAAACTCGTTTTTTACTTCACCAATCGATTCAGTGGGAAACTTCCTTGAAAGCGAGTGTTTAAGTTGAAGGACAGTCAGAAAACTAACATCATATTGACAAATTTCAACTCGAAACTTGAAGGTCCACTTTTCCAAAAGTCAGGTTTAGTCAGATACGAGTTTTCTGCTTCTGACGACAGTATTCAAAAACGATGTTGTTATTAAAGGAAGCGAAATCTCCCTAATAAAGTGGTGGAGTAGGCAGGAGGAACGGAATCATGATGATACGTAACACGTACATAATATAGCCAAAGATTGTATTCGACGGAGTCGAGAAAATCCCCAATTATCAAAAATTGTCCACCCTTATTACCGTAAAAATGAAGATTAGAACATTTCTTTTGTCCCTTCGACATTCTTGTTATTCAATTAAGTAACTGCTTATTGTTCAAAATTACAAATATATGCCCATTTTTTGTGATTTATACTAAATTCCTCGTAACATAACTGAATTCAGGATCTTTTTTTGCGCAAAATCCGTTCTGATAGTTTTTAGAGAATTTTCGAAACAAATTTAAGCTATTAGCAATGCTTTCAAAAACATATGAGCGATTTTCCAAAACAAAAAGTGTGTCACATTAAAAATACACTGCCAAGGTGATGGCACAGGAGCTTCCTCGTCACAATCAGAGTGACCCATTATAAAATAGAACAGACAAAATAACATAACATTACATAACATTACATTACCTACATTACATAACGTGAAATATACATATTACATAACATTACATTACATAACATTGCATAACATTACATGAAATTACATATTACATAACATGACGTCCATAATACATTACGTCCATTATACATAATTGCGAAAGTTATGCGTGTTTGAAGAATTTCACGTTAGCGCATGCGCAGGGCGAACCGCTGGCTCTATCATGTTGAAATTTATATGGGACCTCAATGGGCCCTACCCGCTTAATCCCTGAGAATTACATTGAAATTGGGTGAAATCTTTGGTTACTACGGCTGTAACAAGGAAATTGAATCTATTTCACGCCAGCGCATGCGCAGAGCGCACCGAGGGTCCGATCATGCTAAAATTCATACTGGAACTCACTAGGCCTTGTCCAAACAACCCTTGAAAATTTGAGCGAAATTGAATCAAAATTGTGAAAGTTATGCGTGTTTGTTGAATTTAACGTTAGCGCATGCGCAGGGCGTACCGCTGGATCAATCATGTTGAAATTTGTATCGGACCTCAAGGGGCCTTATCAGCACCATCCCTCAAAATTTGAGCTGAATCAATTCAAAATCGTGGAAGTTATGGCTGTAACAAGGAAATGCGGACAGACTCACAGACTCACAGACTCACAGACCCACAGACCGACAGACACTGAACCAAATTTGTTCAGTAGGCTTTGAAACGCAAAATGCAAGTGGAAATTTTGATTTCTGAAGACAAAAATTTTTTGGCTCACGAAAGTGAACACAAGGCTTCCGCTGCTTCGCAGACTCGGAAGCAATATAGCGGGTCACACAATGCTAAAAATTGTGAAACAGAACAAAACGCTGCAAATCCCAGCACAACGGTTTATTATTTTGTACAGAATACCCTTCTGTTACAGATCACAGCTCTCTGTATAGATAACCCGTCTATATAATATAATATGTACTGTTCTATACATATTATGTAGATGGCAGACCCTCCGTAGGTTAGTACCTAACCCCGTACTCGTTACTAGGTACCTACCTAAATCACGAGTTAAATGTTGTCTGTCAATGACAAACAGTACCTAAAATGAAAAAAAGAAACGCAAATAATGAAGTTCTGAAGTGAAATTGTTGATGTGGAGTGAAAAAAGTTGCATACGTACCTACCAACAAACTCCAGCCCCTTCTACGTAGATGGTATAACGAACCGTTGTGTAATAATTTACCGTTGTGTAATAATTTACCATTGTGTAATAATTTACCCATCAATAATACTTCAACGTTTGTTCAAGTTTCACTACCTACCAACGAACTCCAAAAGAGCCATCATTTTCCAAATGAAATAATATCACAGAACAACCAACTCGACTTGATACTCTGAATATAATCAGGTGATCCCTAGCAATGATTTTATCTCGCGCCAATTCCCGATTGTTAGCGCGTCCCTGGTGATGACATTTGGGTTAAATGTTTTTATAGGTACAATTCGAATTCATTCACCCTTCTGTTGAAATACTCGTTAGTAGGTACCTACATAAATCACGAGTTAAATGTTGCTAAAATAATTCTGTCGATGACAAACAGTAACTAAATCTGCAAAAAGAAACGCAAATAATGAAGTTCTGAAGGAAAATTGTTGATGTGGAGTGAAATAGATGCCTCTTCTGCGTAGATCACTGTTTTCTGTGGTCAATACCTACCCTCGTGGTCAAGTATAATGAACTGTTGTGTAATAACTTGCCCATAAATAATACTTCAACGGTTGTTCAAGTAGCAAATGTACCGATCAAGAAAATCCAGCCCCTTCTAGGTAGATGAACCGTTGTGTAATAATTTACCGTTGCGTAATAATTTACCGTTGTGTAATAATTTGCCGTTGTGTAATAATTTACCCTTGTGTAATAATTTACCTATCAATTATACTTAAACGTTTGTTCAAGTTTCAGAAGTACCTACCAACAAAATCCAGTACCTAGTCCATCACTTATCAAATGAAATAATATCGCAATAATACCATTTGATTCACCATCGTGTTGACGAAGTTTTTTGGTGCACACGAACGGCTGGACGTAATGCTCGGGGTGGCCTCAAAAAATTGTTTAGCTCAAGACAAATTTAATAACGTAAAAAAGCCATACCCTTCTATCGAAAGTTTTCGAGTTACGGCGTTCTGAAAATTTCAACCCCTATTTTGAACCCCTTAGAGATGACTGACAGTAACGCCGAGCTTCGAGGACCAACTAGACCCCGAACGGAACCTATAACCCGAATTTCATCAATTTTTTTTCATGGTAACTAAGAAAGGTGGCCAGTACGGCGGCGTACGGCGTACAGACAGAAATTTTTTTATTGCTTTTTGGATTCTGCATACCTTGAAACGAAAACCATCAAATTTTGAGGGGGGGGGGGGGGGGGGTTAGAATTTTTTTCTTGCTCGATTCTAGTGGTTCATTATTGAAAATAATAAACCAAAATACAGAAAAATTAGGAACCAAAATAGGATTGGAAATGTGATGGACCAGTCCGAATGTACCTAACAAATCGAAAGGCACTTGAGCACTTGCGGTTGTTAACACCCTGCATATGAAAATTTGACAGAAGTTGATGAAAATTCGTGTTTGAGTTACATTGAGTTAGAGGTTCAATACCTTCGGACCAATATTATAATACTAAATGTTCCTCCCATATGTGCGTATGTTTATTTCATGATACTGTGTAGAGCTTACTCGTACGTTAGCTTGATCCGAGAGTGTATGGTCGATTGAACGATATTCCAACAACTACCAGCAACTATTATATTCCCCCCCTCCCCCTACATACAGTGATCTATTCACAACTTCCTACACAAAGGTACCCTAATTAAACCATCTTTAGTGCGATCTTGCGGGCGTATATAAACGCTGTAAATTAAAACGGGAGTGACAAGAGGAATTCTATATATTGATGTCTTTCTCACCTGGTGACTGCTTTTTCCTATAGTAGTAAATACTATAATGCAATCTGTGGGACATTTCTTTGCATGACTAGGACGTTTCTGCCATTACTTTTTCCATTAAAACACACAGATACAGATGAAGTAAACCCATAAAACTATTGTATCACTGATTGAAGAACGTATCGGTTTGTACAGTTTCAAAACTCAAAGCTTCCCATTGGGCATTAGACTTTCACTTTCCTTCGAGCTGGCTCAGGACAAAACTACCTAATTCAGAAGTCCTATGACTTTTGAAGATTGGATGGTTGGTAACTGTATAGAAAGGTAACTCCCGATTCACATTTGTGATTCAGAAGGCTATCCGTTCGTACCTACCTTAGGATTCGTAGTCTCCATCGTGGAATTTGGTATAGCGTGGTACCTACCCTGGCAGTATATATATATATATATATATATATATATATATATATATAACGTCAAGGGGTTGAAGAGGTATTATTATATAAATCGTACTATAGTTGCTATAGAGGTACTGAACTTCACACCGATAAATATACCGTTTCAACTCTTTATACTAGGTATAACTGATAGATTCCGGTTTATTTTCCCACAGCTATGAAAATTAATTTATAGAGTAAAAAAGTAACTGGATTATCAATGGAACAAATATTTTTCTATGCAACACGAACTGACAGACTTGTACAGACGAAGAATAACAGACATTTCTCTGCTAAAGGGACTGAAAAAAGTTAAGGTAAGTACATTCAAATTCAACCCGTTATGGCGTTATGTACCGAGGTTCCAACCTGTTGACCGTTTTACCGGTGGGTATAGGTACCTATGAATATGTCCCTTAACACTCGAAAGGGCCAGTGATTTTTCTCAAACGTTCAACCTTACGAGTAACATGATAGGATTTTCCTTGCTCGCAATCCCCCTGGAAATACCACTGGTCGTACATTACTCCTCGTGGTCTCAAAAACGCTGCAAATTATTAAACAACGGTTTATTTTTTTCCCCTGTATAGATACCCAAATCTCCGTAGATCACTGATTCCTATTAGCGTAAGACCCCGATTTGGTAGCGTCGTTTTATGCGATGGATACCTGCCTACCCACGCACGCACACACAGACACTACAACAATGTCACCAGAGTCGAAATATAAGCTCTATAACTTTCAGCAATAACAGTTACATAAGTATGCATTTGATCACCGCCCCCATCTCCTGTAACGTACCACTTCGGTCCCTCGAACCGCCATCTAGTCATTTTTTAAATTCTGATGGTCGCTGAACCTAAGTGGGACCCTCGACATAATCCCCAACTTTCACCTAGTTCGAATAATTAGTTTGGCCGTGAACAAAAAACTTGTACCTATTAACAAATAGGTAAAAAGTACCATCAACAAAATCCAAAATAAACCATCTTTCTACAAATGAGATAATACTAGGGAACAACAAACCAGATTTTATAGAGCCATGCGTGATTATAATCAGCTGTTCCCTACCAATGATATCTAGACTGATATAATTATATGCACCGTATAATTCACACTCATTTTGACGAAGCTCTTCGGTTCAAATTTCAGGGCCCTACTGTGAATGAACGGCTGAACGTGCAATCCTCCGGGTGGTCTAAAAAAATCCAAAAGTTCGGAATCAATTTGAAAACGTCATAAAAACCATACCCTTCTATTTAAATGAGCTACGGCCTTTGGAAAACCCACCCCTTAAGAGATGACTGACAGTAACTCCAAGATTTGCGGAAACTAGATCCCAAATCAAATCCCTACAATCCCCTACAAACCATTTTCATTAATTTTAATAATCGATGGTAACTAAGCAAGGTGTCACGGACAGCAGGGTACGGCGGACTGACTTTTGGTTTATCATTTTCAATAATGAACCTTTGGAATCAAGCATTAAAAAAAATTAAAATCCCCCCCTCAAAATTTGATGGTTTCCGTTTCAAGGTACGCAGAATTCGAAAATAGAATTGAAAATTTTCTTTCCGTCCGCCGTACGCAGTACTTCGCACTTTTCTTAGTTAACATGAGCCAAATTAATGAAATTTGGTTTGTAGGTCCCGTTTGGGGTCTAGTGGTCCGCGAAGCTCGGCGTTACTCAGAGCATTGTACTCCAGCCGATCGTTTGCCCCGAAAAGGCAAACATGATCGTGAATGAAACGGTATTTAAATCCGACCCAGATATCATTGCTAGGGAACACCTGATTATAATCACGGGTGGCTGTATGAAGTCGAGATGGTTGTTCTGAGATATTACTTCAATTTGAAGAATGATGGCTCTTTTGGATTTTGTTGATAGGTACTTTTGCAACTTAAACGAACGTCATGCTTCATGAATAACGACAAATAATAAATGATTGAATTAGCGAATCCCGCGTATTTTTATGAAACTTTAATTCCCAGGCCGACTCCAGTACTCGATTTAGGGCTTTCATGGGGGGGGGGGGGGGGGGGGGGCGGACGTGAGGGTAGGTATTGACCTTGACCGCAGAAAATAGGGATCTACGCAGAAGAGGCATCTATACAGGTAAATAATACACCATTTTGTAATAATTTGCAGCATTTTTAAATTCCAATTTTTGAGGGGAGGTTTAAAACAAATTTTCTTCGCGCTCGATTCCGAAGGTTCAAATAATTATGGATGGATTATAATTACGGAGAAGAACCTGCGCAGGACTATATACACGGAAAGTAGGTAATAAATATCTCGTGAGACACCTGATCACCGGAACTGTTAGTTGATTTTGGTTTATTATTTTCAACAATGAACCTTCGAGCATGGAAAAAAAATTACCCCCTCCTCAAAATTTGATGGTTCAGGGTACCTACGTAAAATCCGAAAGTGGAACACAAATTCTGGACGTCCGCCCGCCGTACGGCTTTCACGTCCGATATGGGGTCTAGTTGGTCTGCGCAGCTCGGCGGACCAGTCAATCACCTCTAGATGGAAAATGGAGGTTGAAATTTTTAGAGCGCCGTAACTCGAAAACTGTATGACGTTTTTAAATTTGTTGATTTATTGGTTTTTTTGGTTTATTATTTTCAATAATGAACCATTGGAATCGAGCATGAAAAAAAAAATTCTTACCCCCCCTCAAAATTTGATGGTTTACGTTTCAAGGTATGTAGAATCCAAAACTGCAATAAAAATATTTCTGTCTGTCCGCCGTACGCCGTACGCCGTACGGGCCACTTTTCTTAGTTACCATGAAAAAAAATTGATGAAATTCGGGTTATAGGTTCCGTTCGGCGTCTAGTTGGTCCTCGAAGCTCGACGTTACTGTGAGTCATTTCTAAGGGGTTCAAAATAGGGGTTAAAATTTTCAAAACGCCTACACCATTTTTTTACGTAAATATTTTTACGGTTTTAAATAGTTCTTGAACTTGCGAGTTTTTTAAGTCCATCCAGAGCATCGTACGTCCAGCCGTTCGTTCACAGTAAGGCCCCGAAGTTTGCACCGACAGGCATTTTCGACTCCAGTGTGAATGAAATTGTATACAATCCAAACCAAATCTCGTAACCAGAGACGCGCCCACAATAGGAATTTGTGAATACGGCCAATCATTGGTAGGTATCACCTGATTATATTGGCGGAGTATGAAGTCGAGTTGGTTGTTCTGTGATATTATTTAATTTGAAAAATGATGGCTCTATTGGAGTTTGTTGGTAGGTAGTGAAACTTGAACAAACGTTGAAGTATTATTGATGGGTAAATTATTACTACGGTAAATCATTACTCAACGGTAAATTATTACACAACGGTTCATTATACCATCTACGTAGAAGGGGCTGGAGTTTGTTGGTAGGTACTTTTGCAACTTTTTTCACTCCTCATCAACAATTTCTTTTCAGAACTTCATTATGTGTGTTTCTTTTTGTTAGGTACTGTTTGTCATCGGCAGAATTATTTTAGCAACATTTAACTCGTGATTTAGGTAGGTACCTAGTAACGAGTACGGGGTTAGGAACTAACCTACGGAGGGTCTGCGATCTACATAATATGCATATAATAGAATAGTACATATCATATTATATAGACGGGTTATCTATACATAGAGCTGTGATCTGTAACAGAAGGGTATTCTATACAAAATAATAAACCGTTGTGCAGGGATTTGCAGCGTTTTAGACAACCCGGAGCATTGTACTCTCAGCCGTTTGTTCACAATAAGGCCCTAAATTTTGCACCGATAAGCTTCGTCAACGTGAGTGTGGATTCTGCTAAAATTCTGAGGGTGGTCGGGGTTTAGCTCCTAGTTGGGCCTCTATGAATTACAGAACGGTTCGATCATAATACAGCCACTGCGTATATGCGCAAAGGCGAGGTACTAAATTTCTCATAAGATTATGCTGTAGATTTCTCAATAAGACTCAATTTTTCATAAGACTATGCAAAAGATTATGCTGTAGGTACAACAGAAAACAGTGATCTACGCAAATGGGGTATCTGTACAGGAAAGTAATAGGTAAAACGTTGTACAATAATTTGGAACTTTTTGAATACTTACTTAAGAAATTGAAGTCTTCGTCTTACCACTCTTTGATGTTTTCTTCTTCATTCCAGGCTAAATTATAATGGAGGACGTAGGTAGAAGAAGTGGGTATGGTTTCTTCTTTTTCCGGAGATTGCGTTATTCGATTCCCCGGCATCTTAAGTACATTCCCACCAATTTTGAGCAAGAAATCTTGCTTTATTTAGTTGGTATTAATGCTTCTGCAACCTTTTAGTGCAATGTTGTGAAAACAATGAAACTCGATATCTCAAACTCCGTTTTGGATTATACCCCCTTATTGCAGCTACGTCCTCAATTTTGTACAATTTATTATGAGCATGAAACGACAGGCAATGTTGAAAGTGAAGTATTACCTGAAGAGGGAAATCGGCCGTTTGCCAAGATGGGTCCCTGCAAATCTGGGGCTCGTCCACCTCGTCACCTTCTCCCATGGTTACAGAATGATGTTTTCAAACGTCCCTCAACACAATCGAATCGTAAACCTGCAAACAAATTTCCACGAAAAAAGGCTATAGAATCAAATGACGCACCACTTCTTAAACGAAAGAACGAGAAGAAAAATACACCGACATCGCCATAATAAAAAGATGTTGTTGGTGAACGGTTGAAATGAAACTCGTCTACGAGATTTTGTAATCAACATAAAACGGGTACTACGGTATAATAGATAGGTACCATTTCCTGCCACCAGCATGATTATAACTCGAAAAAAGGCATAGCGATCCGATCTATCTAATTGTCATGAGTGCGTGTGATTTCTGGGTATTTTCTAAATTTTCCCGACAGGTTACTTCCAAAATTCGTTGCCTTTTAGCAAAAAAAAATGTTTGACCTTTTCCATCGATATTGTCTTTCTCCTCTTTACAACCTCGTGAAGTATGCCCGTACGTGTTTCGGCAGTCCCACAGAGTACGATTTTCAAGGATACATATTCTGTACCTAGCCCTATATAAATACCAGACGTCATTGAGGCTAGGCAGGGAGAAATTAATAACTTTTCTCCAGTGGGGGTAAGAAGCAATCGTGATAACCCTGATGATGATCACATACGAAAAGAGAATTTGGAATGCTAACCAATATTATGCCACTCATGAAGAAATAGGTTTTATCTTTGGAGCTTTACGTACGTCGCAACAAACTGATGTTTGTGAAAAGAAACGAAATATAACATATATTATATGAACGAGACAGGGGCGTACCTACCTCAAAACAGCAAAACGTTAGAGCCTCCGATCTTTATATCCCCCGTTTGGATAAAAGTGCCAGGCGTCTATGGTTCTCGTATCGGGCAGGCGCCAATACGAGGTTTAAAACCCGACCGGCGATTGGCTCTTCACCTCTGATTAAGAATCATGTGAAGCCTACTTAACGGTCATAAACTTTCGAGTCAAAAAGTTCCCTCGAGATATATACACAAAGAGTTAAATCCAGTCTTATTAAAAACGTACAGCAATACGTTCGTCTTGAAGATTGCTGAGAAAAATGGTAGGTACTTTGTATTTTTATAATGAAAAAACGCTGCAAAGTCCTTGTCACAAGGGTTTATTATTCTATGGATATACCTACAGAAATGTTGGCTGTTCATTTATTGTTTCTTTCACGTGAAATAATTGAAATAGCTATTTCTGATGGTTTCCACCAATTTTGGCCCCCAAAACACGAATTAGGTAGGTACGTACGATTTTTTTTTTCAAATTATCTTTGATCATTGGTAGTGCCATTTAATCGTCTTGATCCACGTGTTGACACTTTTTACAAACTGATGGTGATTTCAGACGATTTCCCAGGTTTTTGACTCATAAAAAATCAATTTTGGGAGCTGAACATTTGGTAGAACCTCGATTTTCCACATTTTGGACAAAATCGACTTCATATTCGGTCTTCTCGTCCCCAAAAACACGGAAAACGATACCTCAAAAGCTCATGTTACTAACATGTTACTAAAACACAAAAAGTAGGTCCTACCTATTTTTGTGCACATTTTCACTCATAACACCCTTGGGTATATTCCGATCGGGCTGAAAAGTTTCGGGACACAAATAGGGCCAAATAGAGCATGTGTGCGAAAGAACGAATTTTTTAGACCAAAAACGAAGCCGGTACACGTGATACGGCGGACGGCGTACGGCGGACGGCGTACGGCGGACGGACATTGCATTTTTGGAATCTACACACCTTGAAACGTAAAAGAAAAAATTTTGAGGGGGTGTTATAAAATTTTTTGCTGAGCGATTACATAGGTGTATTATTCACAGAATAATAAACCAAAATGGGGTTTCTGTTTGTGAGCCGTAGGCTCAGGGAGAGGCAAAACAGCTTCAAATCTGTATTCTTTTATTAGGCTCCCAATCATTTAAGAACCTCATATTCGGAAGAAACGATTGTTACGCCGGAAATATCGACCGAGTTATTAGAACATCCGGTTTTTGTGAAACTGCTCACATCGGGACACATCGAAATAATGCCATCGCATTTTGAATATGATTCAAACACGCCTGAACGGATGTACCGATTCTAATGCGGTTTTTTGCACAGAAAAGAAAACTGCTTAAGGATATGGTGTTTTTTTATTTTTATTTTTTAAACCAAGAAGTTACTACGAGTTCCCTATTTTGATCCCAAGTTTTAGGCACAGTTTTACTTTGCTCTGCCCAGTATAAAATCATCACGGATGGGTCCAAACTTGTGATACCCAAACTACGGGTAGATGCTCGAGCTTTCCATACTGTGTCCTTCTGAATGTCCAATTTACCTTTCTTTCAAGCTACTCACAATCCACCTTTCCAGAAAATGAGCACGCATGGCGTCCCGGGCTCTCACTTAACTGCTTTAGAGGGTTGTTGACCAAAAACATGTTTTCCCACGTTACTGATTACTGAGGAATACTTATCTATTTGAAGAGTTGGTATCCAAAATATGGAGCCTTTCTCTAACGGTCATGAACAATAATTGTTCTGTTTATGTAGGTATAGGTACTCTAGAAAATCTATCGGCTGGACACCAATAAACCTTTACCTCCAGACAAAGTACCTAGGTAGGTACCAAGGAAACCCCTTTTTCAGTGTTGGTTTTTTCGGATTCCCACCTACTTGACAACAGAGGAGCAAGTGGAGCAAAAGGAAAAGATGAGTGAAGAAAGTTATAACTGCACTCTCAAAGTGTACCTGGCAAATTGAGGTTTGGCTAAACAGTTTACTCCTCCACAATTACCTCTCTCGTTATTCGTAACAGAAAGAAACATCCACCATTTTCGCATGGTTTGTTAAGTACGAAGTAAAGGTAGGTACGAGAGTATAGTAAAATATGAAAGCGTCAAGTACGAGGTTGTTCAGAGCTTACGCGTTGCGCAGACGCAACTATTTTGATTATTTGTAGAATCCTTTTGATCTGACCTTTAGAATCCTGAAAATGTCATATAAATCAATTGAGTAAAACCGTAGCTATGGCTTTCAGGAATTTCAAGTTTGCTTACCTTCAGTTCAAGTTTGATGAACTGTACTCTTCAAAATGCCACTCGTGCGGATCATTCATGCGATAAGATATGGTAGGTATGTACCAAGTTACAGGGAATTGCGCGCAGACAGACAGACGGATGCAACCAATTTCATTCCTTGAAGTTTGAGACTCAAAAATCAAGTGAAAATATTTATTTTGGAGGTCACAGATTACTCTCCTTTGGTAAATAGGCAGCTAAATCAGAGCAAACCCAAACATCTTCAGATAACGGATTACAAAATTGCAGTAATGGTTGTCAACTGCTCTATGTCTCGAAAAGCTCCCACGTCCCTAAGTCTTTGAGAGTCTGTTTATTTTTTTATAGGAGTAGACAGACTCCTGTTGTGATAGGAGACCTACAAAGGACCACCTGAAAACCATTCAAGAACTGAAAATTTGCGAAGTTAACGACTAATAACCAATTTTGACTGTTTTTAGTGATTTTTGACCCTAAGAACATCAGTTAGACTCACTTGTTGCACTCTGAAAATTGTTCATCTTCGAACTCATCCTTTTGCTTGCTAATTCAAACATTTTGGTGAAATTTGGCATTTCTTCTTGCAGCCAAGGTCAGCTTTCTCTGGAATAACACAAAAAAAGTCTGCCAAGTTGGGTGGGCAGTATAGCTTCCTCATTTATTGTAACATGGACGTATAACATTGGTTGGTGAAACTATTGGTAAAATATTGTTTGTTGATTATTTCTATTGTAGAGATACCATTGGCCCTACGGCAATGAAATTCATAGGGGGCCGTCTAAGGGCCTACACGCATAAGTAATCCCTGAAAATGACATTACAATTGGTCTAGTAGTTCTGGATTCTTGCCTGTGACAACAACATCTGACATCTGAGGGCCTATTCACTAAAATAGATAGTGGAAAGAGATTATCTATTTTGAAAATCTCCCGGGAGAGATAGTCTCCCCTGGGAGACAGTTTCTTCCAATGTCTCTCAGGTTCGTCTATTTTACTGAATAGCTCCACTGGCCTTGAGAAATAGATATGGATCCTAATACACGAAAATGCCATAGTATCTATGAAGTGCGAGATGTTTGTGCCCTCCCGGAGTTCAATTCCTTAATAATGAACGCATTTCTTAGTAATACCTATTCAATGGGTAGTGTACATACCTCCCTGAATCCATACTTGGACGTTTTTACTCATGAATCAATAATATGTATATATTTTTAGTGAAAATTTACTTGCCTTTATGAAATGAAAAAAACACTCAATCAAAATTACCGATGTGGTTGCGGATGAACGAGGATATTACACGATCACTGTGAAAAAAACGAGAAATAGACTCTCTCTTTCGAGGAAAGACACCTAATTAGCTGTCTCTCTGAAAGAGATCGAGAATGCCAAGATGGCCACCAACTCTCTCTTTTAAAAGTTATTGAATAACCCTGTCATGGATACTATAAAAATCTATTTTGCCAAAAGAGATGTCTCTTTGGCTTAGTGAATAGGCCCCCTGACCCCCACCTACCCTCAAAATAGTTAGTGGTTATGGGCTACTAGGATTTTACGTTTGCGCATGCGCAGACGAAAGCTACTGTATGTACTTTATCAATGACATTAATATGGCACTATCTGTGGCCTAACCCCCACCTATCCTCCAAATCTCATAGCTACATGATAATTTCTAGGGTAGTTGTGGGCGCTAGAAGGGTTTCACGTTTGCGCATGCGCAGACAAAAGCTACAGTAATTTTTCAGTTAATTTGATATGGGAACAGCTGAGCTCGAACACGCGCCTACCCTCCAAATTTCAACTCAAAACGACAATTTTTTCGGGTAGTTAGGGGCTTACAAGGAAGTGGCAAAAATTTCGTGTTTGGGCATGCGCATCCGAATGTTACAGTCTGAATTTGATGAAATCAATAAAAAACCATCAGAGTACCATTCTGCATCTCCCTCCTTTCAGCTCTTTTCGACGATTTCTAAGGTAGTTTTAAGCTTTACAAGGATTTCACGTTTGCGCATGCGCAGATCTTGATGAATTTGATATGGGATCGTCTGTGGCCAGACCCGCATCTAACCTCCGAATTTCAACTCATTATGACCATTATGACCATTATTTCCGTACTGTTTTGCCCGGGACAAAGAACTGACCACAGAGAGACGGACAGACACGGAACCAAATTTATGTTCCTTGATGTCTGAAACGTAAAATGCGAGTGGAAATTTTCATTTCGGAGGACATACCTACATTTTTTCGACTCTTGCACAAATAAAAAGCTCCCCTACCATCGTTAGTGATGAAGCAAATTATACAACGGAGTTTTCTTTGTTCTGGTCCGTTTTACGTCCTGCATGGCGATCGTAATACTCTTCTGTCCTCATTATGAATCCTGCCCTCACAAATTTGCGAACTCCTATGATTTCCGCAGCCTGAAATGATCTGAATGCATACGGAAGGTCTGCGTATTAGGGTATCTACCAGATATAAATATCATACAAAAACTAACAGTGCCGGTGAAAATCCGGTAGAGTCGTAAGGAGCCGATCGATAATAGGTATATGTATAATAGGATACAATGGGCAAGTAGGAAGACGGGCGGCTTTTCATCCCAATCATCCTGACCATCCTAAAAAAATCCCTAGGCATTGCATTTTCTCTTTAAAACTGGCTGAAGTGAAAATACAAAAATAATTATACCACATTTTGAATCCCGATGTTTCAGGAGCCGATTCCTTACGGTTGGCTTCTCTACGGTTTGCTGTTTTTCGGAAATTTCTTGCATGGAGTCGGCGCTGTGCCTCTATCAACGCTGTCCCTGACCTACCTCGACGATGCAGTCCCGTCTTCGAAATCCTCTCTGTACATCGGTAAGTGATTTTCACCTTCTCGCTTTCAGTTATCGTGTACTTGTAAGTAGGAATGGAAGAACGGAAGAAGTAGGAAACCGAATATAAGTAGGTACTTGAGGTAGGTACAGACTCACCTAGATTTTTCAAGATCGCTACTTTTACCAATTTCGCTGAGTAGGTACTACCTACGGGGGAAGCTGTTTTCAAGTCTCATCGCCCAGTTATGTTCCGGGGAAAAGAAATACGTCTATCATACAGAAGTTATGCTAACGAATAACTTGATTGTGCTTATAAAGCTCCCAGTAAGTACTAAGCTCATAATTTTATTCGTTCTCTAATTTTGAAGAAAATAACAAGGAATCTCAAATTGATAACCAGTCGTAAATTTACAAATTTACGAAATGAATGTTTGAATACGAATTCTCACGAATTGCTACGCAGTTAATCTGAATCAATCTACGTAATATAGATACCGACGTGATTGGAATGTGTATACATAGTTATATTATAGGTATGCAGATATGGCTTAAAAGAACTACAACTGTTAATTTGAAAATGAAAGAATGAATAATTAAATTGCGTTCGCAGCGCATCACTCTTGTAACAGAGGTACCTACTTTTTCTCAACTCATTTCTGTATTATCGCTTTGGACCTACGAGGTTTTTGGCCTAATTATAGTTCTACCAAGGTCATTCTTCATTCTTGGGAGGATGAACTGTTTGTTTGCAAGCAAGGTGCCCACTTAGTTGTACACATAAACTTGTTTACGCGTTCTTTGTTAACTAGGTATACATAGGTAGGTATTCTTGCTGTCCGACCTCGAGCTCCTTTAAGGTAAGTATGCACAGGAATTTAGGTAATTATCTCTTCTTTAATGTCGCTGCTTTCGGTTTATTATTTTCGAGCATGAAAGTACATCAAGCAACTAATTTGGTTCCGTTTCTGTCCGTCTGGTCGCTGTGTTGCAAACAACCAATGGTACCATTAGACCGATTTGCATGAGATTTTCAGCGGTGATTCACATGGGGTCTCAGATCGTCCTGTATGAAATCCGCGGAGCAATCGGAGCAATATAGACTCCGCGCATGTACATACTTATCCTACTTAAGAATTCAAATTTTCCAGGACACCGCTCGATTTCGCAAAAATTTGATATGCATTTAGTTGGGGAGCGCTTTCTCTACGTACCTACTTGTAATAGATCATGGTGTTTGGTACACCAGGTGATTATTTAAGTACATCAATTTATTGAGGTTATGGCGACCTGTAGATTCTTCTAAGAAATTCTTAGAAATGATGTTTCGTCATGGTTTTGGGCACTTCCCGTTATTATACACCTAAATTTCTACCTAAAGCTGATATTTATGTTCGTAAATTGTTCGAATATGGGCCTTCAATCTAAAAGTGTTTCACCGTTAAGGTTTGCCACAGACGACCTCAATGAGTCATCTTGTTATTACTCCTTAATGTTTGTAACCCTTAATAGGTAGGTATCCTTAAAATAAGAATTTCGCAATCTTAGAAACTTACTCCCTTCCCTACTTCCAGTATTATCTACATGGGGCAGAGTTTGATGTAGTTCCTGCGTTTTCCACAGATAGATATCTCAAGCTCCTACCTATCATAATCTGAGATTAAATATAATTACCGGAGTACTGTAGGAGGAGTAAGCGAGTAACGGTAATTACCAGATAAGCTGGATTACTGATGTTAGCACGCCCTTTCCGCAATCCTTTGTTAACCGTTCGCGATCAACTCGATTTCATTATGATTAGGTATCCAAACTGAAACATTGTTTGTACGTCATAAGACCTACCGTCAACGATATACAGTGAAATACCAACATAAAACTGATGTCGAACGCCCTTTTCTTCGACCACAGCAGACAATATGGAAGTAACTATACCTACCTAACAGAACATCCAATCGAATACTATATTAAATAAATTAATAATGTAGAGATGAGTAAGTGACTGGAACTATAACATCACTGCATGACAGTAAATCTTCTCTATTTATTATTATTCAGCTTCAGAAATCAAGAAGTAAACTAATTTTACTGATTTGCAAAAAAATTAGTTAATTTTTTCCAGTAAGAACTTTTACCGATATTTTGCCATGATGGTGTGGAACTTGAAAACTTGTATTCTTCGAAGAATGTTCAGATTGCCCATTAGACGAATGACAATACAAAATCTTGCAGTAAGTTTTCTTTCGGCGGGTTCCATTAAGTAGGTACCTAACGCTATTGCTTTGTCGGGTTATCGTATTAATCATCAAGATTAAAATGGTCAACAAGAATAATGTACCTTAGCGCTATGGCCAAACCGTTTCCAGTTTATTACAAGTACCTACTTGTTCAAGAAAACAAATGTCGGCCAAATGGCAAATAGCTTCCTCGTATCGATAACATAATCGTATCACTCAAGTTAAACGTATGATTAATAATCAATTCAGTACAGATTAGTGTGGATTAAAGAATTCTAGCTATTACCTACTGATTCGCTGTTATGCATGAAGCATAACGTGCAGTTTGAAAAAAAGTTGAACGAAAATTCTTCCGTGTAGTTGGAAAAAAGATTCTGAAAACTTAATTAAAGTCGAACCAGAGGGTCGTGAGGAATTTACTAGGTACCTAAGATTTTGCGTTTGCATATATGCGCAGTAGTCATACTCATGATAGATATTAATGAAATTCATAAAGTGAAAACAAATCACAAAATTACCTATATTGTTTTTAAAAAGTGAAGTTTGTTTTAAAGTAGGTAGGTATAATAATTGGTAAATACATAATATTATGTACACTCCATCAAGCGCGGTGCCTCGGATTTCATTTCAACTCAACGCAAAACTTTAAAAAAAAAAGGTTGAGTAGGTAGGTAGTTATCTACGTACTGGTTAGAAGTTGTCAAATGGTGGATTTACAATGACCTCAATAAAACTGAAATCATGAGTCTTGATTGAGACAGAAAACTGCATGAAAATCTGCAGAATAATACAGTTTTGATATAAAACCAACCTAAAACTTATTGGAGAAAAAAACCCTAAGTCCGTACCTATTTAAAATTCGCCAAAAATGTTTTCAAATTCAATAAAATTTTATTCTTGTGGCAAATGCTGGTGGCAAGACTTTTGCAAAAAATGGTCCACCTTTGTTTTTCCTTATAGGTACCTATACTTGAAAAGAAGAACGAATAAATGGCGTGCAATTATTACAAATAGAGGACAATGGTAATCATATAAAACAAATGTTTAAAAAAATTCTGTTGGATTAAAAAAAATTGGTAGTTCGATGAGGTCTAAATTTCAGTTAATCAAGGAACGACCAACCACCCTTTTTGATTTTTTTCCCCAGTCGCTTCCTCACTATTGTAGAACTGCTGAATGGATTCCTGAAAGTCTCCTATTAATTTTAAAGCGATCGGAATAACAGCAGCGTATGCGCATGAACTAACAGCGAAAACCTTCAAACGCCTATATACCTATCTCTGATTATATTCAACCGATATCGAAGACATTTAGGGAGGATACAGAGGGATCCCAAATGATCGCTATGCATTTACGAGTAGAAACAATCTGAATGATAGCTGGCTACGAGAATATCGTAGCCAGCTACCTGAATTAGCTAGCGAATTCCTGATGAATGATTTTATCCCCGAGTCTATTCCTCTGATTTTAATGAAATTTTAGGAGTGATAGGTATTGAGCTTCCATATCGTCCCCTAAGAATTACACAGTGCAATAGGCATGCAAACTATTTAAGAACTTGCATAGTGGTTTGAGTTGTTTTTTTTGACCATACAAATTTGAAAGGACATTTTGTCAAAAATCATGAAAAACAAGGCATACCCGGCGACTCGAATCCGGGCTATGGAATTGTTGAAATATTATTATTTTTTCAGTTTCAAAGCACAACAAAGCATAGATATTTTTCAAAATTTTTATCTGACGTTTAGTGATCTTGCGGGGCACGGGTGCATAGGTGGTGGTGCATGGGTGGTGCTCTGGTTCAGCTATAAGAAATACGTTACATATGGATGATTTCTCTCCTTGGATGAACGTACCTTCTTCAGCTTCAAAAAATAACCAAGTGGCAGTTCGGTGCTGTAGTACAGCGAGTCAAAACGCGCTGGTGTGCGACGGGGCGGACAGGCAGGGAGCGAATGACGGACTTTCCTAAACAACCCGGCGGTTTCAAGTCTTCTCTTGAGGTCTTACCAGAGATCTCCTCCTCTTCAGCCACTAACAAGGCCCAGTTATTTCCCTGGGAGATATGGTGGAGGGGGGGGGGGGGATTGAAGCTGTAAAACCAAAACTGTATTTTAACTCCGACATATTCACAGGAGAACCAAGAACGAAGGTGAGGGATTAGGCGAGATTGTATCGGGACAGAAGTAGGTAGGTACCTATATCGCAAACCATAGTCTCAACAGGGGGACTCACATTATAATGAGCAAATCTATAAGTAAGTCAACATCCTGCATCATAATATTAGCTCGGCTTGAATTGTGCTGCCAATATTACGAGGCTTCTTATGTACTTATGTTTCATTTGGTTATGAACTCATAACGCTCGGTTCGCTACATCTTACATGTTAGGAAATGAAGAATGAACAAATAATGTGAAGTTTTTGGTTTATTATTTTCTATAAAGACCTTTGGAATCGAGCTTGAAAAACGCTGCAAATTATTACACAGCAGTTTATTATTTTCCTCCCCCCCCCCCCCCCCCCCCCCCCCAACCCGCCCATTCTGCGTAGATCACGGTTTTCTGTGGTCAGCACCTACCCTCGTGCTTCCCCCCGGGAAAGCCCTAAATCTAGTAGGTACTGGAGCTGGCCGTGCAATTAAAGTTATAAATATTCGATGAATTCTAGAATTCTCTCACTGACTATTTGTTTTTATTCATGAAGTATAGCGTTTGTTCAAGTTACAAAAATACCTATCAATACAATATCCAAAATAACCCTCATTCTTCAAATGAAATGATCACAAAACAACCTACTCGATTTCATACATGCGTGATTATAATCAGGTGTTCCCTAGCAATGATTTCTGGGCTGCATGTATACCGTTTCATTCACAATCATGTTGAAGTTTTTCGGTGCAAGTGCACATTTCGGGGCCTTACTGTGAACCAAAGGCTGGACGTACAAGCTTCGGGTGGTCTCGAAAAATCCTCAAGAGCAAAATCAATTTGAAAACATGAAACAAGAAGGAAAAAAAAACATGGCTAGGTAACCCTTCTAATCTAAGTTTTCGAGCCGAGCTTCGTAACAGTAACGACGGACAGAATTTTGTATTCTAATTCTTATTCTACGTACCTTGAAACGGAAACCATACAATTTTGAGGGGGGTTACTTTTTTCATGTTCATTCCAAAGGATCATTATAAAACATAATAAACCAGGTATTAATTTTTTTCTGTTTAATGGGACGAGCGGAGCGTTCTAGTTTCTAGATCTGGTTTAGGTTCCAGAGGATTTAAAATTTATCGATTGTGGAGCACTGAGCATTCTGTGCGGTGGCCATCGGCGGGAGCAGACCTATCCCTCCTTCAAGACGAAATAGTCGTGCGGGTCTGTATTTCGCAAACCCCATAGATTCCAGAAAGTTAGCCCTAGATATCCGAATGCATTCAATGAGGTATCAAAAAATACAGCTTTGAATGTTTGCAGTTAGTTTGTAAGTAAGCACAATCTCATACATGTAAGAGGGGCTTAAGAATCTCCAGAGATCTAAGAAACTCCAAGATTTTAAGAGAGAGAAGTTCGACGATCTGGATCTGATGTTAGACTTTTTGTGTGATGCTTTTAAAATACCACTCCTGAGTGCTGGCGCAGGCAGACAGCACAGACAGGCGTTGGAATTTTAGTAAATAATACAAAATAAATGTAAAATAATGCAAAAGAGTCTGTAACCAAGTTTCTACCAATTCCTGAGAGAGCAATATTTCTCAGCTAAATGCCATAAACATAATTTAGGTTACATGCTCACTAGGTACTCCTACGGTAGATGAACTAAGTGATCAGGAAGAAAGGTTATACCGAGATGTAAAAGGCTTAGGTTTACTGCAGGGAAGACCATTATCACCCACGTGATGGGTTATGTACCTAACTACCTAAATACTAAAACTGGCAGGGTTGGGTGTCTGAATGTGAATACGGCGAGAGGCTTCGCCTAATCAGTACGCCTATTCTACTGGTTAGGCGTCCGGAGTGCCAGGGGCGATGGACGGGTCGAATCCTGTCAGAAGGACTTGGGATAAGTCCTATATATATCCCCGCAGGATGGTCACTAACGCACGGCGCATAATCAGCCTTATACGTTCTAAACAGTCGAAATTTTTACAACTTCATTACACGAGCCGCAGCGTACCCTGTACATGGAGAGGACACTGTTGGGCTGATGATGAAGCAACATCAGCAGATTAAGAGTATGATGAACTTCATGCCATAAATAATAGTATTGTAATGTAGGTACTTAATGGTTAAGACCAAAGAAAATTTCCTTTCTTGGGGCGTTTTTATTGTACTACTACTTACATATACTTACTTATATATAAGGCCTACATAGGTACATAAATAGTTACAGGTACATGTATGTATAGGTACATACATACTTTGTTCTTAATTTGAATGAAGTCCAATCTTCATAACTGTATACCTAGTTGAGTCCTTCTATTAAATATTGTTGGGTCAAACTGTGATTCCGACAAAAATCACTATGAATTAAGTGGACAAAAAATGGAGGGCATACTAAGGCTAGTAGGTAACTACAGGCATGTATACCTACAGGCGCATTCCGTTTGTAGTTCATCTCGATGTAGACCGCAGAGACCGATTTTCCAAACGCGAAATTCGACCACAACCGTCGACTAGATGCAGCGTTCGCTCCTGTTTCCGAAGTAGATAAGTGATCCTATCCGTTGTCTTCCTATGACTGTGAAGAGGCATGCCTCATTCACTTCGTTTTTTGTATACTTATAACGGTTCCAAGATGCCCGAGAGGCAATCCTTTTTGGTGTGGACAGGTATGACTCTCAAGCGTTATCTTCGTTCCCTTATTACTCTCAGTACCTACTGCAGCAGGTCAGGTTGTACTCATGCGCAAAAAGTATCACAAAACTATGAATTCAAAAAATAAAAATTTCGCATTTGCGTTTTAGACAAAGGAACAAAAACAATAAACTGGTTCCTTGTTGGTCTGTACGTAATTTCTGGTTAGGTGCAATCCAAAAGACTTGACATTTTAGGGATATTATTAGCGGTCTTGTCCCAAAAATTCCCATATGATTTTTTCGTCGAATCCTAACGTGATGCTGTCGTTATTTTCGTAACTCTGGTAATTCAACCGATTTTTCTGAAATGTTCAGACATCACTGAATTTGATATCTGAGATCATTTGAGATGGGGCCGGCCCTGATGCTGTCCAGAGATTCCACAGTGAATGGAGCAATAATATAGCTGCTGCGCATGCGCTATAATGGTCCTGGTTTTTATTCGGCAAAACTTCAACGGCCTCATGTTTTAATGAATGAAGATGCTTTAAAAACCTTTTCAAAACTCCAATGGGGCAATTTCACCTGTTTTATTTTATTTTCTTAATTAAAAGATCTTGGGGAGAGCTTTCCGAAAATGTAATATAAGAGGGGTATCCGACGATCAAAAGTGGGCATTAACCAATGGAAAGAAAGCGAAATGACGTCATACGTGACACGTAATGGCCCTCACCCCCGCGTCCTCCTGGGGGAACCCGCCATCCACTTACGACGTCATTTAGTTTTCTTTCTGTCAGTTTGATGCCTCGGAGTTTTGAGATTAAAATCTGTTGTCGGGGGTTTTCAAGGGCGCTAAATCCGATTCTGAGATTACAACAACAAAAATCCTACACACGAAGATTGCCCATTGGTGCCACTGCCCTCTTAAATGTGTGTGCAAATACACTGCCTTGGAGAATGATGGATGTGTGTGCAAAATATTAGCTCGAACCGTTATGCCTGTGAGCTAGTATCCTTGTCAGAGAAGAAGAAGTTTGTAGTAGAAAAACTTGAAAAATATAGCAATTTTCAAACTTCCATAATTTGTTACTTGTCCTCAGGGGCCCCTCAAAAATCGGTGTACGAAAAATCAACACCGGAGACCCCCAGGGGGCCGTTACCGAGGGGGGGGGGACCCCTACTTGTTCTGTCGTGTAGGAAAACAGCGCTCTTGTTCGCTTTGGAGGTTTTCCGTTTTCATGGCTAGCGAGGCCATTTTGAAGCACTTTTGTTGCATGGCACATACGATTCTGTGGCCATATCCATAGGTAATACCCACATGCGTGTTTCGATTTTGGTTTATTATTTTCAATTATGAACCTTTGGAATCGAGCATGCAAAAAAATCCAACCCCCCCCCCCCCCCCTCCGCGCCTTTCTCAAATTTGATGATACATAGAATCCGAAAATGGAATAAAAACGCAGCAAATTATTACACAACGGTTTATTATTTATCTATATAGATCCCTTCTGCGTAGATCACTGTATCCTGAGGTCAATACCGTCGAACTCCCCCCAGGAAAGAATGGAGTAATGCAGCCGGCCCTGGAATTAAAGTTTCATACAAAGCGCGGGATTCAATCATTCAGTCACTAATTTTATTATCTGTAGTTATTCATGAAGCATATATAAGGTAAATAATAAACCGTTGTGCAATGATTTCCCTGCATAGATGCACCTTCTCAGTAGATACTATAATAAACCGTTGTGTAATGATTTACCTGTATAGATGCCCCTTCTGCGTAGATAGTATAATAAACCGTTGTGTAATAATTTACCGTTGTATAATAATTTACCTTTGTGTAATAATTTACCGTTTTTTAATAATTTACCCAATAATACTAAAAGGTTTGTTCAAGTAGCAACAGTACCTATTAAACAAAATCCAAAAGATCCACCATTTTTCAAATGAAATAATATCATAGAGCAACCAACTCGACTTCATACAGCCATCCTTGATTATAATCAGGTGCTCCCTAGCGATGACATCTGGGCCGGATTTATACCGTTTGATTCACGATCATGTTGACGAAGCTTTTCTGTGCAAACGACGGCTGGTCGTACAATGTTCCGGGTGGTCTCAAAAAATGCTTTAGTTCAAGGTCAATTTAAAAACGTTAAAAAACGCTCCAATGTCCTTGTCACATGGGTTTATTATTCTACTGGTCATACCCACAGAAATGCTGAAAAAATATTTATTGTTTCTTTCGTGTGAAATTTCTGAAATAGCTATTTTTTATGGTTTCCGCCAATTTTGGCCTCCAAAAACACGAAATAAGGTCCCATTTTTGACAAGTTATCTTTGACCATTGATAGCGTCATTTAATTATCTTGATTCACCTGTTGAAACCACTTCTAGGATTATCATACAAGTTTATGGTAATTCCAGATAATTTCCCAGGTTTTTGACTCATAAAAACGAATTTTGGAAGCTGAACGAATACAGTGATCTACGCAGAAGGGGCATCTATACAGGTAAATAATAAACCGTTGTGTAATAATTTGCAACGCAGCGTTTTCAAGTGAAATAGTATCGCAGAACAACCAACTCGACTTCGCACAGCCATCCATGATTAGAACCAGGTGTTCCCTAGCAATGATAATTATATCTGGGCCGGATTCATACCGTTGCATTCACGATCACGTTGACGAATCTTTTCGGTGCAAACGAACGGCTGGACGTACAATGCTCCGGGTTCAAAAAAATCATACCCTTCTATTGAAAGTTTTTGAGCTACGACCTTATGAAACTGTCTACTTCCCTCGGGGGATCTCTAGGGTAGGTACTGACCACAGAAAACGGTGATCTATGCAGGAGGGGCATCTGTACAGGTAAATAATAAATCGTTATGTAATAATTTGCACATTTTTGGTATTCAAATGAAATAATCAGTTTCATAATATTTTGATTAATTCATGAAGGTAGGTAGGTAACATGAAATTTAGTCACAGGATATTTGTGGAATTGATTCAGCTGAGAGGAATATAATATGGAAGCCTACCGTCTAGAAATTCACTAAACATAGGCAACAAATAATTGGCTGGACAATGGGGTTATTCTAGAAAATTTCCTATTGACTAACAAACGAAATTCCGCAGATTTCAACGTATGTCCGTAGATAGATATACCTCCAAACATTATGGTCAAGAGTAATCCGTCGATTACATGGCTCGGCCTTGGTACTATGGGTGGAATTAGTTGTCCATGTTCACTATAGGTGGTAGTATTTTGTAGGATATTTTCTGATACCTAGTTCGAAAAAAAGGATTTTAACATGGATATGTTTTTGCCCTGGGGGGTCATTCTAAAATTTGCGACCGAAAAAAATGCAACGCTGCAACCGATAAACAATTTGGAGATGTGCGTGTGTAGTTACCGACAATACCCAGCGAAACAATAATGAAATGAGCACAAACCATTTTATTGAACGAATTGGAAGGTAGCGATCTCACATTGATCATCTCGAAACGAAACTATATAATTTCTTACTTTAGTTATCATCGTCCGTTATTGTCTATTACTGACCCAATTTCTGTACAATAAATTTTACCAATTGCACTTTTTTCATTATCAATCAATTCAAAAATTTATATATGTATCATCATTTTTCCACTTCATGGAAAAACATTGAAAAGTGGATGTGAAAATACAGCGCCCAAAAACATATCCATGATTCAATGTTTTTCCATGAAGTGGAAAAATTTTGCTATGGATTTCCACTACTTTCTTGTTTGAATTAACAATCCGGGCCACTGGAGAAATTAAGAAGCGATATTCCCCGCATCAACAACAACAATGATCCAACCCCCCCCCCCCCCCCCCCCCTATGGATAGAACACTAGAGACTATTGGACGAGATTAAAGAAAGATGGATAGTTTGGACCATTGGCTTGTGAGTTGTACGACGGTTCAAAGGTTTTCACGTTTGCGCAGTCGCTCCTACTGATATGAATGCGATGGAATTCATAATATTATGGGACCAACTAGGACCTAACCCTGAATTACCATCAAAATTTCAGCCAATTTGGACCACAGGGTCGTGAGATGTGGGTTCGAGGTTTTTCACGTTTGCGCATTCGCAGTCTCCACTACTGATCCGAATGCGACGAAATTCATACGGGACCAACTAGGACCTAACCCCGAACTACCATCAAAATGTAAGCCAATTTTGACAATTGGGTCTTGGGTCATGGCGGTTCTTAGAAATGCGTAAACATGAACACATACACAACTCCTGAAATCTCAATTTTCCCATTCCACTTCGAAGGATTCATGTTCAGCGTGGTCGAAAATAGAGAAATCATTTCCCCTCAAAATAACGAAAATTGTATAAAACGTGTAAAAACGAAAACATAAGGCCTCGGCCACTTCTGAGGGGCCGAGCCCAAAAATTGGAAGAAACTAGAAAAATCTGTGGACCTGGCAACCTTAGATGGTGCTAGTGGATAGCTGCCTACGAATCCCAAGGTAGAATCAGCCGAAAGTTTTAATGAAACCTTGTACACCTCATCTGCACCTGATAATGCCGATCCCATCTCATCTAAACGGCCATCTACTAATGTAGTCCCAAACAGCGTCTTCTGCGAAGTACAACAGAAAGATAGTGCAATCGCCAAACATTCATTAGGTACGGAATTGGGAAAAACGCAAATTATTAAGACGAGCTGAACTACCTGTGCGTTGCACATATAATGTTAGTTGGTTGCATTATAACACCGGAAACGCCTCCTGCGTCCTCACGACTGGATTTATCGTGCATGGCACAGATGAGCTAGGTATATACAATATTGCTGACATACATACCTATTTATAGACATTGCACGTTCCACGAGATAGATTTATCCTTACTATAGGAGCATCGCAACCTTGGAGCAATCAATGACCAGGTCATTTAGGAACAACGGGTGTAGCAATGCATTGTTAGTTTATAGCCATACAAATAAAACTGTCGAACCATGGAATGGTCATGAGTAGGTGTTGCCTCAATTACCTACTTAGAACATAGGACTCGTGTACACGCAACATAAAGTAAAGTAAAATCAACAGCACTTTTAGGGTTTCCCTTTAGACTTACATGTTCCTACTATTACAGGAATGGAAGTATGATGACACCTTCAAAAACAGGTGTTCGAGAAAACCATGAATCTTGTTGAGATGTGCTCAAAAACGAATTTCTATACGGTTTTCCGATTGATAGCGCGTAGGTGGTACGGACGTACGTACATACATTGGAATTTCAAATGGTCATAACTTCCTCAAAATATTGTCTTTTTCAGATTTTCATCTTGGGTTTTGTTCAGCTCGCTGAACTCTTCAGTTCGAATGAGCACGAGCTTTCTAGGTGGAAAAATAAGGGAGTTATGACGGGATTTTTCAATTGCCAACTTTCAACTATAACCGCCGTAAAAATAGACCAAAACTGGTGCTGTTGTACCAAAAGGTCCATTAGGATGTCTAGATCATGCCTTTTGATTTTGAGCACGGTCGCATCTGATTTGGCTAATTGACAGCAAAAAGTATGTCAATCGGTCCAACATTTACTAGGTCACCAGCTAAATGACGTTGGTGTGATGTCAGAAAGTGGTTGAAAGTGATACTTCTACGCAAGTTTACGGATATGAAAATAACATATCTATATAGACCCCTGACCTGATTGACACAACCTAACCGTCTAATGATTGTACATGATGTGAAAATAAACAGGCCTACTACATGCCTAGGCCTTGAAAATCAAATATAGGAGCGGGAGTACCCCCTGAACGCCCAGCGGTAGAAGAGGAAAACACCAGGCCCTCGCACTGTAAGGTCGCCCATCTCTGCTAAGACTGTCTTTCCCCACTTTCAGATTTGAATCAAAATTTCATAGTGACAGAAAAAATAAAGTAAAAATAAAACATAGGACCTATGTTCACCATGGAATGCCCAGCGAGAATAGAATATTCTATTCTCACTGGGAAGTCTGGTTATCGTTATGTATTGTGTCTAACGCCGAAACCATAGCAATAAAATGCAATACGGAGAAAAACTGATATTACTTTTCATACCGACGTGAAGTAAAAACATTAGGTAATAAAATATTAAATAGACTTTTTGCTTAGAAATTTTTGTGTACTAAGGTAAGGATCAATATATAATATGTTAAATAGATGATTTAATTGATTGACTGAAAGAGATGGTAATTCCATAAAGTTCCACTTGCAGCATTGCTATAAGAGCAAATTTTCAAAGGAATATCCATGCTATTGAGTAAAAAGATGATATAGCGAGAAACTATACCACTTTCCGTAAAATTATATAATTTTTTCGTGATTTTAGACATTTTTACCGATTTTTGACCTCTCTTTTTTGAGAAAAACGTGTTAACAGGCAAATTATGCCTCTTCTACTACAACTCATATTCCGAACAACGAATGAACGAATAAACGTCCGAAAAATTTTTTTTTTCACTCGACCGCACCTCAATAACCCCCACAAAACCTTCGGATTTTGAGACATTTTACATATATATATATTTTCTTACATATAAATTTTGTTAAAATCTAGGGATGAATTCAGGATGCTCCGATACGGATTTGCCTATAAATAATTTTCAAAAATTTCTGTTCTGAAAATTTTGGACCCATTACAACAGCGTAATTGTCTTTGAAAATTCGCTAAAAATGTGATGAGACTAAAAATTGGCCTAGTAGCTATAGAGAGGAGCCGAACTTTCGTCACACCAAGGCTTCTCTGTAAACTTCTAAGTATTCATTGTTTACATTATTTTTAGTGGGAACAAGAACAATCCGGGCTTTTTGTGAGCTTTTGGAAGGTATTTGAGATACTTACCTGATCATTTATCTATAAAAGCGATCGACGTGGGCATGGGAACAAAAACGAAACCCCGTGTTCTGCCCCCGCCCCTTCCATGATACACAATTTACAAAAGAAAGCCTGCTTCATTGCCTGCTAATTAACTTCCTCTCAATACCCCCATAACTTATGGCCCTTCTACAATAACATCCCTTCTGCGTTAGCCCCCCCCCCCCCCCCCGCCACTCCAACGGCTTTCAAGCATCATTAATGATGAAGCCTACTCACTATACCTTGGTTGTATAGTATTATTACCTATGTAGGTACGACAAATAACTACGCAGAAATTAATAATTTCTAGTGGAAATTGTACGGAACACAAGAGTTTACAACATAGCATCTTGGATCCACGTAGAGCAGTGACGTTACAGCCCCATTACGAAAAACTGCATGTTTTTCAACAGAGCTAACTTTGAAATTGTGTTGAAACGTCCCATCGCTTTTTGGGCTCGGAGAATGACAAGAAAATGAATAAAAATAAATACCAATGACATATACTGATCCTTGCAATGATGCTCAATACTCTTTTCTTCTCGAGTCGATGGGGAATCTCAAAACATTGAATTTGGGAACGATTTCATGCCGCAATTTTACAAACTTCAATATTATTCACTTCGTTGAATCCTTTCGATTCCACCAGAGAGAATCAACTGTTTAATATAAACCAGTTCCTCTTGTATTTTAGGTATCTATTAAAACAATAGTTGTTGTATTGTCCAATTTCGGTTTTTAATGAAGCCTTCGTTTATATCTAGAAGTTGACTCTACCAAGGCAAACACTTGTATGAAATACCAAGACCAAACGTAGGTATCATTCTTTAGGAAATTGACTTTACATTCCATTTCTTTCTTTCAATGAATAAACTGATGAACATAGGATATTTTAGTGTTGTAGAGTTTCTGACAAAAATAAAACTCAACGTTTTAATGCACATTTTCCGCTTTAAACAAGAGCAAACGCGGTTTGTCTGAAACATTCGCCACTGGACCTTTGGTTTTTCAAAGGAATAAAAGAAACAAAACCATCACGAGTCTCGCCAAACTTATGAAGACGCATTTTATTAGTACAAATACCTGGAATACCTACAACTCGAGTGACCATCGGCGCCGACAGTCAATACCCATACGAGATATTGAGCATATTGAATAGGAAAATTATCATACTAAGAATAAAATATTCAAACTACCTACTTAAACTAAAAACTTCTACAGTCACAAAATGAGAAGAAAAAAAACAGCAATTATTTTACAGCTTACTATCATCAAGCCCAGTATGAGTACATTCTTTTACCATTTTCTTCTAAATTTCACACCTAATAAGCATACAGGTACTTAGGTAGGTATGCCTACCTGATTTTAGTTTTCTTGTGTTGGCAAATGACGGGAGTCATTAGAAATTATGAATAAGCCTTGAGAGGTTTCCAAAACCTACTGACCTCAGTACCTATGTACCTACATTATAATTATAATGTTTTCGATTGAAAACGAACCCCGATGAAAATCTAAAAAATTTCAATGCCAAACGAGAAATAAAATACAATTTAACGAAGTTCATAAATAATTCGGCAGTATCACATATTATAAACAACGGACGAAAAAATACGATAATTTTATATAAAATAATTATAATTCAGGAGTAATATTCCAAAAATATAAAGATGATTTTTGATTCTTGGCGTATAATCATCAAGATTATACGAACGTGGTAGTGAATACATATTTACTCACAGCTATACCAATATCTTTTCTCGTCCCCCATAAAAGACTGAAACAAAGGAAAAATAAATCAAAGGAATTCTAACTCTTTTAGGTACCTACTCCAACTATACCACTCTGTACATCGGAGTAAATATAGATCCTACTGACAGTGTAATCGTACACCTTAGGTTATGGAACATTAAACATAAAACTAAATTAATCCAAACAATTTCTTATAATACGATGTAGGTAGGTACCCGTAGAATATCAATTTGAAATATAAGGCGTGACTTTGCGTAGGTGAAATCACTTCAATTTGAATATAGGTAAGTACAAAATAGTTCATAAGGTATCACTCAGATATTGCACTTGTAAAGCATATTCTTCCAAAATTAAAACTAAAAGGTGAATTCCACGCAATGACCTTCTTTATTGTCATTTAAACAATAAAATTTAATAATCATGAATACTGCAAGCAAATAAGGCGTCAGCTGCTACTGGGGGGATTACAATATAAGTTATTCTGGATCCATTATTTCAAACCATTTATGAAATCTTTACTTGTGTTGCACCCAAGAAAAACATTTAAATAAAAATGTCCCGGTCAGTGAAATATCTTGGCCTCTTTTCTATTAGGGCGTCTGAGGAAAATCAAAGGTCCTTAGGCGCTCTGAATGAATTCATTGACAGAGGATGACCTGAAAAGCACCGCCAATGTGCTTGCATCCAATGAAGGTACTCGGGTGATGGAATAGTCTGAGTTTTTACTAGAACTCCCAACAGCAAAATATATTCCCTTTTGATTGTGACAGAGTAAAGGAAAGAAGATTCATTTAGAAAATAGGTGATAGAGGTGACTCTAGAATACCGTGTGTACCAGGTATTCTAAGTGTTCTATACAATTTAGTACACGGACACTGAAATAGAAGAACTGAATAACTAGGTTATTGACCTACCCCATGTACATGGACTAGGTAACTTAAAAACACCGAATTTTTTTTCTTTGTATTTTTTATTACCTTGCCGATGATTCGACAGTAACAAGGGGAAAGAATTATTATTACTTGATTATAAATCGTGTAACGATTTCAGATACACGGAAAATGAAAATTTATTTCCTCATCAATGGGCCTTGGTAGAAATCTATTAAATCTTTATTTAGACAGGTGCTGTGCTTTGTGCTGAGCTTTACAGACAAGACTTGGCGATCCTTTACCGATTAATCCATACCATGCAACACGCACACCGTGTACCACCCTTGCAAATCCAAGATATATATTATATGCATAGACAAAAATTCAAATTCATGCCAAAATTCAAGTTGGCAGATATTACCTACCTATGTATTATCAAGTTATTTTAAAATGCACTGGACCCTCGGTACACTTTTCAAATATGCTCACTCTGTCTCTCAAAAATATTATGAGGATTTAGATTTTTCATAAATAGGTATAGTATAGTATGAGGAAAAAAATCACACAAAAGTACCCTCATATCGCACTTACACCGCACCTAAACAGCAAACATGTAATCAAAATATATAAAAATGCTTCCAGGCAAGATCTAAATGTTTGGATATGGTAGGAAGTTAACTAAGTGAAAGAAATTCAATGGTAGTTACGTACATCCTTGGTGTCTTTACATTACTTCATGGGCTTCATTTGGGTCCCAATACGCAATCAAGGTATACGACAGCTACATATTACAGCTAAGTTTCTCCGATTTTCAAATGTAAATTATGAAGGTTTCAATACCTTCAATGGGCTATGCGCATGGAAACTTCAGGAAGTATTCTATTTTAGTAGCCGTAATAGGTATATATAAACACCTGGTAACACGAAAAAAGTCAACGAGTTGAAAGTTAACATTTTAATCACACCGAGATGGATGTTTGGCTGGGGCTTGGTGGTGAAATGCATAGGTCATCACAGACATTCACGTGAAATTAAGCTCATGAATACAGTACCTACCTAACGCTGTCAGCTGATCAGGCATCTGGTAAAATCTAGCGCTAACAGTGACTTCCCGTGACTGTTGAGTTCAATAATTCCTGCTTCCTTTATTTGTGTGCCTTTTCTGTTTTCGTTTCCTCAACTCGTTTCGATTTGGTCAGCTATCGCCGTATGGATACTATAAACCCAGTAAACTATTAAGGTGCCACTCACTGTCCGACCACCGGCAACGGGAGGCGCCGAAAACGCGCCCCACTCCATGCTGCGACCGTGAGCCTCAATCGCCCAAAAACGCCCCTGCAAACCTGTACTGCAAGGTATCAGCATTCCCGCCTTTCTCGTTTGGAAGTCTGCCAAACAGCGCCACACACGGCATGCACGAAAGGAGGGAGGGGGAAGCCGGTGGCAGGGTTGTCGATTGTCCAGACCATCCGAAAAGGACCTGGTCTTCTACGTCTAATCAGAGCATACACTGCAGTCTATGCAATCTCAGCTGTGTGTCCACGATTTCATAACCAAAGAGCGGCTGATGTTAGCTCTCTCACGCTGACAGCCCATGGAACTTAAAACTTCCTCTTTAACCAAATATCCGTTGCATAGAACAAAGAATGATATCTCACTCAGACTCTTCCCCACCCTATTTGTCTCTGGTTGGGAACATCAAGTTGAATAGTGTTCAAATTCATGCATTGATGGAAATGTTCATTTAGTTGACAGGTATAGTCGGAAGTGCACAAAAGTAGATCAGGTTGTAGGGTTTCAGTGGAGCGAGTTCAGCAATGAGTACTGAAAGAACTTCCACCAATGTAATTGCCACGGTGGTATACAAGATCATTGGCTTACCAACGTTGAGAAGTTGTGTTAACGGTTATCTCAGGAAGTTTTTCAATAAACTAAGAGAGAAACAAGTTGTTAATAATGGCTGCATAAGATATTAATGCTAATAGGGTGGGGGGGGGGGGATATCACTCTGAGAGGGACCCTCCTGATTGTTTGATTAACATCACCTTGTAGAGAGGTGCTCAATAGTAAAATAAAAGCCGACCTACCGGTTGTCTAGGGAAAACCACACATGGTCTCAACGGAAAATACAAGAACTGCTCGACTGGAAGATTATTAGGCCACCTGAGTATGCCTATGCTTCGCCCTGTGTAATCGTACCCAAGGAAGACTGATCCTGGAGATAGTGCCAGGACTACAAGGAAGTCAATAAGCACCTATACAGAGCTCTTTTCCATTTCTTACAAGGTTTTGAGGGTTGCAAATTCTTTTCAAAATTTGGTTTCAATCAACTCCCCTTGAGTGAAGCTATAGAATAAACTCGACATTCGTTTTCCCTTTCGGACTTCGGACGTGATTTATGGAAAAAAAAGAAAAAAAACCTGTAGGTGGCCAACAGAAAGATCCTCTAAAAACTACGACGTTTTAAAATGTCTGATGGAAGCCAATCTTCAGTTGAATCGCGACAAGAGCATCTTTAACCAATCTCATATAACATTTCTTGGTAGAATTATTAATGGTAGTACAAGAACGACAAAGCAAGAATCAATTAATAAAGAACCCATGACCTCCACTTTTTTAGAGTCTTCACAGGATTGACTGGGCATTTTCATGCGTTTTCCCCCAATTACTCCCACACCGTTCGACCACTGGACTGACTGAAAACGAAAGGAACCAAATTTGTTCATACAAGGCGTTCTAACCTCAAAAAGTGAGCCAGTTTCAAGCGATTTCAGTGTTGTTCTGTGAAAATGTGACTTACTATAGATACCATTCATCTAGATTCTTCCAATAGCAACCACGAAAAAATAGTGCATTTTCAGTGGTTTTGGAGTGGGAAATCAGGCCGTACACGGTGTGAAATAGAGTCGAGCTGGGTGTTTTAAGTCCTCTTTACAACAAGTTTATGAGTGGTTTGTCAAATAAATAGCTGTATCGGACGGCCACCCCTACAAAATGCTACCTACCTCGCATCACTGAACTAAGTTTAGTACCTCACTACGTAAAAAGTCGAGGACATCACAACCAAACGTCCAGAAAATGGGAAATCCATAAAAACGACTAAAATACGATCCTCTGTCATCTGGCTGCTCTATCTTTGATGGCCAAACTACAGAGCCTACTTTTTCGAGGCCCTTCAAGGAACAACCACACAACAGCTCTAACATCGAAAATACCACAGACTACTCTCGAGAATCCGCGAAAATTGGCAGCATGACCAGTGGAAACTGAGAAGTTCTTCGGGGTTACTCACTGCCTTCTACAGCAGTCAAATAATCGAATTATTGCAGTATCCATGCTCTAACCAACGGTTTTGAAACTGTCAGTTATGTTGGCATTGGTGAATGCTACAATTCTATAAGCAACAGTTACTTATATCGGTGGTTTATCTAACTGCCCGTTTAGAGTTGCAAATTGATAAACACCGGCCCTCAGTATTTTAGAACCGATGTCCGTTTTTAGAACCGAGAGCCGTGAATTCATTGTGTACTGAACATCAAAGCTTTGACCCAAATAATGACCCTAAAGGATCTCAAAGGACGCCTGGGCCAATGGCAGTTATTCTTGACGGGATCCGATGTTAATCTCTCGATTATGCATCCAGCAACCCACGAGTCACACTCCAGAATGGTCCTTATGGTAGCATCCATGTCAATCACGAGAGAATCCCACAAACACTGGAGTCGTATCACGACTCTCCTCATTCGGTGGGGGGGGCAACGGTTTATAAAATCTACAAGAAAATCCAAAAACGCTTTTGGCCAAAAATGAAAATTGTTATATTGACCTAATATGTAACAAGTTGACATGATTGTCAAATCGCTAAATTCAAGTATCGACAGTAACCTGATGTTATGATTATCCCAAGACATGCTGAAAACGCCTTCGAAACACTCCATCTAGACTGCTGAAACACATTTAAATCTATCAACCAAGCCATTCCTTATTTTGGTGGATGAGCGCAGCAGATATTTTTTCACGAAGTCAATGAAAGAAAGTTCAAGAGCAGTCAATAGTACCTCAAGACATTTCCTCGCTTCAAAAAGATACCCAACTGAACGAACACAACTGACTTCCGAAGCTTTCAAGAAGTTTGCTATTGAACTAGAAATCACATCCACCATGGCATCCTCTTCCCACCCTGCTGCTAACAGTATTGTAGAAAGGAAAATCAGGGATGCGAAACTCTTCTTGAATCTTTATCCCAATTTCAGAGGAGGATGGAAATCTTGCTTAGAAGCTGCAACCAATCACTCGAACCGATCCTACTGTTCAATTATAGACTGTTCTCCTCATCGAAAAACTTTCGAAACAGCTGCCCGTTTCCCAGCAGACGAGCAGTTGCCAAATACCCACTGCACTGATGGGGGAGACTCCGTGGGCCCAGGAAAGAAATAAAGGGGGGGGGGGGGGGGTAGAAACGGAAGAAGACAGCTTTAAATTCACGTCACGCTAAATTTAGATATAACAAAGTTAGAAGCTGGAAATCAAATTATTGTAGAACAAGGATATTCTAACAAGACAACCATAGTCAAGGGGACATAAATATCACGTGAAAAAGGTCATACTATGAACAAGGCCCTCAGACAATTTTCTGTGAAGATCCTCCAGGAAGAGAAAAATTAGCTGCTCATGAGAAATTACCATTCTAAGTTCCGGGGTATGTGATGTAACTGGAAAATATCTGAGTGGTATCCACATTTACTCAGCGACCTTCAAGAGTCACAGAAGAACAAATTCATGAACACCTTAGGGCATCCGAACGCAAAGTGAACTTCTTATTTAGTAACAAACAAATAAGTCGGTATTTTATATCGTCATAGATAACAATGAAGGTTCTCACGTAGTAACACTGGGGTTACCGATCTATAAGTTCAATATAGGTACTCGTGGTTAGCTTTCGATTCACCGTCAATCAAACATATACATTGTGGTTCTTATTTCATATTCGTATTTTAACTCGTTCACTGTATAGAATAATTAGTGTAGTACAGTTTCGTCAAATTAATTCGTTTAATCACTCAACAGTTATGTTGCTGTTTTAATGAACATTGAAATAAATTTATGAAAAAGTCACTGGAGTGAGGTTGATGTTGTTTTGGCACGTGGAAAAAAAGTTGGAGTGAAATGAATGCATCGACGAGATGTGTATTTCGTCAGGTCAGTTGACAACCTCGTTAAACTTGACAAATGCCACTTTACCGATACCATAGGCTTCCATGAGGCGGAGAAGTTCTTTTGCATAGTTTACAGCAGATTCGAGAACGGTTTTGTTATTGATGTTGGTCCTTCGAAGGATGGCTTCCCGAAGCAGATCTGCCACGATTTCCCGTTGGCTCGGCTCCAGCTGCCAACCGACTGGGCTTGAGTGGGGATCAGCGTAGGCGATGAGGCTGAAGGCATCGCGTACCATGTTCCTGTGGAAACACCTATGGTTCAGTCCGAATTGTTCAGGAGCATTCTATGATCCTAATTGGTATTGTTGGTATTCTAAACAATGTGTGTCAAGTGACGTTCATACTGCCAAAAAAGCTTGGGTAGATTGTGGGAGATGCCGTGAGTCATTTACAGAACGATGGCTAGGCAAAGGTGGAATAGTGTTGCACAGCTTTAGTGTTTTCGGAAAAGTCAGAAACGAACAACATTGGGGGGGGGGGCTTCACTGAAGATTATTAACAGTAAAAAAATAGTAAAACAAAACGCTGCGTGGATCACTGAATCCTATTTTAGTAGGGCCGTTTTTTAGTGGTGGATACTACCTACCCACACAAACGGCAAAAATGCCACCAGATTTGAAGCATAAGCTCTCTAACACAGCACGGGTATAACAGGAGAATAGCGAACCATTGTGTAACAATTTACAGCGTATTTTATTCCATTTTCAGATCCCAAGTACCTCGCTAACCATCAAATTTTGAGGGTGGAGTGGGGGGATGGAGGGATAACAATTTCTTTTCATGCTCGATTCCAAAGGTTCATTATTAAAATAAGGAACCAAAATTAAGCTTCCTTCTCAGCAGAGCCACAGAAAAACATGGAAGATACTCGTACTTTTGCACACTGAAGGCAATTCCGATTTCTGACAATAATTTGAACTCCTCAGAACTCAATTCGCTCGCTGATAAGAAGAGATTAAGCGTAACACATCTAGTCAGTTTCAGGGTTTGGAACATTTCGTTAGTTCGTTTCAACTTGGAAAATCATGTTTTTGGGCTGGGGGGGGGGGTCATATTTACATCATCAATTTTCTGAAGACAAAAAAAAATCGAATTCGCACCATGATTACTAGCACTTGAAGTGAAGGTGTCTACCGACGTAGACTCATCAGAACTCAAGCTCCCAAATCAGCTGACAGGAAATTTGAGCTCCGACATCAGTTGAGTGGACATTGATCTCCCATCTAAAGCTTATACAGGACCCAGGGGAGAGGGGGGGGGGGGGCAATCGTAGCACTTCCACGAAGCAAGAAGTGGGGGGGGCGTGAAGGACGAAAAAGTTAACTATTTATTCACTGTGTTGTATCAGAAAGCATGTAAGTGGCATCATTCGTAACAAGCATATCGTAGCAACATTGTATGTTTGCCACACATCCATTATTTTACCTTGCGGTACAATAAGTACCCATTTAAAACCAAGAGTGAATATATTATAGCGAATATATTATCATGGGCCGTTCAAACTGCTTATCGAATCTCACAAGAAAGAGTGCATACCTTAAAGTCTGGAACACAATAAGGTTCACATCATTCTTTGAAAATTTTCTCAAAATTAATCAATTCAAAATATACGATTCAGAAGACGTGAAGGAACAAATTTATAACCGCGTCTCTTGGTAGGCATTGTGGGAATGGATCTGTTGAGAGGCAAGGGGTGTATAATTGATGCTTGGGCAGGCACTAAGTTTGTACAGAGCAAGACTCGCACGTTCCACACCAATGCTGTAGTCATGAAGGTTAGATAACGCGAATATACTTGTTTCTGGAACTCGTCAAGTGAACTCCCAAAATTAGGCTAGATGGGTCGATGTAAATTAAATAAAAATAAGAAAAACAGAAATAATGGTATTGTTTCTTACATTTTTCATGAACTAAAAAATAAAGAACGCTCGTTTCAAAACAGGCGTGCCATCCTCACTCGCCCGCGTGCCTCCCTCCACTCCACTATAAGGTAGATATTATCTCCACCAAGTTGCACTACCATTTGGTATTGCAACAATAGCTGTGAGTTTTAAAATTACGTATGTATACAGAATCCATGCTGAGAGTATTTATAAGGTTCGTCCGCACTTGCTTTTTCTTATGATTAGCTGACTCCTAGAAAACCATAAGAACCCAAGAAATATAATTTTGACAAGCGTCTGAACAAGGCTTTGATAATGGTTGGGAATCAAGAAGGCTGTGGCATGGCGAGTTCTCCACCTGATTTTCTGTGGACTGGAATGAAAATTAAAAAAGCTGCTAACTCCTTGTCGAATGGGTTTGTTTTTCTATTGAACATACATACAGAAATGTTGGCTGTTCATTTACTGTTTCTTTCATGTGCAATAATAGAAATGGGTATTTTTGATGGTTTCCACCAATTTTGGCCCCCCAAAACTCGAAGCAGGCTTCGAGCGGCGGGCTTTTTACAAATAAATTATCTTCGACAATTAATAGTCAATTAAATTCAATTCTTTATTCAATAACACAATGAAGAATTAAGTACAGAAACGTGTGAAAACCAAGTTCATGAATGGGCCCCTAAGGTCTTGACGACCCGTCCAGGGACTGGTTGTCACCGTTTTTTTTTAATTGTGTGTTTTTTTCGATTTAATATTCAATAACATAATTTAGTACACAAAGAAGAATATAAGTACAGAATAGTGCCATTTAATTGTCTTGATTCACCTGTTAATACTACTTCTAGCGTCATAAAATTTCCATTCTTCGGTCAAAATCAACTTATCAATATTCTGTCTCCTCACCCTAAAAAAACATGGAAAACAATACCTCACAAGCTCATGTTACTAAATCACCAAAAAACCCTATTTTTACACCCATTTTTCAGCCATAACACCCTTGGGTATATTCCAATCGGGCTGCAAAGTTCGGGACACAACTAGGGCTTGAAAGGAGCGTATGTGCGACAGAACGATTTTTTTTAGACCCAAAATAAAGGTATATATAGATGATAAGGCGTAAGGAGGATCGCCGATGCATTTCTGGAATCTACACACCTTGAAACGTAAAAGAAAAAATTTTGAGGGCGTGTTCCAAAACCTTTTTGCTGAGCGAATATACTACGAGCAAGTACAGTATTATTCACAGAATAATAAACCAAAAACTAGCTTTGCATAGTCAGAATACACTGCAAACAGCTGGTCATGGATAGTATATCATTAAAAAAAGAGTTCGAGAATCAATGATAACAGCCCAATGCCTTTCTGACAGTCAGATAACTGTCAGATGGTACAACAAACATAACAGCAGGTGGTAAGGCAACTAGGAATTTCTAGAAGCTGATTGGGTTTTAAGTAGAAGTCAATCCTGCGAGGTCGAATACATCCCACCGAATCCCCGCCAAAAGCAATGTTACTGCCAAACCAAAAGGGTTTGAGTTTGTTTTTGGCGTGTACCCGCATCCCGCATCTTGGGTTGATCCCAGTACACAGACAGTTGAGGCAGAGGAGAAACAGACCATGCACTGCATTCTGGTTTCCAACCATTATCAAACTACAATCCTTCTCAAATGCTTATCAAGATGGTATTGGATCATGGATGGTTTCTTGTGGTTTTCTAGGAGTCAGCTAACCATAAGAAAAAGTCAGTGCAAACAAACCTACAGCTACAAAATTTTGCTTAACAATTTCATGTCATATAATTAGTGTATGGTTAGGAGTAGATGTTGAATTTTTTATAAATAATACCTTCAATGCCCCAAAAAGTTGGGGAGAAAAAGGGCCCGAAGTTCTATGAAACTGCTCTCTCTTCCAATGATACTATGCCAATTTACACCCCCCCCCCCCCCCCCCCCACCACCTAATATTGGAGGCCCAAAAATGGGAGAAATTAAACCCCCACTCCAAATATTGGGGAATATATTGGTGCGGCGTCCCTAGCAATGATATCTGGACTGAATGTACACCATTTCATTCACCCTCCTGTTGACAAGCTTGTCCGTGCAAATTTCAGGGTCTTACTGTGAATGGACGGCTGGACGTGGAGTGCTTCGAGTGGTCTCAAAAAACTCCCAAGTTCGATACCTATTTAAAAACGTAAAAAAATTAGAGGTAACGGCGTCCTGGAAATTTCTACCGCTATTTTTCACCCCTTACAGATGACTGTCATTAACGCTGAGCTTCGCGGACCAACTAGACCCCAAATGGGACCTACAAACCAAATTTCATTAATTTTGGTTTGTGGCAACTAAGGGAAGAACGAAGTACGGCGTACGGACAGATATGTAGAATCCGAAACTGGAATAAAAAAATATGAAACGGAAACCATCAAATTTTGAGGGGGGGGTTACAATTTATTTTTTTTTTCATGCTCGATTCCAAAGATTCATTATTGAAAATAATAAACAATATGTGGGCATCCTCAAATTGCTCAAGAGCATTCTTCCAACAAAAAATATCTGCAGGATAAAACTATTAATGGTTCGACTAACGATAAATGTGAAACTCATGCACCATTATACTCATTTTAATAAACGATTTCTCATATAAAGTGGTACTTGAATATCAAGATGTTACCTTATACCTTGAGCAATTACCAGTTTTATGGATTCAATCGAATACCATAAAAATCATAATTGTGTGCTCGTATCTCAATCATAAACAGGGAGCAAACCATCAGATTTCAAGTTCTCGTCTCTACTTTTTCCATATTATTTACAAAACAAAAATTGGTGAGGGAATATGGTTAGAACGAGAATTCTTGATAATAGTGAGATTGTTAATAACTCACTGTTGGCTACTTGCAAATCGTGAGGAGGTAACAGGAACAAAAACGTTAGACGCTCACCGGTATTGATCACAGATAGTGTTTTCGGCAGAAAGCCGAGCATGCCATGAGTGGAGCTTTCGGCCGCAGTCAAGGATCCTGTCTAACGTGCTCCCTCTAATTTCGTCCTGCTGGACAACAGCCGTCCTGTTGTGCCCATTCGTTAACCCATTGGAATAATCTCCGCAGTCAGTGTCCATTGCTTCACTCATGATGACACTCCTTCTCTGAGGTTCTGATGTCCTGAGATCTGAGTCCCCGTAGAGGTACTTGGTGTCAGCTCCACTCACCACTTCGACGAACTGTCTCACTCTCAATATCAAATGGAGGTTCGGCTGTTCCTCCAACAGGCCAGGATAGTAGAGCTCTGTTAGCTCCATTGCTTGGCTGATCTGCCCTTCCATCACCAAGCTCAGGACCTGATCAAGATAAACTAATTACACAAGGGCACATATAAGTTATACCTATGCTGAATATTTGCGATTCCATAAAATAAAAATGATGATCATGCATATAGCCCCACCGCTCGGAGCCGGAGCCCTCACGGTGGCCCCTTTGCTCGGCGGAGTCTTTACCCGGCCGTTGTACAGTTCGCGTCGTCTTGTGTGTTACTAATTATTGTGTTGTAATAAATAAAGTTTGGGTTCAAAATTTAAATTCATTTTTTAAAAAGTGAAATCCTGAACCCAAAGATATTTTTGGCGCAGTCTTGGAGGACTTACAAGTGCTCTCAGTACCCAGTGAATTGGATTATTTGGAACTTCGGAAGTCTCACGAACAGGGAATATGTTCACCTGCCTTCTGTAAGTAATTCAACAATTACTACACAACACGATCACCACGACGACAAGAACACCAACCAAAATTTTTGTGCCCACTCCCGCACATATTCATTAATTTCAATTAGCGCACGCCCCGCGCAAATTTTTATTAGTGCACGCCCCGCACTAAATCATAATTTCAATTGTGCACGCCCCGCACTAAATCATAATTTCAATCGTGCACGCCCCGCACTAGAATTTTTAAATTTTAGCGCACGCCCCGCGCAACTTTTATTAGTGCACGCCCCGCACTAAATATTATTATTTCAATTGTGCACGCCCAGCACAAGGATTTCATTTTAGCGCACGCCCTGCGCTGAGTAGATAACTCTTCATTATTATTCGATGCACGCCCCGCACGAGTAATATTCGACTGAGAAAACGTTTACGCACTAGCGAGGGAATATCGTTAGTCGTCGTTGTCTCCTCATCAACACGAGCATCTCCTCGCGAGCTCACCCCTTTTGATTTCTCTGCAACATTCCAATCTCAACAGCTCATCTTCACGCTTATCAAGACGCGAACACTACATCCTAGCTTAAGAACCTAGTTTTAATACCGTACTGCTATTTAATTTTGTCTTGTTATTGTTGTTTTCTATTTTTCTTATTTTTCTCTATTAATTCTGATTTTAATTGTCTGTACGTACTGTTGAGCTTGTAATTCGGCTGAACAACTTAACGCCAAAATTCCCAAATAACTTAAAAAATTTATAGTCCATAAAAAACTTGGGTTTATCAATCGTTCTGGTTTCGCCCCAATTTTAGAAACCATAATGGAAGAAAGGAACCAGCAATTGGAAGCCCTTGCCCAACAACAACAACAGGAAATCGCTAACTTACGCGCTTCCTTAAATCAAGTACAGGCTCAAGTCCAACTAAATCAAGTCCCCGTTTTGAAAAAGGAACATTTAGACGCCATCCCTTATTTCAAAGGAGAGCCGGAAGCGCTTAGTCATTTTTTGGACATAACAAGCAAACTAAATGCCCGTTTTTATAATTCGAGAGATGTGAACGATTTCCAAAACGTTTTGCTAATCGCCGGCATCAAAGCCAAAATACTCCCACCAGCCTCAACTTCAGTTTTCGCCTCCAACATCGATACCTATCAAAAAATACGCGAAACTTTGCTGAACACCTACCTCGATAGGAGGGATGCATTTACTTTAATAATAGAAATGGTCAGCATGAGGCAGGGTGATAACGAGTCACCGTTTAAATTTCATGAACGAATTCAAAAACACCTAAATTTAATAACAGCTTATGTCCAAAATCACGAAGTAGACGATGCCGATGTCCTCATTACACATTACACCCAGTTAGCGCTCAGATGCTTACTGCTTCATTTGCGAGAACCTCTAGGCAGTATTCTCAGAACACGTCAGCCACGAGACCTCAACACGGCTCTATCGTGGATGACCAATGACTACCAGTTACTCTGCAGTAACAGTCGTTTCAGGCCGACTCCACAAAACACACAGAGTGCAAGACCTCAACAAAATCCCAACAAAGGGCCGCAGCCCAATTTCAAACAAAATTCTTCTCAGTTCTACCAGAAACAAAATCCTCCCCAGAACTACGCACAGAAGCCTTTCAATTCCCCGTGGAAACCCCCGCAAACTAACCAAAATCCCCAATTTCAGAAAACGAACTTCAATCAAAGCGGTCCGAAAAACCCGAATACAAATTTTCAACCGAAACAACAGACTCAATTCGGAACCCCCATGTCGTGGCAAACAACCCTCCACAACATCGAAGAGGATCAAAAAGAATATTATATGAACCAAGACCCCCAGCAATCGGAAAATCAAGAAAAGGAGGATTACCAACCTGAAACAGAGGAATCTGGTGCACAAAACTCCGAGAACTCTTTTTTAGAGCTTCCTACCGACTTCCAAAATTTAGCCTGATGCATTTGGAAAACCCTAATCACTGTCTACCATATCTTATTCTTCCTAAATCTAAACTCAAAATGTTAATAGACACCGGAGCCACAACATCTTTCGTCAACCCCGAAATTGCATGCAAATACTTTGAGAAGAATATAATTAGTGATCCCTTCGAAATTAGGACGGCTCATGGAACCTCAATAGGCCACTACAGTACACAAGTACCGTGTGCCGAAGTGTTTAAAATAAATAATTTAAAGTTGCCTTTCAAAATATTTAAATTTCACAACTATTTCGATTTATTAATTGGCATGGACAACTTGATGAAACTAAAGGCAAAAATCGACTTGAACAATAATATACTAAATACGCCCAGTATTAATTTACCAGTTCAATTTTACCCGCGTAAACATTTAGAAAATAACACTCCACAAGACCTAAATTCTTTGACCACCACCCGAACTTTGAATAAACCAGAACTGAATTTCACCGTAAAAATTCCCGCACGGTCTATTTCAAATATCGAAATCCCCGTTGAAAATAACTTGAACTTATGCGAAGGTGTCATTCCATATTTTCGAAACGGACCGCTAGAAATTCCCGAATGCTTGGTAAAAGTCGAAAATAATACAACTATTGTCAGAGCTCTTAATGTGTCAGCGAAAGACTTCGACCTGAAATTAAGCAAACCCTTTAATTTGGAACCAGTGCCCGAAATTTCAGAAAAGGATACAAATAACCCCAATTTGAACTATTACGAGTACCCGAGTGACTTCAATTTCTCTCAAATTCGAACCGACCACATGAACAGTGAGGAAAAGGAAAGGATCATAGATTTAATTAAAGAGTTTAAAGACATATTTCACTCTGACCAATCCCAGTTAACATTCACCAACGACATAAAACATTACATACGTACCACCGACGAAATTCCGGTTTACACACGTAATTATAGGTACCCTGAAGCATTTAAGAAAGAAATAGACACCCAAGTGAGCGAAATGTTGTCTCAAAACATAATTCGACCAAGTTCTAGCCCATGGAATAGTCCACTATGGGTAGTACCTAAGAAACTGGACGCATCAAATAAACAGAAATTCCGACTAGTAATTGACTTTAGAGCCCTCAATAAAAAGACCGTAGACGATAAATTCCCACTGCCAAATATTACAGACTTACTTGACAAACTGGGACGTTGTCATTATTTTTCATGTCTGGATTTAAAGAGTGGATTCCACCAAATTCAAATGGATCCAGCCAGTATAGAAAAAACAGCCTTTTCTACTGACTCAGGCCATTGGGAATTCACTAGGATGCCGTTCGGCCTAAAGAACGCTCCCCCTACATTCCAACGAATGATGACTAACGTTCTGAGAGGACTTCAAAACGAGATCTGTGCCGTTTTCCTTGACGACATAATTTTATTCAGTACCAGTCTGGAAGAACACATCGACAGACTTCGAAAAGTATTTACCAGAATAAGACAAGCAAACCTTAAGATACAATTAGACAAGACAGAATTCTTGAAAAGGGAATGTGTCTATTTAGGCCATCTAATAACCCCTGACGGAGTTAAACCGGATCCCAAAAAGACCAATGCCATTAATCAATATCCAATTCCTAAGACTCAGAAAGAAATAAAATCATTTCTAGGACTTTTAGGGTATTATAGACGATTCATCAAAAACTTCGCCCAAATTACCAAGCCATTTACACAAAAATTAAAGAAAGACACAACTATAGACGTTACTGACCCAGAATACACTGAATGTTTTGAATTATGTAAAACTTTACTAACAAATGATCCAATCCTGAGATACCCGGATTTTTCCAAACCCTTTAACCTGACCGTTGACGCTTCTAATGTGGCTCTCGGCGCAGTCCTTAGCCAAACACATGACGGAGCGGACCTTCCGGTGGCATATGCGAGTCGCACTTTATGCGACTCCGAACGCAGACTCGCAACGATAGAAAAGGAATGCCTCGCAATCGTATGGTCAACCCAATATTTTCGCCCCTATTTATATGGTAGGAAATTTATGATATATTCCGACCATAAGCCTTTACAATGGTTATTTTCCATCCGGGAACCCAATTCGAAATTATTTCGTTGGAGAATGAAGTTAGAACAGTATGATTACGAAATAATTTACAAAAAGGGTAAAAGCAACACAAATGCGGATGCTCTATCTCGAATAGAACTCAACCATAACGAAACTTCAGACCAGAGTAATGAGCAGATTTTAGACAATGTATTAGCAGATGTGTTAGCCGAAAACAACCCCCTTGATCCCGATGTGATTCAAGATATATTAGGTGTCCTTCCAGAACAAACTGTTAACATAGATGATGATAATGTTTCATTATTGGCTAACGCCGCTACAAATCGCGATGAAGACATTGATTCAGACTCTGACTTGACCGTACACTCGAACTACGAAGGTAACACTATCATATCAATCCCGATTAAAGAACAACCTATTAATCATTGCAAACGCCAGATCATTATAAAAACCATGAATAATCCTAATAGTAGACCCAAAATTGAGATTCTATTTGGAACAAAAACCAGAATTACAGTTCAAATATCAGAAAGGGATTTAGAAAACGACATCATTAATTTTGTTAAAGAATATTTGAATCCTAAATCAAAATACGGAATTTATTTTGTGGATGATATATACGAAAGATTTGTTCAAGTTATGGTAAAAAATTTCACTCATTCTGAACTTCAGCTCACTAAATACACTCAGAAATTAATAGATGTGACTAATGCCGAAGAAAGGGATGAAATTGTTGAAAAATACCACGTAGGAAAAACTAATCACAGAGGTATTGATGAAACGTATAATAAAATAAAAAGAACACATTTTTGGCCTAATCTAAAGGTATCCATCCAAAAAATACATCAACAATTGCGATCTATGTCAGACCTGTAAGTATGAAAGGAACCCTTTGAAACCAAAGTATAATATCACACCCACAGCTTCTAAACCTTTTGAAATATTGCACATCGACAAAGTCACTTTGCAAAATTCGAAATTCTTGACGATCATAGATACGTTTTCACGATATGCGCAAGCCTATCAAGTCAAATCTGCCAATAGTCTCGAGGTGGTCAATGCAATGATCAAGTTCTTTTCCCACCACGGAATTCCGAACTCCATTGTCTCAGATAACGGAGCCGAATTTAAAAGTTCCTTAGTAAAAGATTTACTGAACACACACAAAATAGATATACATTTTATAAGTTCTCAACACCCCGATTCAAACGGGATAATAGAGAGATTTCATTCTTCTCTAATAGAACATGTTAGATTGCTCAGTCATAGACCTGAATTCGAAAAGGACAGCATCAACAACAAAGTAAGCTATGCACTAGTAGCTTACAATAATAGTATACATTCAGTCACTAAACTAACCCCCTTCGAAATTATTAATGGTCACATCATGAATGACTCCCTCTTGAAAACGTCAGCAGAAGAACTAATTGTGAATAATTATATGGACCGACATAGAGAAAAATTGAGAATAATTTACGATTCAATAAAAGACAGGAATCAGAATTATAAAGAAACAACAATAAACCGAAGAAACGAGAACAGAGAAGAACTACCGGAAATCCCCACTCAAGTTTATGTAAAGAATAGACAGTTTCAAAATAAGACCGGTGCGAAATACAATAAAGAATTGATAATAGAAACCAATGAAGAACTCAAAACAGCTAAATTGAACACTAGACATCATAACACCCAAGATAAAATACATATATCCAATGTTAGACGTCCCAGGAAATTCGCATTAGACAACCAACAACATGACCAACTACAATCTGAAACTGACGCTACGGAACCTGTTGCAGGACCCTCCTCGTCCTCAAAGTAACTGGAAGTGTAGACATTAAAGACATCACCTCCAACCCTGGGTTACTTCCTGTAAAACTTCAACAAGCCAGAATAGTGGAAGGATTCCACACCCTTTCCCACTATTACGAATTTGATGGACTCATCGGACAAGTACACGACATAAAACAACATTTTCAGAGGACCCTAAATACTATCAAATCCGACCAAGCAGTAATAGACCAAGTTGCGTTACGCTCACGGACGATAAACTATACCTTAGGCGTCATCACGCGGAAAATCGAAGATACCTTAATTATACCAGCCAATGATAGACCCAAGCGAGGACTAATAAATGGTATAGGCTCAGTTGTAAAATTTATTACTGGAAATTTGGACTCAAACGATGGAGAGAAATATGACAACATATTAAGCCATCTAAAAAATAATCAGGAGGAATTACAAGCTCAGATCAAAGCTCAATATTCCATCAACTTTGCAATGTTAGAAAATTTCAATAGAACCATTGACACGATCAATTATAACAACGAAGTGTTGAAGAAAGAACTGAATGAGCTACGTGAATTAAATTCATTCACAACCCACGTTCAAATTGTAACCGAAATTTTTGAACATTACCAAACGCTTTTGAATATGATCCTTAACTTTGTTCAAGACCTAGAAAACTCTTTAGTATTTTGTAAGCTCGGAAAACTACACCCTAGTATAGTGGATGCTCACGACCTCAGAACGGAACTATTAAGATTACATCAATTTTATGAAAATAGAATCTTAGATTTCACAGGAAAGGATCTGCTGGAAATTCAATCCTACATCAAAGTACAATGTTACGTGGGCACGAACGAGATTGTATATTTTCTAGATATACCCATTGTAAACCCAGATCATTTTGAGCTTTATTATTTAAAATCAGTGCCAACGAAAATAAATAACGATTTTGCTACTATTATTCCTACGGTCAACTATGTTCTCAAATCGATTTCCACCCATGAGATAATAGCCTTGAACGAACCTTGTTCAGATGGGCATTTGCAGTTATGCTACAGTCACATTATTAGCGACAAAGAGTCTACATGCGAAAAGGACATAATACTTTCTGGCTCTAATAAAAATTGTAATTATGTAAAACTAAATTTGGAAAGCAACTCTGTATCGCTGATTCTGGAAATCAATCAATACCTTTTAGTGTTCCCATATGGGGATCGAATAGAAATTATCAACCAAGAGGGAATCGAAATTCAAAACTTACAAGGAATTCATTTGCTTAAACCAAATAAAAACCATATAAGGTATCATAATCATACGTTATTCGCTGCCCAAAAGGAAACAGTTGGACAACCAATGTTAATGAACAATTTAGGAACGGAAAAATTTAACCGCCAGCCTGACTCTGAAATAATTCTAAGAGACATCGATCTAAATTCTGTTCAACGTAATGCAATCAGGCCCATTACTCGATTTGAGTATTCTCAACTTGCGATTCCAAGTGTTTGGACTATTGTATTGTACTTATTATTCATCGCTGTAATACTTTATGTTACAATTGCGTATTGTGAATATAGAAAAGGGACATTGCCCATTCATACTAATGCTACCAATGCTTGAAATTGTTTGTTTTACCTGACTTATTACTTGAATTTGTATTTGATTTTTCTTATTTGTTTTACTTACCATTTGGGTTTTATTGTATTGTTGTATTGTGGTGTTTATTGTATTTTTCTGTTATTTTATTTGTTGATTGTGAATTCAAAAATATTTCTTGTCGAAATATTTTTTCATCTTAGGGAGGGAGGAGTTATATGCTGAATATTTGCGATTCCATAAAATAAAAATGATGATCATGCATATAGCCCCACCGCTCGGAGCCGGAGCCCTCACGGTGGCCCCTTTGCTCGGCGGAGTCTTTACCCGGCCGTTGTACAGTTCGCGTCGTCTTGTGTGTTACTAATTATTGTGTTGTAATAAATAAAGTTTGGGTTCAAAATTTAAATTCATTTTTTAAAAAGTGAAATCCTGAACCCAAAGATATTTTTTATATGTAAGGTAATGGGCATTTTTCGTAGGTTAAAAATCCCTTTTTTTGCCTAATCTGTTCAATAATGGAAATTAACACTTATTTACCACATAAAGAGGTGTTTATGTCGGAAAGTATAGGCAGAAAACGAGTGTGAAATTTGAATTTCTGAGTTCCCGCTAGAAATAATGTAGTAGGTAAATCACCGAGTAGTTCAACTCAAACCCTGCTTGGAGTACATCACTTTAAACGATGTAAAGAATCGCAATAAATGTATGGATGGAACTGCGAATTTATAAATAACTAAAAGAAGCAAGTCCTCAAAATCAAACCGAGGGGAGGTTCACGAAAAGTCACAGGAAAGAGTCTCGAAGGCTGCCAAGAAGGTTTGCCATTTCTAATGTTGGGTTGTTGGCAGCAATGAGAACCATCGCTTACAAAGGTTTGCTCCTCCTCCTTGGGGCCAATAGCCAATCAGATGCAGACCTGATAGGCCATTATTTCTTGCCATATTTTTACTTTCAATCACCCTCATTTAAAAAATATCGCTCATTTGTGAAAACGGGCTTAAACTACCATTTTTCCAAGAGTTCCGAATATTTTTTTCCAAGAAAAATTGTTGACAAAAATTCCCCATTACCCTCGACTTGGAGTGACAACAGTCAAAAACAACATCTCAAATATTAAAGGTAAGGAGCCTAGGAGTAAATCTGGTAATCCGAATCATGATATAACCGCAGCTCATGGATTACCAGGAATAGTGAAAGACTTCTTCAGCATTGTGCCAAGAAATACCAATTATGTATTAATTTATGATGAACTAGTTAGGTTTCTATCTAAATGCAACATTACTACCTATATGAAGGAAAAATTATCAGTAATTACCATTATAATTTCTAAATCATGAATTATTTTTGAGAATTACCTATATTACATCTATGGCTGTACACGTGATGGCAAATAAATATTTTTTGGCAGAAGTCGAGCAACATTCTTACTTAATAAGAGCATAAGTAAATAAAGACTAAGCGTGTAAGCGTACAAAAAATAAAAGTCAAATAACGAAAGCTATCAGAACCTGTTGGCGTCGATTCACCACGTCTACTTCTCCAGTAACATCTTGCCCAGTAGCTGACGCAAAAGCTGAAGCAGTGCTGCAATAGCCATTATGAAGGAGGTACGTCATGACCACTTTCTCCATGTCGAAACAAATGCCAGAGTTGTTCGTGCTCAGGTCTGGCAGTGGTACTTGGTCAATCACGTTACGCATGACCATACCTGAAACCCAAACAACATATTGGTCGATAGAATGTTTAAAGATAAATTATACTGCAGTATTTGACATCCATATCCCATAGGGACAGTAGTGTAGCCAAGGGAGGGTTAGTAAGGGTCATAGACCCCCCCAAGCTCGAAAAGTTTATCACAGAATTAAATTTTCAAGAATGATAACAATCACAAAAGTAACAGAAAAAAATACAACAATACCAGATTAATCGGTAAACCATAATTGAATAACCAGTTAAATAATATTACGCTTATTTGATTACAAGCTGGCAATGTCATGGCCTTTGTGAATATTTTACGAGCAAGTAGGGGACGTGGGTTGGGATGTGTAAGATTAACTACTCTTTTTTCCATAAAAAGGTTCCTTCACACTCTACCCTCACGAGACGGTCCGTGAATCCTGTTCACATCGGACAGAGTTTCACCCGTCATGAATCCGTAAAAGAACTGATGCTTTGCATCTTCAAGTCTGATGCTTTGCATCAATCGTCTGGGATGTGAGAACTGAGCAAATAATAATTAACGTCTAATATAAAAATGTACACTTATTTCTTATCAGTTGGTTGACACTCCTCTCCAATTTATTTTACTCAAGATGAGCTTTTTAGTTCTTGAGATCAGTGTCGATTCCAGAATGTCCATGTCCGCACTTCCTCAATAAGTTTTTCGTTACCCATGTTGAAGAGTAACAACAATCTTAAAACAGAGAACTAACCTCAGAACCTCACGGAAATGAAAAACGACGGCCTTCAAATCCAGCAGGACATGTGTCGCCAAGAAACTTCGAGATGACGGCCCGGTGACGGCGAGCGAACTGTGGGCGCCTCAACGCTTTTTACCGATTTTTGGCTTTTGGAAGTCAAATTTTACCCACTCTTTCTTTGTGAAAAATATATTATGTACTTATCACGGAAATATTCCCTCTTTCTGTCGTGAATCACCATCCCATACAACGGTAGGCGAATTAATATTAATTTTAGCCCATGAGACCAACTTTTGACCCCCAAAAATCCAAATTTGACCCCCTAATCTGTATGAAAACAACTGAAATGGTATTTTTCTGTCTTTAATCATCTTTAATAACTCTCGGATTTCAATTGTTCGCGACTTTCGCTGTTTTTACCAATTTTTGACCCCTAAAAACTCAGACCCCATTAGAATTTTTGAAAATTGCTCATCTTCGAACTCATCTTTTCATTTGGCAATAAGAATATTTTGGCGAAATTTGGAATTATTTTTATCATGTACCCAAGGTCAGATATCGTCTGGAGTGACACATAAATAAAAATAAAAATGATATGTACGTACACATTTTTGATAAAATCTAGGGATTAAATCGAGATGCTCTGAAAAAGATAAAACAATTTCAAAAGTTTGTGTTCTGAAAATTTTTGACCAATTGCTTCACTTTGTTTGAAAATTCGCTAACATTGTTGCCAAATAAATGTGTTTTATATTTTCAGTTTACCTTACCTAACGTTACGTGTAACTGTTGAATTTACATTCAGCTTTGTAAAGTCAAATCTTACATTTTCTATTTCCTACAAGCCACCCCTCCATTCAACAATTCCAGCTACGCCACTGCATAGGGACATGCTAGTACTAGCTGTAGAACTACCTAAAGATTGCAATTTTTGGACAACCATCCTCTAGCAACTGATGATACTCCACATGTCCTGCATGCAAAGTGTAGGGGAGCACTTTTCAAAATGTCGAAGTCTATATACTTTTTTTTTAGTTATTTTCATCTCGTGCACATTTACTGAGGTACAATAAACCAAAATACCCACCTAATTCTTTTTTCATGTCCTCGACATCGAACATGAAAGGGTGCTGGCCGAAATTGGCGTCTATCATTCCACCAACTGACTGGAGGCCGACCGTCGGGTACAGTTCTCCTCCTTTGGGTAGATCTGTGAAGGCAACCCCCAAGTGGTGGCCGTTCTTGGTGAAAAAACAGCTGTTGTCTGTGAAATTCAACCCAACTCCAACGACATCTCCTGTGGTGAACGTAGGGCCGTAGGCTTTACCGTGTCCCGGCTCGTTGTTGTGGTACTTGAACCCGTCAGTTCCGTGGTAGCCGTATGAATTCTGTTCTGTACCCGGCAGCTGGTCCAAACATGCAAATTGAGTCGAAAGGCCGACAGCTACTCCTCCTTCTCTCCCTTTACTTACGATTTTGACTTCGAAATAAAACAATCCGCACGAAGGAGGAATTGGATGCGTGGCTCTGACAGAAGCTCCTTCCTTATGCCCTTCGTTTTGCCCCTTGAAATGAACCCTCAGGTTCTCCTTGGACACGCTAATATATGAAAATCGGTCGCTCGTCGACCATCCTTTGGGCACGATGGTTTCAAAACCACGAAATAGCGTGTCTCCCAAACATGGGATACTTCCATTACTCAATTTCTCGTCGTCAACCATCGTATAACAAAGAATTACGTACCGCTTAGGAGAAGGAAAACCAAAAAAACACAAAGAACTTCACTGCACCTGGGCTATCCGATTTCAACCATTTTAGAACCCCTTACGATTTTCACACACACGAATATATTCTCATTAAAATTCTGACTCTGCCACTTACAAAATGTAAAAAAAAGCAACGGAGAACAAGGAATTCTTTGAAGTTATTTTTCAAAATCAAAATGAACGCAAACCCCAAACTCGACGACGACGGGTCTTTCTGATCAGTGATCAGGCCTTGGGATCAGCTGGGTGGCTGTTATCAAGTTTTTATCAGTGACGTAAAGCTCCATGTCATCCATGTCCGTAAAGCTCAGTGGCTCAATGCAATTTCTCAGTGGTGGAGAGAGGAAGAGAAGGCAAACAGTGGATGATGCCAACCAGTTAGGTACCCTACCTGCCTAAGTATAGTTTTAGTCCTTCAAAAACCCTGGTCCATCGGTCTTTCGTTTAATAATCTCTTGAAAGGTTATTTTTAGTACTAGAAGTTGATGCTCATAATGTTAAAGGAAAAATTGGGGAGTTGGGTAAGTAGGTTGGTACCTACCTACTTAACATTCCTCTTACTTCATGGTGAATTTAGAAGTGGCATTTTTGCTCAGAAATTAATTTGAGTCGTGTGGTAAATTTACTAATGAATGACAACACAGGCTTATTTTATAACTGCGTTGTGAAAAAAAAAAAAAAAAATTAAATTTTTTTTATAACCTTGTTGAAGGCAAGAAGTTGCATGCCTTCTCTTAGGTTTTCCGCCTTTCTCCTCTCTCCGTGAGGGCTGAGAAATATCTAGTTCCAGATTTTCTCAACGATATCTATGCTCGATCCATATGTAAGGTTGTAGGTACCCATATTATATCCACTCAGTCATAATAATACTACTTGCGCCCGAGTTCGTGTGCATTCATGTCCACCCGATTCTCTGTTGCTACTCACTAATTTAAATGCTCTGCCATCAAATTACCACAAGGGTTTTCCCAATGGCCACGGGTAAGCTCCAAGATCACGCTACGTTCTACCTATTCGAAGTTCATACTTATCTGGTATTTTCACACTCTTGAATCTCCATCTCTGAGTAGGGTGGAACCATTATTTACTTTGAAAATAGGAACGGCATCAATGGTAGGTAGGTAATGTCTCACATTTGGAAGTACTTACCAGAGACTAAAGCAGGGTTCACATCCATCCGGAGCCGTCTGGAAATACGGATAGGGGAAGCTAGTGAAAAGCAGTGGAAGGGATGGAGGGGAATCGCGGAAGTTGGGAAGGCGTTCATAACCATCCGGAATTTTGGCTGACAACTCGTTTCCCGCGCTTCCTCCCACAGCTGTTTCGGTTGCCGACGCCATTCTGTATGCGCAGTAGTGAACTGCGCAGATGCGGAGCGGAAAATATCTGAAAAATCAGATGCGTACAGTTCGCTTCAAAAGTGCTTCTCCGGAAAGAATATTCCCCCCTCCCCAGCTGATATCCAACCAATCAGCTGCTCGTACGCACGTTCCGGATAGCTTTCCGGATGGATGTGAACCCTGCTTAAGACATAACGTGGCACTTGCTTGAAGGAAAAGGAAAGATAGGGCAGGTAGCCAGTCAGTGGCGGATCTAGGGCTTCGCAAAGGGGGGGGGCTATCTGGAAAACGTTTGAAAAATCCTTCCTGAAAAGTCTTTCAAATCGATATCAAATTGCATTATTTTAAATAAAATCTTTACACATTCTCTCTACAGTAGGTACTTCTCTTTGATGAAATGCCAATCTTAACACTAAGCATAATTTATAATTAGTGCGCAGTGCAAAATGTACAATATTTAAAAAATTGATTAATTACGTAGGTAGGTATCTATTGTATTTATCCATTATTCATAATAATTTTCCTACAAGAGTATAACTTAAATCACTAGCGGCGGAGTAGTGGAAATCCATAGCAAAAAACTACAGGATAAAAATAAAAATAGTCTATTTCCACGTAAACTAACAAACTGTAGACCAGTTTCGGTTGTTAAACCATCATCAGTATAATTCTATTTGGTTTAACAACCGAAACCGGTCTACAGTTTGTTAGTTTACGTGGAAATAGACTATTCTATTTTTATCCTGTAGTTTTTTCCCCTACAAGAGCTTTATATTGTACTCGCAATTCTTTTTTCATTGAAAATATTATTGATACATAGATAACAATTTCACTCTATTCACGCTAACCATTTTCACGAGGCCTACCTTTTTGATCGCCAGGAGTATTTTACGGGATGGCAATCGTAGGACCAGCAATCGGTGCAGGAGTAGGAGGTCTGTTCAGCCACTACCTAGACGTCGATTTCCTTCGTCACATCAGCATACCGGAGGAGTAAGTAGGTATAATTTGTATACACTGCAGAAATAAATAACTATAATTTTGTCTTGAAGATACAGAGTATATTTGGGGCCATACTACAAGTAGGTACCTACAAACCTGGATAAATAATAGGTACCCACATCTCAGAAATAATCTAGCAGACTGTTCTGCAGCCCTTGAAGAAAGGGTGCCGGTGAGGGTGTATGAACACTGAAGTTCGCTGAATGGAAATCAGAATAATAAATTAGGTAATTTAAAAGAGGAATATGAATCAAATTCACCTTTACCTAGCTCTTGAATCAAATTCACCTTTACCCCTAGCTCTTGAATCAAATTCACATTCGCTCCATTAATACTCTCACACTCGAAACAGCAACAAGCACAATGACACTATCTATTATCAACAAGTATTTTAAATAACATGACTAGATTAGATTCAGATTAGACTTTATTAGCACTAATTAGATTAGACTTTATTAGCATGACTAGATTAGATTCGGAGTTCACAAATTATCGTAAGAGTACCTACGCATTCTACAACATTCCTCGGAATATTTAGGTACCACGACCTTACCTATAACTCATAACTTACATAATTAATCGATGTACGCTTTATTAGCATGACTTACATTATTAATCGATGTACGCTTTATTAGCATGACTTACATTATTAATCGTTGTACGCTTTATTAGCATGCTAATGTCATCAGTGTAGTAATTTAATCGATGCAATAATGTCATCGATTACATCGATGATTTAATCGATGTAGGTACCTATTACTAATAATGTAATCGATGTACGCTTTATTAGAACTAACTTACATAATTAATCGATGTACCTACGCTTTATTAGCATAACTTACATAATTAATCAATGTACGCTTTATTAGCATGACTTAGATTAGACTTTATTAGCATGACTAGATTAGATTCAGAGTTCATAAATTATCGTACGAGTACCTACGCATTCAACAACATTCCTCGGAATAGGTACCACGAACTTACCTATAACTCGTAACTTACATAATTAATCGATGTTCTGTTATCACTACTTAAATAATAATATAGTATGCATTCATGCCGTAACAAATGCCAGCACATTAAAACTGGCCGACTTGAAGATAGGTATGCAGTGTATGGCTATTAACGGGTTGTTGGGACTCATTCTTTCTCGTGAACAAGGCCACCATACGCAGGATCCACCTCCACGCGTGGTTTTGAATAAAAGTACTACGTATTCGGTAAGAGCAGTGACCAATTACCAGTTGATAAAATCCTCTTGAGAAGTGAGTTAACCACAAACCCCAAGTTCCACTCACACAAACAAACTGAGAAATTCATACTGAGTGGTGAGTAAGGCCACTGGAAGCGTATTTATGCGGCGCGGCGCTACACGCGACACAAGCGGCAACCTTACAAACAGCTACGAGCGACAGGGGTCGTCCACTGCAAGCGCCTTCGCACGTCGGGCTTCAGTTTGTTTTCAAGTGTATTCGATGAAAGTGGGGACTGTTCCTTTTTATTCGTCATGGACCCAGAGGAATTTTATTTCCTCGTAAGCAGCAACCATTTGCGATGACGGATGTTGGATCAAAGAGCATGTTGGGTGGACCCGATCCTCTCCAAAAGGGAATCTTTCGGGGAGTTTCACCACCTTCACCATATCAGGGTGGCCACTCCATCAGGATTTTCATTTTCCCTTACTTTTCCCTGACCTTTTTGTCAATTTCCCTGACTTTACGAGATTTTTGAAGCCAGACTCTTCCCCGATTTCCCTGCCTGAATTTTAGCACATTCCTGTCAAATTCAAATATCTAAAGGGCAAATAAACGGGTAAGATGACTAAACACTATAATATAAATTTCTGGTTTAGAGGCGCGATCGAGGCCCAAGAAACGCCAACCAGCGTACAGCAAACCGAACTACCAAGCGTCAGCACAAAAAACGCTGCGAATCCCTAAACAACGTTTATTATTTTGTATAAAACACCCTTCTGGGACAGATCACACTTCTCTGTACAGAACACCCTTCTGTTACAGATCACACTTCTCTGTACAGAACACCCTTCTGTTACAGACCACAGCTCTCAGTATAGATAACCCCTCTATAAGATCACAGACCTGCCGTAGCTTAGCACCTAACTCCGTACTCTTTATTAGGTACCTACCGGTGGTACCTACCTAAATCACGTGTTAGTGTTAAATGTTGCTAAAATAATTCTATCAATGAAAAACAGTAGCTAAAATGGCCAAAAGAAACAAATAAGTTCTGAAGGGAAATTATTGACCTGGAGTGGATTCAACAATTCACTCCACATTGAACCAAACTGGGATTCAAGCCCTGGTAGAGTTTCGATCTTGGGAACTCTGGGCTCTGGCGTTACAATCCGTCACTTGGACTACCACGCTACAGCGCCCACATGGCTGAGAGACCAGTGATGTGCGCTCTCAACTCAGTTTGATGCCTGCATACACCCTGCTCTTTATGGCAAAATGTATAGCAAATTTTATGGCAACATCGTAGAATGCTCCGGATGGTCTCAAAAATTCAGAAAAAATCAAACGATTTAAAAATGCGACAAAACCCACACCTCAAAATACAATTTTCCGAGATAGGGATTCTCTGGACATTTCAACCCCTATTTTCGCTCCCTTAAGAGTTGAGTGACAGTAACGCCGAGCTTCGAGGATCAACTAGAGCCCAAACGGGACCTATGCACTAAATTTCGTTAATTTTGGTTCATGGTAAATAAGGAAATGGACGCGGACAGCTGCAGGCCTGCGGGGGGGGGGGGGGGGGGGGGGGCTGAGAGGACGAATGGGGCAGTGATGACATATTCCACTTCGAGCCGCTAGGTGCGCTGTGCTCGTGTTGCGCGCTCTGAACCTATCAGATGATTGGACACAAGCAGTGCGGCAAATAAGGCGCGTCAGTCCAAAATCTAAAAAATGGTGGACACGCGGTAATTTTCCCTGACTTCCCTGACCGGTGGCCACCCTTAACTTGAGGCTGACCCCAACAAATTCTTTCGATTATTATCCGTCTTATTAGTGTTATGATCCATTTCTGCCAGAGGGTAATTTTCACCTACTCAAAATGGGGCCTGCGCGTGATTGACTCGAAATGACCAGGGATACGAGTGAAATGGTAGGTAGGTGTTCCGATGAACCGTCCGTTAGCGATTCCAATGTTTATTTGCGTGGAATTCCTACCAAAACCGGTAGGAAAGTGATACTGAAAACAATGGTATTGAACGAGCTACGAGCGGCAGATCCTGCAGCTTGTAGCGTGTTGCCACTCGTGTACGCCCGCTCTAACACGCTTCCAGTGGACGATACCACATATAACTCAATGTAGTTGGATCGGTAGTGCGTGTCGCTCGTTACCGCTTTTGTAGCGCAAAGCGCCGTGCCGCTCGAGTACGCTTCAGTGGATGGCCCCACTAAATCAAAATCCTACTTTGCCCCAATACCTATATGTGATGAATTGTTCTTCAGTGAATGAATCCCCAACCCCAGATGATTCCATGAAAACGCCAGACCACATGGATACTATGAGGCTACTACTGCCACCATCTGTTTTAGGGTCCAGGCACCAAAAAATGAGGGAGGCTTACTGAGAAATTGAAGGTTTAAAGGATTCCAATGCCAAGATTAAGACAAACCAGGATTCTGAATGCAAAAACTGAGTCACAGCAGAGGCTCTTTGGCGTGGAAGCTCGATTATTGCCAACAGTGGGCGGAAAGCGCCCACCAATAGTATAAACATGTGAGGAGATTTCATCCTCATAAATGGTTCTGAAGAGCTAATTGAAGCTCAGGGATTGAGTCAGCAACACAAATCTTCTGAGCATTGGAACGTACCTCACTAGGTATCTGTATCCTAACTATCTGTAGGCACCTATCACTAACAATATTCCACCATCCCACGTTATCAATAACATGAATTGAGCAAGAAATTAATTTTCCTCGCTCTACAAAGCTCATCATGATCAGCGATGTTAAATGCATAACTAAGCAGGTAGCATCATCGTTCTGCCAACTTGACCGTTTCACTGATATATGCCACAATCATAATGTAAGTCTTAAATTACTAAAGCTTGAAACCTAGTCAACAGGTACCTAACCTAGTTAATTCAGAATTCAATAATAGGTCAACCACTGGTGCTCCGTGGTCATCCAAAAACCGAAGCATCATGGTTTTATGAAATGAAAGAGTACCTACATATGCCACGGTAGCAGATCTGTTTATTCCTTGATGTGGTTATTAAAAAACCAGTCACACAGCATGGCTACAAGAGCGAATTTTCAAAGAAATATTCGTGCTGTGTAAAAAGAAGATAGGTATAGCGGAGAAACCATATTTTCGTAAAATTATATACTTTTTTCTTGATGTTAGCTCTACAGATTTTTGACCCTTATAAAATCAAATTTGACCCACTCTTTTTTGAGAAAAATATTTTTTATGTAATCGAAATAGTCCCTGCGTCGTGATTCACCATCCCACACTTCAGGTGAATATTATTTTAGCCCTTAATACCAATTTTTGACACATTCTGTATGAAAAACAACTGAAATGTATTTTTCGGTCTTTAATCACCATTACATACCACTTTAAGTCAGTGATTGTATATCAAATGTTCGCGATTTTGGCCGTTCTTTGAAATTTCTTTTTTTACCCGTAAAAACTCAAATTTTACCCCCTTAGACTTTTTGAAAATTGCTCATCTTCGAACTAATCCTTATGTTTGGCAATACGAACGTTTTGGCTAAATTTGGAATTTTCATCATACAATATATATATATATTTATATATATTTGCTAAAATCTAGGGATGAATTCAGGATGCTCTGAAACCGATTTGCCTATCGAAAATTCTCAAAAATGCATGTTCATGAAAATTTTGGATCCATCGCAATAGCTTCATTTTTTTTGAAAATTCGTCGAGGTCTGAATGACAAAATTCACACTCTAAATTTAAGTAATGACTTCTTATGATTATCTATAGAAAGAAGGAAGGAAGGTAATTATTGAAGAAATGAGGTGTGAACACTTCACTAAGAAAAACTTCGTTGTCTTTTATTATTAATACAGGCACTTACTTTATGGGGTTTAAAATCTACATATTTTTGTTCAAGCTGAATTTTGAGAAGCCGAGTTGATAACGTGGCATTTTGAAATTATTTCCACCCACATGGGATGGACAGCCAAGGTGTTCCTATTCCCTATTACTACATTAAGTAGTCTGGCACGGCTGAACGCTACGTTGATGCGTTGTGGGTCGGTAATAAAATGTGAAACTTTTTTTGATTGACCCCGATTGTTCCTGACAAGTGACATGATTATGATGTCACGTTCCTGTCCTTGGAATTCCTCAACACTGCCCACTTTGGGAGAGTGGAGCTTCAATGAAGTAAGGAGCTCGTAGATCTTGCGGACTTGGAGGGAGTAAGGAGTGATCACACCAATATCATCAGGAGATATGCCTTTGTCGTAAAGGCAGTTGAGGACGTTTAGGACCTGAAGCACTTCCCCATTGTTAAACCAGGAGAAGTTGCCGTCAATTTGGTCTTCCTTGGAATCAACATTGATGAAAACCAAAGAATCCATCTGCGTAGCTAAGCTAAGCCCGTTGAGTTCTATTTTCTTCAGGACTTCAGCTTCACGGCTACCATGGATAGGAATAACCGGTGAAAGGTCACTTTCATAAAATAAAGTCCCAACAAGATCAACTATCTTGGGAAGAGACCTGTAGTTGTACACCAGTCTTGTGGCGAGACGAGGGTTGAAGCCGTGTGTAGACTCGAAAGCGTCAACTCTTTTCTGGTAAAGAAACGTAGATGTCAAGCGGTCTAGGAATGATCTTTGGAGCTGATATTGCTGTGCGAGACGAGAAATTACCAAGGGACCAAGTTGCATAGGATCACCAGCAAGGACCAGCTGAGTAGTTTCAGGGTCTATCAAAGCAACTGGAAGCAGCGTTTCAGGCTCTTGACACTGACCAGCTTCATCTATGATCACATGAGAGAAAAACCCTTTATTCAAGCCAGCTGAATTCAGGATTGATAGTGTGGATAAAGTACCTATTGTGATTCTGTGTTTTCCCAAATCGTTCAAATACACGGTTGGCGTTTGTTCCTTGTCATCCGGAATGAGGGAGTCTGAGGATGGGTCTCCCATATTCGGCACGAATGCAATATCCATCAGCTGCATAGCAATGTTGCCTTGGCTATACGCATTATAACTGCTCAGTCTAATCATGTGATCTTTTTCTAGAACTCCAAAACCCAACAATCGAGACCCCAGTGTATCCACTGCACTGTTTGTCGGAGCTGCAACCAAAATTCGACACTTAGGATCACTCTTATACACCTGGAGGATGAGTTCAATAACTGTCATAGTTTTCCCTGTTCCTGGTGGTCCATATATTACATACGGATATGGCAGGTTCTTTTTAGCCATTATGTGTTTGACAGCATTCTTTTGTTCATTGTTGAGTTGCGTGTTGATCAAACGAAATGAGTCGTCCTCTAAACCGCTTCTTTCCATTTCTGGGGTCTCGTCAAATGATACAGAAGGAAAAAGCCATTCTACCCCAACATTTTTTAAAACTAGGTCAATTGCCTGATGCCTCCGTTTGAAGGGCGTCCGATTCATTTTGAATAGTAAATTATAAATTGCACCATCCTTCATCGAGTCTTCAAATACACTGTTGAATCGACAAAATAATTGAGAGTGTGATATTTCCCAGATCTTTCCTTCATAGGCTTTGGAAGGTTCCCACGGCTTGGAAACGATTATGGAATCTCCGCACACTATGGACGAGTATTCACTCTCAGCAGGGAAGCTGAAAACCACGTACCCTCTAAGGCGGTAGAGATGATCTTTGGTCTGAAGCTTTCTATAGCGTTGTTCCTGTGCAAGCTCTTCAAGAAACAGGAGTGTATGCATCCAATCGCTGTAAGTTTCTGTCGACAATCCTTCAGCCAGAGTTGGTTTGACCCGCTGCAAAGCTAGCTGCCATTCAAGCAATCCGTCGTAGTTCTCCACTCCATCAACAACTTCTTGAATAACTTCCGGCATCAAGTACTCTTTCATTGGAACTTTCCGGAAGACAGGCTTTCTTACTCTGGATTGACCAGGAATAAACATTTGGGGCTTGAGTATCTCCTTGATGCCGTCTTTTGTCTCAGAATCTCCCAAGTCTTGTTCCACAGTTTCATATCTAAAAGAAGAATTCAATATCAATGTTCTCCTTTTGAAAAACAAGCGCCATTTGAATTTCACCTCATTCAGTCCATACCTGTCAGCAGTGATTTTGACAGGCCATGTAAGAGTTGTTTGGGGTAAGATCACACGCTCATCTTGCACATCCAAAGTGGCATTCTGAGATTTTCCACTCACAGTCTGGACACCGAGAATCTCACATGGGGCTTTGCCATGATTGGAGAGGCTGAGTTCCACGACTTTGGTCTCACCACGAACAACCTGGAACTTGGGTACAGGAGCAACGACAAAGAAATGACGAGAGTCTGACTCCTTCACTTGGTTGAGTGACAGCCTCTCCGCCCGCCAGTTGAAATTACCATCGTACCTTCCTTCAATCACATTACTAACAATCTGATCTCCCACCTTTGGGACAAACTTATCACAGACATTTTGGTGGAAAACCACATCTTTCCCTATCACCCCTGTCATTGTGGTAGGATTGAATGAGGTGATAACACCGGTAACCAATTTGGGCCTGCTTGGGGTGACCCGTTTAACAATGAAAAACGAATAATCCAGATCAAATGATTCAGGATCATCCTTTTCTTTAGGATAGTCCCCTTTCAGAACAACGTGATCGTGTAAGTTAGGTAGGAACTCTGACCTCACTTTAGTAAGGTCAAATTTAATGCCTTTATTGATCTCAAACTGATTCCCATCTACCTTGGTAATGGTACCAGTAACTTCTTTAAAAACGAAATGCTCTTTCTCCACCAACAGCATCACATCTTTAATGACAAAGTTATTTTTGGGGGTTTTGTATACTTTGTAAGACACCCTTTCACCAACAGAAAATCTGTCGTTGATTTCCAATTGGTAAACCCACTTGTGGTCCAGTTCGATGGCGTTGTTGCTCAACTGAGTGACGAAACCTGTGTGCTCTTTGAAAACTCGGACTTCGTCTCTCAGCTTGTCCTGAAGCCTCCTAAGTAGCTCTGCTTCCTCTTCTGTTGTCACATGCATATTGGAGACAAGCCCTATGTACTCCAATGGGGCCCTGACGATGGATGAGATTGCAGACAACATACTTGAACGACCTGAAACGAATTCCACAAATAATGTACTCTGAGTTACAGAAGCGAGGTAAATTGTAGTTGTGTCAACTAGCGGCTGTTCGACCCTTCCACTGGCACCAACAGCTTGGCTCCGAATTTTTATGTCTGACCACGCTCACAACAATCGAAAAATGACCAAAAAGAGCTGAAATTTATTTATTTATTTATTTTTAGAAATATACGGGCAACGCCCAATTACAAAGAGAAAACAGAATAAAAAACACAGCCTCGTACAGAGTACACAAAAGGGAAATAAACAATATATATACAAAAATAAATATATAAACATATATATAAACATAAATATACAAAAGGGAAATAAATAAAAGAGAAGTAATCAAAAAACTATAAAAAATAAATGTGTACGTAAAAAAAAACAAAGAAATAAAAATAAAAATAAATAAAACGAAAAAATAAATAAAGGGTACGTGCGGGCAAGTGTCTTAATAGCCCCATATACGATTTCTTTCTTCTGATAATAATATACAAACAAGATTCCCTAGAAATGTGACTACCTTAAAAAATATAAAAGAGCTGAAATGTTATGGGTAGGTGCTGGTTGGAAACGAGGGTCCCTGAACTTTCATCTGCGCATGTACTTACCCACGCGCTTTCCTTGAAACGCCCATTACTACAAGGAAAACACAGCAAATTTACAAAAGGTTCATTATTTTCCGTATGCCCCTGCTGTCCTTCTGTGTAGATCACTTAATGAGGAGTACACATGACTTCTGTTTATACTACTTCCCATTAGCGAATTTTCGAAGAAAAGGAAGCTATTTTAAATTAAATTAGATTCCATTCTAAGATTTGAGACCAACAGGATCAATCTTTTTTTTCTATGAGCTTTCAAAGTATGGGCAACAAGTTACGTCACTGCACCCCTCCAACCTGGGCAGGACCCCCTTCTTATTGTGACGTAAAAAATGACCTACTACTTCGGGGTCTTATGCTAATAGAATGAGGAGTATCCATGACTTCTGCTTATATTTTTGAATGAAAGTAGGTTCCATTCTAAGAATTTTGAGACCAACCACACTCTCCTACGATAAATAGTTTTCTCTATGAGCTTTCAAAGTTTCTGCAACAAGTGACGTCACATCACTTGTTACCAGAGGAAAGTGCCTAATACTGCGTAAGGACAGACATTTTGGTTTATTATTTTCGGTAATGAACTTTTGGAATAGAGCATGAAAAAACTTTTAACCCCCTTAAAATGTTATAATTCCTGTTTCGAGGTTACACAGAATCCGAAAATGGAACGTCTGTCCGACCACCGTAATTCGTTTTCTTCTTAGCTCGTATGAAATTTGGTTTGTGGGTCCGATCAGGGATCTAGTTGGTCGGAGCTCGGCGTTACTGCCTGTCTTTTCTAAGGGGTGAAAAATAAGGACTGAAAGAAAACATTCCCTTTACATGGAAGGGCAAGTATGTTTTTTTTAAACGTTATTAAATAGATCTCGAACTTGTGGATTTTATAAGACCATACGGTGCATTGTATGTCCAGCCGTTCGTTCACAGTAAAGCAGGTTTCACATGGAGTGCGGAAACACCTAATGCGGACTGCTCCCTCTTTACCAACAACCGTGCTTTACAAAGTCGGCATTACGCGTTTCCGCACTCCATGTGAAACCTACTTAAGGTCCTCAAGTTTGCACCAAAAAAGCTTCGCCAACATTAGTGTGAAGGAAACGGTATATACATTGTGACAGAGTGTAAGTGGGGGTGGACCCTCGAGATTCCCCCTCCTAGACCAGCGAGATTATCACTGGTTAAGAAGGTATATCGATTAGGCTTCCGCTCACCGACCCCGTCTCCACCGGAAGAAAAAATGTATCGAGAACAGCCACAATGTTACAACATCCAGCCCAGATACCGGAGTAGTGGAAATCCATAGCAAAAAACTAGGGGATAAAAATAAAAATAGTCTATTTCCACGCAAACTAGCAAACTGTAGACAGGTTTCTAGAATTCTATTGTGTACTGACGATGGTGTAACAACCGAAACCGGTCCACAGTTTGCTAGTTTACGTGGAAATAGACTATTTTTATTTTTGTCCTGTAGTTTTTTTCAACACCTCATTATAAAAAAGCATGGCTGTGTGGAGTTAGTTACTCCATGATATTATTGCATTTGAATAATGACGGTTATTTTTGATTTTGTTGATAGGTTTTTGAAACTATAACATGCATAACAACAAATAATTATAGACAGAATTCTTGAATCCACGCCATAAAATTGTAGGTTTAACTTTTGTTTTCATGCTCGATTCGAAAGCTTCATCAGGTATTAAGAGAATAATAAACCATATTAAGAATAATAAACCAAAATGCCAAAGAGCTGAGATCTGTAGAATTTACGTGAGGGTTTGTGTCCAGATAGGCCCACATAAAAATGTCATTAAATTGCAACAGTAACTTTCTTCTGCACATGCGTAAACGTATTTTTCATGAAACCTCCATAACTACCAGAAAACATCCCGTAGAGAAATTCATGCATTACAGTGGACGTCCCTTATATATGAGTAACTGATCTATGATGACGATCAATTTCTTGTGCAATTTAATTACCGAATTTCGTGACTAGAGACGCAATATGAACAGCTTACGCACATGTCTGACTACCTTTATTAGAGTAGATGATGATATCATCATAACAATGCCCCAAGAATATCGTGAATAAATTGACTGACTGAAAAGATTAGGTTGCTACCGACCTATTATTTCTTATATACCTACGTCGTATGGCAGCTTCAAAAGTTGAGAATACGGGCAGCTGACACAAGATCTGCAGAAAATCCTGCGCTCCCCCTCTCCCCGCCACAACAGAAAGAAACTTCGAAACTCCAGCGATGTAGTGCACAACTAGACTGAATTCTGCATCGAACAAAAAAAGCAACACGTAAATCGGTTGAGAATTAAACCTGGGCAGCATACACAAGATTTTGCCGAAATTTATGGTTTTTTCGCGGATTTGGATTCAGGAAGGTATGAAACGGATTTGAATGTGGTTCTTTTCATTCTCTTCTGAGTATGAAATTCTCTTCTGACCAGATCAAATACATGAGGACGTCTCTTACAACTGAGGGACGTCCTAAAAATGGTCGAAAGGCACTGTAATTTGGAGGGTATGTGTGGGTTGGAAACTAGATGGACCCATATGAGTAATAGAAATCAAGTCTCTACAACATCTGTGCATGCACTCCATTACACAGCGCCATTCCACCATTTTCAGGTGGTTATGAAGGTTTGAAAGAAAATACGTTAACTAATCTGCAGACAAACATAGGGACCCGATTTTGATTAACCTAATGGGACCATGTAGTTGTCAAACCGCACATACCCCTAAAATCAAGCTATTTTCGCCCTTTTTGACGAGTAGTCATGGGTGCTAGAAGGATATCCCTTTGCACATACTTCTCATAGGGTAATTCAACTTGGAACCTGCAAACACCGGGTTTCGAAAAATAAATTATTGTAATTTCATAAACGAATGGACAGGGGAAGGGTTCCACAACAATACAGTGACTCAAACAGAAGGGACCTACTCATAACTCATCTAGCGTCTGCCACTGGAACTGCAAAAGTTTTTCCTCGCCTTGCCACGGCCACCTATCCCACTTTCTTCATATTATGGTTTTTATGAACAATTAAGCAAGTAAATATTTTGCCTGGTTTCAGGTTGTCCTCTGTTAAGTTGATGGGTGCAGAATCAAGATCGTTCGTAGTTTTTTTAAACACATTTTGGTCAGGCTGCTTTTTTCTTAGTCGGTATTTTCTTACGCTGCTCGAATCTGATGATCCTAATGGTTTCGGGGGAGGAAGATCTAACTTGCAATATCCAACAATCGTAATTTCAATGGGTAATGTCACAAAAAAAGCGACTGGGGGGGGGGGGGACAAATTCTCATCGGGCCCCTCCCCACACCAATTTTGTAATTTATAAACAGGAGTACTGGACATACTGTTCTACCCTTATTTATTGAGGAAGTAACTGAGCTCATTTATAAAAGGGAAATGTTTAGTTTGCACAATAACCGTACAAATAGGGCCCCCTTCTCTGGTCGGCCCTGTATCAAATCGGTTCTATTTTAGTAACATAGGTGAAGGCCCAACCAGTAACAATGGGGTATAGGCATGGGTAACAAAAGCGTTTTATATTATTTTTTAATGAAACTAGATTCCATTCTGAGAACTTTGACACCAACCGCACTGTCCTATGATTGATCCTTTCAACCAATTCTGACGTCACAGTGGGGCAGGGGTGCCCCGTCCTGGCGAGAGGGTGCAATGACTTCAAAACTGGTTGAAACTTTGAAAACCCGTAGGAAAAGGACTATTTATCCTAGGGCAGTGCGGTTGGTGTCAAAATTCTCAGGATGGATTCTATTTTCATTTGAAAAAATAAATAGCGCACATACCCAGTTCCCAGGGGTACTACCCAGTCGTTTATCCTCAAAGTAGTTACACTCTATCAGCCTATCAATCGGGATGATGATCAAATCACGGATCCTATTATATTTCAATGATAGTTCCAGATAACCCACGCACATACCCCATTGTTACTGATTGGACCTTCACTAATCTTTCTAAAATAGAACCGATTTGATATTAAGGAGTGTTAAAGGTGGAGGAATACTTGATTAGTGTATACTGAAAACAAACCTGTGCTATACGACGTTACCATACCTTCCGGAGGAGTCCGTCGTCACTATAAGCCTATAGCTGGTTGAGTACTGGAGGCGAGAGCTTTCGATGTAAGGATATAATCAGGCCTCAACCAACTAGTGACGAAGGACTCCTCCAGAAGCTATGGTAAAATTACTTCTTACACTAGCGGAAATAACCCTTTAGATTTAATACTTGTGCTATGCAAGTTTGCAATTAATTCCAGTGTTGTTGCGCACGTGCGTACTTATGTTTTAGAAATCACCCCCCCCCCCCCCCCCCCGCGTTCTTTGTGAAATTACCTATTGAAATTCCGAAGGTTGTAGACCGCAAGTTGGATGACCCCCCCCCACCCCCCCCCCCCAGATTCGAGTAGCGGGGATGAACCCAACAACCAAACAAACAAATACGCATAAAGAGAAAATTGGTTTAAAAAACTACAAACGATCTTGATTCTGCACCCATCAACGTAATAAAGGTCAACATGAACGTACTTTGTACCAAGCAAAACATTTACTTGCTTAATATAATTTGTTCATCAAAACGATATGAAGAAAGTGGCATAGGAGGCTATGGCGCAGTAAGGAAAAACGTTTGCAGTTCCAATGGCAGACGCTGGCGAGTTATAAGTAGGTCCCTAATGTTTGAGTCACTTTACTGTTCCGGAACCGCAAAGCCCCCATTAATTTATGAACTTGTAATATGCTCTTTTTTGCGAGGAAATTGCGTTTTACTGCGAAAAACGTAGATTTTCTGGCAAAATCAAGGCTTCTAGCCTACACATTGACCCTAGGTTCTTGGTTGGTTGGAACAGTGGGCACTAATGGGTACAATAACCATCACCTTGATTCATCGGATTATTTCATTATGTTTTATACTTCAAAACGCCATTACTCGGCAAGGACAGATAGAAAAAAAGAAAAAATACACTGCCAAGGTGATGGCACAGGAGCTTCCTCGTCACAATCAGAGTGACCCATTATAAAAATAGAACAGACTCGGAAGCAAAATGTTAAGATTACATTACATAACATTACATAACGTGAAATATACATATTACATAACATAACATTACATAACATTACATGAAATATACATATGTATAACATTACGTCCATAATACATTACGTCCATTATACATAATTGCGAAAGTTATGCGTGTTTGAAAAATTTCACGTTAGCGCATGCGCAGGGCGAACCGCTGGCTCTATCATGTTGAAATTTATATGGGACCTCAATGGGCCCTACCCGCTTAGTCCCTGAGAATTACATTGAAATTGGGTGAAATCTTTGGTTACTACGGCTGTAACAAGGAAATTGAATCTATTTCGCGCCAGCGCATGCGCAGAGCGCACCGAGGGTCCGATCATGCTGAAATTCATACTGGAACTCACTAGGCCTTGTCCAAACAACCCTTGAAAATTTGAGCGAAATTGAATCAAAATTGTGAAAGTTATGCGTGTTTGTTGAATTTAACGTTAGCGCATGCGCAGGGCGTACCGCTGGATCAATCATGTTGAAATTTATATGGGACCTCAATGGGCCCTACCCGCTTAGTCCCTGAGAATTACATTGAAATTGGGTGAAATCTTTGGTTACTACGGCTGTAACAAGGAAATTGAATCTATTTCGCGCCAGCGCATGCGCAGAGCGCACCGAGGGTCCGATCATGCTGAAATTCATACTGGAACTCACTAGGCCTTGTCCAAACAACCCTTGAAAATTTGAGCGAAATTGAATCAAAATTGTGAAAGTTATGCGTGTTTGTTGAATTTAACGTTAGCGCATGCGCAGGGCGTACCGCTGGATCAATCATGTTGAAATTTGTATGGGACCTCAAGGGGCCTTATCCGCACCATCCCTCAAAATTGAGCTGAATCAATTCAAAATCGTGGAAGTTATGGCTGTAACAAGGAAATGCGGACAGACAGACTCACAGACCGACAGACACGGAACCAAATTTGTTCAGTAGGCTTTGAAACGCAAAATGCAAGTGGAAATTTTGATTTCTGAAGACAAAAATTTTTTGGCTCACGAAAGTGTACACAAGGCTTCCGCTGCTTCGCAGACTCGGAAGCAATAACCGCTGGGAAGCCCTTGTCACATGGGTTTATCATTCTGTTGGATATACCTACAGAAATGTTGGCTGTTCATTTAATGTTTCTTTCATGTGCAATAACTTAAAAAGCTTTTTTTGGTGGTTTCCGCCAATTTTGCCCCCCCCCCCCAAACATGAATTAGGCCCCTACTTTATAACAAATTATCCTTGATCATTGATCTTGATTCACCTGTTTATACTACTTCTAGTGATACTATACAATTTTATGGTGATTTCAGACAATTTCCCAGGTTTTCGATACATTAAAAATGGATTTTGGGAGCCGAACTTTCGTTAAAACCTCAGTTCTTCACTCTTTGGTCAAAATCGACTTCATATTCGGTCTTCAGGCCCTAAAAAACATGGAAAAGGAAGGATACCTCAAAATCTCATTTTGCTAAAACACAAAAAAAAACCGGTTTTTGCACCCATTTTTCACCCATAACACCCCTGGGTATATTCCGATCGGGCTGCAAAGTTTTGGGACAACTAGGGCCCAAATGGAACCTGTGTGCGATAGAACGAGTTTTTTCAAGACCGAAAATGAAGTAGTTATGCATGATACGGTGGACGGACATTGTATTTTTGGAATCTAGCACCTTGAAAAGTAAAAGAAAACATTTTGAGGGGTGTTATCAAATTTTTTGCTGAGCGAATACGTATGTATATTATTCACAGAATAATAAACCAAAAAGACCATATTATTGGAAAGCTGGGATTTTAAGATTTAAGGCACTCAGGGTTACAGTACCCAAACAAGCAGAATAATTATTCAGGTTTACAAAATCAAATATTAAGCCTGCGGAAGGCTTGAGAAGTCAAAAAACCAGGTTTTACCTATTCGGGATTAAAAATAAAAAATTTTAAAATAAAAAGGAGTAGGTAATACCGTTGGAAAACCAAGGCAACTTTTGGGTTACAGCGCAAAGATGACGAGCAGAATTATCCCAGTTTACAAACGTTTGAAAAAACTCAAGATTTGCAAAATTTTACTAATTTCGCGGTGAAGCTCATTTTTCACCAGTTGAATTCACCAACAAATACTTGATTAGGCATTAAGGTAATAGGAAATTCAACGCTATTTCCAGATCAGACATACCTAAGGTGAAAACACGAAAAAAAATCTTAAAAGTAAAAACTTGGTTTTTTGGTTGGAGAAAAAAAAGTTATAGGACAAACTTTGGTAAGTGGAACACCCTAAATACTGGGCTACTTCGGTATGAATTTTTTAATTGTGAATGGCTAGGAACGTAACATATATTAAGGTCCTTCTGCCGACCTGCTTCAGCAAGTCGAAAATCTACAAAAATACATCCCTTCCAAATGAAAAGCACGGAGACGAGGTAACTGTTTGTGCACAGCACACAATTGGTACGACGGCATACCTAGTAGCTACTTCATCAAACGAGTCCCTACCAACTTGGTTAGTAGAGATGTCGCCCAACAATTTGGCCTAAAAATGGATCTCCTAGCACAGCTCGTTCTTATTTTTTTCAAGCAATCTTGTTGTACCCGAGGGGCTTATCGATGCGAATGTAGATGCAAGCAAAATGAGCGAGCGGCCTAATATCCTGCTCGAACTTACCGGTTTTGAAAAATCAATGTGTTTACCAATTGTACGTTCACATTTGCCGCACAGGGTTAAAAAAAAACAGAAACAAAGAGGTAAAGGGAAATATCACATCATTACAGATCTCAAGAAACATAACCACACGATGAACATGGCTAGATGGCTACTGCCCAGCCGCTACCCGCTACAGAGTACAGAAACAAATTGAACATAGATTGTCGATGCTCGACGGTTTCATCGCTATCTGCGGTCAGTCTCTGGAACTAACCTATCTTCTGCTCTTCAGTATCCCGCCAAATTCGAACGCTCGAAGGGTTCGTTCGCCTGGTTCAGAAATTCCCAAGAATATTGTTATAGGTTTTTCCGACAGTGTGTCCAACGACTTCTCGTTATCTCAAAATGTTTTTCTCTTGTCCTTTGATACATTCTAAATCTAGGTACTGATTTAATACCTATTTTTTCTAAATATTGGGATAATAATATAATAATTTAATAATATTATACTAATTAGCAATATAATAAGAGCTAAAGCGATTTTTTTAAATTTTCTCGCGTTTTTGGTAAAACTGGAGATGGTCACCAAACCACCTCTGTGGACCACTGTAAACATTGAGACCCGTAGAACACCGGTAGATTTTTGGCTCAGTGAACGAGAGCATATATTTAAAAATGAAGATTAGGGCCACCGGAGGTCTTTAAAACCACTCAATTTCTGTGTACCCCGCTATTATAGGTGGTATAGTTGGTAACAGCAGGTCTGAGACATCCGCCATCAAGTTCCCCATCAGCTTTGTTGTTCAGCCTTGGTTGAATTTTCTAGTAGGAAAAAAATTAATTTCGCTCAAATCTTCCTGTTTTGTGAAGTGCAAACATGATGCTCATAATGTGCAATGTACTTCAACTTACTGTTCGAGCGAATGGCAACAGGGAGTTGTTTGGCCTGCCCTAGATCGTAAATCATTAAAGTGAGAGGTAACAGGAAAACCTTCAGAAAAAATCGAGCAAAGCAGGGGACTATCATCCCCTTGGAACCATGAAAACGATAAGTTGTATGGTAGATACCCCTCATCAAAAAATAAATACATACACGAAAAAAGGATGTGGGCTGAGCGATGAGAGATTGGTTAGCAGGGATTCCTCCCTGTGGTGACTATTTTCCAACTGAGGATTCTGTAGGTAATACTGTAGATTCACTAATTTCCCAGTAATTCTAGATGCTGCCATTTGCCTAGGAGTTCTATCTCAAAAAACAAATGTGATCTAAGGATTTCTTCTTACTAGCAGGCATTCGAGTTTCTACTAATGTTTCCAAAGGCAAAAAATTTATGTGGTGATATTTTCTTTCTGATGACCTTCTTTATAAGCCTTGATGTCAAAAAATTACATGCTTCATGGGCTTTTTAGGCGCTTCAGCTTGAAGAAATTGCACCCGAGCACTAGATAATTCACTAGGTATACATAAATCTTCTCCTGCCAGAGTTGAGATGTTACTTACATTGGCCCCTGGATTGAGCACATTAGGGTCGATCCCTTCACAAATACGAATTTTTGGTTCATAGCACAGCAGGTCGGTATCCAATAGCGTTTTAATATAATTAGGAAACTGATTTATCCTGTGTTCACAGCAAATAAATCGACTACTGCAATATAATTCCAATCCAAAGAGAAGAACGAGACGAGTGTACAGCTCCCACAAATGCACAATGGGACAAGTAAATTAGGCCCTGGTGAAACAGACCAACAGAGTCATCAATGCTACCAGGATAACAAGCCCCATGTCCACCACTGTCGGCATGAAGAGTGCTTTTTCAGGGCATCCTAAAGAATAACAACAACAACAACAAGCTGAAGCTTATTACATGGAATAAAGGGAGACTCCGTTTATTCCATGCTTATTAGTTCTGGTTTAAGTCACTTGACACGTCCCCAACAGAAACACTTTAAATAATATTAATCTAGGACTAGGATCCTAGAATCTAGGACTAGGAATACATAATTATGTTGATTTCACAGTGATTGTAGGCTAGAATAAGCCAGGCACCTGAAAAACATGGGGTGCTACACTTAGTTACCTGGCCAAATTGTTAGGCCGCGCTAGCGTCGCCGACCTGAGTCGATATGGTTTATACCTACAATAAAATTCACCGTAAACATTGAGATGCATAGAACTGAAATTGACTTCTAGTTTTTTGTCTCCTTTTTTTTACAAATTATTTTTGATCATTGATAGTGCCATGTAATTGTCTTGATTCACCTGTTGATAATACTTCTAGTGTTACAAACTGAAGGTTTTTTTGAGGTTTTAAGTGTACATCAGCTTGTGAGGTAGGTACCGTTTTTTACGTTTTTTTTTAGGGCGAAAAGGCCGAATATGAAGTCGATTTTGACCAAAAGCGAAGAATTGAGGGTGCAAATTCATATTCGGTCTTCTCGCCCTAAAAAACATAGAAAACGGTGGTACCTACCTCACAAGCTCATGTTCACTAAAACGTCAAAAAATCTTGAGTAACTCTATTTTTACACCCAGAAACGCGGGAAAACCATTTATCTAACTATTGGTTACCGTCTATTACCTACTTCTGTCTGGTCGTGCTGTTTCCTCAAACGTAACTTAATTATCTTATACCTATCTTATCTTATTGGAATCTACGATCCTTGAAACGTAAAAGAAAACGCTGCAAATCCCTACACAACGGTTTATTATTTTGTACAGAACACTCTCCTGTTACAGATCACAGCTCTCTATATCGATAACCCTTCTATATTATATAATACTAGCCTGACCGCTCGCTTCGCTCGCTATCCGAGATTCGCTGTACGCAGTATCGTGGAACCAACAAACGACGGAAAAATCCCATAGCCTACCTGGTATTTGTGCCCAATTTTATCAAAATCCGTCAAGCCATTCAGGAGTTGACCATGGTCGACCATATTTCCGCTATGGTCAGGGAATTAAAAATGCGCCTACGTTCAACTTGGGAGGCTACCGGATATTGGTGCCAAATTTGGTCGATATCCGTTGAGCAATTCGGGATTCGACCATGGAGGGGCCCATGGATGCGCTATGGTCGACCGCGGGGGTAGTCCGAAGGGTCGATCGTAGATAGAATTTCACGTAGATTACGAATACGCGATAAAAAATAGGGGTTACCATTTCAATTAACGAAGTTGACCATGGTCGACCATAGTTCCGCTATGGTCAGGGAATTAAAAAGGCGACGTTGCACAACTTGGGAGCCTACTGGATATTCGTGCCAAATTTGGTCGATATCCGTCAAGCCATTCAGGAGTTGACCATGGTCGACCATATTTCCGCTATGGTCAGGGAATCAAAAATGCGCCTACGTTCAACTTGGGAGGCTACCGGATATTGGTGCCAAATTTGGTCGATATCCGTCGAGCCGTTCGGCCGTGAAAAGCAATTCGGGATTCGACCATGGAGGGGCCCATGGACGCGCTATGGTTGACCGCGGGGGTAGTCCGAAGGGTCGATCGTACATAGAATTTCACGTAGATTACGAATAGGCGATAAAAAATAGGGGTTACCGATCAAATAACGAAGTTGACCATGGTCGACCATAGTTTCGCTATGGTGAGGGAATTAAAAATGCGACGTTGCACAACTTGGGAGCCTACTGGGTATTCGTGCCAAATTTGGTCGATATCCGTCGAGCCGTTTGGCCGTGCATAGAATCACAGACACACACACAGACAGAGATCCGTTTTTATAATATAGTAGGGATGTACACACACGCACACATAATATATTAGTTATAACAACAGAGGAATATGATTATGGATAGGCTTATTAGTTTCCACCGGTGGAGGTTACAAGTAGGGATGAAAAATCGAAGGCCAATAATCGATTATGACATCGGTTTCACAATCGACAAACCAAAATCGATTAAATCGAATAATTGGTTCTAAAACATCGATTTTCAACAATAATCGATTATTTAAATTTTAACATAAAAAAAATCCATGGGAAATTTTATTTTTAGTGCTTAAATCGGAAAAATTGATTGTAGCTTTTTGTAAATGATAAAAATAATAATAGTAAAAAAGATAAGTAGCTGGGTTCAATCACTCAAGTAGGTAAGTACAAGTATACGAGACAAAAAATGAAGACGTTCAATAAAAAAGTACTGCAAATTACAAAAAAGGTATATTATACTACAATGCAAAACTGATGGGACTTGATAAAACTGTAATTTATTAAATATCCACCTATGTAAGATAGGCAATTGTTGATGAAATTTTACAAAACTACTGGCTGGAAACAAAAGGACCAAGTTTTGGGGTCCAATAATCGATTTCTCGATTTTAATCGACGCGTTTAATCGATTTCAAAATAATCGAAAATCGGTGGTGAATAATCGATTTTTCGATTTAATCGATAATCGATTTTCATCCCTAGTTACAAGGGGTGCATGATAAATTTGCTTATGACAAATATTTCTGCTTGATAACAATGGAAGTTGTAAGACATGGACTATTATTTGTACGCACTTTGGGTTGCTATTGGAGGTGTCGCTTCGGCACCACACATACCTACAGCTTGTTATGCAGTTTAATATCCCCTCATTCCAACCCAATTACGAATGGTAATGCATTATTTTGGTGCCCCCTGTTTTCGTAATTTGTTGTAACTTATTTGTTAGGTACTTTCGTGTAACTTTGCAGCTACAGGGTGGATAGGCTTATTTTACTGACAAGTAGGTATGTACCTAATTGCCGCGGTTCTCGACTAACAAACGTGTGTGTAATATCTGTGTAGATTCCTAGGTAGGTGCCTACCTGCTACAGCTTTAAAAAAATCGTGTATTTCATGTTACAGTGAGTTGCTGACGCCTGATAATCCAAGGTGGGTCGGATGTTGGTGGTTGGGCTTCGTCATATTCGGCGTACTGTTTTATCCTTTGGGAGCATTCGTTTTAGGCTTTCCGAAAGTTTTACCTGGTGAGCTACGCCGCGTTTGTATCTGATAAAAACCTAATTGTGATAATTTAGCTAGGTTACACAAAATGTATGCAATATTTAGGTAGGTACCTATCTAGCGAAAGTGATACCTAGGTAGGTACCTATTGCAATCTTTCAATAGACGAGAGTTTTGATGAAAGTTTTAAAGATGCCTTATTGCCTCTCCAAGTCAGTTTCCAGGAGACTTTGAGAATTGAACTTGGATATGTTAGGACAGTGAAAAATAAGCATATCTTCTGAACGGGCTTAGGATTATATGGATAATTCTGACAGAAAGTGTTCTTTTTGTGCATACAGGAGATAAATCAGGAAAGAACAGCTATAGGCTTCTGATTCTTTTTTAGGACGTCACACAGAATTTCACGTATGTGATCCGGTCAGAAGAGGATAACACTGAACCGAGAATGAAAAGAACCACATTCAAATCCGTTTCAGACCATCCTGAATCCAACTCTATGACAAAAAAACAATAGGTGTTGTCTGTGTGTGGCAGAATATTGTGTGCGCTGCCGGCCGCAATTCTCAACCGATTTGTGTGATTCTTTTTTTTCGATGCAGGAAGCTGTCTACTTGTGTCCTATGTCACCGGAATTTCGAAATTTACTTCTAGAAGGAGGGAAGGGGGTCAGTGCTGAAAAAACGTGGGTTTTTCGGCTAAATCTTGTGTGCACTGCCCACGGCTTAATTCTGAACTGATTGACGTGGTTCTTTTCATTTCTGACGCAGAAATCTGTCTAGTTGTGCACTACATCGCCGGAATTCGGAAATTTATTTCTAGAGGGGGGAAAGTGGGGTCAATGCCGAAAAACGTGGGTTTTCGACAAAATCTTGTGTGCGCTGCCCAGGGCTTGATTCTCAACCGATTTACGTGTTTATAATTTTTTTTGTTCGACGCAGAATTCAGTCTAGTTGTGCACTGCGTCGCCGGAATTTCAAAATTTATTTACGTAAGCTGTTCATATCGCGTCGCGTTACTAGTCGCGAAATTAGTTAATTAAATTGCAGAAGAATTCATCATCATCATAGATCAGTCATATATACTTCCTCACATATATACGTCCAGACGATTTACAGTGAGTGACAGTGGGTATAGATATACCCACATAAGGGACGTCTACTGTAATTCATGCATTACTCTACGGGATATTTTATATTGTTGAGGTTAAGTTCATGTACAAGATCACAGTCAATGAACCACCCCTAACCATCACTCCAACCTTTTTTGTTTTTAACGCAAAACAGCCGATTTCTCCGGCTGTATCCTCAGGCAAACTTGAATTTTAAAATTGTTGAAAAAGTGCTGTCCAATTATTAAATCAAATTTGGACATAGATTATGTTTACTAATCTATCGTCCTTCAGTATACCAGTGTCATTATTTAGATCTGTTCGCTTCATTGGCTGCAACCATCAAAATAGTTGTGTATCCTCCGTTTGGCCTCATTAATTTGGCCCTTCGGATTCCATGCTCCAGTTATGGAAGAGAGAGTTTTTTGAAGCGGTCAGAGTCACAGTTGGGATCACTGGGAACACCTAGAACTTATCCTCCATCTTGACAGTTCAGTTCAGTTCAGTTGACTTTGTGACCTTGTGTGAGGTGAGGGATTCAACAATCCTGCGAGTATTTTTATTGCTGCTCATGCATCTGGCCACTGGCTTCACTAGTCACTAATCTATTAATTATTTATAGCATATACGGGCAAACCCATTTGAACAGGCATACAAAGAAAAAAATACACAAATATTTGATTAAATAATAGGTACAAATGGAGATGGTAGGTACCAAAGATAAAAGAGGGCCAAGTTATAGGAGCGCGTTACAAAAGGCTAGATGAGATTAAACTTATAAAATACTAAACATCTGGTGAAATATAATGTCAACTAACATGAAGTAAACAGTGGAAATCCAATTTTACATTAGTATTCAATAAGTAACCCAAGTAATCAACTTACTAAGTAATAGATTGAAAGTGTTTAAATTAAGGAATACAAAACTGACCAGAAACTATTTATTATGTTGTGCGATCACAGATTTAAAGGTACCTACGGAGGGATGAGGAATACTCGTTGAATGTTCATTTGCATCATGTCCATACTATCTGGCCATAGTTTTATTATTTTCAAGCTACGTTAATCATGATATTATTTTGAATCGAAGTGATAATCTCATTCATCTGGTTCTCATGAATATGGCATTTTGTAAAAGTTTGTACATAGCAAAAAAGGTGTAAACAGCGTTGTATCGCTGCTGCTTTCAGGACTTCATTCAGACACTACAGAACAATTTGGTAACAATTATCAACATTTGGCTTGTTTTCAGACCATGAAAATGTCATGAAAAAAGTCAACTTCCTGTGAGAATAACCCATATAAGTACCCTGCCAATGTCTGTTACAGATACGTGTGCAATAATCATAATTACAATTTATTAAGCTTGCAACACGTGTATGTAACAGGTAATTTATCATAACGTAGGTAGCATTCTAGGTAACATACCTTGCGACCTAGCAGTCTGTTTTTATTCATTAGATTTCCATACCTACTTCAGGCACGAAAGAGCTAATCGAACTGAAGAAAATGAAATCGAGAGAAGACTACACGGCAACTGGGACGGTCCAAGTACCCGAAATCAAGAGTTTCAAGAGCCTTCCAAACCTCCTCTGGTTCGTCGTGCAAAACTTGAGGTTCGACCTCATCACCGTCGCCGGAACTTGTGAACTGTTTCTGCTCCAAGCGCTCGGAACGCATTTCCCCAAATTACTCCAGCAACAGTTCAATCTCGAGCCTCTCATGGTGTCCATTTGCCTGGGTTGAGTATTATTCTGCTAACAGCCATTATAAGTTGTCGTGATATCACTCCATGTATATAGTAAAGATTTCACAAATAAACTCGTGGGTGAAGTGGCAGACGTGGGCAGGCAGCTCGAGAAAGCTGGAAGGGTCTAGTTGGAAGGGATCCCCACCATCCTCCGCTCTCGCGGAAGGAAGGATGGAGGGAGCATAGTCCCTGGACTATAAAAACTCGCCTCCTTCGCCTTCTACTTCATTCTGCGCTCTCCTTAAGTCGCCGACTTATCTCTCTCTCTCCTCGCTCACTCCTCCTCTCTTATAAAAGATCCCAGACTGGTATATCCACTGGGCATGTCCAAAAAGAACCCAGACTGGTATATCCACTGGGCATGTCCAAAAAGAACCCAGACTGGTATACTCCACTGGGCACTACCTATGCCTTCTCATCCTTTCTAATCTCAAACCACAACATAAGTTATAGGCATGGTGGTAAAATCTGCCAGTAAAATAGAATTCGTTTATCTTTAGAAATGAGTGTGAAGTACTAGGTAGTTACCTTTTACTAGTTTGCGGCACATACCAATCCCAGGCCTCTCTCATAATATAATTACACACTAGCTAGGTACTAAAAAAATTGAACAAAAGATCGATAAGCAGTGACCGTACCTACCTACAGGACGTATAGATGGATCCCAAGCAGCAGTAATTGCATAACTGCATACTTGAGGGACTAAACGTCTGAACCTAAATTCGCCCCTGACCAAGTTCTCCGGATAAATATTTTTTCATGTAGCCAGGTTCCAAGCAGAGCTGTTTGAAAATAGCCATCTTTCGATGATCGAGAGATTAAATTCACAAAATCAGGTTACATTAAAGGAGGGTCTGTATCATTGATTGGCTGGTCGAGCATAGAGGCGGACAGAAACATAATAATCTCTATATATTATAAAAACGAATCTCTGTGAGTCTGTGTGTCTGTCTGTCTTCCCACGGCCTAACTGCTCGACGGACATCGACCAAATTTGGCACGAATATCCAGTAGGCTCCCAAGTTGTGCAACGTCGCATTCTTAATTCCCTCACCATAGCGGAACTATGGTCGACCATGGTCAACTTCGTTAATTGAAATGGTAACCCCTATTTTTTATCGCGTATTCGTAATCTACGTGAAATTCTATCTACGATCGACCCTTCGGACTACCCCCGCGGTCGACCATAGCGCATCCATGGGCCCCTCCATGGTCGAATCCCGAATTGCTCAACGGATATCGACCAAATTTGGCACCAATATCCGGTAGCCTCCCAAGTTGAACGTAGGCGCATTTTTAATTCCCTGACCATAGCGGAAATATGGTCGACCATGGTCAACTCCTGAATGGCTTGACGGATTTTGATAAAATTGGGCACAAATACCAGGTAGGCTATGGGATTTTTCCGTCGTTTGTTGGTTCCACGATACTGCGTACAGCGAATCTCGGATAGCGAGCGAAGCGAGCGGTCAGGCTAGTATATATATATTTGCTACCAGGTACTGTGACTGTCCCGCCATGCCTCATTGGACTGTGTATCGGAGGCTACATAATGCGAGCATACCAACTCGAGCTGAAAGCCAGCCTTTTCTTCTGCGCCAGCCTGGGAGCCATTGGAACGGTGATCATCTCAGGAATAATGCTGCACTGCCCAAACAAGGATTTTGATGGTTTTCGAATGGAGAGTCGAACTAACGAGCCTTCGGACACGTGAGATGATCATTGATGGTCTTGGATTAATATAACTGTAATGCCATGCCAACAGTTCCAGTAATGTTGCACAACCAGTTTAGTGAATTTTCAAAATTGGTGACTTGGCTTTTGTTATATCTTGGATATAATTTATAATGAAAAGCTGCACACTTGTTAACTTCAACAATTTCACCTCAAGAAATAGGGAAGAAGCCAATTTATATTGATGATAATACGTGAATTTAATCACTGCAGCCCTTAAAACATATTTTCCCCTATAATCAATGCCCATTTCCTTGACCAAAACACCACCACAAAAATAGCACTAGCATTACATGTACTTGACGTGCCTATACATAAAAGATATTTTTCAAAATTTCTGTTAAAACAATTAAATAATTATACTAAAGATCATTATTTAATAAATTCATTAGGTATTAAATTAATCTAATTTAAAATTTAATATATGGCTTACGTGCATTAAATTAATTTTTTCGTACTGTAAAAGGACGAATCTTTCTGGGGGTTTCACCTCCCTCTTGGATCTAAGGGTTTTAGGCCCTGGGATGCTATTTGTTTAGGACTGTGAGGTTTATTATGTCCCCCTTAATTTATTATGACGAGGTGGATGAGGAGTATCCATGACTTCTGTTTATATTACATTCCCATTTTTAAATGAAATTATGTTCCACTGTAAGAATTTTGAGACCAACCGCGAACTGTCCTACTATGAATAGTTCTTTTTCTATGAGATTTCAAAGTTTCGGCAACAAGTGACGTCATTGCATTCCTCTCTCCTGGGCGGGATCCCCTTGCTCAGTGTGACGTCACTCTGCCGAAATTTCGAAAGCTCATAGAAAAAGAACCGAGCCATAAGAAGCCATAAGACTTGATTAAATTAGGTAGTCACCTACTTTAATTAATTAATTAATTAATTAACATTATCCGCCATGGAAGTAAGTAATTAAGTAGGTGCCTAAGTATATATTGATAATATATTATATTATTAATATTCTTACTATTAATGAATATAATATAACTATTAATAAGTACATATATACATAAATATAATACATTTTATTGATCATAATATTTAATTTATTAATATTGTATGTTAATTTATTTATTTGTAATGGAATAAAAACGAAAAACCAAATGTTGACAATCCACTGAAAAACATACAGCAGCTGGTCATAAGTCTGGTCGAAGTAAAAGCCCCTCAAAAGTTTGGGAATAAATTCGTATTTTATTAGGTACTACATACCTACTGGATAGATTGTAAATAAAATAAAATTGCGTCTCCGGTCAACTGACAGGTACCTCGACCAAGACTGCAACAAGGACTGCCATTGTGACAAAACGCTCTTCAATCCTATTTGCGGATTTAATAACATCACTTACTACTCTGCCTGCTTTGCTGGCTGTGAAACAGAAACAATGTATGGTAATAAAAAAGTGAGTGTATGTTAATGTACGTCTACTCCACCAATCATGAGGATAAAAAACGCAGTTAGTTTTTCTTTTTCACCGAGCGCTTTCCGGTTAAAGCCCCCCCCCCCACCCCCTACATCTATTCTTCCAAGTTCTGAAATTTTATTATATGGAATCCTTGTAATAATATCACATTCTGAATCAATGAGTCTTTACTAATAAACCTGGACAAAATCTATAAACTCAGTAAGTAAATAAATAAAAAATGAGTTTAAAACGGTTTGACGAAATTGAAACTGTTGTCCATATTACTTATAGTAATTTTTTTAAGCTAATAATTGCCGCATTTACCTTACTTGTACCTACCCCACATTACCTTATCCCATGTTTGTAAACTAAGCAAAAAAAATTATCACATTTATCGACATATACATTTATGGCCGTACAGACATTTACGTTCCTCATACTATTATTTATTCGATATTACAATATCAAATGATTAATAATTCATTTTAATTATTAATTATATAGGTAATTAATTATTATTTATTCGACCAATTATAACATTCTAGTTATTCAAGAGAAACTGACAGCGTTTCTTATCCTCATCAATCCCATGGAAAAAACCCACATACTCAGGAAACCAACAGAATCAATCAGGTTATGGCTCACTTCTAAAGCTATTGCTTGGTCACCTATTACACTAATCCCAAATTTCATTACGTCTTTCATTATTTCTCATGAACTTGATGCAAATGTTTCCTGGAATAAGGTGACTGTCACTGGTCAGTAGTACACTTCTCGTTCCATATTTAATATTTTGGTATAAATAAAAGCCAAATGACTGAGTATTGTGGTGTAATGTATAATGGTTAAACAAACTGTATGAATTCTAATTCATTAACTTTATTAATTATTATTATTAGTAATTTACAAATATATTAAGGCATTATATTATTTTCTTGGTAGATCATACGTTTTTGGCTGGCGGGTGATTAAAATGTTGATGATTACTAAGACGAGGTAATGTGCAACATGCATCAACACCTCCATCGGTAAACTATCGGATGGGGTGATGCGAACTGTCTCCGGAAATGGATCACCAACACTTTATATCTAAAAACCTTGTACTAGTGGTAAAATTTCGTCTCAGGGGTTTCTAAATTTCAAGCCTTTTTACTGTAGGTAAGTCAGCACCAGAAGTTGTACTTCCTAGCAGGTTTAACCGCTGTATAGTACCGAAGGGGTATAGGAGGGATGTAAAGTTGTACCAAATATTGGCGTTTGAAATTTCGCTCGAAACGTTAATACCTTGTTCCTTGGGGCAGGTGCAGAATCTAAATCTGTAATCCAATTTTCATTTGTTGTTTGGAGGAGACTCGGCTCAAGCTTACCAACATTTATCATGATAAGTAAGTAAAGTAAAATAAAAGTAAACAGCCATGCCAGGCAGGGGCTTTTAGCCAAACTGCCCTGCCAGCGTCGCGGACGTGATCAGCTGCTCCTCCAGTGAGAGGATCAGAATTCGACCTGATCATTTCGCTCTTTACTTGGCTACTCATTGCCTCGCCCCCTTAGGCTAGCTTCACACTTGCGAGGTTTCACGCGGCGCGGTGCGGATTCGGTGAGGTTTCGGCAGCCGCCTCGAAAACCCAGTTCCCGTTCACACTTCCGAGGTTCATAAGAGGTTTACAGTCGGTAGAATCAACCAGTTACCTACAGTTTCACCATGGACAGAAGACGTGCTATTGCGATGCTGTTCCTCTACAGACGGATTAAAAAAAAAAACGCTGCAAAGTCCTTGTCACATGGGTTTATTATTCTTTTGGACTTTTGGACATACCTACAGAAATTTTGACTGTTCATTTATTGTTTCTTTCATGCGCAATAATCGAAATAGCTATTTCTGACAGTTTCCATTAATTTTGGCCCCTAAAACACAAATTAGGTATGCTCCTTTTTTCTTTTTTTTTTTTAACTATCTTTGATCATTGGTAGTGCCAGTTAATCGCCTTGATCCACGTGTTGACACTTTTTCCAGTGTTATTATACAAACTGATGGTGATTCCAGACGATTTTCCAGGTTTTTCACTCATAAAAAATCAATTTCTGGAGCTGAACATTTGGTAGAAGTCAATTTTCCACTCTTTGGTCAAAATCGACTTCATATTCGGTATTCTCGTCCACAAAAACGTGGAAAACGATACCTCAAAAGCTCATTTTACTAACATGTTGCTAAAACGCAAAAAGTACCTATTTTTACACACATTTTCACTCATAACACCCCTGGGTATATTCCGATCGGGCTGAAAAGTTTCGGGACACAACTAGGGCCCAAATGGAGCATGTGTGCGAAAGAACGACTTTTTTAGATCTAAAATGAAGCCTGTACACGTGATACGGCGTACGGCATACGGCGGACGGCGTACGGCGGACGGACATTGCATTTTTGGAATCTACGCACCTTGAAACGGAAAAGAAAAAAGTTTGAGGGGGGGTTATAAAAATTTTTTGCTGAGCGAATACATAGGTGTATTATTCACAGAATAATAAACCAAAAGGTTGACTAGGGCCCACTGGGTCCATCCTATTTTGATAAGAAGACGGAAGTGTGGTGCATTTTATACACTGTTCGAGGAGTTGAGAGAGAATGAAGACAAATGCAGGGAGACGAAGCACCAACCGACCATCGAATGAACGGAAACTGAACCTCGCAAGTGTGGACGCTAGCTTGACTTTGTGGACCCTCGACCCGTGTAGGAGCCTTCTAAGAACCTCTTCATGCCGCCGCGGCTCGGGGGGGCGAGCGGCGTAATCCGGCGCCTCTTCGGTTCGTACACGGGAGAGGTTCGGCGAGGTTTCTCGGTTCACACATATCAGGCGACCGCGCTAAATCGACCGAATCTGAACCGCGCCGCGTGAAACCTCGCAAGTGTGAAGCTAGCCTTAGGAAGCAGTGGAGAGGGGTTCATCGTGATAATTATACCTAAAACTAAAATATAGATACCCACGTGCTTTTTTCGCTGTTCCAATTCCGTAATAAAAAGCCCCGCAATCTTTAGATCAGCTGAATCGACATTTCAACTTCCTAATATCCTATTAGAGGCCACTAAAAAATATACTAAGAGAAGGACTCAACCACCATTTCGCCCAAAAATATCGAATTGATGTTAGATACTGATACCGACCTATACCAAGATCAGCTGGTTCATGATTGTATTTCTAACAGTTAGGTTAAGTACTTTTGTTAGTAGTATCATCTTGCATCATGTCACTAAGATACATTTTGTTCTAGTTCTATTACAATTGCCGCTGTATTAATGCGAATCTCACGGATAGCAGAGGATTCCAGGCTAAATACGGACCGTGTCCTAAAGAGTGCTACCTCCTCTACGTCATGCTCGTCGGAATTTTCTTCTATCAAGTAATCTCATTTATGGCCGGCGTGCCTGCCATTACTGCTGCACTCAGGTAAGCTGGGTATCCTTACAACAGAACCTACTCCATGTAAGGATGTCTAAAGACACTTTTTTTCAAGAGCTGCTTAATGGCCTCACAAACAAATGTTCAAATTTCCACTAGGTACCTATATTCACACGTTAAGCGAGAGCAATTCGAGCGGAATTCTATTGTTACTCAGATGAAGGCCGTTGCTAAGTTTTCGATAATTATTATGCCTGTCTCTTCAACATGGCACTACCAAACAGAAGGAGAGACAAATTATAATCAATAAATATAAAGGAAACTAGTAGTCCTGGAGCCCATCAGCAAAATGGACTAATGAAAGGTCTTGAAGGTTTAGGTATCGCAATGGGCCTAAGCTATCGTACATAAAAAAGTAAACATGACTGTCAAAATGATCGATATGTTACATAGCAATCAATTTAATATCACTCGGCCACCCTTCCCCGTCTTATAAAGAATGCTAGTTTGGATGGATGCCACCTAAATGTGGGAAATCTGTCTTTGTAGACTAACTCCACATTTTTTCACTGCCTGAAATTCTGAATTTGAAACCCAAATTAACCGGAAATTGCATGGCTGGAATTTGCATACTAGTAATTTTCTGTATTTCACTAGTTATCCATAGGCAGTCTGCCAACCCGAAGTGACCACTAAAGTCCCGACAGACGCCAGCAAAGTTCTGTGTTTTGGACCTGTATAGACAAACGATAGGTAAATGGATTTTGGATCCCTGTTGTCGGAACCTTTTTGAATTATGGAATAGGAACGTAGGATTCGGATTCCTCACTTGTATAGTAAGGTTCGTCAAGTAGGAAGTTAGTGCTCAAAACGATTTCGATTTATGGGAAAAGTGTGTGTCGGGTTTTTCTAGACAAAATTTCGAGTATATTTTTCGGAAGTCTGTTATGGCAAGAAGCGAAATTGTTGAAATTTAACTAACTAAAAATAGTAACTTGAATGGCCCGTCCCATGATATGTAGATCCTTGTGTATCACTAGGTGTAACGACCAGGAATTTCGATCGTTGGCGCTTGCCGTGCAGTGGATGTGTTTCCGGCTCTTTGGTGCGATTCCCGGGCCCATCATCCTGGGGAACGCCGTCGACGCGAGCTGCATTCACTGGAACTACGCGAAAGGCGTGCGAGGAAGCTGTTTGGTATACGACCATTGGAAACTTGGATGGTAAGCGAAATTTCGACAGGGAACCAGCATCGAAACGTCTCATGACCGGGGATCGAAATTGGTGTAATGCGCGGACCAAGATTCCCGTTAACGCTAAATTGAATTTTTAACCACGAAAGCTAATTGGATAACGAATAGTTCTTTAGTTTTATCAAATCGAAGGTGGCACAGATGGACAAAATTGGTCTCCACTTAGAAGCCACAATCTATCAGCCAATTTGATTAGGTGCTATTTTTAGGTTCAATTCCACAACTATTTCATAAACGGAAATAAAAACATGATTATTATTTATTTAGATTTAGTAAGTATATGCTCGAAACAGCAGAATCTGTGGGATCTTTTTCAGAGCCTGAGTGAGCACATCTGCTGTGAGGGCCACTGTTGGAGCCTGAGTCCACAGAATCAATAATATGATTTTTTTTTGGAGCACGAGTCAACAGATTAAGTACCTAGTTAAGCAGTCAGCAGAACAGGTTTGTGAGCTATTTCGGACCTGACTGAGTAGAAAAGCTTTAAATTTTTTTTTTGAGCTCGCGTGAGCAGTCAAAATCGGCCATTTGGGAGCAGTCTGATTTCGCGGTGATTTCAAAGCATAAGTCAGTGAGCCGATTGGGTGCACAAGTCAGTGGAATGAACAGCGGAAAAAATTAGGAAAGAGTATGTTGTCTACTTTTAGGGTCTTAGAGGTTAGAGAGGTTGTTAGGTAGGGGTTAGTGTCAGATTAAGCAGATTCAACAGTAGAGACAATCAGGGAGCCCGTCAGCAGTTTGATTTGGGGTTCATTCCAGATTCTGAATGAGCAGAACCAGCTTTAGGGGCAGATTCAGAGCATGAAAAAGTGGAGTAAACCGGGATTGACATCGTTGGAATCAGAATCAACGTCTAATTTGAAGTTTTTCAGAGCTTGAGTAAGTAGGGACAGCTGTGAGGGCATTTTGGAGCTCAAGTCTGCAGAGGGAAATAGTTGGAGCCTTTAGACAGTGTGAGTGCCGTTCAGGAGCTCGAGTTATGCAGCATGGCTGCTTTGGAGGCCACCCGGTAGGCGGAAATCTTTTTCAGCCAATAGTTACCCTAAACTTCTAACAAAAGAATGTTAGATACCATAGTATGTGGCGATGATAGGGGACAGCGACAGTTTCAAATATTGATGACAGACGCGGTTCGACGATGACGCTTACTATTCTTTCATATTCTCGACTGCGCAGGCTCACTGCGCTGACTTGCGTCACAGTGAAACTCATCGAGACGATCGCCTTCACAGGAGCGTTTTTTCTCGAGAAGAGGCGCCTCAATAAAATCTCCGTTATCCGATCTCGATCAGTAACAGCCAAGTTGTCGGTTGCTCCGTCGCACGTGTCACAGTTAAACGCCAGAAAGGTGTCCGATTAAGTGAAGCTGGCGATTGAGAGGTTCTACCATTAGAGGATTCCGAGATTTTCATTTCTTTTATACCTCAATAAACTAGTGCGAATTTTGGATTTCAAAGATTTTGTATACCAACATTTGGATGCTAACTCTCCGTGGTACACAATTAAATAAATGACCATTACGTAACAGCATCTGCACATCTGTATTATAGTTTAACAGCCAAATCCCAATATTGGCCAGTGAAATTTGCCAAGCTGTAACAGTAGAAGTATTTCTAATGAGAATTTTCGAAATAATAAGTTTAATCAGTAGCATAACTATAATTTATTGTCGACCTTCCGCTATTTTTAGGATTTTTTTAAACCCCAAAAATCTAATTTTAACCCACTTTTCTAGAAAAAAAGGGGAAAAAAGTTGAATATTGAAATATTCCTCGCATGTCTCTTGTCACCACCATTCTATAACAGTTTAGTTGAATCTATATACAGATTTTCGGCGATTTTTGACCCCCCCCCCCCCCCCCCAAAACAACCCACCTTTTGTTTTTAAAATGTGTTCGCATATTCGAACTCGTCGTTTCCTTTGTGGCTTTAGAAAAATTTTAGCGAAGTTTATAAGTTTTATTGTTGTAGTCAGAGTTAGAAATCGTCTGGAGTGACGTATTATACATACACATACCTACTTACATAACGCACAAAAAAAGTTCAACTCTGGGCATGGATCCAGAATATTCCAAAACAAATCGGCTAGAAAAAAAGTCCAATTCGAGTAGGCAGTGTAGCTTCCTCACTCGAATCACATGAACGTATAGAATAGGTGAGTAGGTTCATTCAGTGGACAGGTGGAGTATCCACCCATGGGTTACATGAATTTGAGGCCATCCAACACCTCACCTCCTTCCAAATGTCACCGCTTTACGATGATTTGCAGGGTAGTTATGGGCGCTACGAGGATCTGACGCTTGCGCATAAGCAGACGAAAGTTACGGTACGATTTCAGATTTGATAAGGGAACATTTGCGATCCAACCCGCGTGTACCCTCAAAATTTCTCTACGACTATTTTCGCGTAGTTAGAATCGTTACAAGGAAATGGTCAACATTTCGTGTTCACGCATGCGCAGGCGAAAGTTACAGTACGATTCCAAATGAAACTGATGTGGAACTATCAAAGTACCATTCCTGATCGATCCTCCATTTTAACGATATTTTAAGGTAGTTATGGGCGTTTCAAGTATTTCACGTTTGCGCATGTGCATGCGAAAGTTACAGTACTTCTTCAGTGATTTGGTATGGGATCATCTGTGACCCAACCTCAGCTACCCTCCATATTTCAGCCCATTTCGACCATTATTTCGGGTAGTTATGGGCGTTACAACCTTCACACAGACACACAGAAAGACAGATACACAGGAAGACAGACACACAGACAGACAGTCACGTAGACAGACAGACGGACAGACAGACAGGGAACCAAAAATGTTCGTTGGTGTCTGAAACGTAGAATGGTAGTGGACATTTTCATTTTGGAGGACATACATTTTTTCGACTCTTGCACGAATGCAAAGCTTCCCTGCCTTCGGTAGTGAGGAAGCAAAAATAAAAAATTGAACCTATGGCAATAGCGTTTTTTTTCGAAAATTCCTATTTCCTGATCATTCAAATATTTTGATTCAATAAATAATTTTGAGTAGGACCTACCCATCAGGTGGTAAGTGGTAATTTGACACGATAAATAATTTTGAATACCTAATAATATTTGAGCATAAGAGGCTGATCAGGTTTGTGGACAAAACCATGGAGAATGTTCGATTGCAAGTTCCGACGTTACTTTCCAAATTCGCTGGGTACTTTGAAAATGACGTTTTATTGTACGTGATAGATTGAATCGGTCCTCTCCGACCTATGGCGCCCCCTGGTGAGAAATAGAGTTCCGACGAGTTTTTCGAAATATTCGCTATAGGCGTTTGGACGACCTTGCGGTGCCGGTGGCGAAGGAAGAAGCGCGTTGCAGGGCGCGGTCGACTTCCCGTTCGGATCCGACGTCGCCCCACCAGGTAGTGCCAGAGTCACCGGGAACCGAACAAGGCTGAATCCTCAATCAGATCACCGCAATTATGACCGAGCTCCAAGCAGTGCTTGTCAAGAATCACCAAAAATTCGAATATACGCAACTCCCTGGCGTTCCTCAGGAACTTTTCGGCTCACGTGTATTTTGTATGATGAGCAGGTGTAGCAGACAGTTATTTTTACTGCAGCACGTTCGTGAACAAACATAACGTAAGAAAATATAGTATACGATCCAGTTATGCAGCCTGACGATACGAGGGAATTATATTTTGATTATTTTCTATGGTTTTGTCCTAAAATCAAACACACATTTCCCTGCAAACGTTTTTGTATTAAAAACTGTTAATTACCTATGTGAAATTGCCACTTACACCATCTTGTGATTTTCAATTTATTCCGAAATGAGGCATTTATTAAGTAGTAAAAACTATTTCTCACTGAAAAAAATGTTTGCGGCTATTGAAATGGGCTATTTATTTCTCGAATCATCATCTTTACCTGAATATTGTGGTGTAATATTTTAAACAAATGGGGTATGCTCAAGGGTTACACAGGTGGTTTATATTATTTTTAAATGAAAGTTCCATGCTAATAATTTTGAGACCAATTGCACTCTCCTACGATGAATAGTTCTTTTTCTATAATTTATTAAAATTTCCAGCACTTCCTGCGTCATTGCACCCCTCTCGCCTGGGCGGGATACCCTTGCCTAGTGTGACGTTGGAAGTTCTGAAATATTTGAAAAATTATAGAAAAAGAACTATTTATCGTAGGAGAGTGCGGTTGGCCTCAAAATTCTTAGAATGGAACCTAATTTCATAAAAATAAATAAATGAATAAATGCATGTGCATAGCCCATTATACACCACTTACATAGGTACCTATTCATCAAATTTATTTTTTACTTAACTTTTTTATTTAATATTACTAATTCATAACATATATTTATGTAAGGCATTGTATATCCTTGGTGGATATATATATGAATTAAATAAAAATTGAGACAAATATTTGGCTAGTGGGTGAGTCAAATGTTGACGATCACTACGACTAGGTAATCTGCAACATGCATCAAAACCTTAATCGACCAACTCCCGGATGGGGTGATGCGAACTGGTTCACCAACACTTTTATATAAAATCTTTGTGCTAGCGGTAAAATACAAGATGGAAAAAAAGGGATACCTCGGTCAAATTTTGCAAAAAACGGCGTTTTAAATTTTTATTTCGTTCGAAATGCTTCAAACCTTGTTCCTTTGGTCCCCATGACGTTATATAAGACGATTTTTAAAATTATATTTCCACTATATAATATGGATTATTACAATTTTTCGTGAAGTTGAAGTAGTTTTTGGTTTTTAGGTTACATTTTTAGCAAATGTTGACGTTCTTGTCTCTCTCGATTTATTGTTATGTAACAGTTCAAATGAATTTGTGATATTGTCTCAGTTTAATATTATCCGTTTGGTTAGTGGATAAATAAAATTAAAAGGATCAAACTCGTTTCCTGCTGCAGAGAATGGAATGTGTTTAGGGTAATTCTTGGAGGATTTAATTTTCAATATTTTCCGAAGATAGGCAAACATTTTTTCTAACTGGAGTGAAAGGCTTGTTTTAAGATGGAAAAATGCTTGCAATTAGGGATAACCACGTTTATTTATTTATTTTATTCATCTTATTTGAAAGTACAGATTGAGATGAGTTAGAACACTTTGGGTTTATAACAGATGTTCGTGGTTATTTTATTAGAAATGTAAATATTTAATGACATCACTTGCTGTTAGTAGTGGACACGGCCGATATAATCCACAATTAGGTCAAGGTAGAAGAATCCATGTATCCATGTTGTTGGTTCGACTGTTACATCAAAGATCGATGAAGGAGCGTCGTAACAAGAGATTATCAAAACAGCTCAGTCATCTTTCGATGAACTTGCATACGGCAAGAAACTAATTTCAAAAACCAAGTAAGTAAATATGCTACGTTATTTACCCCGACAATTTGTAATTTCCTCATCAACTAAAGCGTGACAAACGATTCGAGGGAAAAGTCAGCCAATTTGAGAACCGTGGATAATCCTCATTCATATTTGCTAATTCTTTTCTGCATACTTAAAGGATATATTATCCAGAAAACGCAATTCGCTGGAGTGAATATGAGGGGTGCAGTATAAAGTTGAATATGATTTGAATAAGAAAAACGTACAACTCTTACGTCACAATAATTCTCCCTGAACTATTCATTGGAACCAGTTGAATGAACCTCCCGAGAGCCGAATACGATCCTGCCTGGATGATAATCGTTATTATGTGGCTTGATATGGCGTAATCAAGGAATGCTCAACATTAGTCGTGGCATATTAAAAATGCTACAAATTCTTCCACAAAATTCGCCATTTTCTGTAGCCTGCATAGGTAAGGTACCTATAGCGTTGAAAAACACGAATACCTACTACACGAATGAGCGATGAGAGCTCGGTTTCAATGAGCTGAAATATTATGGTTTAAATAAATCAAGATGGGGGTTATACTCAGTAATTCCGGCTGTTGGAATCGCGGTATTCAGAACCACTGTACGACGGGACGCTATTTGACCCTGGTTACGAGATAGTAAATTCCGAGTTTTGCCAAAATGTTTCTAATGGAAAACTAAATGATACGTTTTCCTTTCGAAAGGAGCAGTTTTCAAAAACAAGAACTAGGTCACATTCGGAAATTTCTGCTGAGAATTGCTACGAACCACCACAAATCAATATAAATAAAACCACCAAACGTGGTATAGAATGGTTGATACAAAACCAGAAATACCAGTTATTTTATTAATAAAAGCAATTTCAAAAAGAAAGTGCAGGCCAAATTTGAGTTTTAGGCTCAACAATCGCTATTACTCACCCTTCAGGTTTGATAAGGAAAGTAAAAAGTCAGTTTTTAGCTCATTTTTCAACTCCTTCAAAACAGCTCAAAATTTTGATTAAGTTCATATCCAGCTGCAACAAGAGTACCCATTGTATGGAAATTTCATGAAAAATTTGAAAATCTTTGAAGAAAAACGGTCAAAATATATGTGCTAACGATGATTTTTAGCCCATTTTTGGCCAATAGGTATGCTATTTTGTAAGGTGATAGTTTGTTATTCACCTAATAGGTAATGGACCTTGAAAGCTGACCTTGACGAAATTGAGCCCCGGCATGAGGAAAGTTTTACGATATTCGTAGAAGCCGGAATTGTACACCGAAACATATTTGGTATCAGATTGGATGAATGTTGAATACCCATGAAATGGATGATTTCGAGACATTTCCTATTACTCTTTGGGTTGTATAAGGACAGTAGAAAAAGGTGGTTGATCGAACTCACCTGGACCAGGTGAGATTTTGGGGGTCCAACAATTCTCTAAATCGTCCAGTTCATGTAGCCAAAAGTGTGCTATATTCAAAAACTTGCTGATACGGTCATGCAGCATGATGATAACAATCTGTCCAGTTCTTGGCCACTTACAACAATAAACTATGGTGGGGGAGGGGTTGTTGGATCCGACCAACCCTCAAGAACACCTTCCCCACCATAATCATGCTGCACAACTAGGTAAAAGTTTTTCCTTCTCAACCTCACTCACTGCACTTTGACCCTTTAAAATTAACTTATAAATACAAATTATTTATGCAGTCGTCTGCATACAATTTGGTTGACATACAGTTTTTCGGTTCTTGGACATACACAAGGGTTTTCTACCGGTGTTATTGGTAAATATTATATACCTATACCTACTTACTCGTTAATGGTGACGTGCAGCAGACTAACACTGAAGGCCAACAAGAGGAGGGAAAGCATTATTTTCATTATTGTTATTGTTTCGTGAGTTGGCACGTTAATGAATCCTTGTTTAGGTAATTACCTTGCGGATGAATCCTACCTAATTATCGATTGCCAGTCGGTTCATCGACTCATTACACCACCCGAGCCCATCCTGACCCCTTGGGGCGGACGGGATGCGTCCGCAGCGATAGAATCAGAAGGCAATGCCGCGCATTCCACCACACTCGCCTTTATGTAATGGAGTCGATAAAATATTTATAACTGCCACTGATGGGTGATGAAATTGGGGCAGCGGGCTGACAAAATCAGCAAAACATCATGTGCCAGGCATCGCACAGCTTTCCTTACCCACATTCAAGGGATTAGCGGCTGAGCACTACGGGTCATATGGCGTTGATGACCACTGTTATATACCATATTGTAAAGTTTTTAAAATGTGCGAGTTCTTAGTGACTGAATATAATAAACAACAGCCACTTACCTTCCAAATTTCACTTCTTTAACATCACTCGTGATTTTAGTGCCATCGCTTCGAAGAAGTTAGTAGAAATTAGTAGAAATAATACGAATAATTCGTGAACATTTATTAAGATTATGAAAATTGTTGAGAAACAAATGTAGACAAAAATGATTAAACAGCGATTTTTTAGCCCATGTCAAAAATTATTCTAACGAAGGACCTTGAAAGACGAGCTATCTATAGGAGTGAATGAAAATAGAGCTTCGTAACCGGATTTTTTTCACAATGCTCGTAAAACCGGAATCTTGTACATAGGTTGTATACACATCCACACAACCATTGTAACGAGTGACGCCCGAGTAAGTCTGAGTCTAATCCTTTCGGCTACTGGCAATATTCATCTCATACTAAAATACCCGTTTTAGTGGTACGTAATAAATTCTGTAAAATGTTTTCTGTATAACAAACAGCAATCAAACATACTTTATTTTGAATGTCTATGGCTGAGATTGTAGTGTGGTATTTCATGAAGTCGTATAACTTCCGATACAATCGTCTTCATACATTTTCCGGAAGCGAATTTTTCCCGCGAAAAATTGCTGCTTTCAACTAGTAAATAGAATAAGAGAGACCTACTCGAGATACCTACTTTTTTAAACTCTCATATGTATTTACATGAGAACCTACCTACCTACCTACTTTTGTTTATGGATTAAGGAAATGAAAGGCTTACGCATCGGTTCCCCGTAATTTTTGGACGCATCCTTAATATGATTCCTTTTTATTTCCCATGAATTCTGTTAAGTTGGTAACTTAAATATGAAAAATGTTTTGTTGAAATGCATTCCATTGCCATTGATTATATTCGTATATATTGGAGGGTGAACTGGTGGTCGAAGCCCCCGCTCTGTTACTAGGTGGTTGGGACAACGACTGCGGTCCGTCGGTTCGAATCCCAACGCCCCTTGTCACAACCTAGGGTGGCGAGGCAATAGGTTAGGTAGCCATGAGCGAAATGATCGGATTCTTATCCACATCACTGAGGAGACAGCCGATCACGTCCACGACGCTGACACCGCAACTGGACGAAAAGCCCCAGTCTGAAATGGATGTTTACTTTTACTTTTTTTATTCGTATAGGTACTACTAACTTCCATTTCAGTCAATTTTTCTAAAATTATTACTGATTATAGCAGAGCGGACCATACAGTTACTTGTTTATTGGGCGAGCCGGTTCTTCGAGTTTACAAAAAGGTACTTACGAACGGACGCAACCTACACACCTGAAGGAAGAAAACATTTCCTGAGGTTAAACTCGTTAAGTAACAACTTCCAGTAGTAAGGACATCCAAGATCCTTGCAGTAACTCACAACACTCTTACTGAACATGAGGGACTATCAATGATTAGATTAGAGGCCGATGTCTACCTTTTCACAGCATAATTTTCGCTTTCTCTCCACTCACGTACATTTTCAGCTTGTTCTTCATATTGAAACACCAAAATGATTCCGTGTTACCTTTTCCTCAAGGGATGTTCATGTTGCTCTATCTAATCAAATAGCGCTTTCCCTTCATCCAAGGCTGAAACCGTATTATCCTTTCAAAAGTCAAAATTACCTTTAGCGATGTTGTATGTCGATCTTCCCTTTGACATCATACTATTTCAAATCCTTAAAATATTAGTTTGTATTATTTGTGGGACTTTTTGTGGCTCCCAATCACTGCAGTGTAGAAAATCTGTTGTGGTTTTCTTCCTCAGGCCACTTTCGTCTGCAATGATACCTAAGTTTATCAAAAATCTTCACTCCCCACTTTTTAGCTAAGTGGAGAGATCATTGTATAATCAAGGCTGATCATTGTCTGATCGTTGTCTGCAGAGCAGGTAGTGTGTTCTGCATCTTCGGTTTGTATTTCACAGATCCGACACATGTCTGATGTCTGCTTGCCCATCTTCTTCAGGTGGTACCGAAGTAGCCTGAACAGGCCCACAAGTAGTATTCTGGCATCATTCTTAGGCAGAAAAATTAATTCATCTGCTCTTTTCTTCGGGAAGCTTTGCCTGTCTCAGGCATGCGAGGTTTTGCCAGTGCTTTATTCGTTCGAATTTTAGAAGTATCTACCTACCTCCCCCTACTATTTTTGGTGAATTAATAGGTTTTTTTCTTTTTTTTTCGCGAATTGTATAGATTTTTAGAGATTCATGATGCAAATATTTTCGGATATTGAAACAGGTAGCCATTTTCTGTGTGAGTCACTATTTTAAACCACTTTTGGTAATGTTATGTTGCCAATTGTAAGAAAATTCTACAAAATTTTGTTTTTGACACCTCAGATTTTTTCCCCATTTAAAAATTTTTTTGATCATTTTTTTAAATCCCAAGATTCCCATTTTCGAACTCATCCTCCTTTCGATTGAGATTACTATCAATTTGGCAAAATTTGGAATTTTTGTTCTCGCAGGCAGAGTGAGACATCGTCTGGTTTAACACATAAATAAATAACTTGTATAAATAAATGTAGGTACCTCCATAAAAAGGTATACATATAAATTTTGTTAAAAATCTAAGGATGGTTTCAGAATGCTCCAAAACGTTTTTGCACCGAGAAAATTTTCAGCAATTCAGGCACTTACCCAATTTAGGACCCATCGTAATACCATTTCTTCGAGTATTCGAGAAAAGAGATAGATAGATGATGTGACTTAGCCTATGAATATTGTATTCTTAATGAAACTGCTGCTAGGTATTCTGTCCTGCTGATGATAAAGTAAAAGCTTCACTTTTTACTTTACCATGAGCAGGAGAGATGAGCTGTAGCTGGGAAGTTATCGGTTATATCATTGAGTAAAATGATCGTAGAATGATATAAAAGGAGTTGTCATGAAATATGGTTATCTACCTGTTAATGAGCGCATTGTCTTAACAACTCCCATTTAGGTAATGTACCTAGGAAGACGGTTTGATTTTGATTTTAAGCGGTTTGCTCAATACATATTGTTAAAAATTCGCTATAAGAGCAACGTGTTCTTCTTTAAATTTACATCAAAATTTTAAATTTGGCATGCTTGCTATTTTTAAGTGGCTTGATGGTCAAATTCTGATGTAGTATCTACATCTCATATAGTCATAGCACCAACCCACCATTTCATTTTACCTAGAAGCCTACACACGCCTCAGTATTTCAGGCTTGTTCTTTCGTATAGTTATGGTCATTTCATGGGGGGATGCATACAGAACAGTGCCCGAGACAAAAGGGTTATCTACAAAGAAAACAGTAACCGTTGTTGAAGGATTGCATTGTTTTTGAGAATTTAGATAGGTACTCAAATTTAACCAGTCTTGACATTTTTTTCAACTTTAAAATGTCATGCAATCATAACACTCAGCTTTGGTTCTGGCGGGTGAAGCGGTCGAACGATATTCCAACAACTTATTGATCGTGAGACGGTAAATAAAAAGGATTCGCAGAATGCCTATCGATCTTAGACAATCGGCGGATCACCCCAGCTCACAGCGTAGGTATTATACCTCTCGTTCATCGCCCTTACTTACGGATTCTCATTGAGAGGTCCGGCAGTCCCAGAGCTCCCTCAGGAGGGGCTCGTGTCGCTGGTGGGGCACCTGTAGCCTATATATACAACCTTCGCCTTCCAACACACACACACAAATATATTAGTTACGTCTAAGTGCGTCATGACTTTCTCATACACAGTAAGTAAAGTATTTCGTACCTAACTAGTTATAGGTAACTATTTTAATCAATTTGTACCTAGATATGGGACAATTAGTGAGCAAATTTTTTACTTTTCCATCTTTCAAATTTAAAATACATTTAACAAATAACAGTTAATAAATTCAACACAGATTTAAAAGAAACGCGTATTCCGGAATTCTCAGAACATGAAAAATTGAAATTTTAACACTTGTTGATTGCCACTGTTAACTTATATACCACAAAACGGGGGCACGGAAATTCACATCGTAAACATTAGTTATAATTTAGAGAATCCAGGTGGTTGCAATTTATTTTCTCATTGCGATGTTCTGTCACCTTCTTGGTACTTATTGAAAAGAACTGTGTGGAAATGCCTCGCATTTTATCATACCTTTTTGGTAGTCGAGAGGGGGGAGTTCTTCTGTAAAACGTTATGATAGTAGACGGTAGCCATAAAAATACAGGAAATTTTTCCACTGCCATAAATTTGTTGAATTTCACTGTTAAGCTGGGATACTTATAAATTGGGATACTGAAATGTAGCATTGGCCGACTGATCGCGTCGATTTATCACACACAAAATTGTTAATAGGTTACATCCTTTGACTGAATGATGCATTTTCCGTCCCAGTCTACCAAACCGAAAACACAACCACCCAACTGTCAAAAACCAACCAAAAATGTATCAACCAAAAAACGAATAGGTACTCAGCAAGACTATCAAATACGAAATACCCTATTCTTTTCATTTGATAACTAGCATAATATAATTATGTACGCGCCTAGGTAACACATTTTTTCGTTTCGATTTCGAGTTGATTATAATTTGCAGTACCTAGGCGGCAATCTCTGGGGAAATATTAATAATGAATAAATAATAGGCATTTTCTATCCATTTTTTTGGATTTTGCTCATTTTGTCATGCGTGAACTACGATTACCTATCAAATCATATAGATAAGGTCCACAACGAAAAGTTTGTAAAAGAAAAACAAATTATGTTTACATTGTACGGTCTTGTAGAAAACTCAAATTGCTTTCTATACAATTTATGGATGACCTAGTAGTTATAGAAGCAAAATTGTCTTTGTTCGACCTGTGCTAAGTGTTTTATCAGATGCTATTTAGACTTCCTTTATTTTCGGATGGTTATGAAGGAAAATGTATAGGTACAAAAATATTGATGGAGGGGATCTGTGGAATACCTATCAAGAATTCTGATAGAAATTATAAAACAGCTGTAGGAACCTGCGCAAACCTATGTGGAATGTTCACGTCCAGCGATGTGTGACGAAGGCTGCGACCTGTGATGGTGTTTTGCCTTTTTCCTCGATACTGGTGCAACGCTCGACGCTCCCACGATTCAGAGATATCACTACATGAACAATTTGGTATTGAGAAAACAATATTCGGACTGATTAGCATCTATGTAATCTCATATGTTATGATAACTGATTTGGTCTGGGATTTTGGTGCCAGCCAAATCATGAACCTGCCTATTCACACCAAGGGCTATAGAAACCATTTTGAAATATTGTTTAAAAAAAGCCTTGTTGCCGAAAAAACTCCAAAAACTTTCGAAAATTTATTTTTAAATTTATTAGGTATGGTATTGAAATTTTTTTTTGATTTTTCATTCTTCAGTTGGTACTTAATAGTTTTACGCGCAGCACAATCTGTGCTGAGAAAAAAGTAGGACTAAATCGATTAAATTGTTTCTTCGCTATAATAGCTCTAGTGCCCACGAGTAAGTCACTCTTTTGATAAATTCCCCACAATAATATTATTTATTAAAAATTTCTGGCATTACAATACGGATTGAAAGATATATTTTTTCTCATGTACGTAAATTATGATTGTTGTAATAAATGTGAAAGATAGAAAAAATATTACCTATACTGGCGCCGCTACTATCAGAAGAATGTTATGATGTGTACGAACTGCCAAGGGCGGGGCTGGACATTACATCGGGCGGTCTTTAGCATTCCTTGGTCCTGATAACCTTGGAACAGTTGAGTAGGTACCCGTTCACATTACCGGGTCGTCATTTCAGTTCCTCGATGGACAAACGAACTTTTCGATCCAGCAACTCTTATGTGCCAACCACCAGCAACTCTTAGCAACTCTTGTGTGGAGTATGTGGAAAACACTCATAAATTTGGGTATGAAGGATACACCTTTAGTTTTCCACCTTACTGGTATTCCAACTAAACTAAAGAACTCTAAAAACTAAGGTGTTATCTTCCATATTATGTACCTACGATTTTCGATTATCGAAGTCACCTTACCTATTCGTGCAACATCAACCTGCATTCAAAAATCTAAAAAGTAATAAGGCAATGTTGTAGCACGATTTTTTCGAAACGGAAGAGACCACCATAGTTCTTGAAACATAGGACAGGTGTAAGGGGAATTTCAAACTAGTAATGGAAGATGGGGGGGTGTCATGAAACTAGCATTTTGGAGACGAGTGTGATGTCGTTTTCCAAGTTTGTTAATTATAGCCAATCAAATAAAAATATAACGAAGTATCATAACGAAGTTGAATTTTGAAAATACTCGTAACTAGGTATGTTAAGGTTGAAGAGTAAGTATATAAAAAACTGAGCCACATTAAAACTTGATAAAATATCCCTTCGGTTTTCTTTACCCCTGGGGAGAAGTCAATTAAGCATAATACACTTGATATCTAATTTTTTACACGGTTGTTTATGTTCAGAAAAGCATTTGTTCATAGTAAGGACCTGATTTGTGTGTTAGGTAAATATTATAAAAACATTAATTTATGTAATGATCCCTAAATTGTAGATATAAGTAATTTGGATAAGTCTAGGAATTTTGGATTGAAACATTGAAGGGTTAAACCAAAGGATTGATGGTAGATAGTTGGGAATATGGATTAGATTTAGGTGGGTACGTACCCTCTAGTGACAAGTTTAGATCAACTATGAGAAGCTTTATTCAAAATGAGTAAACGCACGATATAAACTGTGGAAAGAAATACGAAGGTCCCTCCTGTCGAGGAGTTTCTACGAAAAGAAACAGAAGAGACGCCTTGGAAATGTTTCATAACATTTTTAATGTTAGATTTCAATATAAGACCCATGAGCACTTTGATCGGAAACCGCTGCGTTCTTTTTCATCCTGTTGAAGACCTTTTACTGTCGATTGAATGTTGTATTTTACTTAGTTATTATTAAATTCGGTCAAAACATGCATGTAAACTGCATTACCGGCGTTGAGCTCCAATGTATTGAGTAGGGTTGCCAGAAAATTGTCGTCAAAATCTACCTACCTATAATTGTTGGTACTTATATGCACATATTTGCGAATTTAAATGTACCTACATAATTTAGGTATGTGCCCCAATTCCTATTTTGAGTTCAATCCAGTTCATGACAAGTAAGGGGTACCTGTACAGATGCCCGTTCTGCGTAGATCACTGTTTTCTGTGGTCAATACCTCCCTTCGAGCTCCCTCCAGGAAATCCCTAAACCGAGTACTGGAGTCGGCCGGAAATTAGGTACAGTTTCGTAAATAATATGCCGTGGATTCAAGAATTCTATCATCAATTATTAGTCGTTGTTATTCTTGAAGCATACCGAACGTTTGTTCATGTTACAAAAGTACGCACAAACAAAATCCAAAATAACCGTCATTCTTCACATGAAAACGCTACAAATTATTACACGAAGGTTTATTATTCAATTGTATAGATGCCCCTTCCGCGTAGATCACGGTTTTCTGTGGTCAATACCCTCGAGCTCCCCCCGGGAAAGCCCTAAATCGAGTACTGGGGACGGCTCCGGAATTGAAGTTTCCTACAAATGCGCAAGATTCAATAATTCGAGGACCAACTAGACCCCGAACGGAACCTATAACCCGAATTTCATCAATTTCTTTTAATGGTTACTAAGAAAAGTGGTAAGTACGGCGTACGGCAGACAGACAGAAATTTTTTACTGCATTTTCGGATTCTACATACCTTGAAACGTAAACCATCAAATTTTGAGGGGGGGTTTAGAATTTTTTTTTTTTCATGCTCGATTTCAAAGGTTCATTATTGAAAATAATAAACCAAAAATATCACGGAACAACCAACTCGATTTCATGCAGCCATGCGTGATTATAATCAGGTGCCCCCTAGCAATGATATATCTGTGCTCGATTTATACCGTTTCATTGACGATCATGTTGACAAAGCTTTTCGTGCAAAATTCAGTGAGCGACGAGTGGCTGGACGGAAAATGCTCCGGGTGGTCTCAAAAAATTCCTCAGTTCAAGATCAATATAGAAACGTATAAATAAATGCGAGATTACGGCGTCCTGGGAATTTCAACCCTCATTTTTCACCCCTTAGAGATGACTGACTTCTGGTTCTTGGTAACTAAGGAAAGTGCGATGGCGTACGGTGGACGGCGGACGGACAGAAATGTTTTTATTCCATTTTCCGATTCTACGTACATTGAAACGGAAACCATCAAATTTTGTGGGTTAAATTTTATTAAATACATTTTATTTTTTAAATAAATTTTATTAAAGTCAAATTTTGTGGGTTAAATTTTATTATTTTTCATGCTCGGGTTCATTAGGTATTGAAGATAATTAACCGAAACTAGACATAAAAAAAACGTGAGGTTGGAGTGGGGGGATTGCGGACAGACTAGTAATATAAATAATTTTTTCAAAGTGCATCTGATATGTCAAGTTAGAGTGCAATAGTTATAAACTGGTGATAGGTGCCAAATACAAAATTTTTCAGACTGGGGACGAAATAGGTTACCAACTTCACTACACTTATAGCTGGGTTAGGTACTTGTACCTGAATTACCGCTGCAGGTGCTTCCACTCCACGGAAGGTAGGAAAGCCTTGTATTATCCCCCAGAATTAAAATTTCCACTCGCATTTTGCGTTTCAGATAGGAAGAAACAAACATGGTCAATGTCCGCCGGTAGGCAAATTCCTTATAACCGCTATAATTTTATCGAAAAAACAACCCGAACGAGCTGAAATTCGAATGGTATGTGCGGGTTGGTCAACGAAATTACGGTCTCATATGGATTTCATAAAAATTTTACCGTAAGATCTAAATAAGCAGAATTCTACCGTAAATGTGGAATTCCTGACAACATTATAACTCCGGTTTCATCCGACCGATTTTGTGGACATTTCCAGGGTCATGCACAGTGGGATACTGTCGAACTCCAACAAATTTTGGAACGAGCGTAATGATAGCGTAATATTTCCGATCTGAAGCTATTTCTCGTGCTTTTAGAGCACTAAGAAAACCTTAAACCAACTATTCCCAGTTATTTACGTGATATTCCTTAACTGAGTAGGTATTTTACAGAAAAAAAATTTAAACAAAATCACAAAAAATTAGTATCAGATCCAAGTTTCTTAATTCAAACAGAATTCGTATAAGTCAAACTTTCAATAACTCAACCTTGCGAAAACTCCGAATTAGGTAGTAGGCACATAGTTGAGCTATAGCATAGGTAATTTTGGAATTATTGTGGGTGAGATAACTCTGACCTGCCTCACTTACTGCCCGTTTTTCACTCTTGTGAGAGTCGAGATTTTCAAGTTGGAATGAGCTCGAGCGTTAAAGTGAAATTTTGTAATTTTTTTCTATTGAAAATTAAGGATTATTGATTTTCGTCACTTTTCTCTGTTGAAAATGAAGAACACTAATGTTTTCAACATTTTAATTTTTTATTTTGGTTTATTATTTTCAATAATGAACCATTGGAATCGAGCATGAAAAAAAAAATTCTTACCCCCCCTCAAAATTTGATGGTTTACGTTTCAAGGTATGTAGAATCCAAAACTGCAATAAAAATATTTCTGTCTGTCCGCCGTACGCCGTACGCCGTACGCCGTACACCGTACGCCGTACGCCGTACGCCGTACGCCGTACGGGCCACTTTTCTTAGTTACCATGAAAAAAAATTGATGAAATTCGGGTTATAGGTTCCGTTCGGCGTCTAGTTGGTCCTCGAAGCTCGACGTTACTGTGAGTCATCTCTAAGGGGTTCAAAATAGGGGTTGAAATTTTCAAAACGCCTATACCATTTTTTTTACGTAAATATTTTTACAGTTTTAAATAATTCTTGAACTTGCGAGTTTTTTAAGACCATCCGGAGCATCGTACGTCCAGCCGTTCGTTCACAGTAAGGCCCCGAAGTTTGCACCGACAGGCATTTTCGACTCCAGTGTGAATGAAATTGTATACAATTCAAACCAAATCTCGTAACCAGAGACGCGCCCACAATAGGAATTTGTGAATACGGCCAATCATTGGTAGGGATCACCTGATTATATTGGCGGAGTATGAAGTCGAGTTGGTTGTTCTGTGATATTATTTAATTTGAAAAATGATGGCTCTTTTGGAGTTTGTTGGTAGGTAGTGAAACTTGAACAAACGTTGAAGTATTATTGATGGGTAAATTATTACTACGGTAAATCATTACTCAACGGTAAATTATTACACAACGGTTCATTATACCATCTACGTAGAAGGGGCTGGAGTTTGTTGGTAGGTACTTTTGCAACTTTTTTCACTCCTCATCAACAATTTCTTTTCAGAACTTCATTATGTGTGTTTCTTTTTGTTAGGTACTGTTTGTCATCGGCAGAATTATTTTAGCAACATTTAACTCGTGATTTAGGTAGGTACCTAGTAACGAGTACGGGGTTAGGTACTAACCTACGGAGGGTCTGCGATCTACATAATTATGCATAGAATAGTACATATTATATTATATAGACGGGTTATCTATACATAGAGCTGTGATCTGTAACAGAAGGGTATTCTATACAAAATAATAAACCGTTGTGCAGGGATTTGCAGCGTTTTTTGAATATTTGATTTTGGAATAAATTGACATTGGCATAAAGAACCATGTGGCAAATATCCAAAAATGTTCCGATTGAATTTTTCTCCCAATTGCCATCGCAATGAAAACTAGATGTCTCGTCTACCACCCGAAAATATAGTAAGGCGTGCTTGTAAGGCACCGGTAGAATTTATTGGTGCTACCACGCCCTGTTGTCCTGCAAGCGGACCTCGATCCGTATACGGAACTCAGGATGCTTTGTTGGTTTGCGAGGGCTTACGACACACTGTATAACTCCCAACTTGATTAAACGACAAGTTGTTTTGTACCCCTCCCAACAGCCGCTAGATTTTCATAACGATTCATTTCGGTTATACACATTTTTTAAAGGACATTCATTTTCCTTTTGGGAAATGATTTTAATTTCGGCAGAACAAAAGGCCCCCGACAATGACGTTGGCGTTGTTTCATTTTTGCTGTACCCTTGGCGACTAATTTCCAGACCCCCTTGCAATTGTTGTATTCCCGTGATGAGCGGTGGGTTCGTTATTGTTGTCGGTGGAAGAATTTGGATGATAAAAGGATGACCAACGTGTTGGCAGATTGATTGGATCTCGATGAATACTCCTTGTCGAATCGTCAATCCCAGTTGATTCTGTTGGATTAGATTTCTCGAGGCTTGGACAGTAAGAAGTTGTGGAGTTCTCCTACTCACTGGAGGATACACGCAATATTATCTCATGTACCTAATGTACATAATAGTAGCTTCTTGAATAATAGTAAAATTTACTATTATTCAAGAAATCCCACGAAGATGCGAGGAATATATTTTCCCATGGGAGCATCCTGCTACATTTGTAATCTTGTTGGCAGGCATCCCCCTCCCCCCCCCCCCCCCGAACCGTGAAACAAGATTATTTTGATAAATCTTTCATGCAGATACGATAGGTACCTACCTCCCTGTTGACTAGAAATGGTCAGTGGACCTGTTGATTCGTTGGGATTCATGATCTCCCAAAGTGTAGTAAATCACTGAAGGAGTAACTCGGTCTTGTAGGGAGGTCAAATGAAATTAGAAGTTTGCAAAATAGCTTCATTTGATTTTAAATTCACTAAAAGTTGGTCCATCTGGCGAAAGGTTATGGAATAGGTTTATTGATCTGCACTTACCAATCGTATTTGGCACAGTAGTAATCCACTGCACTTGGTGAATTCCACACTTAGCTGTCATTTCACCGAAGGTTCTTCCAGATGATGTGCGGTGCCGGTGATGGGCGGGGTCATTGTCGCTGAAGACCGTCCTTGCTCGCGGGTTAGTGCTGTCTGGGCGAGGAATGAGGAAGCAAATTTGCTCTCAATGAGATCACCCCGTTGTCCTAAGGCCGTTCCGCGTACACTGATAGCAATAGCTATTAGTTACCTGAATAATAAAAGTATTAAGTCTGACGAGAGGCATCATTATGTTGAATGAGATAGTAAAAGTAAGATTGAAAGTCTACAAGAGTTAAAAGGAATAGGAAATCTTAGCAACTACCTGCCGATACGAGGTCCTGAAAATTCAAGACAGATAATCTCGATGCGAAATATTTCTAGTTGATCCATGAATCATGAATCCTTCTTATTTCGACCACCTTGCACAAAAATCCGACCGGAAGTTTTAATACTGAAAATTTGAACGACTAGGTAGGTACTTCATGAATATAAGAAAGGTGAGTATGTGTCCATCCGTATGAAAACCCCATCTTTATGTGGAAAACGCGTGTGATAAAATTTCAGGATATCCCTGTAGGTACGTAGATAAACATAAAAACCTCTATCTTCCTCTCAGGACCCCCACAGACCACAAGTAGATACCTACCAACTTGATATAGTAGAAACCAACGGAATGTGCGAGCGTAACTTGTGACAAGCCGAGTAGCATATGTGCCGTGTTGCTGTGTCGAACGAATTTGATGCAACAAAATATTCTCAATTCGAATTTTCGTAAATCAAAGGTAAAATGCAAATCGACCGAAGCAACGGGCTTTCGCACGGTTCCTACAGGTGAACCAGTGGGTGGAGACATCGTTTTAATTATAACGAACGATCGGCTTGGAAGGAATTCTTCACCCAGACATCTGTAGGATCCTCTTTCTTCTACAGGTCCGCCTGTCCTTCTCCCACGATCTTATTACTTCCAACTAGTTCTCTAGACATCCGTCCACCTCTGATACAACGGGGGCTGTCTGACGTAATAATATTCAACTTGGTCTACGGGCGAGTGATAATTCTCCTGAGACGAAATTGCATCCGAAGTCTACTTTCAATTCGGGCTCCTGTTTCACAATGTCTTAAGACGTAATGAAGGGCCGCACTATCGTTTAAATGTGTTTCTGGTTAGGTATGACCTCATTATCCTCACTTGAAACTAAAGTCGCGAGGAAACAGTGTACCCAGGTAAAAAGAAAAACGGAGTTAATGAAAAATAGTATATTTCCACTAATACACGAAAAACGCGAAAAATACACTATTATACCGGTTTCTTCGAAACGGTGTATTTTTCGCGTTTTTTCGTGTATTAGTGGAAATAGACTAGACTATTTTTCAGTAACTCCGTTTTTCTTTGAAATGGGTTTCCACGATTTCTTCGCGAGTGATTTAGTTCGTATCTAGGTATCTTACCGACAGCTTTATACTGGAGAATGTGTGATGCAAATTCTTGAAACCTCAAAAATTGATCCAGAGTTAACTGATCGTTTCACCTATCCTCGTCCACAACTTGACAGCAGATAACCAGACGAACGAAATCTGTACATAGCCAAAATACTGATAGTCAACCTAGGTAGCTAACAAATAACATATCTTCGACTAGAATCAGTCGAATAACATCATATGAGGTAGAAATGATCACAAGTTTCTGGACAAAATTCCTGACGAGCACGCAATGTTATTTCCTGATAACTCATTGTATTTTATTCCAGTCAATCTTCCAAGTATGAAGTCGGCATATAGGTACGGGATGAGCAGTATTGATCCTAATGTAGTTAAATTTCCGGAATTCGAGTTTACTTACTACCGAGGAATCAAAAAATGATATTGTCGCGTACCTCTACTAACTTGTTTTTCCCCCCCAAATACGTACCCCATTGCAATTGCAGATTCCACGTAAAATTTCATGGCCTATTTAACGGACATAACTGGGAACCTGGCATGAAGAAAACACGTATCAGAAGTGGTTACAGTAGCCTTACAGAGAAGCATTCACTTCTCTGTAGCAGTACAGTAGCAGTAGCATGGAGAACTGATCACTCATCACTCGACTTAAGTACGTGTTTTTTTCAAGAACCTATGTGTTCAATAGCTGATTTGAGTAGATGGAGGATAGGTACAGGCTGAGCCCTGGATGTTCCCATATGAATTACATAAAAATCTGACTATAAGTAACTTACTGCGCATGAGCGAATCGGAAATCCGTGCAATACCCATAACCATACGAAATAATTTTCTTAATGAGCTGAATCAAAATTGGAAATGATGAATGAAGATAAATTTCAAGATTCTAATCACTGCGCAATCATACTGAAACAATGGTTATATTTATGATCATGTTATGGATACAAGGAAGCCATGTGCCACACCTTGTCATACTTTATTTCACTTCCTGTATGGAAGCTTCCATAGTTTCCGTTTGTTCATGTGTGGTATTTTTTGCCGATTTACTCTGGTTGTCTCTTAGTCAACCAATCTCCCGAAGAGTTGTTGTGGAGATACCAAGTTAGTTGCATTAATCGAGCTTAGAGCTGATTTAAAGGTTCAACTTTTCTGGAATTTGACATGAAAGAGCGACGGTCTCTGTCGCCCATAAAAATACCAGTTCACCATTACGTCAGCGATGTCTCATCAAAGGTCTAGAGTAATCGGGGAACGTCCAGAATCTGGCTCAAGGCCTCATATCCGCACATAATGCACACTCGGTCGCTGGACTCAACCTTCGCATAACAAGTTCGGTCAGGTGTCACGAGTGAAAGCTAATTGTTAGTTCTTCGCGTTGCTAGCTTTGGGCTCGCGCGGAGCAAAACCCGGCGTGACTGGACTTGGAAAAAAAATGTCTGAAGTTACGTAAAAAAAAGAAATGAATAACCAACGCCCATTTCCATGTAGAATTTAGGAAGATTTGGTCATGACGAGCAACGTTCGGGTTGCGATGACTGACCCAGTTCCTACCCAGTTCCTAGTTTACTTCGGTGACGAGTTTGAGTAGGTTCCACATCTGGCTCCATTCGATGTCGACATTAGTTCTAATGAACGAGCTGGTCTGTAACATGATAACTGATTTCCAATACTACTTCCTATCATATAAAGTAGTATAAAGGACCTCCACTTACAAGGTTAAATGCGCTTTCAACCACAACAAGGCATTTTCTTTTCTTCGAGATGGCGTGGAAAGACAATTGCTGGCTTTTTTAAATCGGTCTGAATTTGATGGTTTTATGTAGGTAACTCCACAATTTCATAGGAGACCCTGGTCCACCTAAGCTCACAGATCCACACAACGTCGTGATGGAGAAACTGGACACGGGATGGCGAATGGGAACTGGAAAGTCAGTTTCAATGTATGGACACTCTCTGTCCAATGCCCCCCCCCCCCATTGTTTAGAATCAGGATAAGTTAATGAAATAATACGATAGGTTACCTAATGTGAAATACAGGATAATTTTGGTTTATTATTTTCAATAATGAACCATTGGAATCGAGCATGAAAAAAAAAATTCTTACCCCCCCTCAAAATTTGATGGTTTACGTTTCAAGATATGTAGAATCCAAAACTGCAATAAAAATATTTCTGTCTGTCCGCCGTACGCCGTACGCCGTACGCCGTACGGGCCACTTTTCTTAGTTACCATGAAAAAAAATTGATGAAATTCGGGTTATAGGTTCCGTTCGGCGTCTAGTTGGTCCTCGAAGCTCGACGTTACTGTGAGTCATCTCTAAGGGGTTCAAAATAGGGGTTGAAATTTTCAAAACGCCTATACCATTTTTTTACGTAAATATTTTTACGGTTTTAAATAGTTCTTGAACTTGCGAGTTTTTTAAGACCATCCGGAGCATCGTACGTCCAGCCGTTCGTTCACAGCAAGGCCCCGAAGTTTGCACCGACAGGCATTTTCGACTCCAGTGTGAATGAAATTGTATACAATTCAAACCAAATCTCGTAACCAGAGACGCGCCCACAATAGGAATTTGTGAATACGGCCAATCATTGGTAGGGATCACCTGATTATATTGGCGGAGTATGAAGTCGAGTTGGTTGTTCTGTGATATTATTTAATTTGAAAAATGATGGCTCTATTGGAGTTTGTTGGTTGGTAGTGAAACTTGAACAAACGTTGAAGTATTATTGATGGGTAAATTATTACTACGGTAAATCATTACTCAACGGTAAATTATTACAGAACGGTAAATTATACCATCTACGTAGAAGGGGCTGGAGTTTGTTGGTAGGTACTTTTGCAACTTTTTTCACTCCTCATCAACAATTTCTTTTCAGAACTTCATTATGTGTGTTTCTTTTTGTTAGGTACTGTTTGTCATCGGCAGAATTATTTTAGCAACATTTAACTCGTGATTTAGGTAGGTACCTAGTAACGAGTACGGGGTTAGGTACTAACCTACGGAGGGTCTGCGATCTACATAATATGCATATAATAGAATAGTACATATCATATTATATAGACAGGTTATCTATACATAGAGCTGTGATCTGTAACAGAAGGGTATTCTATATAAAATAATAAACCGTTGTGCAGGGATTTGATGTGATGTTGAATAAAAATGTAATAATCACTAATGAGATACGGGTATCATTCTATTTATACCTAAAGTCCTCGATATCTCCCTACGTGTTCTGACCTAGTTTCCTGTACTTTCCATGTTGCAGGTGTTGGCAGCTTGCCTCCTAGCAGCGGCATGGGCACAGCAACAGCAACAGCAACAGCAGTACACAACGCCGGTCCCCATCCTCAAGCAAATCAACAGGCACAATGAGGACGGCTCGTATTCATACGGGTACGAAGCGGCCGATGGATCTTTCAAAATTGAAACGAAATACCCAACTGGTGAAGTCTACGGTAAATACGGATACGTCGATGATACCGGAAAGGTGAGCGTTCTTCGAATTTAATTTACACAACGACCAGGGGAACAAGTCTTCGAGATTTGGGGCTCGGAGAACTTGTTAATTCTACCTACTTGTTAGCTAGAACATCCCATCTGTGGGGTCCTGGCCACCCCTCGTCACAACCCTGGGCAACAATCGCATCCTACGTTATGATGCTTGCTGGTTTTATAATTAAAATGGCTAGGGCACGGAAAGCTAGTGGTTTTGAAACTATCATAAAATCAATAAGTTTTGCGATAAAAATATGTAGGTACTTGCTTGAGTTAAATTTGTTATGAAACAGAATATAAGAATGAGTAAGTGCGCGAAACAACCGTTTTCACATCGATGGAGTTGTTCACAAAGCATCTCCGATATTGATCTGCACCATTAGGTCACTGTTGGTGTCGTTGATCTGTAGACGGATGGATTCATTCAATTAGTCTAATGTACGAGGGAACTCACATTCTTGTGTCTCCATCGGAAAAATTCGCGTGATGACGAACGAAGGTAACCGAGGGGCCATAATTCATCAACAAATCAGAAATAAGGTGGCCTGGGTACAGCCCTCGGGGCCAGTACCATTGGTTGTGTGTGGGGTGGCTCCATCTTGATACAACGGCAAATGAGCAAACCCTCGTTGCCTTCTGTGTAACTCGGAAGAACTACCCATGCGAAAAACATGTAAAATACGCACCATTCGAGGCTGGGGCTTACCTTACGTCTGACTGCCCTGTCGGCGTTGCGGACGTGATTGGCTGTCCTCTGGATCATCATCTGATCCGATCAAGGGAAGGTCTGATGATGTACACTTATCACTACGTCAGAAATTACAGTGCTCATGAACTTAGTGATGAAAACATGAACTCAGATATGAACATAATGAACAATGCGATCATTCCAACATAATCCATCCACAGAGGCACACAGGAACGGTATTGTCACAAAGACCGTTTCCCGATCGAACCATTTCTCGAATTTGGTGACGAGTTAGCCCCTCGAGACCTACTGGAAATAGATCATCGGAACGGTTCTATCCGTGTTTTAAACCGTACTGATAATTTCGTGTATGTACTTAAATTTTTTAAGAAACTACTCTTTCCTCACGAATACAAGGTGAACAATAATATCTTTCACTAGCATGACCGCTCGCTTCGCTCGCTATCCGAGATTCGCTGTACGCAGTATCGTACTTAATTCCGACGTTGCACAACTTGGGAGCCTACTGGATATTCGTGCCAAATTTGGTCGATATCCGTCGAGCCATTCAGGAGTTGACCATGGTCGACCATATTTCCGCTATGGTCAGGGAATTAAAAATGCGCCTACGTTCAACTTGGGAGGCTACCGGATATTGGTGCCAAATTTGGTCGATATCCGTTGAGCAATTCGGGATTCGACCATGGAGGGGCCCATGGATGCGCTATGGTCGACCGTGGGGGTAGTCCGAAGGGTCGATCGTAGATAGAATTTCACGTAGATTACGAATACGCGATAAAAAATAGGGGTTACCATTTCAATTAACGAAGTTGACCATGGTCGACCATAGTTCCGCTATGGTGAGGGAATTAAAAAACCACAGTCATGCAGCATGGCTATAAGAGCGAATTTTCGAAGAAATAACCACGTTCCTTAATCTTCAAAGTGCTCCAGTTTGAGAACGGAATGAGATATCGCAATTCTGATTTCACCATCGTGTTCAGCGTACAAAAACCTTTAAAATGAGGGGTCACTTGTTAGAAAATAACATTTTGGGGATTTTTGGGTAATTTTTGCGTACTTTAAATGCTCTAATTTGAGAACGGATCAAGATATCTAAAATCCGATTCCACCATCGTGTTCAGCGTGCAAAAACCTTTAAAATGAGGGGTCACTTGTTGGAAAATAACATTTTGGGGATTTTTGGGTAATTTTTGCGCACTTTAAATGCGCCAAAACCCTCCTTAGAGTAGGCCAATTTCGCCCATCTTCGAACTTAGCCTTTCGATTGCCAAGATAGATTTTTTGTGCAAATTTGAGCTGTTTATCTCAATTCTATCGAGAGTTATCGTCTGGAGTGACACATATATATATAAATATATATATACATATAAAAAAGTGTTAAATTTCAGGAATCGTGTTAGAATGGTCTGAAACGGATTTCTATGAAGAAAATTTCCAAAAATTTATATTATTTAAATTTCGAAGCCATTGCAATAGCTTCATTTTCTTTGAAAATTCGCTAAAATGCGACGTTGCACAACTTGGGAGCCTACTGGATATTCGTGCCAAATTTGGTCGATATCCGTCGAGCCGTTAGGCCGTGTGAAGACAGACAGACACACAGACAGACAGAGATTCGTTTTTATAATATATAGAGATACTGGAGAACTCACGGCTTCGGAGTATGCCAAATTTACAAGTATGTTGCTCTCCTAGCTGATTTCGTTACTGTTGAACGTATTTTTGTTTTGATGACAGGTGAGGGAAGTCGAGTACGGTGCGACGAAACTCGGATTCCAGCCAGCTGGCAGTGACATCAACGTTCCTCCACCGACCGTTAACAACAACCAGGTGAACGCTCTTGGGCCCAACGAGGAAGATGATGGTCAGTACAGGGAAGACCCCAGCGTCTACTACAAAGACGAGAAGTACAACAGGCCTGCTGCCCAGGTAAGAGGATCTTGTGTTTGCTAAATCAGAGTTACTTAGAATTCGTATCAGAAATAATAAAATTATGAGGGCCCTGGCTAGGGAATGCAAGACACTTTAAAGGGGGCCAGGATTCATAATACTGGTATGATAGCATATTCGTATATTGTTATGGAGCTTACAAGCCTTGGCATCTACATTATGGACTACTACCTCAGCCCAAGACTTCGAGTTCAATCAGGCCGCAAGAGACATTCAATTAACCACCACAAGAGACCAAGAACTTGATAAGGAGAACTAAATCTATGGCCAACCAGATGTACATAGCTTAGTGTTTAGCGTATAGCTAAACTGCAGTCTGTTCGGCGTATTGGATGATGAAGCCTCTCCCAGCTAGTTGATAGTTATTTTAATCAAGATTGTAAATACTAGGTATTGACCCAACCAAAATTACCAATTGCCTTCAACGAGAAACCCCGAAAACTAAGTGAGCTCTTACTGTTGAGTTGAAAACAGCTTTCGTGTCTTATCGTACGCGTTCTGTATACGTTGCGCAGAGGGGCAATTGAAAGGCGACAGGCTGGTATCGTTTATCTCTTCAAGACTCGCTCGCCCCAAACGCAACGACCTGTAACGCAGCCTGGACCAAAACAGTGGTTAATTAGCCGTCGTCCCCTCAGAAGGAAACTGCTTTGGGTTTGTATCAGGACGTTACAACAGGGGAATTGCGAACAGGGGAGTTGATTGTCACGGGAAACCTCATTGTAGCTAAAGCTAAGCGAGTCCCGTGAAGATATAGGTCGTGTAAAAAGTGGTAGAAAATATTATTCCAGCCTCAAATCAACAGATCGTCCATGTCAGTTAACAGTTGTTATTGTCATTCATCACGTTTTGTCACACCGATTTCCTATCTATTTAAGATTTTAGGTACCTACCGTTGAAAAGGACGTTTAACTGGAGGGCATTTTTCAAGAAAGTAATTACCTATTCGAAATCTGAGATATAGGTTAATGTCGACTTGAACTAGTCTCATGTTTTTCCAACTTTATCTACTTTATCCATTCATTGTCGTTATTTGATGCATATCCGAAAGGAAATTCGATGTTATTTCTAGCGGTCCTTATGATTGTTTTCATGATTATAGGTACATATTCATGGTTGTTGTCAGTTGACTCCTGTTTGCCTGGGCCAGAAACTAAATTAAAAAATTATGTCTTGTGGTGAAAAAATGGTAGTTATCTACAACAGCTGCTTTAATCAGAGTTGGTGAAGCATAACAATAAGTTGAGAAGACGATAGACGTCATATTCGCGCGTTCGCCGAGTGTGTTATAAGATGTAATTTTTGGCTTAGATATTCTGTTGCCGGTTACGATTGAAAAACATCGTATAAATTAGGGAGCTGTACGAGCTGGCGAGTATTAACTTTCTGCAGCCGTATCGGGTTTTTCTAATCGGGCGCGTCTTGTAATATGATTCAAGGACGGCGTGGTTACCCTTGGGCTTTTCTCCGTGGGAGATACATATTGTATCATACCACATGAACTAATAATAAGCTACAAATATATTTCAGTGTAGGTGAAAAGTTATTCTAAATAACCGTACAGAAAAGTTCTGTCAGAAACCGCCGACGGACAGCGACGAAATCTGGAAAAATACCTCCGTAACAAAGAATCATCTTTCACGTCATTAGGTTATGAAGTGGAGACTACTGGATAGAACTAAACAATAATCCAACGATGCCAAAAATATTTTTGTGAGCCGAGTTGATCGGGTTTTATAGGTCGGAATAGATCATCAAAATCTATAAATTCGAGATCTGTCTATTCGATTTCATGTTTCCTTAGCTTCGTATTGAAGACTCGATTGAACGCGAACGTAGCACATTATTGAATCACATGGAGTTGATACTGTTATCTTGGCTTTCCTTTGCCATTATGGTGTTTTTCAACTGAAAAGAACGAAGACGATTTCCGGTCATTAAGTACAGATTTGTCTCCAAGACAAAGGAATCTTTGAAAGACTGTGTCGCGGTGGAGTAGATCAAATGAAAGTATTTCTGATGAGTGAAGAGTGGCCTTCGAGTCCACATAACTTAGGCTCGTGCGACCGCACGTTTACTGTATTTGTTACGACATTCTGACGGAATGTAAATGGCATAGTATGAAATGGAAGGGGTATACAACCGTTAACCGATGAAAGCTGTCAAAATATCATCTACTTCTCTCAATATGAGTGCAGTGCTGCTTCGAATACATGTAAATAGCCATCAGTGACAATCGCTTCTCAAAACTGATCTTCGAAGACTCGCAATCAAAACAACTAATATAAGTTGTTGATTTTAGATGAAAGAATCTACCTATGTTTTTGTTTATATAACTTTTTATATAAATATTTCAAGTTATGTCATGATGATTATGACATTATGAATGTTCCTGTGATATGAATGGCAGTTCATAAACTGTCTCGGCAACATGACGTCATGAGAGGCTTTGGATGCGTGGGCAGCAGCTGTGACGGTGCGCTAGCGTTGATTCATCTCGACGATACAATAATTAGACCGCGGAGTCGGTCAGTAACACGCTTCTCTGGTACAGTTAACAACATTTCAGTCCGTTTTTCACATGCAGACACCAAAACATTGAGCAAAACCATGATGTAACTGTGTTTATCCCAATAATTATGAATGATTCTTGTTTACTTCCTTCATTCCTTTATCCGAAAATCACTCTTCGATTATAACAAGTTATAACCAAACTGATGAAATTCGTAATAGATATGAACGATTTAACAAATAATATATTATACTACCGCAACTTATATATTATATCATCATCTAAATAAAATATCTATATAAATCTACTTCATGTAATTAATAATTTATTTAATCCTAATCGACAGATTTGGAGAATGTACCCATTCTTTGAATTGCCGAATGTTTCAACCCATAGAATGTCTAATCAGAATAATATATTTTTGTTTGTGCAGCCTCAGCAAGCCTACAGGCCCCAGCAGTACCATCAGCAACCACAGTCCGCCTACCAGCCTCAACCGCAGCCCGCTTACCAGCCCCAGCCCCAGCCCCAGCCCCAGGCCTACCAACAGTCCTACCAGCCCCAGCCACAGCCCCAGGCCTACCAACAGTCCTACCAGCAGCCCGCTTACCAGCCGCAGCCTCAGGCCTATCAGCAGCAGCAGCAGCAGCCGCAGCAGCACAGGTTCAATCCTCAATCCTACCTTAATCCCGCCCAGTTGGCCACACACCCTGCTGTTAGCAACATCGACTACTACAGCGGCTCGTACTCCGTCGACTACTCAGGCAAGAAGAAGTAAACATATAATAAAAAATAGTCATAAAACAAAATACAAATACCTGACTGCCTCCGCCAAAACTGTAAATAACAATGTGTATAAATAATTTTTAATTAAGTTAATTTTTTATGATGTTTATCGTAAGTATTTCGAAATAGTACGAATAAACTTTAGGTACCTATTGTTGTAGTCGGTGTTCTTTTGTCACCCCTTTCCTGACATCGTCTGCACCACCTCATCAAAATATATACTGTAGTAAAGTAGTATATATATATATCTATGTGCAGCACCTACCTCGTCAGGTACTGTAGTTCATTTTTGAAAATTGAATAGGTAAGTGGTAAATTTCTCGAAAAGTTATCAAAAGTTTTTGTTATGATCGATGATGAAAGGCAGGTTCAAAAAAAATTAGGTAGGTACCTCCGCAAATGAAATAAAAAAATTACATAAATGTGAAAAACTTAAATATTAATGTATTAAGTGCACATCTACCAAATAGTTTTATTGCCCAAAAGCTTTTCGTTAAACTTCTTCTCGTGTCGGTGAATGATATTTTTGATACTGAGCTGTGCTTTCGAAATACAAAACTTACGTGTGCTCATAATAATATTATTACCTCTCAATATTGAACAGCAACATGATTGGGAATCGCTCATTTTGAACTAGAAAAATTATGGCTAAGAATACCTTATCACGTATGTACACCAACGTATATATGAGTGTATTAGCACGGAGGAACAAGGTAAATTAAATTTAATAGGTAGTTACCGTGTAAGGTACCGTGTTAGGTAGGTAAGTATCGTGTTGTATCTTATTTCTTTATGCAATTTTCGGTTCGTAAAAAATTGATAGACCATGGAAAATAGATAGTTACGTACCTGCTTAGTATTAAACAAAAGAATCTCGATTCATTAAACTTAGTAACTTAATCATTTGGTAGTTAGGTACAGTTAAATTGATTCATCAATTTTCAAGACCACCATGTATATTATAGTGTTGAACACTCAAACCAAAATGAATATTCGGCTAGGGTCATTTAATCGGAATCAACTTCTAAAAAGTTTGATTTCATAGAAGAGATCAATATAATTTTGAAATATATTTCATTTCATTTCATACATAAATTATTTTTCAAAGCATTTGAAATATAATTTTGTTTTATGATTAAAAATAAAAAAATGGTAGAACAATTCGCTAAAAGCGTGTATCCTTTGTTTTTAATGATTGTCTAATTTGGACAAATTTTCAGTTTTTTGTTAATTAACTAAAAATAAAAGTGACTATATAATAACGTATCAGGTTTAATGGTGCTGTCTTTGTTATTATTGAATTTATGCGATGAAAAATTAACATGCCTAACGGGAAACACTGTAAGTAATGTCTTGTACAGGGCAGTGTGAGTCACTGAGTCTGATTGACGCGAAGGGAATTTGTTATTTTGATAAGATTTATGGTTTTTTCCGAGTGGGAGGGGAAACAAGTTTGAAACTTCTCATCTACCAGATGCTATCATCGCCCCTGGCGGCTAATTTGGCCACCTTCCCTTCTCAGGAAACACAAAGAAGTTTTGCTGGCTGTTGGAGGAGGTATGTTATTCAAGGTCGATCCCAACCACGCCTCGTTCCGACCTTGGTGATCGCAGTACCAGACACACTCCTGAACTGCCTCTGACATTTTGCTTTATTTTTTTTTCTTATTCCCTTTTTCATAGTTTATTTTTCTTGTCCACTTCTCCATTACCCCTGTATGGCTGACGTCGCATGACAGAACGCCCTGCTGAGTTTCGCCTTCCTCAGAAATCCGGATAGGTGGCTATAGTTAGTCTCATTTAGGAAGTACAGTGCTCCACTGACTGGGTATGTTGACTAAAATTGAGGATCTGCCTATCGTTCTTTCAGTGGTTACATGTTTAACCTTGGAGGGACTTCGGTAACAAGACCTGTGAAGTTGATCGGGGGTTCCACTCGATGTTCCAATTGGAATTTTCAATGATAATCAAGCAGCGCAACGACTTGCGCTAAGTCCGACATAGCAGTCTCGGATAAAGCGCACAGGCCTTTCTAACCAAACCAATGCCAAGACCAAAGAATGCAAGAGGGCAGCAAGACTTGGAGAAGTTGAGCTCCAAAAATCCGCTCATATGGTCGTGCTACATAACGAACTTTTTTTAAGGACTAATATAATATTGGTAACATAATATTTAGGTAGGTTAGTCTTTGCTTGGATCCGAATCTTGCTTAAAATGTTAGGGAAGCCCCTTACAAGCCAGGCTACGAAATTAATAAGGGATGCCCCTACTGTCATCAAATTTTTGGAAAAGGGGGAAACTGTTAGGCCTCGCACAAATTGAACCCAGTTCAAGCACAGCACACGCCCAACCCACGTGTGGGTCTGCATGTAAAACATGGGTTTGCACCCAGCCCCACCCACGCATATTGCTCGCCACGCAGCTGCCTTCCACGCGAAGGCCAGTTTGTGTTTCCCGCACAGTTTTTGTGGGTGTGGGTCATATTTTGTTTTTAAAAAAAGTAAAAAAAAGGATTTCGAGAAGTTAGTTGAAATTTTCCGAGCCCATCCTGTATGTACTGTACGACGCATGCCATACCTACCGACCGTATGAGGACGAAGATGAAAGATGAGGTGTGGCAGAAAATTGGTGTTGAACTTGACACTTCTTTCCTTCACACACGATAGGTTTTTGAGTGTTGCATTCTCTTCCAGTAATGTCACTTTTTATTAGTTCATGTATTTCATCAAACTGCTCCCGGTTGAGCCAAAAACTTTCCTTGAAAGCTTTCCTCCTGCTTGCTAAATATGAATTTTCTTTATTTGTCTTTCCCCTAATTGATGAACATAACGCGATAACTTCCTCAACCTCTGACTATGATTCCAAATCCAGGAGGAGAAGTTCAGGCGCTGCGGTCATCGTGGATTCACAACATACTGTGTTTAATATAGTATGGTGAGAATGGGCTGGGCGTTGAGAATGGGCTGATGGGTTCAATTTGCGCCCGGCCTAAAGCTTAGAGGAAAAACAGCCTTGTCAAATCCATTTCAGACCATTCCAAAACCATGGCCGTGCATGTGTATATGTTCTATGTGCGAACTACACAGTTTTTGATTTATTATTTGCAAGAACTCCAGGAATGTCGACACATATCGAGATGGGGGCTGATGGGATAAAAAGGTAGGTAATTGCTAGATTTACAAAACCTTCTCAGCCTGAAATTGAGAAAACATTTTTCCCAATTTATTTTCCTCATTGGTTACCAAAGACTAATGAGAGAGGAAGTGGTGGGGTAAGTATCGTGTGTGTGCGAAGCCCAAGGAGTAATTTTCATTGGTTGGTCTAGATTCGTTTTGCAATTGACTCGATTTCAGAAACACATAGCTACATTTGCAAAATAACTTCGGAAATGTCGAAAGTATGTCAAGAAGAAGTCAAGATGTGGGGGTAGAATGAGGGATAAAATTGGTGAAATTTCCGATTTGTAACACATTATTTTACGGTACTTCGCTGGGTAATTACCCTAGATGTCTCTTCTGATATTAGTTACTTATGTGAACATAGTTTGATATTCCCAAGTTGCGACATTCATACGATTTTCATGGTTCTTCTTACAATTTATTGACTCGATTCTTGGTATATTTATGTAAACGTTCACTGAGATGTCGATGCTCATAATCGATCGGTGATTGTATAAAATCGAAAAAATGGTCGTTTTAGCCTAGAAGCCATTTATTTTTTTCATATAAATTTTTGGGTGAGCGCGTGGTGGCAAACAAAATCTGCGGTCGCAATTTTCATTAGATTTCAATGGGTTGTTCTGCAATCGATTCGGTTTCGGTCTAGTTATGCGTGAAACTTGAGGAAAATAGTCCGAATAACTGCAATATGATTCACTGGTAATTACTGGTGTTCTGGTAATTACTCAACAATATTTATAGGAAACCGTGCTCCCATTAGTTCAGACATCCGGCTGTGGTTATGGAACCCACGTAGGTACCTACATAAAGAAATGAGATAGGGTTGAATGAATACCTGAGTATATCCGTAATACAGATAACGGATATGATGAGTAGTAATAACGAAGATATAAATAAAAGCTCTATTCCAATAGCATTTTCAGCTCATCCTGCTATGAAGTAGTAGAACTCTGTGGTCTCCGTGGAGCACTAAAGTTCAGGAATGTTCCCGTGATACGCCGTTAGATGGAGCCCCCAGACCAGATTTCTGAAGTCACTCTGAAAGATTCTTCACCTGCACCTGAGTGCGTTTCACTCAAGGAAGTAAAGAACAACTACTAACTGTTATACTCACTGACTGGTAAGCACACAAGATACTGCGGACAGTATACGAGTTACTGTGGTCAGACAGACTGTCTGAGACGGTGACATAGATATGAGAGTTATGTAGGTACAGCGTACAGACAAAAAGCTCATACATTGTGGAAGCATTGCAGAACTACCTGGTCAGGTTGAGCGCTGTGTAAAATGGAGAATAATTTATCTCAGTAAACGAGAGTAATCTCTACTATATTATAAAAACGAATCTCTGTCTGTCTGTCTGTCTGTCTGTCTGTCCTTCTATGCACGGCCAAACGGCTCGACGGATATCGACCAAATTTGGCACGAATATCCAGTAGGCTCCCAAGTTGTGCAACGTCGCATTTTTAATTCCCTCACCATAGCGGAACTATGGTCGACCATGGTCAACTTCGTTAATTGAAATGGTAACCCCTATTTTTTATCGCGTATTCGTAATGTACGTGAAATTCTATCTACGATCGACCCTTCGGACTACCCCCGCGGTCGACCATAGCGCATCCATGGGCCCCTCCATGGTCGAATCCCGAATTGCTTTTCACGGCCAAACGGCTCAACGGATATCGACCAAATTTGGCACCAATATCCGGTAGCCTCCCAAGTTGAACGTAGGCGCATTTTTAATTCCCTGACCATAGCGGAACTATGGTCGACCATGGTCAACTCCTGAATGGCTTGACGGATATCGACCAAATTTGGCACGAATATCCAGTAGGCTCCCAAGTTGTGCAACGTCGCATTTTTAATTCCCTGAACATAGCGGAACTATGGTCAACCATGGTCAACTCCTGAATGGCTTGACGGATATCGACCAAATTTGGCACGAATATCCAGTAGGCTCCCAAGTTGTGCAACGTCGCATTTTTAATTCCCTGACCATAGCGGAACTATGGTCGACCATGGTCAACTTCGTTAATTGAAATGGTAACCCCTATTTTTTATCGCGTATTCGTAATCTACGTGAAATTCTATCTACGATCGACCCTTCGGACTACCCCCGCGGTCGACCATAGCGCATCCATGGGCCCCTCCATGGTCGAATCCCGAATTGCTCAACGGATATCGACCAAATTCGGCACGAATATCCAGTAGGCTCCCAAGTTGGGCAACGTCGGAATTTTTCGGTCCCCTTCACCATAGCGGAACTATGGTCGACCATGGTCAACTCCTGAATGGCTGGACGGATATCGACCAAATTTGGCACGAATATCCAGTAGGCTCCCAAGTTGTGCAACGTCGCATTTTTAATTCCCTCACCATAGCGGAACTATGGTCGACCATGGTCAACTCCTGAATGGCTCGACGGATATCGACCAAATTTGGCACGAATATCCAGTAGGCTCCCAAGTTGGGCAACGTCGGAATTTTTCGGTCCCCTTCACCATAGCGGAACTATGGTCGACCATGGTCAACTCCTGAATGGCTGGACGGATATCGACCAAATTTGGCACGAATATCCAGTAGGCTCCCAAGTTGTGCAACGTCGCATTTTTAATTCCCTCACCATAGCGGAACTATGGTCGACCATGGTCAACTTCGTTAATTGAAATGGTAACCCCTATTTTTTATCGCGTATTCGTAATCTACGTGAAATTCTATCTACGATCGACCCTTCGGACTACCCCCTGCGGTCGACCATAGCGCATCCATGGGCCCCTCCATGGTCGAATCCCGAATTGCTCAACGGATATCGACCAAATTTGGCACCAATATCCGGTAGCCTCCTAAGTTGAACGTAGGCGCATTTTTAATTCCCTGATCATAGCGGAAATATGGTCGACCATGGTCAACTCCTGAATGGCTCGACGGATATCGACCAAATTTGGCACGAATATCCAGTAGGCTCCCAAGTTGGGCAACGTCGGAATTTTTCGGTCCCCTTCACCATAGCGGAAATATGGTCGACCATGGTCAACTCCTGAATGGCTCGACGGATATCGACCAAATTTGGCACCAATATCCAGTAGGCTCCCAAGTTGTGCAACGTCGGAATTAAGTACGATACTGCGTACAGCGAATCTCGGATAGCGAGCGAAGCGAGCGGTCATGCTAGTGAACAATATTTTACATTATGTACTTCATTCGTGTCGGTGAAGGTGCTGCCGCAGTTAACATTTCTAGGAGCGCAGTCGATTTTGGTTTATTATTTCGCTATAAACCTACCTATGGACTCGACATGAAAATTTGTTTGTTTACCAAAAATTTTTAGTTTATAATTTGCTGTATAGATTATCAACCCGTCTGTCTAGGTCTCGGTTCTGTACACTTCCAAGCGTACAAATAAAATCTTCTTGTTTTCCAAGTCCTTATTTATGAACTGCAGTGTACATAGCGTTTTTTCTTGGTACTGACACCTAGTAGTACCTAACTGATAATTAAATCGTAAATTTTATACCTTTTTAACCGCCAACAAATAGAAACTACCTTCGAGCTGAAAGTATCGCAGAACTCAAAAAACAAACTCGATTCAATGAAACCTCGTGATTTCCTATCACTGATAAGCTGTCTCTGGGCTGAAGTTGAACAGTTTGATTCACGTTCTACGGATAAATTTATCACTTTATTGTTCTCTTAATATAACAATGAATAATTTATTGTTCGAAATTAGTATATATTTGTTGTGACTGGCACCAATTACCTCAAAATGGTTGCATGCCAGAATCAACGCTTTGCGCTGATACATTGTGACATGAATATGTCTCTTGGCTCTGAGTCCTTTGGGACTCAGCCCCAAAGGGCGGAGCACATAAAGTCCTTTGGGTCCTTGCTTTGCTTGTGTATCGAGAAACTGTATATGCTCCATGAAGTATATAAAATGCTCACAACGAGTCTCTGCAGGAGACATATTTATTAGCTTTGCTGCAGCATGCAAGAAACAGCAGGTTTGAGCACTAGATGAAAGACGTCTTTCATGTAGGCCACAGAAGGGGCGTTTTGTCTGAAATCAAGATTAAAAATCGCCGCTAAGATTGATGGGTATGTCGGCCAATCCAATTTCATCGATTTCCTCGATGATTCCCTTGATTTTTGGACTGTAGGCGAGTAAGTTAAGGCGAGGAACCTGTGAATATCTTTGATCGTCGAATACGGGAGAAGTTAGCCTAAGGGCTCACTCAGGTGATCGGGGAGAGACCCCTCTTGTCATACGTACCCAGCAGTCCTAAGGGGCTGCCTGTCAAACATCAGCTTTGTAGGATGAGGGGGAGACAAATTAGCCTCAGAGCTCACTCGCTGACCTCATCTTGTCATACGTACTCAACCGTTCTAAGGACGCTGCCAGTCAAATTTTTGAGCTTAGTAGGATGAGGGGGAGAGAGGTTCGCCTAAGGGCTCACTCAGCTGATTGGGGAGGGACCCTATCTTGTCATTTGTTCCCAACAGTCCTAAGGAGGCTCCCTATCAAATTTCACCTTCGTAGAATGAGGGGGAGAGAAAATAACCTCAGAGCACACTCAGCTGATCGGGGAGGGACCCCATCTTGTCATACGTACCCAGCAGTCTTAAGGAGGCTCCCTATCAAATGTCAGCTTCGTAAGATGAGGGGGAGAGAAATTAGCCTCAGAGCTCACTCAGCTGATCGGGGAGGGACCCCATATTGTCATACGTACCCAGCAGTCTTAAGGAGGCTCCCTATCAAATTTCAGCTTCGTAGGATGAGGGGGAGACAAATTAGCCTCAGAGCTCACTCGTTGATCGGGGAGGGACCCAATTTCGTAATTTGTACCCAGCCGTTCTAAGGACGCTGCCAGTCAAATTCCAGAGCTTAGTAGGATGAGGGGGAGAGAAGTTAGCCTAAGGGCTCACTCAGCTGATTGGGGAGGGACCCTACCTTGTCATTTGTTCCCAACAGTCTTAAGGACGCTCCCTATCAAATTTCAGCTCCGTAGAATGAGGGGGAGAGAAATTAACCTCAGAGCTCACTCAGCTGATCGGGGAGGGACCCCATCTTGTCATACGTACCCAGCAGTCTTAAGGAGGCTCCCTATCAAATGTCAGCTTCGTAAGATGAGGGGGAGACAAATTAGCCTCAGAGCTCACTCGTTGATCGGGGAGGGACCCAATTTCGTAATTTGTACCCAGCCGTTCTAAGGACGCTGCCAGTCAAATTTCAGAGCTTAGTAGGATGAGGGGGAGAGAAGTTAGCCTAAGGGCTCACTCAGCTGATTGGGGAGGGACCCTACCTTGTCATTTGTTCCCAACAGTCTTAAGGACGCTCCCTATCAAATTTCAGCTCCGTAGAATGAGGGGGAGAGAAAATAACCTCAGAGCTCACTCAGCTGATCGGGGAGGGACCCCATCTTGTCATACGTGTTGAATCCCTCGCATTTTTATGAAATGCAGTTCCCAGGCTGGCTCCAGTACGCGATTTCGGGCTTTCCTGGGAGGAGCACGAGGAGCACAGAAAACTGTGATCTACGCAGATCTATACAGGTAAATTGTTACACAACGGTTTATAGTTTACCTTATGCTTCATGAATAACTACAAATAATATTAATGACTGAATTATTGAATCTCGCGCATTTATATGAAACTATAATTCCCGGCGCGGCTCCAGTACCGGATTTAGGGCTTTCCTTGCCATGGTGGGGGGGGGGGGGGGTGTCGAGGGTAGGTATTGACCACAGAAATCAGTGATCTACGCAGAAGGGGCATCTATACAGGTAAATTATTACACAACGGTTTATAATTTACCTTATGCTTCATGAATAACTACAAAAAAATTATTGATGTAGTATCGAATCCCGCGCATTTTTGTGAAACATTAAATCCCTGGCTGGCTTCAATTCTCTATTTAGAGCTTTCCTGGGGGGGGGGGGGGGGGTCGACGGTAGGTATTAACCACAGAAAACAGTGATCTATGCAGAAGGGGCATCTATACAGGTAAATAATAAACCGTTGTGTAATAATTTGCAGCGTTTTTAATATTTTTATTATTTACGAAATGAACCGCCAACAGCCCAACGACGGGTCTCTAGACAGCTTCAAATTTAGGTTCCTAGTTTCTAGAAATTCTTAGGTCATTCATTATTATTTTAGTTCATTCGATTTTCTAGTACACTATAACAGGCTTATCTAAACTGATGTGGGATGGCTCTGACGCTGAGTAGGTGATTGTCATTATGGACATAGATTTCAACCATGGGCGGGAAGAATCATTTGAAATTGTAAGGATGTTGTGGATTGCCCTTACCCATTTGATGTTATCGGGAGTATTTTAGCGCATGCTGAAGTGCGCGGTTTATCAGTTCGCCACATCCTTTTATTCCTAAAAGATAGGTTTCCTAGTCGTTTCGTCACATGCGAGTTTTAGCGCGATGTTCAATCGTTTCACCACATCGCAGAATTTCTTCTGGTTTGACTGCGCTTTGGATGAAATCGGCCGATGATATTCAAGAGCCCCATGGCTTACTGCGCCTTGTTTACTTCGAGTTGGCTACTCACAATGCCATATGCCAAGTGTTTCCAACTTGTGAAATTCGTGGATGCAAGTTCCATTTAGGGCAGGCATGGCACTGTAAGATAAACAGCATGGCGGCAGTGAAGGTGGGTACTGGTTACGGTCATTTTTTGGGCGCTCTTACATCCAAACTTCCGATGTCGGGGAAGTGTTCTGCGACTTTATCAGCGACGCACCTCCGGACGATACAAATAACGCCAATAATGAACCTTCTGTTTACTTGAAATTTGCTGGTTACTTATATGATAATTATATTTCAAATGAATCAACTTCTGCGATGTGGTCGACAGCGTCGTACACCAGTGATCCCCTGACCACTAATTTCACCGAGCAAAACAAGAAAAGTTCAGGAGGATCAAGCCAAAATCGATGAACTGTGGAAGGAATACCGGGAAAATCGATAAAGTTTGGCCAAGTTGGTGATGAAGAGCGGGGGAAGAAAATTGATACGTGTGATCTGACTTGTTGTGTTTATGTGTGCCCACACGTCTTATGTGTGGATTTCGATGTTTTGACCAAGTAAAGTGTATTCTGGTATTATCAACTCGTGTTTTTCATTTTCGAAAATTCATTTTTTCGTCCCTGTTTGCTACTGAGTACAGTCAGGACAGAAATTTCGAATCATGGTAAGGTTGGACGTGACGGCACGTAACAGAATCGTTGTGACGAAACGATCGAAGCCCCCAAAAGTGGCTCAAATTGTAGTTGAAATAGGTTCACGTTTCGATGCTGATATCCGTCATTCAAGACGTCTTTGTTTTTGGATGGTGTTGACTGTGAATATGTGATTGTCATTATCATTATGAACATCAACCTGCTGCATAAGTAGGTTGCCTATTAGATTTGGAGTACAACAAGGATCTGTTCTAGGCCCCATACTATTTGTTCTGTACATAAATGACCTCTTCAACTGACAAACCTATGGTAAATTCGTCGCCTTTGCTGATGACGTAGCGGTAGTAATGACAAACAAATCATAGGAGGAAGTCCATGAGGATGCAAATAAAACTCTTACTCAAATAAACCAATGGTTCTGCATTAATAGCCCAACAATGAACATTTCTGAGACCAACTACATCACTTTCTCCGCAGGTCAACCTAGTTCAAAAATCTACGAAGCATCATGTTTTAATTATGAAACATGCAATTGCACTAATATTGAGCAAGTCAATAGTACTGAATAGCTAGGACTCCAACTTGACCAAACCTAAAATGGAGGATGCACATAGAGACTCTAGCAATGTGAATAAGGAAATCGTTTTTCTTTCTCTGTATATTACGAAAATGCCTCTCCAAAAGCAACTTAAAGATGGTGTATTATGAAAAAGGAAACAGTATTCTAATATATGGTATAGAATTATGGGGCGCAGCCCCGAACTTTCCGCTCTCTCAACGTTGTGTGCAACTCACTCCTTCGGATCATCACTCGGTCGCATTCCCGAACGCGAATCAATGACCTGTTTAAAAAGTTGGATATTCTCCCACCACGATTGATATTTGTTTATCGCTCACTGCTTCGTGTACACAAGATTAAAAAATTTCTAACCCACCGCATTGTCCTTCGAGTCACCCGAGCAACATGCGAGGGTAGTCAAATTTTAGTTCCCCGCCCTTTCACTGATTTTAACATGGATATTGGATGTTTTTAGGCTGAGGGACAATCTAAAATTTCCGACCGACTCCAAGAAGTGTAAAGCACTACCGATAAACAATACTGATTTCCATACTACAACTGATGTCCTAGAATGCAAGGTAGTTGTAGTAAGAATGACGAGGTGAGGGCCCTTCCTAATCAGTTGAGTGAGCCCTTAGGCTAATTTCATACCTGTTTGACCTAAGAGGATGAAATTCGAAATGAAGCCTCTGTAGGACTGGCGAGTAAGAATGACGTGGTGAGGACCTTACCTAATCAACTGAGTGAGCCCTGAGGCTTATTTCATTCCTCTTTGACCTAAGAGGATTAAATTTGTGCGGCTGTTCTCTAGTAGTTTTTTGGTCCGGTGGAGACGGATCGGTGAGCGGAAGCCTAATCGATATCCCGGTGATAACCTCGCTGGTCTAGGAGGGGGACTCTCGAGGTCCACCACCATTGTCACACTCTGACACATGGTAGCAGAGCATGGTTTGGTAGTATGCGCTGAGCAATTCACCATACTCCATCCATTTTTTGTGCCCAGAAGGATAAGGCCAAGGGTTACCCCCAGGTATACATCTATTGGCTTCCCCTCCCACTTTCCCCCCTTTAGAGTGTCAGTATTAAAATAAGCTCATTTGAAGGCGATTTATGCTATGCCCCAATTTTCAAGTCCCAATAGTTATTCCAGCCTAACGATGGAGGTTTATCACCTGGAGCTAGAGGTTACCAAGATGAGCACAGTTCACTTGACAACAACCTCTGACAACATTATCTGCCAATACTCATATGTAGGAGCTTTGTTCTTCACCAGTAAATATTATTGAGGCAGTACCATTACGATGGAGGTTAGTCACCTTGAAGTTATTTAGATGACGTTTCCTGAACCAGAACTTCTTACTACTTTTCATTCCCCCTTTTCCCTCTCATACTTCTGCTACCCAGAAGCATGTCATGTGGGGAGGAGTTTAACAGTGCGGCTGTTCTGGAGTAGTTTTTTGGTCCGGTGGAGACGAATCGGTGGGTTGAAGCCTAATCGCTATCCCTTCTTAACCGGTGATAATCTCGTTGGTCTAGGAGGGGGACTCTCGAGGTCCACCACCAGTGTCACGCTCTGTCACAAATTTGAAATGGAGCCTCTGTAGGACTGGTGAGAAAGAATGACGAGGTGAGGACCCTCCCTAATCAGCTGAGTGAGCCCGGAGGCTAATCTCACTCCTGATTTGACCTGCAAGGATGAAATTCAAAATGGAGCCTCTGTAGGACTGGTGAGAAAAAATGACGTGGTGAGGACCTTACCTAATCAGCTGAGTGAGCCCTGAGGCTTATTTCATTCCTCTTTGACCTAAGAGGATGAAATTCGATATTAGCTGAGTGAGCCTTTCTTCAACCCCCAAATTTCTCCGTTTACAAGACAAAACAAAAATTGTAAGCGTAATTTTCTCCGTTTTTACGGAAAAATGTGGATATGCAGTACGGTATTGTCAAATTGTTCGTCCAAAAGCATGTCCAAGATTCAGTGTTTTTCCGTGTAAACGGAGAAAATGTTTTTACAAGAAAATACCATTTTTTCACAAGATTACCTTACAGTCAGTCAGACTAGTCTGCTAAATCCTTTAAAAAAAAAAAAAAAAAAAAAAAAATAAAAATAAAAAAATAGACGCATATCTGCTGCAGATGCCCCAGATCTCACCTGCACACTGACTTCTTGCATAGGTTTGGTGTTTAACTGTGACTATTTTCTAGTAATGAGGTGATCACTATGTGATCCCCTTGGAATACGAATGGCTTACTACAAACCCATATTTTTTTCGACTTAAGTTGACTATTGCCTCTAAATTTATTGTTTCCAGCTAAAAGGACTCACTCAGTCCAAAATAATAAGCTAGTTCAGTGACGACCAGCCCCTGGACGGGTCGTCAAGACCTTAGGGGCCCATTCATGAACTTGGTTTTTCTCATGTTTCTGTACTGATATTCTTCGTTATGTGCCACTGAATAAATATGTTATTGAATAAAGAATCGAATTGAATTGAAGTGAACTGAGTAACAGGTACCTAACCATTTGAGACAAAGTTTAGCTGTTTAAGTACTTTTACGTCCGGACCCTGACATGCCGACAGCTCGATCGCCCGCGTCCGGGCCACACGGAATTCGGTCTTATTTTTTTTTAATTCGAGGATATCCCCGTTTCTTCATTTCCTCCGATAGGACGGTTTGAGCCGCCCCCGGAGGCGGCCCGGGGTCGGCGTGGCGGATTGTACAGCCGGAGTAGCAGGTAAGGGAAGGCCGGTGGAGAGAGAGGTATAAGAACCAACTTGATACACTCAACCTCGCCTAGTTCGTGTCCCGTCGCTACCCCGATTCCTTCACCCTGACCGCCAAAATGAAAACCGACGTATTTGTAAGTAAACTACCTAATTCAAGTACTTTGGTGCCCATTATAACATTTTTTAAAAGTTTAATTGATAGGTAATAATTATTCCAAACGAATTCATAATATTGTTCCAACTAGTTTACCTACCTCGTCAATCGTACCTATCAATTTGATAATCGTGACTGCCAATTTAATAATCGTTCCAACCAATTTGGGAAAGGTACTTATGCTTATGATCTGGCCAAACCAATTTAAGGAAATTTAAAAAAAATTAAGTCCAGATTTTGTGCCGAGTTTTCGGAGCGTATGACCTTTTTATCATGGCTTAAATTCTAAATAAAAAGGAAAAATGTCTCTTCGGATTAAAGCCGTATGGAAGAGGAGATAAAGCCTCAAAATCTTGGCAAAAAAAATTTGGATCTATTTTTCTTCTTCTTTTCAAATTTCCTTTTCCCCTGCCCTACACCTGAGAAGGTGAGAGAGATGTATTTTTTTAGGGGTAGGAAGATTTACGTTCGTAAACTATCCAATACATATACAACAATGACCTGGATCAGTAGTCCGACGGGAGTAGGGGATCTGGGCGTATAATTTGTATTATTACGTACCCAAACTGGCCCACCGTTAGCGAAGGAGTGGAAAAGTGGGGAGATACCAAGTTTAAGTTGTTCAAAAACTGTGAGTTTTATGTATTGCATGTTTTTGATAACATTTCTATTCCTTACCATGAGCGATAGATTTTATAATTACGAAACCTATAATAAGTATAATGTCAGGTTTTTTGGCCCCATTAAAAATATTTGAAATAAACAAAACAAAACAAAATACATTTTGAGATAGGTAGGTATACGCGCAAATGTCGTGAACAATCCCGTGCCAATCATTCTTGAGCACATACCAAAAACGGCGAGCAGCTTCCTTACTTCCCTCGCCGAAAAGAAGGAAGTAATATCGTAAAATAGGAAGTGAAATAGGAGAATAGGAATATCGTACGGAACAACAGATGTACGATAGATACTTAACGAATTCGATTGAATGGCACGAGAATGTTGTTCAAGGCCGAACTCTGCGTTAGGGGAAAGGAATAGGTAGATACCTAGTCGTTGGTAGAAGTTCACCGGTCCCTTCACTCAAATTAATTGACAATACAAGGATAATTATACGAGCGGAGTCTTCCTCGTCTTGAATGCTGTTTTCGATTTTCATTCATTTTCATCCGGAAACAAATGAGACATTTTCGTAATTTTTCAAGCGCCTACGTTTGTATTTACACGTTCTATCTCAGCTACAACCAGTGTTAGAGATGATTTACTGATCACGGGATGGATAGAAACGGTGGGGTACTGGATGAACCTTGATTGATCAGAGGATCAAGGTTCGATTCTCGCCTGGGTAAAATTTCACGACTCACGACCTATGAACAAAGACGAAAATTTTACTTATATTTTGAAAGATTTTCGTGGCACTGTATTTAAAATTTATTTCGACTTTACCATTCGTTCTTCATTATCGTCTTCAACTCTTGTTTATTATTACAAGTTATTAATTTAATTTATTTATCATACCTATATTTTGGTACCCAGTAAAGAGGTACGTTTTCCACATGATGTGCAAACTTGGAATGCATGAACTTATGGGCGACTGTCGAAGACTCACACCTTCGGCTACCGTGTAATGTGACGTCCAGTGATCTACTTGTGCTTGGTTGTGCGTTTGTTTCTTCGGGTATCCCATGCGAGCGTGGCCTGTGATAATTTTAATTCTAGTAGCCGATGCACTCGAATAGATGCGTAAATTCTGTTAACCTACTAGCTTACAAGTTATAACTATGTAACAGTAGCAGCAGTTGTCACTTAATCTCATAGCAGCGAATTCAAAACTGTGAGGGTGAATCAGTTTTGAATGTTCTATCAAGACAGCTGTTAATCAAGAGTTATATTGCAATTGGGATGTGACCCTTCGATCACCGCAGAGGGAGACATCGTAAGTACAAGAGGCGACTTCATTGCAACAACATCATCAGACGTTCTCAGCGATGGAGCAAAACAATGAAAATTTGCTTCGGTTGGATACACGTTCGCATTTGATCGCATAGAACAAAAGCGTTTCTTAGCGTGAAGAAACCGCCTGCAGCGGATTCACAAGTGCACCTTGTGTCAACGACATTCGAACTTGGCGCGGTCGTAGGAAACTGAAGGCGGACTGACATCATACGGAAGCATGACAAATCGCTGTTTTGTGATTTGGGAGACACAATGTCGAATTGATAACACAAACAGGGGCGACACTCGCAACATCAATGGCGGGGAGGGGGCCCCCAACAGGTGAACAGTGAGAAATATAAATATAAAATCGTTTCCCCGGGATACCGACATGACAGTGACAAGTACCTATCAGTAAATGAAATAAATTGATAGAATAAGATTGGTCGAAGAAATTGATTTTGTTTTAGTAAAAAGAGTTGTTTGTTTTTTGGGAGAAAAATCGGTCGCAATTTCGGGTACAGAAACAATAACTATTGTAGCTTAGCGCAAAATTTCCTGTAGACAAAGCTCACCATACTATTTTTGTTTATTATTCTGTGAATAACATTGGTTATTATTCTGTAAAAAATACTCCTACATATATGTGTTCGCTCAGCAACAACTTTTTGGAACACCCCCCTCAAAATGTTTTCTTAATTACGTTTCAAGGTGCGTAGATTTCAAAAATGCATTGTCCGTCCGCCGTACACTGTCGGCCGTATCATCCACATCTACTTTATTTTTGGTTTAAAAAAATTCATTCCTTAGCACATCGGCTCCATTTGGGCCCCAGTTGTGTCCCGAAACTTTGCAGCCCGATCGGAATATACCCAAGGGGATTATATGGGTGAAAAATGGGTGTAAAAACAGGGTGTGTTAGTAACATGAGCTTGTGTCGTATCGTTTTCCATGTTTTTTAGGCGAGGAGACCGAATATAAAGTCGATTTTGACCAACGAGCAAAGAATTGAGGTTCTAACAAAGTTTCATCCTTAAATTTACGTTAAATTTTGGTGTAAAATCATCATTCTTCCGCACACAGGCCCCATTTGGGTCTTAGTTGTGCTCCGAAGCTTGGCAGCTCGATCGGAATAAACCCAGGGGTGTTATGGGTGAAACTGGTGTAAAAATAGGGTTTTTTTAAAGGTTTCTGAACATGAGCATATGAGGTATCGTTTTCCATGTTTTTTAGGGCAAGAAGACCGAACACGAAGTTAATTTTGACCAAAAAGTGAAGAATTGAGGTTGTAACGAAGGTTCACCTCCAAAACTCTTATTTTATGAGTCAAAAACCTGGGAAATTGCCTGAAATCACCATAACTTTGTATACTAACACTAGAAGTATAGCATTAACTGGTGAATCAAGTCAGTTAAATGGCCCTATCAACGATTAGATAATTTGTTGAAAATAGGAGCCTAATTTGTGCTTTTGGAGACCAAAATTGGTGGAAACCCCAAAAATAGCTATTTTAATTATTACGCATGAGAGAAACAATAAATGAACAGCCAAATTTCTGTAGGTATGTCCAGTAGAATAATAAACCCATGTGACAAGGACTTTGCTGCGTTTTTATGTTTTACATTATCATCGTATTTAGGACCACTTCGCGCTGGCTCCGACTCATGGCCTTCATTCAACCAGTCTCGAATACTCTCGATTTGGTACTACCTTCTCATCACTGAAAAAACTCATCTTTGGACTTGGGCTTTCTCGATTTCAACTGTTTCAATATGGCCCAATTGTATGATTAGGATTACCTACTAGCATACAGCCTGAATCAAATTATCCACCATCTGAGATGGATTGACCAGCTGTGCTCAATGAACCCAGGGAACGGAACTCAAATTTGGCAACTGCATATCTGGATTTTTCGCATGAATACACATTTGCCACATTGCATTCAATCATATTCAGATGATCTCAAGAAAACAATTTGAGTACATACATCTGAGGTACATTACATACATACATTTGAGGTACCTACATAATTATTATTACATAATAATTACAAAATAACAAAATAATTAATTAAATAATTATTTTGTAATAATCTGTGTCGTATTCCAAATGGCTTTACAGGCAATACTTAATGTGCAAAAATATATTAATGCTTTAGAAATAAATAGTTTAATAAAAATTATTTAATATTCTAATTTAATAGTTTAATAAATTTACACTTGCCAACTGGTAGGGATTGATCAACTGCACAAAAATCCGCCAAATGACTCATCCGTTTGGAACACGGTCTAACTCCCTTCAACCCCCCCCCCCCCCCCCCATGAAACCAGCCCTAATCACAATAATTAGACAACGAGTTAGCTGTCTGTGGATTTCATTTCACTATTTTATTGCTATATTGCCTTAGAAATGCGTTACATGTTATTAAAACACGCTACGGCCGTATCAAAAACTGTTTCAAAGGTAGAGGACAGATTCAAAATCAAGATTCGTCCCTTCGTTATGATCAAAAGAATTCATACCATCAATGGGAAACCCAATGAACCACTGTGGCCCACCGTTGTGACATAAAATAACACAATTTTGCATACATCCATACTATCCGGAATCTATAATATCACTCCATATGGAAGGGATGTAAAAGCAAGATGATATTTTGACGATCGGTGTTCATGAATGGAATTCATCAACATCTCCACTAGTTATTTCTGCTGGGCATACGACGAGGAATCCTGGCAGTGTACGTAAATCCAGTTTTATTCGGATGGTCCCAAATTTATTGATCTCATAAGAACATAAAGATTTTTTGCGGCAGCAAATTTCACCATGTGCGTTCCCACAGTCTTGACATTTTGGTTTTGTTGAAAGTAAAACAACCACGACAACAACTCAGAATCTGGTTCCATCATGTCGTAAAAATCAGTCGCGAGGTAGCCCAAGGCCACGAAGGAGGTTCTTGTTATAAACGCCGGTGTCACGGTGCCTTTTCATAATATGAATATCTTTCAATTTCTTAATATTCTTTCCCGACTTTTAGAATCGTCACTGATTGAGGGTCTGCTTATAGTTATTCTTGCGGTATATTTGGTTGGAGAATCATTATTATTAGCATGGAACATGCTTCTGCTAAGGTTACGTAACGTGGCCGAAAACGACTCCCCGAATTGATACGAGAGCATTATACCTACACGACACGGAAAGTGGGCGAGATACGGGAGAATTAGCGCAGAGATGTTTATTGTTCCAATTATTGTTATATAACTTAAGCGAGACCGCCTGAAAACAAACCCTTCCACAATTTATTACAATTAAAAGCGTTTCACTTAAAAAAATAAATAAATAAATAAATAAACCAACGTTCGTATCAGGAATTTAGTCTTGTCGCTCGTAGAGATGCAGGTATTATAGGAGTAAAACGATCAGTGCACCAGCTCCCATTCAACTGCTTATCATTTTAGAGCGAAGAATGCAAATCACGAGCAACACATAGGTAAACATTATTCACCTGTCTATTCGAGTGCAATGGCTACCAGAATTCAAATATCACAGAGGCTGCGTTCGCAGCATTTCAAATTTGGCATTAATTTTGCATGTTACTAAAAATAAAGACCAGAAAAATCTTCTCACTGAGGTTAAAGAATCACATTGGGCCGTGGAACCTCTGACAGAGGAAGAGCGAGTCATGAGATAATGAAGGTGTAATCGATTCCACTTATCGCGTTAGCTGCCTCAAGTGCAGCGGGAAGAGAGATCAAATATTCCACGCTTTTTCTGCAAGAAGCAGCTTCCAAGTGTCAAGGGCAGAGGAAGCCGGGGCGGAGCAGTGCGACATTGGAAAACCGACTACCAGGAACTGGATCGTAGAGCCAAACTGGCCGCTAGGGGCGTGTCGAGGCCAGTCGTCCGAAGGTATTCATCTGTACAGGCCGGTGCCAAAGTCTGGAGAAAAGGCCAAATGTCAGGGCGTGTGGCTAAAATTCAAATTTTGTTCCACCCAGCCACTTGATGGACGCGACCTACGACTGTCCCAGACAGAGATCACTTTTAAAGAACGAGATTTTTAAAAACGCTGCAAATTATTACTCAACGGTTTATTCGTTATCTTTATATATGCCCCTTCTGCGTAGAGCACTGTTTTCTCTAGTCAGTACCTGCCCTTGAGCTCCCCCCCCCCGCCCCAGGAAAGCCCTAAATTGAGTACTGCAGCCGGCCCAAGAATTACAGCTTACAAAAATTCGCGGGATTCAATAATTCAATAATTAACTACCTATTTGTTGTTATTCATGAAGCATAAGGTAAATAATAAATTGTTGTGTAAGAAATAGTAAACAGTTATTTAATAATTTACCTGTATAGATGCCCCTTCTGCGTAGATCACTGTTTTCTGTGGTCAATATCAACCCTTGAGCTCCCCCCCCAGGAAAGCCCTAAATCGACTACTGCAGCCGGCCCGAGAATTACAGTTTTATAAAAATGCGCGGGATTCAATAATTCAATCATTAATATTATTTGTTGTTATTCATGAAGCTTGAGGTAAATAATAAATCGTTGTGTAATAAACCGTTGTGTAATGATTTACCGGTATAGATGCCCCTTCTGTGTATCCTTCTGTTTTCTGTGGTAATTACCTACCCTCGAGGTCCTCCCAGGAAAGCCCTAAATCGAGTACTGAAGCCGGCCCGCGAATTAGTTTCATAAAAATGCGCGGGATTCAATAATTCAATCATTAATAAATGATTTGGTGTTTTCATGAAGCATAAGGTTTGTTCAAGTTTCAAAAGTACCTATCAACAAAATCCAAAATAGCCATCATTGTTCAAATGAAATAATATCACAGGACAACCAACTCGACTTCATACAGCCATCCGCGATTATGATCAGGTGCTCCCTTGCAACTATATCTGTGCCGGATTTATACAGTTTCATTTGCGATCATGTTGACGAAGCTTTTCGGTGCAAACGAACAGCTGGTCGTACAATGCTCCGGGTGGTCTCAAAAAATTCCTTAGTTCAAGATCAATTTAAAAATGTTTTTAAAAAACCGTACCCTTCAATCGAAAGTTTTCGAGATACGGCGTTCTGAAAAATGTCAACCCGTAATTTGAACCCCTTAGAGATGACTGACGGTAACGCCGAGCTTTGCGGACCAACTAGACCCCAAACCGGACCCACAAACCAAATTTCATCAATTTTAGTTCATGGTAACTAAGAAAAGTGCGAAGTAAGGCGTACGACGCACGAATAGACATTTTTTGAATTGCATTTTCGGATTCTACATACCTTGAAACGGAAACCATCAAATTTTGAGGAGGCGTTACACATTTTTTTCATGTTCGATTCCAAAGGTTCATTATTGAAAATAATAAACCAAAAATGGAACTTTTCAAAATGTATATTAGGTACTTCCTACAAAGGCAGGTATTTTTCGGATTTTATGTATTTTGAAATGAATGGCGGGGGGGGGGGGGGGGGGATTTTTTCTTCTTGGTCGATTCCAAATCTTTGATGCTGAATATAATCGAACTGTCCTGCTATATACGTACGTACATTCGTCTGAATCAAAGTTCGAGGAACTCAAGTTTGTTCAAAACACCTATTGCCTACTGAAAGGTTGTCTGTTCCCACAAGTTTTTTCCCCAACTTGGACATTCATCATGACCAAATGGGTGATTTTCAATTTTTAATATTTAACAAACTGAACGATTAGGTGATAATATTCCCACGCTACGGTGGGACTCCTTTTACGCGCTGATTCACAATGGCGGCGCCGCGCCGTCTCCGCCGACTGTTTGAAACCTCGTCCCGCCTTGGCAGTTTTGTTAATTAGCCAACGAGGGATTTAAAAATGTCCCGTCCTCATCGCAAGTAGGGTTTCTATTCATCGCACTGGCGGTATAGCACAGATCGTGGGTGTCGACATTGCTGAACAATTACAAGAACCAAGAACCGGGAGCCCAATGCGGCCGCATTCCGCAGACTGTGGCAACCAACTAAACGATCCTAGAGCCGCCAAATTACAGGAAACCTTTTGCAATATTTCCTCTAATGAATCCGTATCACCGTCGATAAGTGCTGAGAACGCTCTACACGTGGTGTATGTTACATACTATTACCAGAGCACCTACTTACCTAGGTACCGAATTTGTCCTATCACAGTTTTTGGTGGTTCCGTACAGTCAGACTCTTTGATGGCTCAGAAAGGATCGATAGAGCATATTGTATTATAGTATAGGAAGGCTTACATATGTTAAAATTGTGGTCAGTTAAGGTAACTTAGAGGGAGAAAATAAAATACATTAGAAGATTGGCACGGGATATAAAGAAGAGGTGAAAATGACCAGACTCCTACACAGGGCACCACGCTAACCAAAGTAATGAATTAATATTGCTAGTTCACATTCATGAGCAGAGCCAGGCAAATGCCATATTGCCATGGTGCCATGCTAAAATGCCACATTCGGCCGAGTTCTGGGGAAAATGCTACATTTGGCCAAAAAATGGAAATACTGCCATATTTTTGCTATACTTGCTCAAATTCCCCCCCCCCCCCCCCCTTCAAGGTGAGCAACGTAAAGTGTCAAGACCTGAATTCGTTATGCGATGAATATCCTTTATGGAGGGCATCAGCAATCGGATATTTCCGGGGCCGATTGGGGAAAAAGTACAGGCCAAGGTATGAAACTGCGGTATGAAACCCTTTCTAGAAACTGCGGCTGGGAGGGGATGAAATCCATTGCCTACACTCTCTTAGGGAAAGAGGCCACCCTGAGAGAAGAATGGACTACAGACGACGTCCTATCCATGAAATTCGCCCCTGTAACTTCGGCCGACTTGGAGAGGACGTTTTCAAAGATGAATTTACGTCTTGAGTGAAAGAAGACTCAACTTCACGATGGGAAACTTGGCGGCGCACCTCATTCTTTTTCACAATGCAAATTCTTCCACTGAGGCTGCAATAACTTTGTAGGCACAATACAAATTAATATGTAATTTATGTACATCTTATTTTTGTTTACGAATAAAATATGAAGCAAAATAAGGCTTGTGTGAGGAGTATTTGTATTTCCTATCATGAGGGGGTTGTGGAGAGGGGTGAGAAAAAGTTTTAAAGTTTTCTATTTTGCCATACATGTCCCTAAAAGTGCCCTTTTTGACCAGAATAAGTGCCCTATTGCCACATGTTTCTGTGCCACATTTGGTCGAACTAAGTGCCGCATTGTGCCTGTCTCTGTTCATGAGCGTTATTAGCCATCGAGAGCTCGTGCCTCGCAATGTCTAGGGCAGTCTCGGAAGAGATCATCAGAACTGCGATAATCGAAACGGGAAGGTTTTGTTGGAGAGGTTGTGGTGGAAACGACTAAACTTGGTTTTTATCAAACGGGTCTCAAACCAATTAAGAACTTCGATCCGATTAAAAGTTGGTGATGACTAGGTACATCAAACTACCAAATTCAACTCAGCTTCTAGGTCGAATTGAATTTTAAACATGAAAGAATGAATAAAACGAATGAAAACATGCATTTATTATTAAATATATATGTACATGTGGTACATAATATATCTTGCTTACAAGGAACGATGCCATAATCATGGCCGCTTCGGACTACCCGACGAGTTCGCTTTCATACAACATACAACATTCATATATTTTCTGGTTTACGATAACCTGAGTAGATATTATAACCCTAATATTATTTTTACAACCTGGATAGATAACAATAAACTAATACCAAACATGAACAAATCGAGTACCTTATTGAGTCTCCAGAATCTATATTCAATAATTGTTTTGGGCCTTAATCTCCATGCCACAGTACAATATATATAATATAATATATAATCAAACGTTGATTATCTGACTTGATAAACACCAAATAGCCCTCCCCAGTTCTGCCCTACCTGGGTGTTGCCGTCTCAAAGTGACTAAAGCCAAACCTTTTTCATTAAAATGAAATGCGTTTTCCACTACTACAAGAATAACAGGATTTGTCTCATTGATTATTTGACTATACCGCTTGTAACGTAACGGCAAAAGGTCACTCCTGATGTTGAGCATGCAATCGTATGCATTTGATGCATCTTATTTATGAAATGTTGAAATTGCTCAGTGGTACTTTGTCACTTTCTCATCTACAGAACAAAATCTGAGGTTGGTTTGGTTAGCTCAGTACCTTTTCCTCAAATTCGGAATGCATTGATTTTTAAATATTATTTTTTGATCTAATGCAGTTCATGGATCACTTTGCACGAAAATACATTTGAGCATGTATGCATACCTACATAACCAAAAATCGAAAATAACTAGAGTGATCTACAGATTTTTACCGTCAAATTCAAGTTAAAGATGGTTACAATGTGAGGAAACGAGCTGTATTGATCAAAACATGGAAATTGACTCAAAAACATGCAAATCGAGAGGCCAAGCACAAAATTGAGGCCTAAATATCTCAGTTTTTGTTTTTAGCGGTGCAGGCGGACTTTTGTGTACCCCACGACAGGCAGGCCTCCCAGATATTGCCCTAATTTGAATGCCATCTGTTGCGTTTTTCCGTATTTTCGGTGTAATTTATTAACATTACTACAATTGGTATATTATTATAGAATATTATACTGTAGAACCTGGCATATATGCAAAACCTCTATGTATGCAAAACAGTCTCTTTATTTTGCGGCCAAAACCATGGCTACATGCAGTATTTTTACGACTATATATATTATATTTATGCTAATAAATATAAGCGTGAATTTCCTTTGTGAATCACGGGCTGTCTACCTCTAGATATTGTTTATTATTTAATGATGGTTGTTTGATCTGACATGGTTCGCTCTTTTGTTCTTTCTCGGGTTAATAGTGCATTGAGAAAACATTCGCAAGTCAATCCTTGCACCACCATCCTCTGTTCTGGTTCTATCCAGTTCAGCTCGAATGTTTTTAATTCTCCCCATTCCTAGAGTTCTATTGAAACCTCTATATATCTTATATGCAACGAAAAAAGTTTTGTCCTCTGAAATCTGATTACATTCAGTTTTGACTCTATTTCTCGACAGCATTTGGGAAGCCATCCAGGATATATCATGTAAGATACGGTAAAAGCTCGCCATGCAGCATGACCATATGAACGAATTTTCGATGTACTATCTTACAATATTTTTTGTGTTTAAATTCCAATCCTTGCAGTTTTTAAGACATTTTTCGAATTACAAGCCATTAATGACCTTAAAAAACTCAAATTTGAACAACATTTGATCGATCGTTTTTTGGCAAAATTAGAAGAATGATTCCTTCTCAGAATGTTTTCTCTCCATTCGGTTTATATAAATGAAAGGAAATTATTTACACTTTAATTGACTCTATTAGAGGTAAGCTTCTTTGAAAATTGCTGTACGCTGGAAGTTACCAACACATACTCGGAACATTTTGTTGGTTGCGAATAATCCAAAACAAAATATCTCAATGGACCCACAGTACTATCTTCTGTCACGATATGGGTTCTACACATGTGAATACGGAAAGGAAGGTTTCTACGAATGATATTTCATTAGGTAAACGAGGTTTGTCCAAGAACTTGTTACTTATGCTTTCGGAAGTCCGTTGCCTCACTCACCGATTCGGACACCAATACAATCGATTCAAAATCCATGCCAACTCCACGTCCTCTCACCGCGCGTGACGTTGTGCAACAGGCTCGATGTGCCTCAGATATATGCTAGAAGACTCGGTAGGCAAGTAGGCACATTCTACTCCCTCGAACTCAATGAGGCAAGGCTTTGGCACATATCCGATCACTGTAATGCGACTTTTTCGAACTTTCAAATGATTGTACAACAGTTACAGAGCTGCTTGACTTAGTTGGGGAAGTTGGAAGCAATTCTGTGCCGCCAAATTACTTTGCAAGGTAAGCGCAGACGTTCCGAGATGTTCAGTTTCCGAAAATCGTGTTTCTTATAGGACTTATAGGACTTATAGCTAGATCAATAAGACATATATTATTATCAAAATATATCAAGTGATTAACTCCTGTTACACAAAGTGGGTACCTGCCTAAATACTTATCTAACGCTCTCTCAATTTCACATTATTTAATTACGGTCCCCGTACTTACATTTGGTAGTATTTTAATTGGGGAAAACCCAGCTGAAACGCAATCGAATTGGGGAAAGTTTTGGCATCGAATTGGGTAGGTAAACGGTTGTGAACGAGGGAATTGGGGAAAAGTACGTACTGTCGTTTGCCGTGTTTCGTGCTTTCTCCTACTCTTCTGCTTCTCCATAGTTATTAATAGTGTATCTGCCAGCCACTTCTGCCAGGTACTTCATCACATCGCGATCCTCCTCATTCCTCGAACGACTTAGGAACGGATGGCAGAATTTTCCTTCTCGAGAAATAAATGCACTGGCGAATGAGCTTCATATCAGTGTGTTCCAAGTTAGAAGTGGGTGATGACATCAGCTCTTTCCGAATCAACTTACTGGGTTTTGTGTGTAACTCCTCAACGGCTTTCCTCTTGAGACTCGAACATACCCTTTGCCTTTCGACGACCTCTTCACTAGGAGGGGGATGATTGTGCTGCTTGGAATTCACTGACAACAATTTTGAAGTTAGAATCGGTACAAAGCGCAACTGAACACTTGCGATTAAAACACCTAAACCAGAAACTTCCATCCATAAAGGACCCCGCACACTTCTTATGGGAAAGTGGCTTCGGTCAAATTGGCTGAAATTGACATTTATGTTATGTATTTTGACCTCCTGAACAAAAGTCTCAATGGGCACAAAAAAATCTACCGTCAGGATTTTGAGCTATGGCCAGATTAAGCGCTTCAAGTTCGACTTTTTAAACACCTTCAATTATTGCTTATATCTCTCTAGGGATGCATTTTAGAGAAAAAAGTGCAGGAGTAAAATCGTCTTAAAATCGTCCAAACAACTCGATGCCATACTTGTTTTAAGTCAAAAAATGTTTCTTCATTTTTGGCCAATAAGTCCCCGTGTGCTTATGTATAAGAAAATATAAGAAACGTTAAGAAACATTTTTTGACTTAAAAAAAGTATGGCATCGAGTTGTTTGGACGATTTTAAGACGAGTTTACTCGTGCACTTTTTTCTCTAAAATGCATCCCTAGAGATATACAGGGTGTTTGGTGAAAGATGTCAGAAAATTGGGGAGGTGTTTCTAGACCTCAAACCCAAAAAAAAAGCTATATGAACCCATGTCCGATTCTCAACCATAGTGGCCTTATTTCAAATTTTGTGTTTTTCTCAGTGAAACGTGAATTGTCGCAGTAAAATCATCATATCTCCAGAACCATTTGAGTTTCAAAAAAACTGAAAAAACCACTGGAAAGCTCATTAAATTTCCTTTAAGAAACATCTCTTTTCAAGTTCGATCGATAATTTGTAGTTGCTTTTATAACCGCTCACAATTTAAAATTTCGCCAAATTTGATTTTTTGGAAAAATTCAAATTGCTCTCAAGATTTCAAATTTTGACCTACATGATCACTTGTTCTTTTAAAAACTTCGTCTTTCAATGAGCTTTCAAACGGTGTATTCAAATTTCTTCTTATCTGTTTTGAAAATACTCAGACTCCAATTCTAATGCTAAGAAATTATGGCGTTGTGGTGGGAGGGGGAGAGGGAAAGATTGACATGAGCGCACTACTGGTTGCTTCCCGGAAATCTGCTGAGGTGTAGCAATAGGAACACTGTTTGTTGAGTATTCAAAGAAGTAGTCTTTGGGATACCTATTCTCTTGTTCCTCCTTTTTCTCCAAGTATCATGATGTCTTCGTAGGGAAAAATTCCTGGAAAACCGTCTGGAGTCTCGCACACAATGTTGTTACATTTTATTTCCGTTCAGTCAACAACGTGTAGCCTTCGCGGAGTGCTAGTGCCATTGAACCATAGAAATGTTTTCAAACGAGGAGCAAGCTGATATGCATTTGATGTATGGATATTGTGACGGCAATAGTGCTGCAGCCAGGAGGGAGTACCAATTGCGGTTCCCGACCCGGCGTGTACCTAGTGAACGCACCTTCACTCGCCTTCACCAGAATTTAAGGGACCATGGAACTTTTAATGTAGCCACAAGAGAGAGGGCCCGCAGAGATGCTGATGATGAAGAAGTCGTACGTATTGTTCGTGATAATCCAGAAATCAGTATTAGGGAGATAGAACCTAAGGGCAACTGGTGTTTCTCATTGGCGAGTTTGGAGCACCATCCAACGGGATCGGTTCCACCCGTAGGTACCACTTTCAGAGAGTACAAGGACTGGAAAGAACTGGAATTCTCAATGATGTGGACGATCCTAACTTTTTGCGCAGTATTTTGTGGACTGATGAGTCCAATTTTACAAGAGAAGGCGTGTTCAATGTCCACAACAGGCATTATTACGCAAATGAAAACCCAAATTTAGTTCGCCAGCAGCGTTTCCAAAGGCGGTTTAGCGTCAATGTGTGGGTTGGGGCTATCGGAAATCAAATTGTAGGGCCTTTCCTCAACCTTCCAAGAACTTTGAACGGAGTTTCATATTTAGAATTTCTTCAGAATGATCTTCCTCCTCTTTTGGAAGATATCCCGTTACGTACAAGGAGAAGCATGATTTTCCAGCACGACGGTGCTCCACCTCATTTTTCTCGAGCAGTACGAGCCTACCTAAACGAAAATTATCCTGTTTGGATAGGGCGAGGTGGTCCTGTCCCATGGCCACCAAGATCTCCGGATTTGAATCCGCTCGACTTTTTTGTTTGGGGTTTCTTTAAAGAACAAGTATGCAGTAGGGAAGTGAACTCCCCACAAGAACTCGTGCAGAGGATTGAGGAAGTAGCCATCGATTTGCACCACACGATGAGGTTCGATGTAACTGAAAGGCAGATGAGGCAACGCACTCGTGCGTGTAGGAGACAACTCGGGGGTCATTTTGAACAGCTGCTATAATTTTATCCTCAAGTACCTATTTACAGTTTTAAATTTCATTTGAGTGTTGTGTAATACATTTTTATTCCATAAATTCTTTCCGTCCAGTTAGTAGTGCGCTCATGTCAACCTTTCTCTCTCCCCCTCCCTACCTCAACGCCATAATTTCTTAGCATTAGAATTGGAGTCTGAGTATTTTCAAAACAGATAAGAAGAAATTTGAATACACCGTTTGAAAGCTCATTGAAAGACGAAGTTTTTAAAAGAACAAGTGATCATGTAGGTCAAAATTTGAAATCTTGAGAGCGATTTGAATTTTTCCAAAAAATCAAATTTGGCGAAATTTTAAATTGTGAGCGGTTATAAAAGCAACTACAAATTATCGATCGAACTTGAAAAGAGATGTTTCTTAAAGGAAATTTAATGAGCTTTCCAGTGGTTTTTTCAGTTTTTTTGAAACTCAAATGGTTCTGGAGATATGATGATTTTACTGCGACAATTCACGTTTCACTGAGAAAAACACAAAATTTGAAATAAGGCCACTATGGTTGAGAATCGGACATGGGTTCATATAGCTTTTTTCGTTGGGTTTGAGGTCTAGAAACACCTCCCCAATTTTCTGACATCTTTCACCAAACACCCAGTATAAGCAATTGAAGGTGTTTAAAAAGTCGAACTTGAAGCGCCTGGCCATAGCTCAAAATCCTGACGGTAGATTTTTTTTGTGCCCATTGAGACTTTTGTTCAGGAGGTCAAAATACATAACATATGTCAATTTCAGCCAATTTGACCGAAGCCACTTTCCCATAAGAAGTGTGCGGGGTCCTTTCCGATGCTCGGTATAGTTGTGACTTTCGACTATTATAGCATTTTTACCTCGCGGAAAGAAACTTGTGGGCTATGACGACATCCATCTTGATGAGCACGACTCTTCACCGATACTGTTGGGACTCCGATAAAAATGACCACAACGGGAGATGTGTTTTGACGGACGCGATCGCACAGGAGCCTATTAACAACCGATACGTACGTTTTCCCATTTCAATCGTGTCTCCCTCGCTGCCCTTTACCCAGATCAATTGCCGCTCGCAGCTAGGCTCAGCCGCTCTTTCCCCCAAATCGGTTACCATCTTACATTTGTATTCGAGATCAAAGTTCGAAAATCTTTGAAAAGCTAAGAAAAGTACCGCGAGAGATCAATGTTCGAAAATCTTTGAAAAGCTTAGAAAAGTAACTACCGCGGACGGAACAAAAACTTGCCTTCATTATTTCGCTTAAATGGTTGTTCAAAATTGAAAACTTAACAACATGCAAAAGCATGTGTGAACGTTGATTCGACGAATTATGCACCTACCTCTTCGATTCCTGGTTTTGGGAACGCTGCTTAGTGCAAAATGGGGTTTTCTGGAGATAACCCATCGCGCTTCGTGGTTGTAGACCAATTTGCGCTGATTCTCAATACTCTTTCAATTTCCCATGATCCACGATCTATTTTTTGTGTTTTTGGCTATTGCCGTAAAACGCCTCAGTGGCACAAAAACTTGGAAAAATCGCCAAAAATCATTGCTGTAGCTCGAAAGCTCGAGTTATGTGATTTACCGATATTTTTTGCGCTAGTGCGTTATTTTAGCGATAGCATCATCCTATATTACGTGACAGAAACAGTAACAACTAGCGCTAAAATCCTTTTGCACCTCACAGCAAGTTTTTAAGAGGCTCACAAAAAAAATTAAGAGGTGGAAGGAGGAAGCAAGTAGCCCTTCTGAGATTTGGGATACGTCGTTAGATAGCAATCAGAACAATTATTGCCGTCTCGGGCAAGCGCCATATTAAAGATTGAAAGACGATGATGAGGTGTGGCGTTGAGACAGAAGCGTTTTAGGTCGTCTTGGAGGATAACAGTATTTCGTCCTTGGGCCGCAAGCTCGGCGTCCTTCGCGGGACCTCGCCGTCTCCCGGGGCAAGTTGAACGTGAAAAGTGATGATCGAGGCGGAAGAAAGTGAGATCTCTTCTCACTTCGTATCATACAAGCGAATTCGTGCTTAATATCAAATTGGTTCTATCGGATTCATAGAGTCTAATGCTAGGTTGATGGTAGTTCCTCACTTCTCTCGTCTCTATTTCTCTTCTCTTCATTGAGTGATTCAACTCTCCATGGTATAAATTGGAGATGAACCCATTTCCTCATCTGATTCAGTTCACACCTTGCCCATAGGGAATTCGCCCATCGCTGTCAGTTGCTCTTAGTTCTCAAGAGTGCAGGGATGTTTTTTGGTCGAGCCAATTCCTTCATTCGGAGACCACGACAGTCTCTTCCGCTTCTTTCCATCAGCTTCCAGAAGAGACTTTCTGAACGCAATTTTGGATTACAGGAAAACGACCAGGAATTTATAAAGTTGTACTAACAGCACTGGGCAGGTAGTAAGGGAATTTATATTTTTACCTTTCCCATTGTCATTCTTGGTTAACTACCTACTGGAAAACTTTCTTCATATTTTTCAACTCCAATGTACTCGTACGCATTTAGCCTCCTTCGTAAATGTTTACAATCTCAGCACTAGGTACTCATGCTACCACCGCTGTTAGCATGGAAAAACTTTTCAAAGTCATCAAATTAGACAATGAGAAGAACTATAAATATATAATACGACAGATATGATAATAATATGGTCACACGAGTGCTATTACCGTTTTGATGGGATCAGGGACTTTTTTTAAATAATAAAAAACGATAGCCATAAACTAACGTACAACATGACGTATAAATAGTACCTACATACTTATAAAAATGTTTTAAAAAAACTGTGGATGAACTCAAATTATTCTGAAACTGATTTACATTGAAAACATTCTCAAAAATACATGCAAGTATTTTCTTTCTGTGATAAGTTATGTAACTACCGGAGCTACCTTGCTGCTTACTGTTCTAAGGCCAGTTCCATCTCTATTCATCAGTGATTCGAAAAGATAAAATGTGGACAAGGTTGAAAAAGGAATTAGGTATTTTGCAGGCAGCGTAGCGAGTAATGGACTTTCCAAGTGTTTCAAGAGGAGTTGAAGTGACATTACCATCAACGGACAGAATGTAAAGCGTTGAGGAAACAGTGACCAGACTTGAATAAACCACGGATATCGCTCTTGAGCACCTCAGACGGAACGAGAGCGTTTGGAGCGAGTCCAGCCAGTGCGGTCGAGTTAAGCAATAGCTGGTAATAATTTTCCACGTTGTCAGCAAACCAAATGACCACTTGAGACCCCGAGGTGCCGCCTGAAGTTACAAGAGATCGTCTTTCTGGAGTGAAGCCCAGTTGCTGATATCGCAACACTATTGAAATCGCCCCCCTAATATACATGTAATACGGGAAGATCAAGTTCCATGAGTAATTTCCTGTCTACAAGGTGCGACAGGGTGTCCCTGTGTCAAAATTCAAAATTATCGCAGCCTTAGACCTGTGAAATGTAAAAAGTGCGAAGCAATTTTTTGTTAAATTCAGTTTTCGGATTCTACATAGATACACTGAAACGGAAACATTCACATTTTCAGAAGGGGAGGGGGGGGGGGGGGTTCAGGCTTGGTTCCAATCCCATTAGGTAGGTACTGTAAATAATAAACGAGTCAAGACAAGTTTTTTTCACCATTTAAAAACTACCTGGAATAACTTGAGTAAATTTAGCAAAAATTATGGTGGTCATGTGACACTATAGAAAATTTTGAATAACAAAATCCTTTGAGGGAAAAACTAGTTGTGGCCAAAGCCTGAAAATGTCCGGTAGGTAGGTTAGGTACCTATATCAAAAATCGCGTGTATTGGTATGCTGCATGACTGCAAGTTTTTTGTTTGTTTCAACTCACTAACATTTTTGGGTGAGGGGTGAGTACTATATGACAAAGACGAGGGGCGAGTAATTTATGATAAAGATGAGGGGTGAGTACTTTATGACAAAATTAACAAACAAAAAATGGAAGGTGGTCATGAGATACTATAGACAATTTTGAATAACAAAATACTTTAAGGGAAAAACCAATTGTGGGCGAAACTTGAAAATTTCCGATAGGTAGGTTAGGTACATACTTCAAAAAACAGAAGCAAGTTTTTTGTTTGTTTCGAATCGCTAAAATTTTTGGGTGAGAGATGAGTACTTTATGACAAAGATGAGGGGCGAGTACTTAATGATAAAGATGAGGGGTGAGTACTTTATGACAAAATTAACAAAAAAAATGGAAGGTGGTCATGTGATATTATAGACAATTTTGAATAACAAAATACTTTGAGGGAAAAACCAATTGTGGGCGAAACTGTCCGAATGGTAGGTAGGTCTGTCGAATGTCCGATAGGTAGGTTAGGTACCTACTTCAAAAAAACAAAAGCAGGTTTTTTGTTTGTTTCGAATCGCTAAAATTTTTGGGTGAGGGGTGAGTACTTTATGACAACACGATTTCATATTTCGCTGGCCTTGTTAGGTGAGCAAATATAAAAATATGTGACCAGACATTCTGGATTTTTTTCATACGTTGGTATATGATTATTGGATACGGTCATAGTTTATTTTATTTGGTTCATTTTTGTTGTTGTTGACAATTTCGGCATGCGGGTAGGTAAGTATGGTCTAATCGACATCACATCTACGATCCTATTATACAATTCGCGATTTTGTGCGTGCGTGCGCGTGAGTGTGCGTGTGTGTGTGTGTGGGCGCGCGCGCGTTTTGACATCAGAGACAAACGGCTGAACGGATATTCATGAGGTTGGTCTCATTGTGGTCAGTGAGCTCCGGGCCAGGTTTTAGGATATCGCTCGATCCTCCAGACCTTCTCTTTGATCTCGTATTCCTGGCCGTCCCTAACGACAGCGTCCGAGTTTGCTGCGCTTATGGTTGCTACGGTTTGGTCTTTTGGTTGCTACGATCAAACCAATGTCGCGGATCACTTTCGACTCCAAAGCAAAATAAGGTGGGTGTTGCCGGAAAGAAGTTTTCACGGCGGTTTCAACCGTACTAAAACTTTTTTTGTGACAAGCCGTTCAAGATTTATTCGATTTTCGTGAGTTCATCGTCAGAATAATCGCGTGGTTGATAGGTGATTGCCCTCATATTTCTTGCCATCCCATTTGATTCACAATATTATCGTGAAAATGTGTGTCCAATCTTGAGAATGGACTGGCTGAAAGACTTTGTTCGAAGCGGAGTTGAAGATTTCACGACGGGTTCCTGGGTAGCGATGAGATTCATCGACAGGCATCCCTATGAGAAATTTGTGCAACTGCCATTATCAAGTGCGAATTTTTCGTGGCTTCTCTTCGATGCCTACCGCTCTAGAGCTCGTTGTATTTAGTACAACGGGGTTTCGCTAGTTATTTTCATAAAATTGCATTAGTTCCTATAAAAATAAGTCAAGGAACCTGTGGGAAAGGTTTTGACAAGCAACAATCAACGTACCTTACAGAAATACCTACCTGATGTGTTATTTAGTAAATAAGAGTATTTTAATTGTTATTATAGCTTATAATTTAACATAATATCTATGATAATTATTGTCATATAATAAAATAAAATCCAATACAATCCAATTATTACTGGCATCAATACAGAGATAGGCAAAGACCCGCAACTCCGATCGGTCATGCATTTCTTAACATACTTCACGCCGTGTTGTCTGTTCGAAAAGTCTCACACAGTGGGGCGATTAATGGACAAAAATTGGAAGAGCCCAGGCCGACTTGTCAATGATGACGAGCCGAGGTCGTCAATATTAATCCCACTATTGTCGAGGCATTTTCTGTCAGGCCAAAATTAATGTATTTTTATATTCTTATTCTACTGTCGGGGGTGTGGAGGGCTCTGTGCCCTTCACCCTAAATGACCACAACGATTTTTTGCCTGACGTATAATGCTTAAAAAAAAACTAACCAAATGTTGAAGGAGAATCGAAACGTTGGTCAAATCTACCTACCTGTGTTGTGTAGATGACGATGAATTCCGGTTATCAGGAGAAATTAAAAACCCTCACCGCAAGCGTTCAGTTTTTTTTTTTTTTTGGGCAGGTATCCATTACAGATTTGTATTTTTGTTGAGTTCATCTTTCGTATCACCTCCCAGCCCCAGTAAAATCGATCGTGTCATGCAGGATAAACATATGAGCGAATTCACAAAGTAACACGTACCTACCTACCTAAACTATCGAATATTTTCCATAGTTTTGTCTGCAAATGAGAATAATATATTTTTTCCCCCGAACACTTTTATGGTTAAAACCCCTTTTAACCATGAAAGCGTTCGGGGAAAAAAATATATTGTGTTTTTGTGTCAAACTACCACCTTACTAGATTTCTGTTGATGTTACTAGAGTTATTTCAATTTGAAAAATTAATTTTTTATCTTTGTCAGAGAAAAATAATTTCTGTTACTTCTATTTCGACACCAGCATGTATACAATTTTTGGTAAATTCGACGTAGTGCTCGGCAATTTTCGACAATTTTTGTCAACACAATTGCAAATTTGACCCACTTCTTAGAGGAAAAAGATTTTTTACTGTTGACGCGGTCTTTTCTGTCTCGTGTCACCATTCAGTAACAGTTATACTGACGAATTTGTTGAGACTTTTAGCGATGACTTTCTACTACTAATGAGGTTGTAACCGAATGTCGACCCAGAAGAACTCAACTCCGACCAACTCATTATGGTTTTAGGGAAAATATTGTTGACTATACTGAAATAGTACTTTTCCGCCTGAAGTTGTCACCTGAACAACTTTACAATGATTTTGACAACATTCTGAATTTTCGACCTCGTAGTCAAGGAACCTACCTAGGTAATCTTATAAATATATAGGTACATTAAAAAAAATCTTGCATTAAAAAAAAAAGTATAGGCAGATGTCTTAAACGGATTTGCATGGAAAATGTTCTCAAAAGTTCGTGGATTGCCTTCAGTAGAGGTAGGTAGAAGTACTATAAGTGTCAGGCTCATTACAGTAGCGTATTTTCTCTTCTAATATTTTTTGCAGAAAGGTAACAGTGTTTTCCCAAGGATTTGGACTTGAAATGGAGTTGACAGTAAATCGATTAGAAGATGCACTGGAAATACATAATTTATATTAGGCAAAATTACTTTTTTGCCGTAGGTATCTCCATACAACATAAAAATAACTTCACATTGCCTTTCTGACTGACGATCTGGACGTTACCTAGCGGATGAACCATCAACTTCTTCAGGGCGAAGGACTTTCACTAAAGTTCCGCTGTTCCCTTACAGGTAGCGCTAGTCTGCGGAGCCTGTCTGGTGGCGCTGAGCAGCGGCCAGCGGCAAAACTACCAGCAAGAGCCCCAGTACTACGAAGAGCCCGCACCCGCCCCCCAACGTTCCGCCCCCAGCCGGTCCTTCAGTCGCCCCTCCGTTCCACAGGAGGCTTCCAAGCCGGAACCTCCGGTTGCCATATTGAAACAAATCAACAAGTGAGTTCACATCCCTGGCTAAAATATTAGATTAATATTAATGATTAGATTATATTAGAATTATTATGAGACGATATTAATTTATTAGGTGTACCTACGGTTCTATAATTTATTTTCTTGGAGAATGTCTAGACTTCTACTCTGACAGATTTTTTTTGTCTGAGCTCCATGAAACAATGACAATGGTCTACTATGTTTTATCTGTGCTATTACAACTAGATCGCTATCATAGGTGAGAGGTAGGTATAATATTCGGAATGCTTTTTTTAAAAATACAACTCAAGGCTTCAAAGAAATTCGCTGAGCGATAGATAACATTCAAACCAAAATTTATTTATTTATTAATATACAAAAGAAAAATGAAAGAAAAAAAAGTCGAATAAAAAACAAAATTATAGAATGACATAACAGAAAAATTAATCAAAGCCAGATGAATAAGAAGTCGAGTTGGTACTCAGTCAAAACCTGATCGCCTGAGAGGAATCAGTGCTGCACCTTGCGACGGAAGGAAAATTGAAATCTCAATCCCACCCAACTGAATAAAGTACTTATTTCGAGATGTAAATAAAGAAGTTCCGCCTTTCCGACCTATGTAGATTGGTTGGTGCTCCCATTTAAGTTTAAATTTAAATCTGCTCTCATTTGTACCTCGATTCAGTCGAAGATTGATAAGGAATCATAAGCTGTTGTTTAAAAAAACGAATAAATAAATCTACTATGAACTCAATAGAAAGAAAATTTCATTCCAGTTCGATGGAATCACATCTTGTAGACCTACTACCCCCAGTCCACCCCCGTCCGTTCACCTAAATTCAAGCCGTGGACATTCCAATTAATGAAAACATGTGGACCAAATTTAGAAAACATATTGAAATTTTTTCAAATAGTTAATTTATTATATCAATAGTTATAAAAACTATAGGGGTTGGAATTTTCAAAACGCCGTAGCTCGAAAATGTTCAGTAGAAGATTGTTTTGGTGAGTTTTTAAATTAATTCCGAGTTTTAGGTGTTTTTGCGACCATTGGGATTTTCCTCGTGTCTCTGTGTGTGTAACGCGCGTGGTAGGTAGGAAGGTGTCCACCTCAAAAAAACGACCCTACTAATTTATTTATTTGCTAAAGCACGAGCGAGCCCAATTACAAGCAAGTTGTTTATATTATAATAGAGCAAGTCATGGTATAATACAAATACTAATGATGATAAAGAGTAGAACAAGTAGTAAACACTTCACTGAATGAGACGGGAGATGAGTTGATTAAAGATTTTAGTAAAAACAAAAAATGGGAGGAAAAACGCTGCAAATCCCTGCACAACAGTTTATTATTTTGTACAGAATACCCTCCTGTTACAGGTCACAGGTCTCCGTAAAGATAACCCTTCTATATAACATATGTACTAGTCTATACATATCATGTAGATCGCGGACCTCCGTAGGTTAGTACCTAACCCCGTACTCGTTACTAGGTACCTACCTAAACCGTTGTGTAATAATTTACCTGTATAGGTTCCCCTTCTACGGAGATAGAATAATGAACCGTTGTGTAATAATTTGCCCATCAATAATACTTCAACGGTTGTTCAAGTTGCAAAAGTACCTATCAACAAAAGCCCGCCCCTTCTTGGTAGATGAGCCGTTGTGTAATAATTTGCCGGTGTGTAATAATTTGCCATTGTGTAATAATTTGCCCATCAATAATACTTCAACGGTTGTTCAAGTTGCAAAAGTACGTATCAACAAAATCTAGCCCCTTCTGAGTAGATGAGCCGTTGTGTAATAATTTACCGTTGTGTAATAATTTGCCGGTGTGTAATAATTTGCCATTGTGTAATAATTTACCCATCAATAATACTTCAACGTTTGTTCAAGGATAGAAGTACCTACCAACAAAATCCAATAGTCCATCACTTATCAAATGAAATAATATCGCAGAACAAACAACTCGACTTCATACAGCCATCCTTGATTATAATCAGATGCTCCGTAGTTATGATATCCGGGCCGGGTTTATACCGTTTGATTCACGATCGTGTTGACGAAGCTTTTTGGTGCTCACGAACGGCTGGACGTACAATGCTCCGGGTGGTCTCAAAAAATTGTTTAGCTCAAGACAAATTTAATATAGGTAACGTAAAAAAAACCATACCCTTCTATCGGAAGTTTTCGAGCTAGGGCGTTCTGAAAATTTCAACCCCTATTTTGAACCCCTTAGAGATGACTGACAGTAACGTCGAGCTTCGAGGACCAACTAGACCCCGAACGGAACCTATAACCCGAATTTCATCAATTTTGTTTCATGGTAACTAAGAAAAGTGGCCCGTACGGCGTACGGCGGAGAGACAGAAATATTTTTATTGCAGTTTTGGATTCTACGTACCTTGAAACGTAAACCATCAAATTGGGGGGGGGGGGGGGGGGGGGGTAAGATTTTTTTTTTTCTTGCTCGATTCCAATGGTTCATTATTGAAAATAATAAACCAAAATCATAGTCGGGGTGTACAAAGAAGAAGGTTTGCAGAACGGGGAAGTCTAGCTAATGGACGGTCTAGCTAATTCAGGGTCTAAAACTAATAGGAATTCAGCGATCTAATCAGAAGGGGTATCTGTACAGGAAAATGAACCTTCGGGGTAGCGTTTTCGTTTACACCATGCGAACTCGAACTTGTAGCTGTATTCTTATGAGAAATGAATAAAACGGAAGGTACTCTAAAATCAACATTTTTCTCTCGCATTTTGCGTTTTACAGGTATCTTCGTGAGTTTCGACGTAACGGAAGTTCGTTGGTAAACTAAACCTAAAAGTGATGTGGGTGTAGTGCAGACGAACCATGATTTAGTTTCGTTTCGGAATGGTTTGAAACGGAGTTGTAAGTGGTTGTTTTTTCTCTGGTATTTGGACTGCCTCCTTCTTCTCAACGTTGAATACAATAATTAATTGAAAACCCCAATTCTTAAAGCCCGCTTTTTAAGGGGCTTCCCTAAAAATGCGTCGACCAAAACAACAAGAACCTGTGGAGGTAGGTACCTCGTGCTCGGAGCGTTACCGACATTCGTTACGAAAAGTCAATCCTCCTTCCAGACCTATTATTATCCTCAGGATTGCTTATTGTGAAATGAACTTGGTCTAAGAAGATCGCAGTTACGTGACCGAGTGTTCTTATGTGCTTTGGAGATAGGAAGGTTCCTCCAGCCGGGCTTTTATCATTGTTGAATCGGCCTTTATTTGCATATCAGCATTGCATTGAGGATTGAGGTTATCCAGATATTTCTTGTAAAGCCTGGTTAGATTAGTTCTTTTATCTCCGACGTGCAAAGCGGCAAAACGAAAAAGAATTCTGGTTGTAGAGAAGGATTTTGGGATTGCCCTACATTTCCAAGCCTTTGTTCTGGATTTTTTTTGTCAAAATACCTAAATTTTCTATCACAATGGTTCATTAATTTTACTACAACCCACCTCTGCTGGAACAGAAGTTCACAACACTGTCGTCTGACTCGCTCTTCTGCGCGCAATACCCTTGAAATGCCCATGGCTGCGCAGAAGGTTGAGCTGATCTAGTGCGATGGTGTGCTGAGTAGTTCCGGGGTGGTCCCGAGGCAGTTGCAGGTCGGTCACCGTTCTTATCAAAATGCGTGCGTGCTTACCAAAATCCAGTTCCAACAAGGACAACCCACGTCTCAAAATACAGAAAAGAGTACGTAATATTCCCTGTTCTTCGGTCCATGTGCGAACTTCTCCTTGGAGAACATTATATATGTATATATATAAGTAATATACATACGTGCTATCCGCATTTAGAGGACCCAGCTTTCCAGTCAGTGAGTCGCAAGCCGAGCTAATAATATTATTCTGAATATTTATATTCTCATGAATATGTTTTGTGAGAGATTAAATGCAGATTAAGAATATTTTGCCTATTAGAATAATATTATTGCTGCCTCTTGATTTTCTCTTTATTGCTAAAAATTATGTTAAGATGTTGTTAATAATTGAGTTAAGTTCGCCGCTCAGCTTTATTTGTGTGTACCATTCAATTTTAGGATAAAGTCAGTGATACAAGCCTGGGGGCCTATTCACTAAGCCAAAGAGACATCTCTTTTTGAGGTCCGACTCTCTCTTTTGGTAAAATAGATTTTTATAGTAGCCATGACAGGGTTATTCAGTAACTTTTAAAAGAGAGAGTTGGCGGCCATCTTGGCATTCTCGATCTCTTTCAGAGAGACAGCTAATTAGGTGTCTTTCCTCGAAAGAGAGAGTCTATTTTCTCGTTTGTTTTCTGTTTATAATTGAGAGTCTATTTCTGTTGAGACTTTTTCTGTTTATAATTGAGACTTTTTTCAATTTCATTTAATCTTTTATCCGATTCGTGAGTAAAAACGTCCAAGTATGGATTGAGGTAGGTAGGTAGGTAGGGCATTGAATAGGTATTACTAAGAAATGCGTTCATTATTAAGGAATTGAACTCCCGGGGGCGCAAACATCTCGCACTTCATGGATACTATGGCATTTTCGTGTATTAGGATCCATATCTCTTTCTAAAGGTCCCTGGAGCTATTCAGTAAAATAGAAGAACCCAGGAGACATTGGAAGAGACTGTCTCCCAGGGGAGACTATCTCTCGCGGGAGATTTTCAAAATAGATAATCTCTTTCCACTATCTATTTTAGTGAATAGGCCCCCAGATACAAGCTGTGACACTGTTATTGTTGTTATGCGTTAATTTGTCTCGTTAGGTATGTAGTACTATTATCGCTTAGTTATTGTATTATGATCTGTGAACCCCATGTACTGGATTATACCTATACAAAAACATGTATCAAAATTATAAATAAATAAATAAATAAATACAAATAGCAGTACCTAACAACATAAACTTTCGACAACTTCTTGGCTTGAACATAATATTGTGTGACTCGAGAAAGCCGTTTGTTTGTTTTACTTCCTTAAAGCCAACGTACCTATATTGCTGTGGTTTTTACTCTTTGACAAGCTTTTCCCCGAAAAATACACAACCTGGAACTACGGCTAGGCTCAAATCGGGTGGTAGGTAGGTACCTGAAAACCTGTTTCGGGCTAGTGTGCTAGTGTAGCGGATATATTTCTAATATAGCGGATGAGGATGTATTTGTTTATATAAATTCACAGCGTGTAATTGCTGTAGGTGCATAGCTGTTTTTCATTCTCACCTTTCTTGTGATCCATGTTTCATATGACTGCGTTGCACTTTCATTCCCTTTACCGGATTTGCGGGTTCGAGCTGTTGGATTAGCGAATGTGGAGCTGCCGTTGGCGTTTTCGGATGAAAGCCGAACTCCGGTCCCAGATAAATATATAAATTAGATGTACAGATTAGATAAATTTTGGAAACAAAGGCGGTGTATACACACATCAATTACTTTTTGGGTGTATAACATCAGGCACCTACGTACCTGGAGAGCGCTCAACGGCCCCTGCAACACGCAGGATACTCGCCGGCTCCTTTTCTTGTCTTCTGGCACGAAGAAGGACCTCCGAGGACTCGCTGGTGAAGGCGTTGGACACCTTCAGGTATTAGGATGGCAGGTGTGACCAAGAGCTCGACAGGACCTGCAGTACGTTGAACCGGTTGAACATTCGGAACCCGCCTTGCGTCACCAGCCTCCTTTATATTCCACGAGCATTTACTTCCAGTGGGAAGCCAATATAATACAGTAGGCTTAACATTTCTACCTACTCGTTCATGACCACCTACTTACAAGTAACATCAAATAATAACATGATAATGTGAGATTAGGATAGGGTTTTTAATAAATTTTTTTTTAAACTATCACAGAAAAACAAGTCACATATACTCGTAATTATAATATCTAAGCGCAAAATGTCGCATAGGAAAAGCTTATCTATAGCGATATGTGAGTATCGTGTAAATTGTGCTGTGCGCTGGCTGTGGTTCATGGCCATCAACGAGTCGTGCGAATATTCGTGATTTGGAAGTCACCTTTGGACTACTTGTAATCCTACCAGTTTACAACTTAAACGTTTGGACAGATGTGTTGAAAGCTTCCAACTGACGAAGGTTTGCCATCTGAATTCAAATTTGCCCGACTGACAGTAGTCCGTTCTTTTTTTTGGTTGAACAGACAGCCTCTTTCATGAAAAGTAATTAGGTGGGTACCAAAATCAATTAGGTATGTATTATTCCACGCTACCCTGCAAAATCAAGGCTCAGAGAAATTAATGTGAATACTAACTATGAAACATGTAGATTTCCAAGTTAGCACATGGTCAATGTAGTATTGGTATGATTATCGAGGTACACGGAATACCTATATTTAATTATGTAATGCGTAAAATACATCATATGTAGTAACCTAATTTATTCTCGTCTCCAGCCGCGTATGTAGGTACGCCTGTTCTGCCCTCCAGTCTGATCGATATGGGGTCTTAAATCTACAAATCCACATGACTTCAGTGAACTCTCAGCTTTATGCAGTTTTTATATATTTCCATTTGTTTTCATAACTCCTGAAGACCTGGGACTAGTTTCAGAGATTCGAAGATCAAATTATAACTACAAGTAGTCATTTCCAAGTATTTCGTCTGAAAAAATGATGAAAATTAAATTTCGGAAGCAAAAATTGTCATACTATGCCTATGGAATAACCAAACACACCAGGCCAAAAACCCAGAAACTCAAAAACACCAGAACGTTGATGAAATATCGATGAAACATAGTTTGTAGGAAAAACGATCTATTAAGCGAGTTGCAGGTAGATTTTAATGGTGAAATTTGTACTATAGTTAGGATAATTTCAATTCAGTGGTACCTACTTTTTGGTCATTGACCAGTAATTATATTTATTAACTCTAGTTCCATGTTTTGATTAAGGCAATACTTCCATTATTGTGTAAAAAAAAATTATCGCCATTATTATTATTATTACTTATTTTATTTTATTTTTTTTTTTTTAATTAAAACAACAAGAAACATACACATCTGCTCCCAAAATGACTAGGTATAGGTGTTTGAGTACATAACCAATACAATGAGAAAAATTAAGAATTAGAAGTTATCTTGAAAAAATTAGAAGTTATCTCATTTGAGGTGTACTCATGTATCATAATATATATAATATTGTAGGTATGAACCATTCTGTTACGCAGTCTGCTAGACTGTGGGGTATTCAAGTGGGTTTGGCGCCAGTTTTGATTCTAGTTGGAAAACACGGCATGCTGGTTTGCAGTTCAAAATTCCCTAATGTTTATCCATAAATCGTGGTGAAAGATTGTAGAGGGCCGATGACGTTGTCTTCAAGGTATCCTAATCAGTTTGAATTAGACGTAACATTTTTGCCATGTATTCCTACCTAGCATATTGCAACGTTCTGGAAATTCTTCTCAGAGATCCATCATTTTTGAACAAATTAAGCAAACTAGAATGAATAAGTAATTGCATAAGCAGCGGGTGAATTATATTTGTACCTACTTACCAAGGATTTCGTTAGACTTTCACCAAAGTTGTTTCACCTGAACATTTACCATTAAATATTGTTACTTACAAGAAGAGCGCCGTTTTTGCTGGGGGTCACGTTGTTGAACATCATCAGGTGTTCGAAAGATGCGGTTACCTTTGGGCGGATGACATAAATCAGTGGTTGCCGGCTCATCCAGGGGGTAATCCGATGGTTTTCTTGCCAAGCTGAGGCAGGAAGGGAAAGTACTTGGACCCTCAGGGGTTTCGGAAATGACTACATAAATCCGGTGTCGAGAGGTGAACTCCGCAAGGCCTGATCCGCGGACGTTGAGCACGAGCGTGTTTTAAATGTCTTCACAATGCAACCAATCGTCGACAGAATTCGGCGTAGGGGTTCTCCTCAAATTTACGTATATTTTGGATCGTCCATTTGAAAGGGGCCGTGGCCTCAAGTTTCAGTTTCACATTTTCCAGACCACATTCATATTAATTTTATAACCCAAAATGTTTTCATTGTACTGGAAACCTACGCACTCGTTGATACAGTCATACTATTGTTGTGATCGGCTGCTCCTCCACACCCTACACTATTATGTGTGGACATGTATCCGCTTAGAGTGGGGACCCCCGACCCCCCTCTGATCATGTCAGGGGGCTATAAAAGAGCCGAGTGCCATTAATTATATAACCATTCTCAATCAAGCGATCGACTTGTCTGTCTCCTCCTCAATCACTACACTGGTGACCCCGAGTGGTGACACGCAGCGCACAGCCTCCGCCCGCCGTCTGCGACCGCGGTGCGACGACAGCGCCTTCCGACGACGAACAACGCCGCTCAGCGCCCGCCTACCGTCTGCGACGAGCCCCACCTCCGCAGCACTACGCCCGGCACACGGGCACCACTCCGACGCCCCACAGCGCCGCCCCACCCCGACGCCAGCGTCAACGGAGACCGCAGTGACTCCCCGCTTCACCGCCCTACCACGCCTTTTCTATATAACGCTCACGGACGCCTGCGAGAGACTCACTTCCAGACGACACCTCTCCGGGACTGGCGCCTACAAAGAGAACGAAAAAACGGACCCGAAACCACGGACACCCACAGAAACAACTCCACCGACATCAACGCTCCAGCTCCGGCCGTACGACCCCGCATTCCCGCACGTCTGATTCGCCCAACTCGAAATCACTTTGACTCACGAAGGCCTCACGACGCCGCATGCTAAGTTCGCCCGCGCCTTCCTCGCCCTCGAGCCCCGACAAGCGGACCTCTACGCCGACCCCAACCGAATTCCGAGCACGAGAATCCGTCAGTCCTCGCCCGCCGACTCCGTAGAGCCCTCCCGGCCGACACACCGCAACGCGTAGAACATCACATCGTCACGAAGGGACCTCCATGCCACGCGAAACTTCGCCGAATATCACCGGACCTTAACACGAAAGCGTCGGCCCCTTTCGGCGAATTACTAGCGGCTGGCATCATCGAACGACAACAGCTATACCGGATATCGAAAACTCGCCCTCTGACCGCACACGCACTGTCCGACGGCTCCCGGCTCACCGCCTTACTCCGAACCAACTTCCGACGACGAGCTACCGTCAGTTCTCGCCCGTAGAGCACACCCGGCCGACACCTCGACCCCGCTCAACCGGCAGCTTTTTCTGTGAGCCCTTCTAGACAGCCTTCGCCTTAACCTCGCGGCGCACGACGAACCCGACCTTACGAAACTCGCTGCTCTCGCCGATCGCCTCATACCCTTCGCCCCCCCTCCTCGAGTGGCTACCGTCACCGAAGAGGTTCGTGTGATTCGAACAGACAACAGCGACCGCCGACGCAGCCACGACCGACCACACGCAGCGCGACGAACGGCTCGTGTTTCTACCGCCGCACATGGGACCCCCGAGCACAAAAACGCCGCACCCCATGCAGCTGGCGCCCGCAACAACAGCCGCCGCGGCCGTACCCACGCACTCAACCTACATCCCGGCTCTTCATACGCCGCAAACGTACCGCCCCCAACGACACCGACCCGGACAGCCACAGCGGACCACCGCAACCACCGCAACCAGCACACGCACCTCCCACGCCCGACAACCGCCACCGCAACAGAACAAAATTTAACTAAATGCGTTACTTAAATTCTGGGGGGAGCAGTGTTGTGATCGGCTGCTCCTCCACACCCTACACTATTATGTGTGGACATGTATCCGCTCAGAGTGGGGACCCCCCGACCCCCCTCTGATCATGTCAGGGGGCTATAAAAGAGCCGAGTGCCATTAATTATATGTCGTTGCCTGGAGATTGATGTGTGTACTACTTTAAAGTGAAAACGACGGCAGCAGTTGGATCGAGCCGCTCTGGTTGGATAAGGTATTTCCCATAATGCACTCCGATAAGTTGACACACTACCCGCTGTGTGTCAACTTATCGGAGTGCATTATGGGAAATACCTTATCCAACCAGAGCGGCTCGATCCAACTGCTGCCGTCGTTTTCACCTTAAAGTAGTACACACATCAATCTCCAGGCAACGACATATATAACCATTCTCAATCAAGCGATCGACTCGTCTGTCTCCTCCTCAATCACTACAACTATTATCTACCATGTTGGTCCCGAATGATCCGAACAAACTTTGGGGCATTTACTGAAGTATATATACGGGTACCAACCATAATATTTTATTGGTCCTTAAATACAGCTCACTAACATTATGGTTGAAAATAATTTTTCAACGTTTTTGGTATGTTAATCTCTTCACTAATGGAATTGGAAAATGGTAAATTTAACACCCCTCCCCCTTGAAATTTCAAATCAAATGTCATCAAAATTTCATAATAGTTACGTAGAATCAGAAAATGAAATAGAAAAAATCCGTCAGTCCTCCATAAACCGCTGAAAATTCACGATGTAGGGTACTTGGTGTATGTCTTTCGCTGTTCATGTATGACCTGGAACTTAACACCTGTGGATTGCACGCAGAACAGTGACCTAAAAACAAGGCTTCGAATAATATCTGTGGTTGAATTTGCCGCACTTTAAAGCTACACCGAACACTTGAGTAAGAAACGGCTCGAACATTAATGTTTTAGAACATTAAAATTATTCTACATTGATGTAACCAAAGTCAGCTAGTTCTCCAGGTACATGATTATGTATTTAGTTTCGAAGTCTCATGGAAAATTGAGAATATTGGAGCTTATAATTTTGCATGGCAACAAATTGAAATAATTGAAATGATCATTCAGATTACTTTAACAATATGATGCAAAACTGGATTTATTTAATGGAAATCCAAGATCATTAGAACCTTCAGATTGTTGCCTTACACCGAAGGGTTGAAGTATGATTTTGCTTTAAAATTCGTAAGGAAGTTGGCTTGTTGTATTTTGGCAGCTGTATTTTGCCTGAAAAGGATCCGATTTTACCGTTCGATTCCCATTCCCCGATCAACGGTTACAATAATAGCGCCAGGTAAGTCCATGTCCGTCCTTCTCAGGGAAGTCATCCGACCGTGGGATCATTAAGGAACACGTATCTTGACGAATCATTGACCCAGGTATTAGACGAAAACCGGATGTGAACTCATCATTAATAGCTCTCAGTGATTAGGTTTACAATGCATATAACTTGGACAGCTCAACATCAAAGGATAAATCAAAGTCGATGTTTGGTTGGGACTTGAAATACAATGCAATTGACAGTAGGCCATTTATACCTGGTGATCCAGATTTATATGGCCTAATTTCGTTGTAGAGACATTAAATTTTTTATTTTATACTGTTGATTTTTTTTTTGCGAAGGATCTAGACACATATCAAACTTTGGTCGAAACATTGATTCCAACTTCCTCTTGGTTTATTATTTTCAATAATGAACCATTGGAATCGAGCATGAAAAAAAAATTCTTACCACCCCCCCCCCCCCCCCCCCCTCAAAATTTTATGGTTTACGTTTTAAGGTATGTAGAATCCAAAACTGCAATAAAAATATTTCTGTCTCTCCGCCGTACGGGCCACTTTTCTTAGTTACCATGAAACAAAATTGATGAAATTCGGTTTATAGGTTCAGTTCGGGGTCTAGTGGTCCTCGAAGCTCGACGTTACTGTCAGTCATCTCTAAGGGGTTCAAAATAGGGGTTGAAATTTTCAGAACGCCGTAGCTCGAAAACTTCCGATAGAAGGGTATGGTTTTTTTACGTTATTAAATTTGTCTTGAGCTAAACAATTTTTTGAGACCACCCGGAGCATTGTACGTCCAGCCGTTCGTGAGCACCAAAAAGCTTCGTCAACACGATCGTGATTCAAACGGTATAAATCCGGCCCAGATATCATAACTACGGAGCATCTGATTATAATCAACGATAGCTGTATGAAGTCAAAGTTTTTTTTCTGCGATATTATTTCATTTGACAAGTGATGGACTATTGGATTTTGTTGGTAGGTACTTCTGAAACTTGAACAAACGTTGAAGTATTATTGATGGGTAAATTATTACACAATGGAAAATTATTACACACCGGCAAATTATTACACAACGGTAAATTATTACACAACGGTAAATTTTACACAACGGCTCATCTACCAAGAAGGGGCTGGATTTTGTTGATAGGTACTTTTGCAACTTGAACAACCGTTGAAGTATTATTGATGGGAAAAATATTACACAACGGTTCATTATTCTATCTCCGTAGAAGGGGAACCTATACAGGTAAATTATTACAAAACGGTTTAGGTAGGTAGGTACCTAGTAACGAGTACGGGGTTAGGTACTAACCTACGGAGGGTCCGAGATCTACATAATATATATTATGTGTAGAATAGTACATAAATATGTTAGGTATATAGAAGGGTTATCTATACGGAGACCTGTGATCTGTAACAGGAGGGTATTCTGTACAAAATAATAAACCGTTGTGCAGGGATTTGCAGCGTTTTTTTTGCGAAGGATCTAGATCACATATCAAACTTTGGCGAAAATGTTGAATAAGCCGAAACATTGATTCCAACTTCGTTTTTCAAGTAGGTATGAAATTTTGACCTGGAAGGAATTCTGGAAGGAATTCTTTTCCGGTATCCCCGAATGAAATACCTATGTAAATTTGCAGGTCTGATTTAGAGTGCCCCTACCATTAGAGTCGCCAACCGCTCTCGACCAACCAACCACGTCGCCATACGGAGAGCTTTTAGTGACGTAACCCCTTCAGAAAGTAGGCAACGGAAACGTGGAAACTTTGAAAAGAAAACTAATCGTCCAGTAAAATGCGAAGGACGCAAGACAAAAAGTCGTTCAGCTCTAGCGAGGTCGGTCGCCGAATAAATTATTCTATGCATCGAAAGCCCACAGAAATCTTGTTCGAAGTGCTCCATTGGTTTTACGTGTGAACCGAATTCATTGACCCGCACAACTCATGTGCACCGTTGTCTGATATTTCATCAACTCTGAAATGAATGGTTGAAGGTCTGCCTGTTTGAGGAGCTTGATGAAAATTGGGGTATTATGTTTGTTTTTCGAGGGTTCTGCATTTCGTGGCCCGGTGGTATGAAATAGTTTCCGAATAGTGATGAGTATAGCTCCTCACATCCCTAATCCTATCTGTATCCTATCTCTTTTGATCTCTTTTGGGTTTGGTCGGTACTTTTTTTTTTTTTTTTTTTTTAAAGTCATTCCTATTATAATTATAATACATACTAAAATCGCCAACCGGTATTTCGAGAACGGCTCTAACGGTTTTGATGAAATTTCGTATTCTCCCCCTTTTGGAATGAAAATTACGATCTAGCTCAGTCTCGGCTTCGTGAAAATTCGTCGTCAGTGTGTACCGGGCCATCCTTAACGACGAAAGTTGTTTTTAAAGAAGGTCTCTAAAGCGGTACAACTTCCTGCGTCCGTCTCTGACGGGACGTAGCTCGACGGAAAGAGCCTTTTGCCCTGTTTTGAACGAACCCAAAGAGATTTCTGTGGGATAAGCCGTTCCGGTTTTATTGAGGGAAACAGAGTACACAACAACGCCTTTTCAAAGGCCGTTGTACCAGATCGCTATGTTTACTGGTTGCAGTGTTGCGTAGGGATTTTATACGTTTCGTGGACGCCTAACGGTAAGTTTTATTAATGGGTTTGTACGAACGAAGCTCGGTAATTTACCTATTAAAGATCCGTAAACATTGCTGCCAACGAGGATATTCGGTTGAGGAAGGAGTATCCATGTTCACTTAGCATATCCATGAGTTAAAATTCGTTATCAAAGGCCCTTTTGGTGTCGCTGTTCGCGGCGATACCGATGAAGATTCACAACTCAGACGAGTACTTGATTGAATATTAGATGCTACTCAAGTATCAGAAGAAAAGTATCGATACTTGTAGGTTGGCAAGTACTAATAAAAATTAAGCATTAGAAGAAAAATAAGGACTGTGTTATTCCATCCGTTTAAAGGAGGTTAATTAGTACTATACTGTACCTCTCTTAATATCAGTAATATCTCAGGGAAACCATGCAGATAATAAAACTACTAAAAATAATGTACTTAACAATCATTTTTGAAGCTTGAAGTAAAAATAAGAGTGTACGGATTTAACTGGGTATTAAATACCTAGGTTTGTCAAAGGAGTTGTAAATTGTTGACAATTTGACAAAAAAATTAGTAGATCCCTACAAAATGAATGTCAAAGTACATCTCGCTAGTTGGCTTTTTTTTCTTACAGCCCCCAATATTTTTATCATATACCACACAGAAAAACAGCTGACGAAGATACTTTGGGGACAACCCATTACTTTATTAACTCGTTACAAAATACCTACCTAATAATTAATTATATATCTGAATTTGCTTTATATGAGTATTTTTTCCCGATACTAACCCAAATATCGATACTCACACTAGAATCGAGAGTACCTATCGATAGAAAAGACTACTTGGTATCGAAAGAAATATTCGATTTTCACTCATATCGCTCAGTATCGAACGATCCTGGCCGTTGTAACATTCAAAAGTGAGTATCAGATAATAGTTCAGCCTTTTAGCCCCAGCCTTACCAATGGCTTATTCGTGTTTCAAAAAGTCGTATTTGATACACGTTTTTGAGAAAATTTCATTGGTATCTGACTAAGAAGTTCGTCTGCACATGTTACGGTTTCCCTGATAAAGATTATGTAGAAAATTTCTCATTTACTTGGAAAATATCTTTGATAAGTTCTGCGCCACTTCAATGTGGAAGAGTTGATGTTCCATGTACCATGTTCCATGTTGTTGTTCATCCAACCATCGAGATTTCCGTGAGGAGTGAATTGAAATGTTCCAACATGTTGAGCGTCCTGCACTTGATAAATTATGCTGGATGCTGTAGTGATTTCGCCTGAATACCAATCCTAATAATAACTGCGCTAACACAGTAAAAGTTAGGACGTGAGCATCACAGTCAAAATGGTATATAGTATAATCATACTACATGGTCATAAATTGTGTCCAACTCACTTGATATTTATCAAAAACTAAATTTGGGTTTTGTGATATTTTTCAGGCATAACGAGGACGGATCTTACACGTACGGATACGAAGGAGGCGATGGCTCTTTCAAGATCGAAACCAAACTCGCTACCGGCGAAGTGATGGGAAAATACGGATACGTCGACGACACCGGCAAAGTCCGAGTAGTCGAATACGGAGCTAACAGGTTGGTTTATTACCTCATCCATCATTTCAAGTCATATGACGCAATCAAACCTCATTGAAATTAACATCACTTCTAGGCTAACAGAATCATTTGGTCTGGAAGAATTTTAATAAACTCAGAAAAACAATCCAACTTAGTTGTGGTTACTTTTCTACTTGTATAAAGTAGGAACCTAAAGTTCTGAAACTTATTTTTTAAAATTAATTTCGCGGTTTTTTAATTATATGTAATAGCCAGAATATTTGGGTATATACAGACATGGCTTCATGGTCAAGAACATTTTTCTTGAATTCCACGTAATACTTTCTTCCCTTTCCCCAATTTAACATAATTATTTACCTGTTAGTATAACCAGTACTATGTATAGTATTTGCCTATCACGTTGTGCACTTGTATGAAATTACCACCCTCTTCATTCTTTGATTTTAGGTGCCTACATAATTTTACTTCAGTTTTTAGTGTCTTCACAGTGTGTGCGTCGTTATGTTTAGCGTTCACCTGGTTAAGACTAGTGTTGAGTCTTCTAACCGATGCTTGGTTGTAATCATTATTACCTCATCAAACATCCCTGTGTAATTATGAAATGTCCGTCTCCAGTTGAACTCGAACGAGATTTTGAACAACATGAGGAAGGAAGATAAACAATGTAATATTTTTCAGGTACGGATTCATGCCCGCTGGAGAAGGCATCACCGTTGCTCCTCCCACGCTCGTCGATGAAACTACTGACAAGAACGGTGAGTTAAATACAGTTATTTCTTCCAACCTGCAAATAGTTGATGACTTGATCACTTTCATTAGTGATCGACCGCCTGATATACAACGGCTACCTGCTTTCTACGCTGATAGAGGAAATTACGTAGGTGCGAAGTGTTTATTCGATCATGATCACTTGTCAGAGCTCTTTACAAGACTGGGTTGGCTATTTTCATAAAATACAAATTTATTAGCAAACAAAATTATTGGCATAAAAATATCACTGAAAGATTAGGAATCAACATTATACACTGACTGGAAAATTTGAGTTTTTGGAGGGCCAAAAGACGTTAAAAATCTGTTGAAAACATCGTCATAAAATCACCAAAAGCCGTGTCAAAAATGGTAAATTAAAACGTAAGAAGACTATTTCAGTACTCGAAAGTAGGTATAGTTCCTTTAAAAAAAATAAACAAATGAATAAATAAATATGTTGTACGTATGTGTACCGTGCTACAAGCCACAATTTTGGGTATTTTGGCTTGAAAATGTGAAAGATACTCCCTAGGCTTTCAGAATTTGCTTTATAGTTGTTGGTGACGCCATGGCGCCAGGGAACGGCGCCACGCTGGCACCAGTGGTGCCATCCGTCAGAAAAATGTGTGTTTGCTATAGTTATTCATGTTTTCCAGCATGCTGACTCGAATATAATAACTGTCAAAGCTCTATCAGTCGTCCTTACAGTGACTGATAAATATTTAGCCATAAAACTTACAAAAACTAGCTATTATTGAGCGTGGTATATAGGCAGCTTATTTTCAAAATTGCGTGAGTCACCTGGTCAGTGGACACACTAGTTTGAGTTGTAACGACATGTTTGGTGGTTAAAAAAGATTTGTTAGCCAAGTAGAAATCCGGGCCAATAATTGCTTTGTTCAAACAGGCTTTTTATCGAATTTTCAAAGAAAATGACGCTATTGCAATGGGTCCAAAAATTTCAGAATATGAGATTTTGAAAATAGTTTAATAGGCAAAACCGTTTCAGAGCACCCTGAATTCTTCCCTAGATTTTAACAAACATGTATACGTATATATTATATACGTATTATATATGTGTCAAAAAAATTCCAAGGGGGGGGGGGGGGGGCGAATTTGAGGTTTTAGGGATCGAAAATCGGTAAAAACGGCTAAAATAGAATGACAGTGGTATGGAAGGGTGAGTAAAGACAATAATACCATTTCAATTGCTTTTCATACAGAATAGAATACGATATTGAAACAGCTCACAACAATGAATTCATCTTTCCCTGCGAGATATTCAGTTGGGTATTATAGACTAACTTGCAGTAGATCTGACAAATCGTAATTTTTATTTTTCAAAGAAAAATTTTTGATTTTTTTAACAATGTTTTTCTTTTCCAAAATTGAACTTTAACCGTCAAAAACATAAATTGATGCACGTGAAGCTGTCTAATGAGCTTCCCGAAAGAGTCACAAGTCGATGTCCGCGGGTCCCGTACACTCGCCCCACTGTGAGGCGGTCATGGATACTATACAGTCCGAAAAGAGTCCGAGAATCACTGCACACGGCCCAACGCCTTTCTGACGATCAGACAACCGTCAGATGGTCACTTCGAACAAACCTAACGTGATTATTCTCGTTCCAGGTAACAAGATCGTGCAGGACTACGACGAGTCACCTGTTCCCGCCCCCAGACCCGCCCCCAGAGCCTCCAACAAGGGCAGACCCGCCCCCAGGCCGGCTCCCGCCCCCGTTCAGTACGACGACTACCAGGATGAGCAGCAGTACGAGCAGCGCTACGAGCAGCCCGCCCCCAGACCGCAGCCTCAGCCCCAGAAAGCCGTCTTCGCCCCCGTCCAACCCGCCCCGAGGTGCGAAATAATTACTACGACGCAACAAATACTTATCACAGAACAAAATTACTTATCAAAAATAACGTCGTAAAATTGAACAGTGACAGTCCTAATTGGGCAGAGTTTTGGGTCATTATTCTGTGAATCATACACGTCTATATGTATTCGCTCAGCAACCCATTTTGCTTCCGAGTCTGCGAAGCAGCGGAAGCCTTGTGTTCACTTTCGTGAGCCAAAAAATTTTTGTCTTCAGAAATCAAAATTTCCACTTGCATTTTGCGTTTCAAAGCCTACTGAACAAATTTGGTTCCGTGTCTGTCGGTCTGTGAGTCTGTGAGTCTGTGAGTCTGTGAATCTGTGAGTCTGTGAGTCTGTGAGTCTGTGAGTCTGTCCGCATTTCCTTGTTACAGCCATAACTTCCACGATTTTGAATTGATTCAGCTCAAATTTTGAGGGATGGTGCGGATAAGGCCCCTTGAGGTCCCATACAAATTTCAACATGATTGATCCATTGAGCGGCGTTAAATTCAACAAACACGCATAACTTTCATAATTTTGATTCAATTTCGCTCAAATTTTCAAGGGTTGTTTGGACAAGGCCTAGTGAGTTCCAGTATGAATTTCAGCATGATCGGACCCTCGGTGCGCTCTGCGCATGCGCTGGCGTGAAATAGATTCAATTTCCTTGTTACAGCCGTAGTAACCAAAGATTTCACCCAATTTCAATGTAATTCTCAGGGATTAAGCGGGTAGGGCCCATTGAGGTCCCATATAAATTTCAACATGATAGAGCCAGCGGTTCGCCCTGCGCATGCGCTCTGTCTGTCTGTCTGTCCTTCTATGCACGGCCAAACGGCTCGACGGATATCGACCAAATTTGGCACGAATATCCAGTAGGCTCCCAAGTTGTGCAACGTCGCATTTTTAATTCCCTGACCATAGCGGAACTATGGTCGACCATGGTCAACTCCTGAATGGCTTGATGGATATCGACCAAATTTGGCACGAATATCCAGTAGGCTCCCAAGTTGTGCAACGTCGCATTTTTAATTCTCTGACCATAGCGGAACTATGGTCGACCATGGTCAACTTCGTTAATTGAAATGGTAACCCCTATTTTTTATCGCGTATTCGTAATCTACGTGAAATTCTATCTACGATCGACCCTTCGGACTACCCCCGCGGTCGACCATAGCGCATCCATGGGCCCCTCCATGGTCGAATCCCGAATTTTTATTTTTTTATTTTTATTTTTATTATTCCAGAAATACACAGGTTTACATAGAAACTAATACAATATACTTAGTACAAAAAATAAAGTACACTTTTGATATTTCTACAATAGAAAAACAGAAAACAAATCCACTGAAATTAATCTTCCATTTGAGATAAACTCGTGGAGGAAGATGAGTCGTTGTTCCTACCGACTAGTTATTAGAGGTTTTTTTTTTTTTTTAACACTAAATATTGTCTTGATCACTTATGTTGTCAATGTTACACTGTAGGCAATATATTATAAATTTAGAAATAAAAATAGTTCCGAAGTTCTTCCCGTTTTGATTTCTTAAAATGTCCAATCATTAGGCTCCTTCTTAGCTCTAGAGGTAACTCATTGAAACCTTTTATACCACTATAGTTAAAAGCATTCTGGGCAAATGTGGTTCGAAGTAGTGGAAGACTAATTTTATAATCATTGCTGAATCTGGTTCGAAACGTATGTGACGGCACGGAATAATCTCTAGTTTTAATTATATGTTTTATATTAATAAACTCGATCAATTTAGAGAAGTGCAGAATTTTTAATTTTTTGAAAATTGGAAAAGTGTGGTCAAGGTAGCCGACTTTGTCAACTTTCCTCACTATGGCTTTTTGACTAGTAATAATTGGTGTTAGGATGGATTTATAAGTGCTACTCCAGACTGGTAAACAATAAGTGAGTGTAGATTCCACCAAGGCGTAATAAACATTTCGCAATAACTCTCTATTCAATATTTTCGAAAGCTTCGCGAATATATAAATTAGTTTTCTAAGCTTATTATTGATTTGAGTGACCTGATTTTGAAATCTAAGTTGTGTGTCAAAAACTATGCCCAAATATTTTGCACATGATGAAGGAGCAATGACTTCACAAGATGTACAGTTGTTGTAATCCTGACACGTGGGTGAATGAATGGGTATGGGTGGAATCCGGATAGTACTTCCTGGCTCGATATTAAAAGGGACAAAATTAGTTTTCTTGACATTTAAAGTAAGTTTATTCACAACCAACCATCTATTAATAAGTGCTAATCCTTCAATAGCTTTATGGTTCACATCTTCCCAGGTTTTCCCTGAGCAGTAATAGACCGTGTCATCAGCAAAAAGAATTATGTTCCCGGGCAATTTGAGACTTGCTAATGAATTCATGTAAATCACGAATGCGATCGGCCCAATAACAGTACCTTGGGGCACCGAGTAGGACCCAAGTGTTATTTCATCGCTTCTAACTCCATTCACTTGTACCACTTGCTTTCGATCTTCAAGGTAGCTCTTGAACCAGTCCAATGCTAATTCATCTATGCCTAAATCTTTCATTTTCCTGTATAGTTTATCGTGGGATATAGTGTCGAATGCTTTTGCCAGATCCAAAAAAACTGCTAATGGTTTCCTACCCCCATCCAAGTCACCCACGATTTGACTGTGTAACAAGCAGGTTGCATCTTGAGTGCTTCGCTTACTTCTGAAGCCAAACTGAGAATCAGCAAGAAGATTATTATTTTCTAAATAAGCCACTAATTGTTCCTTGACACACCTTTCTATTATTTTAGCTATACATGATACCAGACTTATTGGCCTATAGTTCGTGTAGTCGCCTTCATTACCTGCTTTATGAATAGGAGTGACGAGTGCAATTTTTAAAACCTTCGGAAATTTGCCTTGTTTAAAACTTTCATTTATTATTCCACACAAAGGCTCAACGGCTTTATTGTTGTTGAGCTTTATTGCTCAACGGATATCGACCAAATTTGGCACGAATATCCAGTAGGCTCCCAAGTTGTGCAACGTCGCATTTTTAATTCCCTGACCATAGCGGAACTATGGTCGACCATGGTCAACTCCTGAATGGCTTGACGGATATCGACCAAATTTGGCACGAGTATCCAGTAGGCTCCCAAGTTGTGCAACGTCGCATTTTTAATTCCCTGACCATAGCGGAACTATGGTCGACCATGGTCCACTTCGTTAATTGAAATGGTAACCCCTATTTTTTTATCGCGTATTCGTAATCTACGTGAAATTCAATCTACGATCGGCCCTTCGGACTACCCCCGCGGTCGACCTTAGCGCATCCATGGGCCCCTCCATGGTCGAATCCCGAATTGCTCAACGGATATCGACCAAATTTGGCACCAATATCCGGTAGCCTCCCAAGTTGAACGTAGGCGCATTTTTAATTCCCTGACCATAGCGGAAATATGGTCGACCATGGTCAACTCCTGAATGGCTTGACGGATTTTGATAAAATTGGGCACAAATACCCGGTAGGGTATGGGATTTTTCCGTCGTTTGTTGGTTCCACGATACTGCGTACAGCGAATCTCGGATAGCGAGCGAAGCGAGCGGTCAGGCTAGTTATGTATAATGGACGTAATGTATTATGGAAGTCATGTTATGTATAATATGTATATTTCATGTAATGTTATGTAATGTTATGTTATGTAATATGTATATTTAACGTAATGTAATGTAATGTAATGTAATGTAATGTTATGTTATTTTGCTTCCGAGTCTGTTCTATTTTATAATGGGTCACTCTGATTGTGACGAGGAAGCTCCTGTGCCATCACCTTGGCAGTGTATTTCTTTTACATTGCAAATACGCCGTCACAAAAATCTTTTTTTTTACGTTTCAAGGTAAATTCCAAAAATGCAATGTCCGTCCGCCGTATGATCCATATCTGCTTTATTTACAGTTGTGGGCCCTAGTTGTGTCCCGAAACTTTGCAGCCCGATCGGAATATACCCAGGGGTGTTATGGGTGAAAAACGCTGCAAAGTCCTTGTCACTTGGGTTTATTATTCTATTGGACATAACTTACTACAGAAATGTTGGCTGTGTTCATTTTTGTTTCTTTCATGTGCAATAATTTAAATAGCTATAAATAGCTAAAACATGAATTACTCTTCTTTTTTTCCCCCTCAAATTATCTTTGATCATTGATAGTGCCATTTAATTGTCTTGATTCACATGTTGACAAGTTTCCTAGTGTTATTATACCAATTGATGGTGATTTCAGAAGATCTCCCAGGTTTTTGACATACAAAAATGACTTTTGGGAGCTGAACCTTTGTTACAACTTCAATTCTTCAATCTTTGGAAGAAATCGACTTCATGTTCGGTCTTCTCGCCCTAAAAAATATGGAAAAATATACCTCTAAAGCTCATTTTACTAAAACACCAAAAAACCCTATTTTTACACCCATTTTTCACCCATAACACCCCTGGGTATATTTCGATCGGGCTGCTAAGTTTCGGGACACAACCAGGGCCCACAACCGTAAATAAAGTAGATATGGATCATTTGGCGGACGGACATTGCATTTTTGGAATTTACGCGCCTTGAAACGCGAAAGAAAAAATGTTGAGGGGGTGTTATAGAAAATTTTGCTGAGCGAATAGGTACATAGGTGCATTATTCGTAGAATAATAAACCAAAAATGGGTGTAAAAATACGGGTTTTTTTGGTCGTTTCAGTGAACATGAGCTTGTGAGGTATCGTTTTCCATTTTTATTGGTTTAAGAAGACCGAATATGAAGTTGATTTTGACCAAATAGTGAAGAATTGATTTTTTATGATCTAAAACCTGGGAAACTGTCTGAAATCACCATGATTTTGTATAATAACACTAGAAGTAGTATATCAACAGGTGAATCAAGACGGTTAAATGGCCAATTAAGTGGACAGGTTGATTGATCAAAGATAATTTTTATCAAAAACAGGAGCCTAATTCGTGTTTTGGAGGGCCAAAGTTGGTGGAAACCATCAAAAATAGCTATTTCAATTATTGCACATGAAAGACACAATAAGGGAACAGCCAAAATTTCTGTAGGTATGTCCAGTAGAATAATAAACCGATGTGACAAGGACTTTGCAGCGGTTTTTAGAAATAATACTAAGTAGGTAGGTAGAGTACATAATGCAGCTAGGTTGGATTTATGCCATAGGTAGCTAGCTAATGGACAGATTTCGCGCAAATTCGGAGGGTAGATGTGAATGTAATGAAACAGCGATTTTTCAGTTCCTAATGGACCGATTTCGCTCAAATTCGGAGGGGAGTTGGGGGCCGGCTCCAAGACGATTGCCTATGAATTTACCCGTTATTGGATCAGTAATAGCCAATGTATTGAAACTCCATGGATTTGACAACTTACAGACCAGCTCCCAGACCTCTTCCTCAAGCCCCGTCCTACGAGACCATCGAGCAGCACTTCGGGCCTAACCCCAACAGGGCCAGCTTCGCCGCCCCTCCCGCCCCCCACAGAAGCGCCTTCGCCGCCGCTCCCGCCCCCCGACCGGCGCCTGCCAACTTGGGACCGGCACCTCCACGCCCGCAGATCCCCGGCGCCGTCCCCGCCCCCGTCTACGAGGAGGTTTCCGCCCCCAGGCCCGCCCCCGTCAGGCTGCCCGTCCCCGGCCCGCAAAGAGCTCCTGCCGGCAGAGCCCTCCAGGGTGGGAGTAAGTCCGACTTCCCCGTAACACTCATAATTATGATCAATTCGATTCAATCCAACCATGCAGCATGACCATAATAATTATGAGCCAATTCTCGAAGCAACGTAGGTTAAACTTCTTTATGTTTGAAATTTTTTTTGTTAGTACCTACCTAACCAAACGTTTTTGTTATTCAAAAATGTTTATTGTGTCAAATTACCATATTCCCCCTATACTTTTTTAGATTTACTGAATTCATCATAATTTATTCTAATTTCGGATTTCAGATAATAAAAGAAAATATTAGTGACTGTTTAAGTAAAAAGTCAATTTTTGTCTGGCTGTAGTCAAGATTTTATGGCATTTTGGTTGTATCAAAGTAGTTTTGGATCATTTTCATGGGTTGAATGAGGAATTAATCTGGTTGCAAATAGGTTTGACCCGTATAATAGCGGGATATCATTTACAGTCGATGGCTGGAAGACGAGAGACCGCAGTCTGCCACCTAGGGAGCGAAAAGAAGGTGGACTGGGGTAGAATAATCTGTAGGATTAGTTGGTGACTTACGGGCATACTCAACGAATTTTAAGCTTTTTTTACCATTAAAAGTCAAATTGACCCAATTTTTCGGTTAAAAAAATGTACGTTGAAACGAAATAAATCTACTACCTACTACCTATTCTTGCGCATTTAGAGCGATTTTTGATTGAAAAAAAAAATCAAATTTGACTGAGGTTTTTGGAAGTTTTTGTTTGTTATTGAAATAGTACTTTTTCTGCTGTGCAGTGTTGTTCATTTTTTACCATGTTTGGTGATTCTCATTCAGTTGATTTCAGACATTTATAAAAATATTTAACCCACACAAACTCAAATTTGACCCACTTTTTGTTGTTCATCTTTCACCTTTCGTTCGCCGCTACAACCATTCACTAATTTTTTCGTACCTGTGGGAACTGAAGCCCAGAAAATGATTAAGTATAATGCGGTTGATTTTCATTTTCGGGACTAATGAATAATTCCAGTTAGGTAGGTACCTTCATATTTTTAGAGTCAGTCAGTCAGCCATAATATTCATTTATAAAGGTTATTAATTTTTTGTTGAACGGTATTACGAATGAATGAATGGTATTGAAAGGTTATTATGAATCAAAAAATTCCAGGTGCCCAGCATGACCATAATTCAAATTTTCGAATTTTGTGACTAATAAATTTTTGATCCCCCTCCCTCTTTCGCGCACACACACACCCACACACACACGCGCGCGCTCAGCTAAAATTTGACCGTCGAAGCAGAATTATGTTTCACCTCTCCGTACCGTTTTACTTAATTTGACCATTACTAAAGATTTTTGAACTTGAGAAAAAAAAGTTGGCCCAGAAGAAATGATTATTGACGATGGGAATAATCTATCTATTTGTTATTATAAAATAAAATATATAAGATTTTATAATTAGCTCGGTTGATTTTCATGCATTTTAGCGATATGTACATCGATTAGGTGATGCACTAGCGCTCTAAGTGGGATTTGAGCTGAACTACTCAGTGATTTACCTAATACGCCATTTCTAGGTGGGCACTCGGAAATTCACATTTCACACTTGTTTTTTGGCTAGACTTCCCGACATAAGGACCTCATGATGTGGTCGGTAAGTGTTAATTCCCGTTATTGAAGAGAATTTGGCCAAAAAAAGGAGACTTCGTAACCCACGAAAATTACCCATGGTTACAACCGTCGGCCAACAGGCTCTTCTTCATCTAATTAACTGTTCAACGTCCGAAGATATGTGGGACAGGTCCAGTATTACAGACGGCAGTCTGAAGCCAGTTCGCACATGACGCAGAAGCAATTCTTTGAATATATCAAAAGTCCCACCGATAATATTACGACCCATATCGCGCAACTTGAACGACTGAGTCAACATCTCAAACAACTGGGATCAACAGTTGAAGATCATGATGCCCAAGATTCTGCTGACGTTCCCTACGACCTAAAAACATTTACATAGTGCTTGGTACTCTAAGCCAAGGGCAGAAAAGACATTGATAAATTTCGTGTCTGTCTAAAATAATTGTCAACTTGTTATATAAGTACTCACTATGTTTTCAAATACTTGCAATGTATTCACTGCAAGTGCACTTCACATATCCACAGTCATCATTTTTCAAGTCTTACCTGTAGTTATATGAATCCTAACAAGGTATATAAGGGTACAAATACTAGATCTTGGATTCAAACATTCAAAGACTTGTAGTAGTGTGCCAGATGCGTCCTATACCATATTCTACGTCAATTCATTTCCAGGTCTTCCAAAAAGCGGAGCCGTTTCAAGGGCTTTCCATTTCCCGTTTCCCAGAAAAGTTTTTCAGAATTACGTGTACGAATTTTTGAATTGACCGTTTTACCGTACAAAAACGTTTTCCGATGTGGGACTGGAATCTTGCCACTAATCTCTGTTATAAAAATCCATTCATTATCGATATGTTGTTGGTAGGATTCTTGAGGGGATCCACTATGCCGACGTTTCGATTTATTTATAAATCATCTTCAGGGCTGTAATGATAGGAACTATTTACTGAGAAAACATTGACTCAAACAAGTGTAGGATGGACTTATAAGTAAATGCTGAAAAAATTAGCTTAGTTGATATGTCTTTGCAGTAGCAGGAACACACAGTCGGAAAAGGTGTTTATATTGCTATAGTAGAAAATTGTTACCAAGAAATCTGTTTATCAGAAGTTTATCAGAATTGTGGCTTGTGAGGTGTCAAGCCACACCTCACAAGCAGGTGAGCTTGACAGGTGTGGCTTATGGTTATAGAAGGGTGGATGACTCCACATGACCACACTAGTTTGTTTATGAGTAAATAGTTCCTATCATTACAGCCCTGAAGAGGATTTATAAATAAATCGAAACGTCGGCATAGTGGATATTTCATTAAGTGACCGACCCTCAAGAATCCTACCAACAATATTAATACTGAGTGGACAAGAACGTTAATCATAATTATCGATACGATCCACTTCAATGAGGAATGGACGTGCATTTTTTCATACTTTCAAATTCTAGGTCTGACGGAGAGCTTTCCAAAAAGGTGCTGTATGCTGGGACGGAAATGAACGGAGGTGGGTGGAAAAGCAGAAGGAAAAAGCGTGGGACGTCATCTGGTACCTGCAGTGAGAATAGAAGGAGGTACACTGAGAAGCCTCACCTGTGCACTAACGGTTACTGGTATGTGTTGCCCTCTCGCTCCCGCATCTGGGAACCGAGTGAGAGGGAGATACATACCTACCAGATGATGACCCGTTTTTTCTTCACCTTATTTCCGCCAAACTTCTCGGAGTTCGGAGCTGAAAATTGGGATACAGGGGTTTCCGATGGTGCTGAATCCTATTCTGAGGTCAAAAGCAGCAAATTCCGACCCATGTCCATTCCTCATCCGTGCTTAAACTGTGGTATTCGATAAAATCTTGTACAGAAAATCCAGCACATCAGAAGTAGGTAGGTAGGTATACTATTAGGTAGGTATCTATTCAGAGTTGGTACTCTATAGGTATCTATATTGACCACGGTTTTTCACACCAGCGGTATCTCACACTACAGTAACCTGTGGATTAAATTAAACCCTCGTTCGTGTTTGCAGGTGGAATCCTCGACCAGCTCGCCAAGGATTACGCCCTCCCCGCTGGAGGCGCTGGAGCCAACGTTGACATCTCATTCTCCTCTTACTAAACGCAGGAAAATCACTTTCTTTGTGATTCGACAAAATTGTTATGAAGTCCACAGGTTTCCCTGTGGTGAATATCAAATGCTGTAAACTCCAACAACAGCAGCCAATCAAAATTTTCTTTCCGCTTTATAAGCAAAGTGGAACTGTAAATATGTTTTTATGATCCCCCTCCCCCTCCCCCCCAATGTTTCCCCAAGCTTTTGTTTGTTATATGAATATTACAATTGTTTTTCTATCATCCCCCCCGCTCTTCGTCCCCCAACCGTTTTTCCGTCATTTCCGTTATAGACTGATTGTTAATAAAGTTGAGGAAATGACAGTGGGTTTCTAATTTATCCTTACCACCCCTTTGTATGAACACTGCTCGATTATACTATTGGATGAGTACCTATACAGTAAAGGTTTAGTGGTTCATATAAATAAATAGCTGGTGTTTTAATAACAGTAGGACATATTCAAGAAAAGTTTCTGTCATGCAGCATGAACATATGAGTGGATTTCTTGAGCGCTACTTATTTAATTTTGCCCACTGTGATGAAAATATGATTTTTGAATATAGAAATAGGGCGTCCGAGAACCCCTCTCCCTCAATCACTTTCCCCAAAAGTTTAGGACCCATTGCGATAATAATAACCAATTCTTAACTAGGTACTTACATAGGTACCTATCGTGCGCGAAATTGGACGACAATGCCATAAGCGAAACTGGACGAAAATGACATAATTATTGCGACCATCGGGTCGTAATGATCTAAGTCTAAGGGATACAGGTGTTCAAAAGGATTTCCTACTTGCACATACGCAGACAGGTGGTAGGTCTTGATGTCATCTCTATAAAATTCGTAAGTGACCAATTTGGTCCCAACCTACGTCACAAAATTTGACGTTTTTTAATGTAACTTTCATCAAATGAATAATTAAATTTTGTACCAGAACCTTTAGCTCATAAAATTGAGCCATTTAATTAATTAGGTAAAAAAATAGATGCGAGACATCTGGACAGAAGACTGCATACCACAAAGGACATATTATTGTTGAAGAATACTGTTGCCTGGGCTTTTTGAAATTTTGCTGTTACTAGGATACGCAAGTTGTTTGTGGCTAAATTATAAAAAAATACAACGGGATGAAGTTGGATGAAATTCCTTCAGTAAGCGTGATTCATGAAATTCCATCAAGATAATTCAAATATTGAAGAAAAATAATGTCATAAAGCGATTTTTAGCCCATTTTTGATAGATAGCCATTCACTATATGTGGTCCTGGAAACCTGATTTTTCTACAGGGGCTTCGTTTGCTGAATTGCTATACATCAAGCCTCAAAATCAGATTTTTTTTTTTCAACGGTCACAGGAGCCGGAATTACAAGTACACATATTGTCTGATACATAACTACTATGGTAGCCAATTGGGCGATCAGCCATAAACTGGGTGAGTTCGAGAATTTTTTTTTTCATTCTGATTGCAATATTTTCGATACTTTTTTTTACTAAAGAAAGTAAAAAGTTGCATCCATCTGGTAAAAGGTTCTTATTTGGTTAAAAGTTCAGTTCATTTGGTAAAAGGTTTTACATATTTGAAAAGGCCCATCTCTGATCGTGGGGACATTTTAAACCAACCCTACATAGTGACCCGTAATTATCTTCCGGTGACCTGGTTTTTCATAAAATTCGGACAAATAGCAAACAATCAAAGTTACGAGGGCATCAAGATTTTCAGGTGTCAATCCACGTAGGCAGACAAAATTTGATGAATTTCATTTGGACCAGCCCGCATACCTCAACATTTAAATTTCAGCTCGTTTGGGTGGTTTTTTTCGATAAGATATGGATGTTGCCAGGAACTCGATGCAGAACCTTATGGAACACTTTTTGACATTTTCATGTCTTTGCCCTGGCACATAGCACAAAAACGCTGCAAATCCCTGCACAACGGTTTATTATTTTGTATAGAATACCCTTGTGTTACAGATCACAGCTCTATGTATAGATAACCCGTCTATATAATATGATATGTACTATTCTATACATATTATGTAGATCGCAGACCCTCCGTAGGTTAGTACCTAACCCCGTACTCGTTACTAGGTACCTACCTAAATCACGAGTTAAATGTTGCTAAAATAGTTCTGCCGATGACAAACAGTACCTAACAAAAAGAATCACACATAATGAAGTTCTGAAAAGAAATTGTTGATGAGGAGTGAAAAAAGTTGCAAAAGTACCTACCAACAAACTCCAGCCCCTTCTACGTAGATGGTATAATGAACCGTTGTGTAATAATTTACCGTTGAGTAATGATTTACCGTAGTAATAATTTACCCATCAATAATACTTCAACGTTTGTTCAAGTTTCACTACCTACCAACAAACTCCAAAAGAGCCATCATTTTTCAAATTAAATAATATCACAGAACAACCAACTCGACTTCATACTCCGCCAATATAATCAGGTGATCCCTACCAATGATTTTATCTCCGCCAAATTTCCTATTGTGGGCGCGTCTCTGGTTACGAGATTTGGTTTGAATTGTATACAATTTCATTCACACTGGAGTCGAAAATGCCTGTCGGTGCAAACTTCGGGGCCTTACTGTGAACGAACGGCTGGACGTACGATGCTCCGGATGGTCTTAAAAAACTCGCAAGTTCAAGAACTATTTAAAACCGTAAAAATATTTACGTAAAAAAATTGTATAGGCGTTTTGAAAATTTCAACCCCTATTTTGAACCCCTTAGCGATGACTCACAGTAACGTCGAGCTTCGAGGACCAACTAGACGCCGAACGGAACCTATAACCCGAATTTCATCAATTTTTTTTCATGGTAACTAAGAAAAGTGGCCCGTACGGCGTACGGCGGACAGACAGAAATATTTTTATTGCAGTTTTGGATTCTACATACCTTGAAACGTAAACCATCAAATTTTGAGGGGGGGTAAGAATTTTGGTTTATTATTTTCAATAATGAACCATTGGAATCGAGCATGAAAAAAAAAATTCTTACCCCCCCTCAAAATTTGATGGTTTACGTTTCAAGGTATGTACAATCCAAAACTGCAATAAAAATATTTCTGTCTGTCCGCCGTACGCCGTACGCCGTACGCCGTACGGGCCACTTTTCTTAGTTACCATGAAAAAAAATTGATGAAATTCGGGTTATAGGTTCCGTTCGGCGTCTAGTTGGTCCTCGAAGCTCGACGTTACTGTGAGTCATCTCTAAGGGGTTCAAAATAGGGGTTGAAATTTTCAAAACGCCTATACCATTTTTTTACGTAAATATTTTTACGGTTTTAAATAGTTCTTGAACTTGCGAGTTTTTTAAGACCATCCGGAGCATCGTACGTCCAGCCGTTCGTTCACAGTAAGGCCCCGAAGTTTGCACCGACAGGCATTTTCGACTCCAGTGTGAATGAAATTGTATACAATTCAAACCAAATCTCGTAACCAGAGACGCGCCCACAATAGGAATTTGTGAATACGGCCAATCATTGGTAGGGATCACCTGATTATATTGGCCGAGTATGAAGTCGAGTTGGTTGTTCTGTGATATTATTTAATTTGAAAAATGATGGCTCTTTTGGAGTTTGTTGGTAGGTAGTGAAACTTGAACAAACGTTGAAGTATTATTGATGGGTAAATTATTACTACGGTAAATCATTACTCAACGGTAAATTATTACACAACGGTTCATTATACCATCTACGTAGAAGGGGCTGGAGTTTGTTGGTAGGTACTTTTGCAACTTTTTTCACTCCTCATCAACAATTTCTTTTCAGAACTTCATTACCTATGTGTGTTTCATTTTGTTAGGTACTGTTTGTCATCGGCAGAATTATTTTAGCAACATTTAACTCGTGATTTAGGTAGGTACCTAGTAACGAGTACGGGGTTAGGTACTAACCAACGGAGGGTCTGCGATCTACATAATTATGCATAGAATAGTACATATTATATTATATAGACGGGTTATCTATACATAGAGCTGTGATCTGTAACAGAAGGGTATTCTATACAAAATAATAAACCGTTGTGCAGGGATTTGCAGCGTTTTTTTTTCATGCTCGATTCCAATGGTTCATTATTGAAAATAATAAACCAAAAACTGTCACGAAATTGCGTAACGAAATTGTGTTACAGTGCCTTTATAATGATTTCCGCTTACAACGACCCCGTTGTTAGGTTTCTTCATTTTCTACACTTTTTAACCCACAAAAATCGTTCACCACTCGTTGGAAAGCTCTCGATTTAACGAACATTTTCATGTTCTCCATAACATATTGACTATACGAATAGCGGAGCTATGGGCATAACTGTTCTCATATTTTGTTTACAAACTAATGATCGTGAGTGTAGAAGATAATTAATCCGGAATCGTCTATTTTATTGAAATTAGGTACCTACCTCTTAATATTAATAATGTCAAAAGCAATAGGTAAAGACATGAAAATGTCCCAATGCGTTGCAGACTCGTATGCAAGCGTTTTTTTCCTTCTACCGTTTGACAAAGATTTCTTCGAAATTTTAAAAAAAATTTTAAATTTTTTTTCGTAGCACTGGCGAGCACTTCGCGAAAATTTTAACCTGACCCTTCAGGTTTTTGCGATGGGACCCCCCGCCGAAAAGCGACAGGAAAAAGTGAGACCAAATAGTGAGACAAAAGCAGCGCGTATTTCTTCTCCCGAAATCTCCTTGGATGTCTGAAACGCAAAATGTGAGTGGGAACTTTGATTTTGCAACTCACAACATATGGTTCATTGAATGAATACAAAGCTTCCATCCTCTCGGTCGAAAGAAAGCAAATGACAAGTTCGTTCTTCTGCATTCGCAGTTATGTTCGTTCCTAGGATATTGCGCTATTAGTTTATTATTTTTTGTAGGCAAGTATAAGAAAGTATAACCTTATGGGCTAAATAAAACCTACCTGCTGTACTAAATAAAAAATTTACCTGGCTGATCCACTCTGGCATCACTGTATGTGAAAAAAACTGACGACTTATAAGAATTAACAATGATTTATTTTTCTCTATTTGCCGATTTATTTGATTAACTCATCTTATAATTATAAAACTCAAGTTTGTACCTGTGCATGTACCTGTGTATTTCTTGAGTGGATAACAAAACGACTGAACGGATCTCGATGCGGTTTTTTTTGGCGTGCTCTTCAAACACCGGCGAGTAACATAGACGACATGAATTTTTCCAAATCCAACTCCAGATTTTCTCGCTTATTCCAACGACACAAAAACGATTTCTGTGCGATGAACCATTCGCCCGTTATAAGAGGATGCCCGTTCACTGTGCAAGGTACGAGTAATCCAGCTATTTAAAAATTATATAAATTGCAATATTATGCTTACTTAGTATATTATACCGAAGTAAAGAAAAGCAGCTTCAATATGAAGTAAACAAAACCAACGCATAGGATCAATGTAGTTGCATAGCATTTTTGATTGTGAACTTGAGATGTCAACTGTGACGCCCCTTATGACGCCACACAGCTGTGCTCCGTGACATGAGGGATCGTTTTCGTACATGTAAGGAGACCCCCTCCTCCAGGGGAGATGTGTGGAGGGGGAACTATTATGATTTTACAGAGGAAATAAAGTTATCTATTTTCTAATTTGAATTTTTTTAAACGCTAACTAATAGATAATATTATAATAGATAGATTTAGGATAATAATATTATAACCAGAATAAGGAACCTTTTCAATAATCCTATGACCATCAATAGTCGACGATCATACCGGTGATACCTTCTGGGAATTCTGAAGTAATTAGTTTCCTTTCTCCAAGTAGAGTACAAAAACCTTATCCTTCTCACACAGATTTCCGGGTGATCCATTTCAGGGTCCTCTTTATCAATTTTTGCTCGTAATTGAATGGAACTTTCTTCGATGCAAGTTACGTGATAAGTCCTTCACCTCATTCATCAATATCCCGATTAATTAGGTGCTGTACGAAAAAAAGGAGAAGAAAAGGTTCCAATAGAAGTGTTCCCACCGCGCGGTACGGGGGAAAAAAGTCTGTGAGAACTGAGAAAAATATTCTTACAGGCAGAAAAGTTGGATTTCTTTATTCTCGAAGTTTATTAAAATGAAGAACGGATGCATCCGTTGCGGAACGCATCACGTAATTGGTTGTTATGCAAAGTATTGGGTCCTCAGGGTGGTTTTTCGGCACTATCCCTCAAGAACGACCGAATGGGTTCTTAATTAGATTAGCCAAGTTTCAGACAAACCTTGATATTTTTAATCGATGACGCTCGCTCGTCTCCAATTTCTGACTATCCACAACATGGATCTGACAAATCTGAAATTCTATCTCCTTCATCTGGATGTGTGTATGCATCTACACGAACCCGTGAAAGCCCCTTATAGCTTATATCTATAGATTTCAGATCGGGCTGACATCTAGAGAGTCCCGCATAGGTACCTATACGATTTGCATCAAAATCTTACTGTAACTTCCGTCTAAGACGCAGATCCCAAAATGATCAAAAAAGCCGCGAGCTCTTTCGTTGATGGCAGAGTCCAGGTTTGTCCTATACAAAATTCGTCAAATCCAATATTGTGAGATTCGTCTATGCATGAGCAGAATTTTTCCTCCAAAAACGTAAAGCGTGATGTAACGATAGAAAATTAATTCCTAACTAAGAGCCAGACCATTCGTGAACTGCAGTAAATCAAATACGAATATTTGTATTGGCGCTGAAACCAAGTACCAACCAACAACACCTCCAGATATTTTCATCAAGAGGTTCCTTCCTATAAAGGAATGGCCGCACCGGAACAACTACTTACCCTACAGTGGCCCTGACAGAACTAACGTTCTGTTGTTGTTTCTACGTGTGTGCGAGATTTTGTTAAAATAATTAACGGTCATAACTCCATTTGACCACAATTTGCTGTTGCGTCAGTGTTGTTTCGGGACTGCGAAATAACCAAAATAATCTTGTTCCTTGAGCTTGAAGATTATATCTGAACAACAACCTCGATTTCATGAAACAAAGCGTGGTTTGAATATTAGCTGTTCCCTGTCATTTACTTGTACACTGGGCTGGAGTTATACCGTTTGATTCACGCTCATGTTGATGATATGTACTTACAGAATTCAGGAACTTACTGTAAACGAACGGTTGGTCGTACAATGCTCCGGACAGTCTCATTAGGTTTAAAAAAATAAGTAAACTATACAAACCCGCAAGAAAAACACAGGTCCCCACTTAAGAAAATTTTTCGAGCTATGGCGTTATGAAAATGTCACTATCTATTTCCCATTCTTCAGAGATGACTTACAGTAACGCCGAGTTCAACTATTTGGGTCCTGCATACTGAATTTCGTTAATTCTGGTCCAGCAGTTTTGGAGCAGTTTTGTTTTCATTTGATTTTCACATTTTGAGGATCAGAAAAAATTTATTCTTGCTCATTTCAAAAAGGTTCATTTTTGAAAACAACAACCCGAAATGGTCGACAAGAGCTAAAATTCGTGAGGTAGATGCGGGTTGAAACCTTGAAGATCTCGTATAAGCTCAATCAGAATCAGACTGTAACTTTCGGCTGCACATGCGCTAACGTTTTTTCTCTTAAAACTCCAAAAACTACCCGATAAAATATTCAAAAAAAACCACAGTCATGCAGCATGGCTATAAGAGCGAATTTTCGAAGTTTTCGGCATCTTCCTCCTCCGCCTAAAATTTTCTGAAAATTAATTTTCGGCCAATGTTTTCCCAACTTGATACCAAACAAAATTAAAACAGGAGTAGTTTTACGCAAAGTAAAATTTGGGGTGGAAGGAGGGGGAGGGGGAAATCAAAAATGTTTTGAATACCAGAAGAGTAGGTATTGGGTACGTAACAAATTTTTTGTTCCATTTTTTGCCGAGTAACACCTCGGTTTGTAGATTTTCCAACGCTGAACACGATGGTGAAGTCAGAATTGCGATATCCCATTCCGTTATCAGATTAGAGCAGACGAACCAGGAAGAACATCTCAAGAAATAACCACGTTCCTTCATCTTCAAAGTGCTCCAGTTTGAGAATGGAGTGAGATATCGCAATTCTGATTTCACCATCGTGTTCAGCGTACAAAAACCTTTAAAATGAGGTGTCACTTGTCAGACTTTTTAATTTTGGGAATTTATGGGTAATTTCCCCCCCCCCCTAAAACTTCTGCCCATCTTCGAACTTAGCCTGTCGATTGCCAAGACAGATTTTTCGTGCAAATTTGAACTTTTTATCTCAATTCTTTCGAGAGTTATCGTCTGGAATGACACATACATATATAAATATATATATATAAATATATAAATATATAAATATATATGTAAATATATATATATATATATATATATATATATATATATATATATATATATATATATATATACATATAATTTTTGGTGTCTTTCGGCAGGGAATTCAGGATGGTCTGAAACGGATTTTGGTATAAAAATCTTTCGGAAATTCGAGTTTTAAAAATTTTGGACCGAGAACAATAGCTTCCTTTTCTCTCGCTAAAAGAGCTTAAATTAATAGGTAGAGGGTACCCAAGCGTGAGTTAGTGTTCAGTTAGTCCTACATACTTAATTAATCAAATTCCAGATTTACGCTGTTCTACCTAAATGTAGAGTTTAGTTTAGGGCTGGTCCTTATAATAATATTGGCAGCCTTATTCCAGGCCAAGCCAAGTTATCAGTAGACTATACAATACCAAATGTTTTTACCTTGCTGTATGCCTTGCTGGTTGTTGTATACAATGAAAATAGTAAGTATGGTATAACTGGTCAGTTTGACATTGGTGACGCAGGCACAGTTTCGTGTAAGGCAATACGCTAAATTCATACGTTTAATAAATTTGTTTCTTATTACTTGTAGGTAAATTTTATAGGCATTTACCTACTATTATAAATGTAGGTAGGTGCCCATCCTAAGAGCAGGTTACTGGGTCTCAATGGTTACGAGCCGAGTGGATCATACAGTAGAACGCACTCAGCTATTTACGTAATGCATTGATTATCAACACTGTACCACCTTAGTAACATCAGTTACCTTTATTTAAGTCGTCGTTAATAATAGTGCACAATAAGATGTAGATTGCATGAGCTAGTGTTATCATTACCGCCTCTTGATCTGATTGTACTGGCACAAGTTGCATTCTAATGACTTTCGCTCTCTGCAATAGAAAGTCTACCGATTGAAAGTAAGCGGTCGAAACTGAAAGTAAAGTAGCCGTAGTCCATGGGATAAGCGTTTAGTACATTGAGCGCTACAGCCTTATTTGAATTCAATGCCCTCGACGAGCTAATCTTCTCAGTTGAACTTGTTCTGTTCAGATGGCGAGCAGCTGTCTGAGATTAATGTCGAATTTTCTCTCATGCATCTTATTGTGAAGGGGATTGTACTGAAGAGGTTGAAAGCTGCCAGTTCAGAACGCCCAATCAATTCGGTGTTGCTTTACCATGCTTTTCTCTGTATTCGAGTAAGTAGGTGCCGTAATACTTTGTTAGATGAAAAGAAATTTGTTCAAAACACGTATTACAGAAGAAAGTGCTATGAATGAACGAAAGGCCATGACTATGAAGATTGTCAAGGATGTTGACGGCACCGGTAAATCCCATCAAAACGCTGTCATGACGAGCGCATTCTTTCTGGATGTTGCTGAATCTCTGTACAGTGATGAAATCGACGCGTATCTTGATACTTTCAAATTTTGAATAGTTTCCTATTTACTTCGAAATTGTTAGTTTGGCACATACAGCGAAGCGATGTTTCGAATGGTCTACGGACGCGGGAGCGTCCCGCCCGCCAAGAAAACCGAAAACCTCCCAGGCGACCAAGAAAACGGTTTACACGACAGAACAAGTAGCGTTTTTTATCCCTTGTAAATCGGCCCCTGGGCGTCTCCGGTGTTGATCCTTCGTAATTTTCATTCTCGAGGGGCCCCTGAGGAAGTGTACCTACCCACCAAATTTCAGCCCTCGGGACCATCAAGTGCCGGGGTTATGGAAGTTTTGAAAATCGCAATTTTAAAAGTTTTTTTTAGTTGTTGTTCTTCTTTGGCAGGGCTACAGCCCCACATGAAATGAAAATGAAATTTATTCCCCTAAAACACAAGATACATAGGTATATATACATGAAGAAGAAATTAAGTATTTAAGCTATGTACAGTGTCCAACTGGAACTACCACACACCAAAGAACACAGTAACGAGCTGGGTAGGGGAGTCAACTCCCGAGGGAGACAAACCTTCAAATTGTGCGGACTAATATTATATAGTTATGAATATTATCAAATCAATAGCATATTTAGTGCATTGCTACTACAGAGATCCCTACACTACATAGGAGCTCGCAAATAAATTGTCGCATAATAGATATCCTTGCGATATGAGCCAGCTAAAAACAAATTTTTTGTACTTTGCTCTAGTTTAATTAGTGGGGTTTGTTATAGTAGAGGGTGCAGTTATTAACAGCAGTGGCATACTGTAATACATGTGACGTGATGTACTTTTCAGACTTGATAGATTGCGTAGTGAGGCGGAACGAATGGGCACTATTAGGCGAAAACCTGTAATTGAATTTGCTAGGATGCTGCTTATGCTGAAACATGAGGGCTGACTTTGCATGTAACTGGTCAACAGAGAAGACCTTCACCATCGAAAATATGTCATTTGTGGGAAATCTTTATGGTTTTTTTATTATGATTTTTAGAATGATCTTTTGGGCTGTTATCAAGGAACGCAATATCGATGGGAAAGTACCTCCCCAAGCCAATATGCCGAAACTCATCAAACTCTGCACCAAGGACACATACATAACGGATCGAGTTGAAATTTTGCACACACATTCGTCATGCTCCAAGGAAGTGCCTTTTGTGCAATTAGTCCCCCCCCCCCCCCCCCACCACATTCAGTTTCTAGGCGTAGGTTAGAGCTGAAATTTGACACATTTACTTTATTCGGTAAAGAGCCAGTTACCCACAGTGTTCACCCAGCTGATCGGCGTGCCTCACTTCCCTGCCGTGCCTTTCTTATTCAGCTGTACCAAAGCTCCCACAGACAGACCTGAGTTTTATGGATATACGCACAAAAAGCTATGGATCACTGGAGCAGCAAGAAATTCCTAGTTCATTGGATAACCCACAGCCGGCCATAACGAAGAGGTTGTTATATATAATATATGTGTGGGGTACAGGCGATACAATCCGAAGATTCGTGAAAATCGTTACGTCAAGGTTCGAAAGGCGATATGCGTGGTGGACGCCCAGGGCGATGTATGCCATCCCTCATAAAAATCCTTTCCGTCTGATCTCCAATACAAATTTTTATGGCAACAACTTTGACCTGGGATGTCTTTAAGGATCTTTTATGTCCTATGTATCTTTTATGCAGGTACATAATGGGGTTTTTCATGGGATAAACTGAGTTTGTTAAGAGATATCCAGAAGCTTCGCATGTAAATAATTTATTTTAGCTAAGTACTTACTTTAGACGTACTGCCGACCAACTTTTTGCTACGTGTTACTTTGATAATTTATTGATTTAAGTCTCGCTGCATGACCAGAATCTTCATGAGTTGCACATCCAAACTCAGAAGTCAACAGCACCGTGCCATCTCATTTTCTATTATAATTATAGTTTTAAAGCTCGGTATTAGTAATAATAAAAATTTAAAAACGCTGCAAATCCCTGCGCAACGGTTTATTATTTTGTACAGAATACCCTTCTGTTACAGACCACAGCTCTCCGTATAGATAACCCTTTATATAATAGGTATATGAACTATTCTATACATATCATGTAGATCGCAGACCCTCCGTAGGTTAGTATCTAACCCCGTACTCTTTAATAGGTACCTACCAAATCACGAGTTAAATGTTGCTAAAATAATTCTGTCGATGACAAACAGTAAATAAAATGGCAAAAAATAAACCTTGTAGGTAGATGAACCGTTGTGTAATAATTTACCGTTGTGTAATAATTTGCCGTTGTGTAATAATTTACCGTTGCGTAATAATTTGCCGTTGTGTAATAATTTACCAATGTTACAGATCACAGCTCTATGTATAGATAACCCGTCTATATAATATGATATGTACTATTCTATACATATTATGTAGATCGCAGACCCTCCGTAGGTTAATACCTAACCCCGTATACGTTACTAGGTACCTACCTAAATCACGAGTTAAATGTTGCTAAAATAATTCTGCCGTTGACAAACAGTACCTAAAATGGCAAAAAAAAGCACATAATGAAGTTCTGAAGGGAAATTGTTGATGAGGAGTGAAAAAAGTTGCAAACGTACCTACCAACTAACTCCAGCCCCTTCTACGTAGATGGTATAATGAACCGTTGTGTAATAATTTACCGTTGAGTAATGATTTACCATTGTGTAGTAATAATTTACCCATCAGTAATACTTCAACGTTTGTTCAAGTTTCACTACCTATCAACAAACTCCAAAAGAGCCAAAATTTTTCGAATGAAATAATATCACAGAACAACCAACTCGACTTCATACTCCGTGATTATAATCAGGTGATCCCTAGCAATGATTTTATCTCGGGCCAATTCGCGACCCTGGTGACGAGATTTGGGCTAAATGTATACAATTTCATTCACCCTGCTGTCGAAAATGCCTGTCGGTGCAAACTTCGGGGCCTTACTGTGAACGAACGGCTGGACGTACGATGCTCCGGGTGATCTTAAAAAACTCGTAACTTCAAGAACTATTAACCGTAAAAAGATTCACGTAAAAAAAGGTATAGGCGTTCTGAAATTTTCAACCCCTATTTTGAACCCCTTAGAGATGACTGACAGCAACGTCGAGCTTCGAGGACCAACTAGACCCGAATTGGAACCTATAACCCGAATTTCATCAATTTTGTTTCATGGTAACTGAGAAAAGTGGTCAGTACGGCGTACGGCGGACAGATAGAAATATTTTTGTTGAATTTTCGGATTCTACATACCTTGAAACGTAAACCATCAAATTTTGAGGGGGGTTAGAATTTTTTTTTCATACTCGATTCCAATGGTTCATTATTGAAAATAATGAACCAAAATGGTAATGACAAATTAATAAACAAATTTGATCACTTCAAGTGTAAAATCGTTAGGGAGAGATTAGAAACGCAACAACGAAACACAAGTAAATAATTGAAACTATAACCGTTAAAAACTCATCTCCAGTGACGTTATGTGGAAACGATTTACCTATCAAAAAGTTCTCCAACCATCAACATTTTGAACAGAACTTAAAACATCACACAAATTATTGTTTTTGCTCAACAGACATGAGTTTTGGCTATCAAGTCACTTTCGATCAGTGTCGATAGATCGACAATGATGACGCTGGTGGCTTCCGCACACTTATTTACCTACAGAACTTGATCGATTTTCAGCAACAGTTTCAAGCAATGCAGTGGAATCAGGAATGCACATATTACAATAAATGATTGCCAAGCAAAATAGGGAATATTTCAAAAGACCAAATCTTGGATGTGAGGTTATGAAGCAAAGCAGCGTAAGGTGACAAAATCTTAAGGAGTTTTGCAGCGATTGATGTGCGATTGATGTGTGTTGAGGGATGATGAGGAAATCAATGGACGAAGGCAGTTGGTATGGGGATATAGGATATCGGCCTCCCGGATATTTTAGAGATTTCATAGTGAATCGAGTGAGAAAGACCAGTGATGGGGCAGACAAGAAGAAAAAATGGCTGACTCGCAACGACGCGCTCATCGAAGAAGTGGACGTGAACAGCCCGTATGTGGCGAGACAGGATATGATCCCGCGACAGAAGAGGAAGCAATTTGAAAGCTTTGATATGAGGACAAGAGTCATGTCAGAGGTGGCAACGCCTCAGTCGCCAATGGCGAGGAGGAGGCTTTCAGGGAGGTATGTCCGTAATAGACCTCAACCGATACGCGAACAGACACCAACGCCGACGCCTGAACCAGAGCCCTCGCCGAAACCAGAAACGATGTCAGAACCAGAAACAATGTCAGAGCCAGTCAATGTCCCTCCCAAGAGGTCCAAAGTCCAAAGTCCAAAGTCACCTCCTAAGAGGTCACATCCAAAGCCTGTGAAACAGGAACCGTGCGAGAGAAACCATGTAAAAGAAGAACCAAAGACGTTGATACAAAATCTGGACACGCTGCGACTGAGAATTCCTGTGCAGTTGACGAATGCGAGAGCCTCCATACGAGTCCCAAAGCAGTTATTCCCGCATGTGGAGTTGTTTCGAGCATACATACAGAAAAGAAACGCACAGGCGAAAGACAACATTGTTGAATCTAGTAAAACTCCCAACCCCAACGTGGTGGGGAAAAGTGGAGAGAAACAGAATCATTCACAAGACAGGGGTATTTTAAAAAGAGTATTCGGTTGTTTAATGAATAGGGATAGCTCAGACAGTGATTCACTATGGAGTGATGATGAAGAAGAAGTGGAATTAGAAATGAATATGGCGAGGAAGACTCCAACAGGTTCCAGAAACCAAAGGCCGTTTCATGTCCCCCAGCAACGCATAGCAAAACAACCTTTTAATAAAATCACGTACAAGAAATATTGAAATATACGGTCAGTATTTTATAAGTGTGATAGCTCTGTTGAGCCCACATTGTCGTGGTACCCCTCAAATGTTACATTTACCACTCCTATGTAACGTGCAGATTTAACCAAATAAATAAGGACAAAGACGAGCTGTGCGAAGCCTCGGTTAAAGCCCAGAATGGGTTCGCCTCGGCCAGAATGGATCATAACGGCCGTTGACAGACTGGGGAAGAGGTGGAGGCACCTTTATATACCAGCCGGCTCGCCCAACTCTTCATTCGACCGACCTCGCTCATCCCTACGACTTCTCTCCCTCTCTTTCTCTCTCCTACCTTCGCATCTGCTGTGGTGGTAACCGCGGGATGCTTCCTCCTCTAACACTCGCCGTGGTGATAACCGTGGGGTGTTAACATCCTCCTCTTTACGCGTGTGCTGAGGTGGTAACCGGGGGACGCTCCTTCCTCTAGCACTCTCTGTGGTGATAACCGTGGGGCGTTAGCGATCCGAAAAGACTCCTAAGAAGCACATCCTCATTGCCTTCAACCTACCCAAACCTACCCTACCTGTAGGATCACAACACACATGCTTTCTGTTTATTGCTAAGTCGGAAGTCTCTGAATTGATGTGTTCGGCTAATGGCAAATGGCAAGCTGCGACCTATTCAGTAGAAAGCCGAGTACTTTTCTACTAACGCCCCCCTCGGGGTTTTATAAACTTCTTATCTACTACAGAAACTATAGATTTAGAGAATCGATTATCACGTCACGGGGAGCCTGGTGCGCGGGTGTATCGATAGTAGACACGGAATATATCGATTGTTTCGATAATTGATAAGAAGTGATAGACCCCGGGGACGAAGAAAAACGGAGTTATTGAAAAAAGTATATTTCCACTAACACACGAAAAACGCAGAAACAGTGTATTTTTCGCGTTTTTTCGTGTATTAGTGGAAATAGACTATTTTTCAATAACTCCGTTTTATTTGAAATGGGCTTCCAAGATTTCTTCGCGAGTGATTAGTTCGTCCCCGGGGACGCATATACACAAGTAGGTATCTCCAGAAAGCCAGTGAATCGGGAAACAAAATCTGCAGGCTGAGTTGTACCGGTAATATGTCCGCTCATTGTACCCCCAATAAATTGTAATCTGAGAACCAGATCTTTCTGTTCTCCAGCATGGATCTCAGCAGCCAACCAGTGCCACTGCCACAGCCTTTTCGATGCTTCAGAATAATTTTATATCCATTTTCAGCGATTTTTGGTTCACAAAAACATAATATGAATATTGTTCAAAGTCATGAATGGACGGATGCTTCGAAACGGATTTTTAGTGAAAATTTGTCTTCAAGAATTCTAAAAATGTAGGTATGAAGAAAAGGCAATCCTTTAGGTGCGTAGGTCTTGCGCACCTTCCTAATTCCTGCCTCCGTATGGGATCTCTTGACTCTCACATGACTGTGATGTAAGAGGATGTTGGTTTTATCCACGTGCCGATCCTCGATTTCGGCGTAACGATCTGGGCGACCCATCATCCCATCCATCAGCCTTCATCAGACCCTGAACCTGAAACGATGATCTCCAAAGTCTGATGGCAACCTCACGAATCGCCTCCCGGTAATGAACAGGTGTGAACTTTCGATCCTGTTGAGTTGAACTCGAGATGACCATCAATCTGCAGCGCTCATTGATGGGATGACAACTGCTCGCCCGTCACTCCTGACGAGTCTGCCTTTCCATGTCCTCCTCGAGATGGATCGATTTAATTGTGTTTCAACATGAGTGCTTTGACCAGTACGAGTTCCAAGTAGTAAAGTATAAAACTACCGACGTCCTGCACCTACCTATATATCATACGAATAGGTACTTACCTATTACATTGTGTGGAGGGGTCCAGGAGGGAAGTTTATGATTACTTCAGGTCACGAAGCGGCTGTGTTTGGACTCGTTAGAAGGCAGAGAAAGTTACTAGTTACTATAATGTACCACTGTACCTTAGTGTACCCACCTATTATGGCCCAAGATCCATTCAGTGACGACTGCAACGACGTACAGTGCTATACTACCACATGCTGTAATAGATGGTACTACAACAAACAGCCCTAGTGTCAAAAAACCTTGGCCTTCGAGGTGTTCAAAGAGAGAATGAGAGGATTTTTGAACTAGGGAAGTTCTGTATCAACAGTAACATTTTGAGCAGTCTACCATAACAAATAAGCGTTCTGTTCTCGTTGATTACTGATATGGTTGTCCTCAAAAATTCAGTTTTGGATGAATATTTGTCAATATTGAACCACTACAGACGACCTAATGAAACATTTTTAGCCCCTTTTATTCCTTTCGGTTTAAATTTTGACTCACAATTCCATCATTATAATCGTGAATAAAACGGTGAAACTTCATAAAATATTCATAGTGAAGCTGATTCAAATCATTCCAAGAAAAACTCATTTTTTTGAAAATGAATTTGGTCATCAATGATTCGGTTCAGCCTATGAAAAACATTCTTTGTTAACAACAGCAATGGGGCATGCGCGTGGGTGACAAAAGCGGTTTACATTATTTTTAATTGAAATTGGGTTCCATTCTAAGAATTTTGAGACCAACCGCACTCTCCTGTGGTGAATATTTCTTTTTCTATGATTTTCAAAGATCCCAGCACTTCCTACTGTGACTCAGAAAGTGATGGAATCTTTGAAAAATCATAGATAAATAACTATTCGTAGCAGGAGAGTGCGGTTGGTCTCAAAATTCTTAGAATGGAACTACTTTCATTCAAAAAATAGAAATAAATACAACAGCATAGCCCATTGATGGCTATTGGGTACAGGGCAACGCTCTGTACAGAAGAGTTATCTATGCATAATATTTATAGTAAACTGTTATGGAAGAACTTGCAGCGTTCTTCACAACGAAGTTGAAGCTTCGAAAATAATTTTGGATCTACTCTGAATTTTTACTGAGTACCTACCTATCTAACTGATAATTTAGGTTTCTAGGGGCCGTTGCGTCCGAGCGGGCTGGAGCGTCCGAACTTTATATCCCCGTTTGGGCGTCTCTGGTTCTCTCTAGGCGAGCATCAATCCAAGCTTTGAAGAGCTTGCATGTGCTTCCAGCGATTACCTCTTTACCTCCGATGGAATCATGGAGAAGCCTAAAGGGGCTTTAGTTGAAGTAGCGTCTAGCTTTCGAGTAAAAAGGAGTCTCCCTCCCCTCCCCCCTCCCCACGGACATACCGAGTAAGGTCAAATCCATGGATTTAAAAAACGTTTATTTTACCTCCCTAACTGAAGTATCTGGTTTGAGATTTATGCTAGTTCATTCCAGCCATTGGTATACATTTGATCGATGTCATTCGGCACCATTGGCAGTAGGTAGGTACCTGATAAATATAATATTCTTCAGAATTATTTCATCAGGTCTCAATGCAGCAGAACTTCCCAGTAAGTACCTATGCAGTTGAAATTTCATCAATAATTTTTTTAAACCTTTATTTACAAGAAGAGAAAACATAGTTAAATAAGTAGTTAAACATAGTTAAAATAAGTATTTGATACAATACATATATTGGTATTATGAGCAATTATAGGAGTCACTAGCTGTTTCTGATCTCCAAAATTTAGAAAATTGTACGGAGATCGGTTGCTACTCGCAATTACAATGCTTGGTTACAAAAATATTTTCGATTATAATATAAACACGATTGATGAAGCTTAAATTACGGAAAACATTTACAATGAAAGACAGGAACGGAACTTACATTTAGTTAGCAAAGCAGCTGAAAGTATGGATATCATCATTTTCCGCGTACCTATTGCTTGGTAAGGAAGTCATTCAAGCCGCTCTTAAATTCATAAAATTATTATTTAATCTTCCTATGGTGCGGTGGTAGTTCCATGAACAATCGAGGAGCCCAGTTGAGATACTGCCTTTTGAAAAAATTATTTCTTGGGACCGGGACCTGTATAACCACACCAGAGTAAAGACGAGTAAAGCCATCGCAACGGGTGACATTTGGAAGATTTTTTTTAAAAGTAATGATGAAGTGTCTTCGCAACAAACATGAGTTTTGGTGCCAGGATTCTTAATCTTAAAAATAGTTGGTTATTCATGAATTTCAGCTGTCTTGTAAGAGGTCATATTCGTGATCTAGGGCAGCTCAACCCCCTCGAGCTTTGGGGCGAAGCACCTCCTCAACCTTTGTGAGAGCACGAGCTAACAATATGCAGGACCGCCCTTCGTGCCCGGTGGGAGCGTCGCCGTGCCAAGGATCACCAACCCGCTACCTCAACGTTGTTTTTTCTCATTATCCCAAACCATAAATTACCACCTGGGGTTTCGAATGAAGTGAAAAGTTCCAGCGTAATTAGAGGGTTTAGGAAACGAGGTATAATTCGCTACAGGAACTAGGTCACCTCCCTCAGACTTCATACTTTACCATGCCTATACAAATAAAGAGCAATGTAGGTAGGTACCTGTTCAGTGTGACAGCGGGTAACAGTGGGGGTGGACCTCGAGAGTCTCCCTCCTAGACCAGCGAGATTATCATCGGTTCAGAAGGGATATCGATTAGGCTTCCCCAAACCGATCCCGTCTCCACCGGAAGAAAAAATGTATCGAGAACAGCCCACAATGTTACACTCCTCCCCACATGACATGCTTCTGGGTAGCAGAAGTATGAGATGGAAAAATGAAAAGTAGTATGAAGTTCTGGTTCAGGAAAAGACATCTGAACAACTTCAAGGTGACTAACCTCCATCGTAATGATACTACCTCAATAATATTTTACTGGTGGAGAACAAAGCTGCTACATACGAGTATTGGCGGATAATGTTGTCAGAGGTTGTTGTCCAGTGAACTGTGCTCATCTGGGCAACCTCTAGGTGATCACCCTCCATCGCTGAGATGGAACAACTATTGGGACTTGTCAATTGGGACATGGCATCAATCGCCTTCTAATGAGCTCAGTATATTTTAATTAGACTGACACTCTAATGGGGGGAAAGGGGTTGGGGAAGCCAATAGATGTATGCATTATCAAAGGGACAGGTTGTTGGTAAAGGAATCTTCTGGGAAACCTTTGGGCTTATCCTTCTGGTAAGCCCACAAAAAGTAGGTGGAGTATGGTGAAGTGCTCAGCGCATACTACCGAACCACGCTCTGCTACCATGTGACAAAGTGTAACAGTGGGGGTGGACCTCGAGAGTCCCCCTCCTAGAGCAGCGAGATTATCACCGGTTAAGAAGGGATATCGACTAGGCTTCCCCAAACCGATCCCGTCTCCACCGGAAGAAAAAATGTATCGAGAACAGCCCACACTGTTACATCAGTCTACCATCAGTTTTCCCAATTTTACGGGAGGAGCAAAAACATAGCTTAAGATAAACCAGCTATCTCAGGATTTGGAAAATAGTGAAATAGCTGGAGAAGTTGGCGTAGTATCTAATATAAAGCCACGAATATATTGACAAACTACTGTTGAAGCCTACTCAGATTATCGAACATTTTCCACCGTTTCAACAATAAAATATCTGTCGTGGTACCCCACAAATTCTTATATTTACCACTCCTATGTAATACCTAAAAGATTATACCAAATAAACGAAGGGAACGACTAGCTGAGCGACGCCGTGGAGAAAGTAGGAGAAAGGTCCCCTCCATCGACCGTCATCGGCCCACAGCGGTTGTAACGGCCGTTGATGAACCGGGTACGGGTGGAAAGGGGCCTTTATAAGCAGCCCTGCTAGCCCAGCTCCTCATTCCACTGACCATTCTACTTGTGACTTCTCTCTGTCTCTCTCTCTCTCCCTCTCTCTCTCTCCTACCCTTCTCCTGCCCCTGCTGTGGTGGTAACCACGGGGTATTCATCTTCTTCCTCCAGGCCTGTGCTGTGGTGATAACCGCAGGATGCCTTCCTTATCCTCTAGCAATCGCCGTGGTGATAACCGCAGGGTGCTAGCAAAAGACTCCTAAAGAGCACCTAATACCTTGTGTGGTGATAACCACGGGGTATTAGTTTCCTTCCTCCTGTCGCCTGCTGTGGTGATAACCGTGGGGCGCCTTCCTCCCTCTCCACTAGCACTAGCTGTGGTGATAACCGCGGGGTGGTAGCAAAAGACTCCTACGGAGCACATCCTTCACTCATCCATCCAAACCAACCTCATCCAAATTCATCCAATTTCGCTCTCGACTGTAATAGGCCCACGCACAGGCTTACGACAATATCGAAATTTAATGTAGACTTACTGCCCTCTGAACGTTTCTCTTATTAAAATAATTGTTTATTGCACACGTTTACCACTTCTACTTATTTTTGTTGGGTTTAAGAACTTTATTCTGATTTTGAGCTAAAAAGAAGGGAAAAAACATTCAATTTTATACACACTGCAATAATTCCTGAGCACAGTATTTTTTTCGACAAATCCGAAAAAACTCTTTCAGCCACCGAAAAGGCATCTAGGTATTCTAGGAGTATTTTCAGCTACGATATCTAGCGTTGCTGAACACACTCGAAGATTTGATAGGATAGAATTAAACGAAGCCTGGAGTCCAACCTTCCAGCAGCGATTCGATAATTAGGTACCTACATTTTTTTAAAAATACATGGACCAGGAATAATACTGGAAATGGGCCAACTCGTAACGTATCAGAATCGATCCTAATTAATTGTGCATACCATACATTTTGCAACTGTTTTGCAGAAGTTCCAAAGTAATTTAGTTATTCCTACCGGAAAGTTGGTTTTTCGGAGTGAATAAATTAAACATTGAATTCAGATCCCATCTAACCTTTCTGGTCATGATGTACAAATCTACATCAACCAAAGAACTCTTGAACTCTTTTTTAGTGCTGGTGAAGCGATATATACAGTTACGCTCAGCTACATTTATAAAGATTGTGCTGTTTGTTCATACGATTATTTGTACCTCCAGGAGAATTCCATTGACACAATTTGAGTGTCATACAGCAAAGCGGCTTTATAAGGACGAGAATTGGGCACTTGATGCCTGCAACACCTTCAAGTGTGACAGGGATCTTACCCACATAATACTGTTTTATGTCAGCAGAATAATAGGGTTACTGTGCCTTGGCCCCGCAACCCTCGAGCAGTTATGGGCCACTTTGAAAAGAAAAGGAAAAAGTTCCTGCAGAGGTCAGGCCAGGAGATTGAGGATTTCTGAGCCAAGACCTTGACTTCGGTCCATTCAACAGACAACCGACAACAGACACCATGACTGATGATCATGAACTTTGACGACTCTGAGATACCAACTCCGCTTATGACTCCTCCCTTAACCCTTACAATTGCAGTTGGTTTGTTCGTTTATGAACTAGTTGTAGTACTGGCCCTAGGTATCTACCCTCTACCCACCTGCTATTTTAAAGGTCAAGCCCTCAATTCAGCAGCGTGTTACGCCTTCGTTTGTTTCAGTACATATATACGGTGGCATAGAATGTTGCCGATGGTTCGTCTTCAATATAAACTGTGATGAATCTTTTTAGGTAATCGATAACTCAGTGAAGAATACCCATGACTTCTGTTTATATTTTTTTTTAAGTGAAAGTAGGTTCCATCTAAGAATTTTGAGGCCAGCCGATGGATAGTTCTTTTGGTTTATTATTGGCAATAATTTGGTTTATTATTTTCAATAATTTGGTTTATTATTTTCAATAATGAACCTTTGGAATCAAGCATGAACATAAAATGCTACCCCCCCCCCCCCCTCAACATTTGGTGGTTTACGGATGCCCCTTCTGCGTAGATCACTGTTTTCTGTGGTCTATACCCTCGAACACCCCCCCCCCCCCCATCCACCAGGAAAACCCTAAATCGAGTAATGGAGCAGGGCCCGGATTTAAAATATCCTACAAATGCGCACGTTACAAGAGCATGATTGTATTTTCAGAGGTTGTTATTGTTTGAAATGGTTTGTTATGCGTGGAATAACAGTTGTTGAATATATCTGTAGTTATCAGAATGTAACAATAGTAGGTAGTTACCCAATATTATGTTTATGAGTAAAGAGAGTTTTGAAAGATTAATCAGTTATCTGAAAGAAAAAAAGTACCAAAGAAATATACCAATATAATATGTGTTTATAGTAGTAGGTACTGGATAGCGGTGTTGAGTCGGTGCTGCGCTGATTTAGTTGGGAATGAGTAGCTAGTCAATAAACGTTCACGGAGGAAGTGTAATGTATATAGGATTAATATTGGCTGCAAGGGGAAATTATGATAGTAGGTAGTTAAAAATAAGTAAGGTAGCAAAGGTCGATGGAGATCCAGTGGCATTTGGTCATGGACCAACTAGATTAATAAGTACTCTCAGCGGATTTCCCTGCGACGGTCGAATAAGACCAGCAGTATAAGCGCATGTTCAAATAATAAAATATTAATGTAATAGGTAAATGGTACCCACTATGTAATATTGACATTGTCACGAAGTGAATAAATACGCTTTAACTCTCTCTCTCTCTCTCTCTCTCCTACAAATGCGCGGGACTCAATAATTCAATCATTAATTTTTTGTAATTATTCATGAAGCATAAGGCAAATAATAAACCGTTGTGTAATAATTTAGCTGGATAGGTGCCCCTCCTACGTGGATAGTATAATGAACCGAACCGTTGTGCAGCAGTTTACCTTTGAGTAATAATTTACCGTTGAGAAATAATTTATCTCGATATTATTTAATTTGAAAAATGATGGATCTATTGGATTTTGTTGTTAGGTACTTTTGAAACTTGAACAACAATGAAGTATTATTGATAGGCAAATTATTAGACAGTGGTAAATTATTACACAACAGCAAAATATTACACAACGGTTCATGGGTACTTTGCAACTGTAACAACCGTTGAAGTATTATTGAGGGGCAAATTATTACACAACGGTAAATTATTGCACAACGGTTCATTATACTATCTACGTAGAAGGGGCACCTATATAAGTAAATTATTACACAACGGTTCATTATACTATCTACGTAGAAGGGGCACCTATACAGGTAAATTATTACACAACGGTATATCATTTGCCTTATGCTTCATGAACACCCAGCTTATTGTTTTCCGTTTTAAAACGTTTCAATTGCTATTCTTCAGCGCGAGGTTGGCCCCCTCTCTATTAGCTCATCGGTTATTCATTGGCAGGCGTTCAGTTAAAGCTTTCATCACCTCTACATTCTTCCTCGTGTACTTCCGGAAATCCAGGGAGGAAAACCGAATGTTGAAGACTCAATATCGTATTCGCTGAAGGCTGGTATGGAGTACCTACTCGGAAAATAGCAACCTACGCCATGTTTTATAAATGAGAACATTTCATACAATTTACAGTGCATCGAATCCTATTACCATAGGGCGTAAGTTGCCAGCTCGTTATGGGAATTCAGCGGTTTTCTCCTCAACTCCAATGAGTAACGGTGGTCTTGGCCGCGTACCCCGCGAGTGCATAATGCGGCGGATCCAAAGTTTTTTATTCTGAAGTATCGTAGGTAGATATGTGTTAGGTTCCGCCCCCAGTGGCGGATCCGGAAATTCATGGGGCGAGGGTGGGCAAACGAGCGATTAACTATTTACCCATGTATAAAACAGTCAAATTTTGGTTCTAAATCTACCGACTTAAATATCACATTATTATTTATTGACGTTATTTACCTAATTATGCATCTTTACATTACGAGTAGGATAATAGAATCCCAAAAACAACCCTGTTGCAAAAATTCACCCACCAAAAACACCTCCTCAGCCGCAAAAAGGATTGATATCCATTTTGCCCAACAAATTATCATGCTCAGTGCTTTGCACCTCGCTCTTGGACGTGCATACAGAAACCTGTGCATGCTAAATTGACGGGCAAACTGGATATCAATCCTTTTTGCGGGTAAATTTTTACAACAGGGTTATTTTTTGGGGGGAATATCACATCACTGTGCATTGATGAATTGCACATTTTTTCTCTTCAAGTGGCTGTATGAAGTCGAGTTGTTTGTTCTGCGATATTATTTCATTTGACAAGTGATGGACTATTGGATTTTGTTGGTAGGTACTTCTGAAACTTGAACAAACGTTGAAGTGTTGTTATTGATGGGTAAATTATTACACAATGGCAAATTATTACACAACGGCAAATTATTACACAACGGTAAAATATTACACAACGGTAAATTGCTACACAACGGTAAATTATTACACAACGGCTCATTACACAGAAGGGGCTGGATTTTGTTGATAGGTACTTTTGCAACCTGAACAACCGTTGAAGTATTATTGATGGGTAAATTATTACACAATGGCAAATTATTACACAACGGTAAATTATTAAACAACGGCTCATCTACCCAGAAGGGGCTGGATTTTGTTGATAGGTACTTTTGCAACTTGAACAACCGTTGTGGTATTATTGATGGGTAAATTATTACACAATGGCAACTTATTACACAACGGTAAATCATTACACAACGGTAAATTATTACACCACGGTAAATTATTACACAACGGTAAATTATTACACAACGGCTCATCTACCAAAAAGGGGCTGGATTTTGTTGATAGGTACTTTTGCAACTTGAACAACCGTTGAAGTATTATTGATGGGCAAATTATTACACAACGGTTCATTATTCTATCTTCTTAGAAGGGGAACCTATACAGGTAAATTATTACACAACGGTTTAGGTAGGTACCTAGTAACGAGTACCTACGGGTTTAAGTACTAACCTACGGAGGGTCCGCGATTTACATAATATGTGTAGAATAGTACATATATGTTATATAGAACGGTTATCTATACGGAGACCTGTGATCTGTAACAGGAGGGTATTCTGTACAAAATAATAAACCGTTGTGCAGAGATTTGCAGCATTTTTCATTTGGAATAACCTTTTTCAGTTACAGGCTCATTTTGGCTTCTGTTAATTTTGGCAGCCAAAAAACCTCGAAATTTCAGGACTTTCTTCAGTTTTTGGCTTATACCCATGTATACATATACATATACAAGCTTAAAAAAATTTTTTTAACAGCTTCTACGCCACCTTTTGCAACATACCTATTCAACAATACCTCTCCTTACCGGCCTAACATGGCAGGAGACTAGGAATTGATAATAGTACAAACTATACCTAATTCATAATAAATAAGGATACCGTAATTTAAAATCGCTTAAAACCACGCCCAACCTAATTATCGCAAAAGTTTCAATTAGGTGAAGTACAGGAAAATCTCAAGTCGTCAAATTTCCCAAGAAGCTAAATGAATAATTGGGAATGATGAAAATTTGAGCACTGGAAGAAGCTTCTCTCACCAGCCTGTTGGAAACGCATCCTCATCACATCCCTATCCGCCATAATGGGGGTGTGTACATTCCACTACATACCGAGACTTGACTGCCAATGCCTCGTGTATCCTAAATAATACATACTCTTTGATGATGGCACGATACTCTTTGATACATGAAAAAAAAAAAAATCTCTTCGCGCATTTTGGTTTATTATTTTCAATAATGAACCTTTGGAAACGAGCATGAAAAAAAAAAAAAATTTAGCACCCACTCAAAATTTGATGGTTTCCGTTTCAAGGTAAGTAGATTCCGAAAATGCAGTAAAAAACGCTGCAAAATATTACACAACGGTTTATTATTTACCTATACAGATACCCCTTCTGCGTAGATCACCCTTTTCTGTGGTCAATACCCTCGAGCTCCACCCATGAAAGCCTTAAATGGAGAACTGGAGCCGGCCCGGGAAATAAAGTTTCATACAAATGCGCGGGAATCAATAATTCAATCATTAATTATTTGTAGTTATTCATGAGCATAAGGGTAAATAATAAACCGTTGTGAAATAGTTTACCTGTATAGATGCCCCTACTGCGTGTATAGTATAATAAACCGTTATGTAATAATTCGCCGTTGTGTGATAATTTACCAATGTGTAATAATTTACCCAATAATACTTCAACATTTGTCAAGTTACAAAAGCACCTATCAACAAAATTCAAAAGAGCCATCATTTTTCAAATGAAATAATATCACAGAACAACCAACTCGACTTCATACAGCCATCCGTGATTATAATCAGGCCCTCCCTAGCAATGATTATATCGGGCCAATTCCCAATTGTTGACCCGTCCCTAGCAGTGAAATCTGGGCTGAATGTATAGGTACAATTTCGTTCACCCTCATGTTGAAGAAACCTATCGGTGCAAACTTCTGGGCCTTACTGTGAACGAACGTCTGGACGTACAATGCTCCGGGTGGTCTCGAAAAACTCCCCAAGTTCGAGAACTATTTAAAACAGTAAAAAAATTCAAGATAACGGCGTCCTGGAGATTTTAAACCCTATTTTTCATCCCTTAGGGATGACTGACATTAACGCCGAGCTTCGAGAACCAACTAGACCCCGAATGGGACCTATAAACCGAATTTCGTCAATTTTGGTTTATGGTAACTAAGAAGAAGATACCTCGAGCGTGGTTAGTACTTGGATGGGTGACCACCGTGACAAGTGGTGACACGTCCAAGTATGACCGATGTAGCTGTTGGGCGAACCCCTCTCTACTCAAGGAGGCGAGGCGATGAATAGCCAAGTAAAGAGCGAAATGATCAGGTCGAATTCTGATCCTCTCATTGGAGGACAGCTGATCACGTCCGCGACACTGGCAGGGCAGTCGGACGACCGAAAAGCTTCGTCAACACGATCGTGAATCAAACCGTATAAATCCGGCCCAGATATCATCGCTAGGGAGCACCTGATTATAATTATGAATGTACCTGATTATGTATGAAGTCGAGTTGGCTGTTCTCGATATTATTTCATTTGAAAAATGATGGATCTATTGCATTTTGCTGGTAGGTAGGTACTTTTGCAACTTCAACAAACGTTGAATTATTATTGGGTAAATTATTACACAACGGCAAATTATTACGCAACTAAGGGCTTTCCTGGAGGGAGCTCGAGGGTACTGACCGCAATAAACTGTAATCTATGCAGAAGGGGCATCTATACAGGTAAATAATAAACCGTAGGTAATAATTTGCAGTGTTTTTCAATGGCAAGAGCATCACAGGCTATATCACAACAGTTAGTTTGTTCTCTATGCGCATCCCAGCGGTCTCACGCCTTTTTGCACAACTCGCCCGACCACTTGTGCATCATTCAATAACATTGTACAACTTACCAGTATTATGAAATGGGGCGGGACCCCCCCCTTCACCACAGTAGGTCGTTCCTAGTGCGACATTGGCCCGAATCCGGTCTCCCGACCCTCGTGCACACAAAGCACCTGCTTTGTAATGTCGAGTAATGTCCGACTCCTTTCCCTTGCACAAGCCCCGTGTCATCATTTCGCTGCCCGCGGATGGTTGACGCAAAGTCGGTCATAACCTACGCGATTTGCCTGCACGAGCTTCTTCTACGGTTCGGCATTCCGGACTAATGTAGGACCTACTAAAAAGAAGTATTGTAGTTAGTCAAGGGCCCAAGCATAGTATTATCTGGTCATTATATAACCGATAGCAGTAAAAGCGGGTAAGATATTATGAAGTTGATGAAACATTATATTATTATCAGACCCTAATATTTAGGCATGTACTCCTTCCGTGGTAGCTATTCTGGCCTCCTTGTCAGATCTCTCATTAGCAGAGCCCTTCAAATGCCATATTGCCATGGCGCCATACAAAAATGCCATATTCTGCAGATTTTTTTGTAAAATGCCATATTCGGCCGATTTTTGGGAAAATGCCATGTTTGTGCCATGTTTTGCCTTTTTTTCGCCAAAATCCTTCAAAAAAATTTTAAAAAAAAATTTTGAAGTGCAAATTTCCGAATGACGAGGTTTCTCGAACCCTGAGGCCATTAGTGTAGAGGGATTACTAATGTCTCAAACCCTTTCGGAATGGGGTGCTTCCATGGGTCGCCACTCTGTCTGGTGAGGAAGCCACTCTGAAGGAAGGCTGGGAACCTGCTGATTTCCTCTGTATGAAATACGCCCCGGCAACATCAGCTGATGTGGGGAGGACTTTCTCAAAAATGAAATACCTTCTAAGTGATCGACGGCTGGGATTTTCGATGGAAAGCGTTGCAGCACACCTGATGTTGTTATTTAATAATAATAATAATAATAGCCTGGCGAGGGAGTTTTTGGTGGAGGCTATTATTCCCGACCACTGAGCGCCCTCCACATGCACTTGCGGGTGGGAATAGGCCCTTGGGCCCCCCCACTCGCGTCACCCCGTGGCACTTTTTACCCCCCACGGGTGATGACCACCCAAATAATAATAATAATAATAATAATAAATTATTTGTATAAAGCTTTGTATATAAAATATATTATTTAGCATAAGTAACTTGTATGCTGTGATATTATCGTCTCAGAATAGCTGGTGTGGTCGGAGAGGGTTGAAAAATAAGTGCCATATTGAGAGAAATAAGTGCCATATTTGGGCCAAAATAAGTGCCATATTGCCATATTTTTAGGGCCCTATTTCACAAAAATAAGTGCCATATTGTGAAGGGCTCTGCTCATTAGGTACCTGAGAAGACCAGGCTTCCTGGAAACTGACAGTAATCGAGATTCGCAGACCAACTAGACCCCAAATGGGACTTAGAAACCAAATTTTATCAATTTTGGTTCATGGTACTCAGGAAAGTGCGAAGTACGGCTTAATAAGGTTATTTTTTTACTCAATTTTTGGTTTGGAACTTTATTCTACGCAACTTGAAGCGGAAACCAACAAAGGTGGGGAATTATTTATTTATTTTTTATTTATTTAATTTAATTTATTTTATTTTTTTCATGCTCGATTCCAAAGGTTCATTATTGATAATTGATAATTATTATTGATAATAAACCAAAAGTATTTAAAAAAATTCAAAAATTCATTTAGCTGGCTACAAATTTTGTACCCAATGCGATAACGTATTTTACCTTCGAAAATTCATTGTTCCTCAGGGAAAAACCAATTCAACTAAAAGCTTTGGTTTTATCATTCATAATGATTATGGACAGGCTATTCAGTGAACTTTGTCCAACTCCGACCGACCGTCACCAAATGTTCGCTTTCAGGTCTTCAAAATAATTCGCCGTTTTCAATCATTCTCTGTTTCCATGTCCATTCAATAAAGCATGCTTTTTACATTCATGTGGTTTGATATTCATTATACATTAATCATTACGAATGATCCCCAGGTGTCTAATACAACCGTTTTTTTTTGTTTTTTTTTTTTAGAAAAGTCAGATTTAAAAAAAATTGTGTAGGCGTGATGTTCCAAAGCAACTTCTGGATAATTTTTAGTTCCCCAGCGGCTTCCACCTAAATGGAAACCTTGTAGAAACCGTTTTAGGTGGAAACCGTTTTGAATGTGCGACGCGGCAAAACTTCTGGGGCTGTCGAAATGGGAGATTATGCGGTCTTAAAAGGAAAATGCGGCTCTTGGACCAACTCAAAAACGAAAACCCTCTGGAGCCGTTCTTTCATTTTCAACGGGAATCGTAACTCGCGATTCGAGCCGCTGCCCACTGCAAACATTGGTGGTGGTCTTGGCCACCGCGTACCCGACGTTTTTCATTCAACCGTCAGGGCGCGGTCCCTTTGTCGGGGGATTCGAGCCGCATCAGTACGCACCTTCTTCCTGAGTGGTCGGAGGGTGACAAAACGCCGGGATCAGTTTATACGAGCACAGTGACACACACACACACACACACACACACACACACGCACGCACGCACGCACACACACACACACACACACACGCACACGTGCGTGCGCGCGCAATTATTCTCGAGTCGGCATTCTACCTACTTAGTTGATGACTCACTTGATTTTTTTTTCTCCAAGCGATTTTTGACCCACAAAATCTGTGAAATAGAATTTGAATTTTAACGGGGTTTCTTGACTATTCAACAGTATTTTAGCGAATTGTTGAAGAGAAAACACGGTAGGTATTTATACGGAAAGTGTCAAATTTCTGCTACACGAATTTTTGGTAAATTGCGATTCTTTTCTGTATTAGAGCATTCTGAATCCATCCCCATAGAGGCGTATATTTTTTTGGTTGGTACTCCAACGATACCTCTCTGACTGGGGTCACTCTGATCATTGGCTCTGGTAGCATGCAGGTATCTTTGTCAAAATATTTAGTGCAAGTTGCTATACCAGACGGTATCCCCAACTACTGCCAACAGAATGTCCTTAAACGTCTATGACAGATAGGTAAGTACATAGCATTTTTTTATATGGAAATTTTCCGCTGTCGGAGTGTTAGAAAGGAAACAAAGATTTGGAGGTATAATTTTTGTATTAGGTACCTCACTCCTTTGATCACCATAACAATAATTTCCAAGAGCTAAATACCAAATTGCGAAATGGCCGATGAGAAACGACTGAATGGCGCCCTTGGCGTGTCGGTGGCGCCCCACATTCAACGGGGATCTGGTTCGCGGGCGTCGGATGGTGTCACAAGACGGGGCAGAAGTCAAGGACCCTCCAGACACCACCTTCGTGTCGACCGAGCGAATTATGAATAGCTGATGGACATTAAATTACTTGGAGACTTAAAAGAGTGTACTTTAAGACGATTTCTATAAGAGCAACCCAGTATCACACTTACAGAAATGTGGTAGGTAATCCATGTCGTTCCTTAAAACCATCATTACCCCTATCTCATTCGTTGTTATTATTCCTTAAAAGATGGTGTTGTGTGATGTACTATTTTCGATCTCATCGAAGGTCTTCAAAATTACACCAATTTGTCTGAGCTCGCCTATGATAACCGAACAAGTTGAAAACGAACATTCCAAGCAACCTTGAGACTAGAAACTTTGCTGGAGACTCCGTTTTGTTGTACGTACACGATGTTTTTTCGTGTATTTACACACGTACAGCATTGGTTTTTCTTTGGACTTGTTTTCATAATGCACGGTAACGGATTGGAGCTTCTGGAATTTAGGTTATAAGTATATTAGATTTTTGAATGGCTATCTAGGCCGTCCTTAAGTTGGCTCTATGGCTTTATTAGGCCACTATCCCCAAAATAAGAAAGAATAGGGCATCCTTGATCTAGAAGCCAAGCTCTGAGAAGTGTCCCTAAAAAATGATGATACCGCTGCATAGTGTGTTGGTACTTACAGGGCTACCAAGCAATGTTTTGCTTTGTTTTGTTTGTTTATTTACAACAATTGAAGTAGAAGTTGCTTAGTAGAAAGGCGGTTAAAGGAATAAGTTGGATATAAGAAACAGGTCCCGATCGTCTGTATGTAAACACACAGGGAATTGGCGTATTAAAATGATCAAAAGGTCAGTTTTTGAGTTTTTGGGGGTTAAAAGTCGACAAAATAGTTAAAAATGGTTGAAATCTCCGAAAATTGGTAGATATTCACCAAAAATGGTATTGAATGATCACCCTAAACAGATGATAACTTTATTGGTTTTAATAAAAATTTCCTACAAAAAAAAAAAATTTAATCAAAAGAAGGTCGATTTTGGAGGTCACAGTTCGCCAATATCGGTAAAAATGGCTAAACTCACCACAAAGTATCTTCAGTAGACTTCACTTATAGAAGAGATCGGTCGCGTATAGTGATTGTTTCCAATCAGTCCGAGTTCGATCACTATAAGTGACTTCGACTGTATTACAAAAACGCTGCAAAGTCCTTGTCACATGGGTTTATTATTCTATTGGACATACCTACAGAAATGTTGGCTGTTCATTTATTGTTTATTTCATGCGTAATAATCGAAATATCTATTTCTGATGGTTTCCATAAATTTTGGCCCCTAAAACACGAATTAGGTACGCTCCTTTTTTTTTTTTACTATCTCTGATCATTGGTAGTGCCATTTAATCGTCTTGATCCACGTGTTGACACTTTTTCCAGTGTTATTCTACAAATTGATGGTGATTTCAGACGATTTCCCAGGTTTTTCACTCATAAAAAACAAATTTTGGGAGCTGAACATTTGGTAGAACTCAATTTTCCACTCTTTGGCCAAAATCGACTTCATATTCGGTCTTCTCGTCCCCAAAAACATGGGAAACGACATCTCAAAAGCTCATGTTACTAACATGTTACTAAAACACAAAAAGTACCTATTTTGTGCACATTTTCACTCATAACACCCCTGGATATATTCCGATCGGGCTGAAAAGTTTCGGGACACAACTAGGGCCCAAATGGAGCATATGTGCGAAAGAATGAATTTTACACATTACATTTTTGGAATCTACGCACCTTGAAACGGAAAAGAAAACGCTGCAAAGTCCTTGTCACATGGGTTTATTATTCTATTGGTCATATATCTACAGAAATGTTGGCTGTTTATTTATTGTTTATTTCATGTGAAATAATTGAAATACCACCATTTTTGGCCCCTAAAACACGGATTAGGTACGCTCCTTTTTTTTTTAACTTTCTTTGATCATTGGTAGTGCCATTTAATCGTCTTGATCCACGTGTTGACACTTTTTCCAGTGTTATTATACAAACTGACGGTGATTTCAGACGATTTCCCAGGTTTTTGGCTCATAAAAAATTAATTTTGGGAGCTGAACATTTGGTAGAACTCAATTTTCCACTCTTTGGTCAAAATCGACTTCATATTCGGCCTTCTCGTCCCCAAAAACATGGAAAAAGATACCTCACAAGCTCATGTTACTAAACTACTACTATTTTTATACACATTTTCTCTCATAACACCCCTGGGTATATTCCGATCGGGCTGAAAAGTTTCGGGACACAACTAAGGCCCAAATGGAGCATGTGTGCGAAAGAACGAATTTTTTAGACCGAAAATGAAGCCTGTACACGTGATACGGCGGACGGCGGACGGCGGACGGACATTGCATTTTTGGAATTTACGCACTTCGAAACCGAAAAGGAAAAATTTTGAGGGGGTGTTATAAACATGTTTTGCTGAGCGAATACATAGGTGTATTATTTACAGAATAATAAACCAAAAGGTGCATTATTCACCGAATAATAAACCAAAACGAATATCTTTGGGTGATACGCAAAAGTGAATGTATGATCACACCATCCTTCCACCATCCTTTTAGAGTGCTAAAAGGATCGAATAACTCCATCATTAGGTACATGTTTGTGTAGAAAACGGGAGTTACAAGTAGTAGTTTTCATTTATCATGTGAGACCCTGCCTGGCAAAGCCGACCGCAATTCGGCCATTGAGGTAAGACGACTGGGAATGACCTTGAGGACTCGTCCAGATGCGTAAAATCTCCCGGATTGAAACAATCGCTTTCGGCTCATTAAGGACTCGAGATGGAAGTCGGAAGTGAAAACTCGTTCGCTTTCTACCATTGTCTCTGCCGCTTTGTAGGCCTACCTGCCTCCCGACGCCTCTGGACCTCTCGTTCTCAATGATTCATCGTATGCAGCAGAAGCTCCTTCTGTTCTTCTTCCGCGATTACTCAGTCTGTTCGTCAAAGATGGAGAAAGCTGCACACCAACACTTAAATGCTAATTACCATTAGGCTGAAAACTGGTAAATACCATGCTCCAGCAACACCAGTTTTCTGGTCCTTGGAGGCAGTTGTCCTGTAACTTTAATCCTGAGAACAATGAGGGAAACTTTTCATAACTTACAGTCTACAAGACAACAGGAAGTGGTGGGGGAAAAATCTGCAAGGGTTGAAATTTTAACATCCTAAACGTTCTGTAGGAGGACGGTAGTTACCTAGTCAATTCGAGTTATAGATCAACGGATCAATCTTCCGTACTGAATGGCTTCGAGACGCTACACATGTTCCTCCAGCCGTTCGTAATACAGTAGACTCTCGATAATTCCAATTTCTCGATTATACGAACAAATACCTCGGTCCCTTGAGAATCTCTCGTTCATTCGAATATAATAACGGAAATGTTACGTGTAACACACCCGCGAACACACAATATTAACATGTTTAATGTTTTAGGGCTGGGGGTCATTCTGTGAATTCCGACACGCCAATATGCAACGTTTTTCATTGGTTACTACACAGTTACTACCTTCTGTTGTAGCAACCATAAAGAATATCGCACTCGAAAGAAACAAGAGTCAATAGAGAGTTCCTAAAGACTAAAGTCGGGAAGATGTGTTCGGATTTATCTCAACTGCGCATGCGCGTCGCCCAAGTTCAAACTTATTTCCTTAAGTTCGACTTATTCGGCCTTATACATAAGGCGCGTTATCTCCCAGGGCACAAACTTTAGGAATCGTCTTTAACCTTACTCAGGGGTAACAGTGCACAGCTTTTTGCCGCGTTTTGTCGTTTTTTTTAACGCGTCATGTGTCGTCGGTCCTCGCCATCGCCAGCGTCTTTCAAAGTTACTCCAAGCGTCTTTCAAAGAATTTGCTAGATTGTTGCGATATCAACTTAGGATAAAAAAGTGAGTATACCTACCTATGCTATGTAATGGAATGTATTTCGCGTTGTGCTAAGTTAAGTGACGTTACTTTTTAATTCACTCCTACCCCCACCACTTCTGTCAAACCGGACTTATTGGTTAGCATCCAAAGGCTGCTCGCCTTAGATGTGGCCAAAAGATATGGCCGTTCCCTAATGAACTTATCTCTTAGGAACTCTCTAATAGCTACGTTTTTCATTGGTTACTACACAGTTACTACCTTCTGTTGTAGCAACCATATGTTGATGGCGAGTTCTATAATAAGTACAGTAAATGCAACATTATACTTGTAGAGTTCAGTGAAATTGTGGCTTTCATTTTTTCTTGACATTAAAAAACTATATCTAATTTCTCCATTGCGAGGGAAAAACATTAAACATGATTTAATGTTTTTCCCTCTCAAGGGAGAAATTTAAACTGAGATTTCCGAAAATGAATTTATACATATTTGTAGTCAGGCTCGGTAATTTGACGTTTCTCACGGATATCATTGGTGTAGGGATGATATTTTCTCGGGCCTTTTACTATGGACAACGCACTTGACCACGCTAGAATGCAACAATTAAAACAAAAGAAAATCACAGGTTTTTAAATTAAAAAACCCGAATTTCATCAATTTTGTTTCATGCTAACTAAGAAAAGTGGCTAGTACGGCGTACGGCGGACAGACAGACATTTTTTTAAAATTGCATTTTCGCATTCTACACACCTTGAAACGTGAACCATCAAATTTTGAGGGGGGCTTAGAATTTTTTTTTTTTTTTTTTTTTTTCATGCTCGATTCTAATGGTTTCATTATTGAAAATAATAAACCACAATAACTTTTTTTTACATCGATATTATTTATTGAACGATGATTTATTGAATATCAGTAACACAACAACCGGGCATTTAAGCCCATCGAGTTAATTTACTTTTGCACAATATGAGAGAAAAACCCCTATCCAAGTACAACATAATTAGGGGTACCTATATATTAATTAAGTAAAAATGGTTTCATACGAAATTATTGCTCCCTCGTTAATTCGAATTTATTTCATCCACCCTCTCATTGATTCGAACTAACCAGTAAATCGAATGCACAGTGATTCAAACCTTTTTCAAGGTCTCTTGAGTTTCAAACTATCGAGAGTCGACTGCAGTGGAAAACCTTTCTAAAAGGGTTGATGGGGAGTAAGGATTGTTTCCCTAATTTTTGAGAGAGATTATACCACTCATCCACCAAGGAGGGGATGACACAAGTCAATTAGGTACTTTATAAAAATGTAATTTGTTAAAGGACAGCCTCTACGAAATTTCCCTTTCTCCGTAATATCACCCCCTAGCGTTGCTATGGTGAACCGCAAATAACATGGTTCCACTCGGCTCCAGATCCAGGCGCTCCGGTGCACATGGTATAATCATGAAAAATAGCACTGAGCAAATAGCAAATCGGTCAGTTTTGTGAAATGTACGTTTTCTCGACAGAAATAGACGATGCACGTAGGTCCTACCTATTTTACTTGGTAATCAGTACCTAGTAATCTTAAAGTCTTCTGTACAAGGCCCAAATCGGAAACTACATGGATAATTCATGTATCCATCGTAGGGCCAATTCTCAATCACCCCCTGCATTGGGGCACAGGAGATCCACAGGTTTTTAAGGAAAGTGCCAATTCGTCAAGACCATATATTTTTATTGCATAGTGCTTTTCAAGGATTGCGTACAGAGCAGGTTTTTTTTGTTATTATTAATTGAAGACCATTACAACAGTAATACACCTTCATGATAATTTCACGCACTGTCCATTCAAATCATTTCAACTACATCCCCACACATGGATGGGTCCGTATTTAATGGCAAAGAGTATTTCATTGTTACTAATTAATTACAGATTACAGGCCTTGGTTAATTACAGATCTAAAAAGTCCAAAATATGTCGTGGAGTACGGAGTCGCCTGTTCACGGGTGAATTGAATCCCTCTTTGGCAGCACTATTGTTGTGGTTCACATTTGCGACAGCGAATCTTCTAATTGATTCCTGAAGCGTGTCTGACGGATTTGGAAGGCCGAAGTCGTCATAAATTGTGGCGTTTCAAACGTAAGGAGGCGTATGGAGGACTTTATGTTGCAAGGTTCGGTTCTGGTGCTGTTCCAGTTGGCGAAAGACTGACTTGGAGCATGTACCGTAGACTGGAAGTGCGTAGGTCCATATTGGTCGAATGAAAACCTTATTTATCAGAAGTTTGTTTTCAAGAGACATGGAGGGATTGTTAAGGAAGTACTTCAGTTGCGTAAGTCTCACGTTGAAACGTTTCTTGAGGTCAGCAACATGCTCACGAAAAGTGAGACGTTTATCTAATATAACACCAAGGTACTAGCATGAATCTGAAACAGGGATATCTACTCCATTATAAATCAGCGGAACGTCAGTATATGACCTCTTGTAAGTAAAAGTAACGGTACAAGATTTAGCAGCATTGATTTTGAGTTTCCATCGATTGCACCAATGTCCAAGTTCCTCAATGAAAGTCTGCAATTGATGGGCTGCAACATCGAAGAGAGGATCACGAGTGGCGTACACCAAATCATCCGCAAAAAGACCCAGAGAAGGCAGGTTCACCTGGTAAGGGCATATATCGTGGCAATAGAATATGTACAGGAAGGGACCCAAGACACTGCCCTGAGGTACACCTGCATTAATTGGCTTTCTGATCGACAGCTGGTTCTGCACAGTCACCTGAAACGTTCGCTCCCTCAAGTAGCTAGAGCAAGTGGAAAAGTTCAAGTTATTTGTGGAAACAGTCATAGTAAGAAGGGGGAGTGGTCCCTCACTGGTGGGGGATTCGTACCATTTTTCTTTACCATTTTACATACAAACCATTTGTTAACTTGACGGTAGGCTCGATTCAGTCTCAAGTGGAGAAAGTGAATTTCATTCGTAAAACATTTCATCAGAGTTCCATTATGATAAGCTACGCTACCGCTCCTTCAACCCAGAACTTAACATCTGACATTTAAAACTTATCCAGTCGATTGCGATCCTAAGGTCGTTAGGATCTGGGTTAACGAAAATATAAATATAAAGATAGTGTCTGTACACATTTTACCCTGTACACGCCCATGTTGGGGGGCAAAGGTTGTAGCAACGGAACCGCCAAGGTTGGTCCGCGTCGTTCCATTTCAACCTTCTCCCAGATCCGAACAACTGAAAAATCCAGCGGGCTCCTAAATGTCAAACGCCGACCAACAATCGGTTTCGAATTCTAATGAAATCCTCTACGCTTTCCTCGTAAATCATTTCTTCTGGTTAAATGTGAGTCGCTATCTCCAAACAAAGCATACCTACCTGTGACAACGTGACACGGCCTTGAAGGACCAAATGGGAACATCCAGTAAAATGTCACACGTAATATATTCGGTGCTGCTTCAAGTTTTTTGTTCGCCCTTTTCGCTTCTAAGGGCACTTGCCCACCTTATTTGGATTTTTAGATTTTGAGACGATAGTCCGAATTCCGTAAGAGACCGAAAAATATCTATAAATAAGTACCTACCAACCTAGGTCCCTACTTGATTATTGTTTTGAATTATTAATCCGCGACTTTTATATCGCGAATTTTGTTATCGCATAAACTCAACTAACATTTGAAACATAAGTTCAGGACGTTCATGCAGTTACCACTACAATCAATGCAACATCATCCTACTCCATGTGGTATGGGAGTATTAAAAACAATGCAACATCATCCTATTCCATGTTAGGGAGCATTACAGAGTCCAGCAAGATAATTTATGTGCACACCGAGCAGTTTTGGAAGCTATCAATGACAGTCTGCAGTAACACCAAGCGGGGTGGATTAGAAATGTAGAAGAGAAGGAAGAATGTAGATTGCACCTATAGGTAGGTAAAGTGTGCGAACTCAAACATCATTATTCACTCTGGCAAGGGAAACGAGTTGTGGATGCTGTAAGCGAGCAGTAATCCATCAAAGTTCACCAATAACAAAAATGCTTCGACATCAAAGGCAGTTCTTCTGGAAACGGGGCGCCCCGCCCGTTCTACGCCATCCCTCACCAAGCTAGTGAACCCCTCCCGATCACGAACTATAGCCCTGTCAAATCAGACCAAAAATGGTGATCGCCTCAAATAATTACTGGAGCTGTGACATTGGACATGGCTCTTGGCTGGTACTTAAGGTTAGGTCGAACTACGTAAAAGCCCTGGTAGGTGGGGGGGTTGCGTACGGGACGGCGTAGGGGAGCTGTTAGGGGGGCCAGGTTTATTTTTCGCGTGGACCAGACGGAAAAACCTGCAAATTATTACACAACGGTTTATTATTTACCTGCATCACTGTAGATCACTGTTCTGCGTAGGTCACCGATTTCTGTGGTCAATGTCTTCCCTCGTGCTTCCCCCGGGAAAGCCCTAAATCGGCTTACTGGAGCCCACCGGGAAATTACAGTTTCATAAATATGTGGTGGATTCAATAATTCCGTCATTTTGTAATTTATTATTTGTTGTTATTCATGAAGCATAAAGTTTGTTGACGAGGCTATTCGGTGCAAGCTTCAGGGTCTTGCTGTGGACGACGAGCGGCTGGACGCACAATGCCCCGGGTGGTCTCAAAAAATACTCAAGTTCGAGTTCAGTTTAAAAATGTAACAAAATTCGGGATATTGGCCTCCAATTTTCAAACCCTGTTGTTCATCCCTTAGAGATTGACTGACAGTAACGCCGAGCAGTGTCCCAAATGGGAACCACAAACCAAATTTCATTATTTTTCGTTCATGGTAACTAAGACCAAGAAATAATCGACGTACGGCGGACGGGCAGAAATTTTATTCATACCATTTTCGGATTTTACGTACCTTGAAACGGAAACTAGTGTATTACATATTAAGTAAAATACTTTAAAGAATCACGAACGTGGGTTTCATGAGTGCTCATCAAAAATAATGACCTTTATTGGCAAGATAAATATCCTTCGTTTACAAAGGTAACTAGGGATACCCATATTATTAGAGAAGATCGGGGGATTAGGTAGGTGTGATTGAAAAAACCAAACCGAAATATGGTTATTTTGGATTTTTTTTTTTTTCAAGAGACGAAGTCTACTTTTGTAACGACAAATTTGGTTCGTCATCTGTCTGTCCCTCTGTGTGTCGTGCATTATACAGTTCGAATCCAATTTTACTGAAGTTAGCTGGTTGGGCCGCAGAAGCCCCAATCAGGCGGATCGGAATCAGTTTTAAAACTTGAAGAAGAAAGAAAAAAAACGCTGCAAAGTCCTTGTCACTTGGGTTTATTATTCTATCGGACATACCTACAGAAATTTTTCTGTTCATTTATTGATTCTTTCATGCGCAATAATTGAATAATTGAAATATTTTTGATGGTTTCCACCAATTTTGGCACCCCAAAAACACGACCTCCGCTCCTTTTTTCCCTTTTTGTCTTTTCTTTTTTATACAGATTATCTTTGAACACTGATAGTGCCATTTAACTGTCTTGAGTCACCTGCTAATAATACTAGTGTTATTATACAAATTAAATGGTGATTTCAGACAATTTCCCAGGTTCCCACCCACCCATCAACTCATAAAAAATTAATTTCGGGAGCTTAACCTTCGTTACAACCTCAATTCTTCACTCTTTGATCGAAATCAACTTCATGTTCGGTCTTCTCGCCCTAAAATCATGAAAAACGATACATCACAAGCTCATGTTCACTAAAACCTCGAAAACCCCTATTTGTACACCCATTTTTGTCCCACAACACCCCTGGGTGTATTCCGATCGGGCTGCCGAGCTTTGGAGCAGCACAGCTAGGACCCAACTGTGTTCCCAAATGGGGACCCGAACTGTGCGAAAGAACGACGATTTTAGACCAACATTTAACGTAAATTTAAGGCTGAAACTTCCTCAGAACCTCAATTTTTCTACTCTTCGGTCAAAATCGACTTCATATATTCGGTCTTCTCATCCTAAAAAACATGGAAAACGATATACCTCAAAAGCTCAAGTTACTCAAATACAAAAAATACTTATTTTTATACCCATTTCAACTCATAACACCCCTGGACATATTCCGATCGGGCTGCAAAATGTCGGGACACAACCAGGGCCCAAATGGAGCATGTGTGCTAAAAAAAGAATTGTTAGACCGAATGCAGTACGTGATACGGCGTGCGGCGGACGGCGGACGGACATTGCATTTTTGGAATCTACGCAACTCGAAACGGAAAAGAAAAAATTTTGAGGGGGTGTTATAAAAATTTTTTGCTGAGCGAATACATAGGTGTATTATTCACAGAATAATAAACCAAAACACATGCACACATCCCTCCTTCTAATGGAAGTGTCGTGAGTCCCTCCCGGGACTACTCCTAGCAGACTTAAGTTCTCACAAACATTTCACTAGCCAACTTTAGTTCCTGTTAATAAACGGTACGAGTGGGGACCAAAGCCGCAGGAGCTGGTACACAACCTGGAACCCCTCCATCCTCTCCCAGCAAGGGAGTGGAAGGAGAAGGCTTCCAGGGCCTATAAAACCCCGTGTCCTGCGACTTTTCTCTCATTCTACGATTCCTCTAGCCGCTGGCTACTCTCTCTCTCTCTCCTTACCATGTCTCTCTCCTACTCCCAAAAGATCTAGCCGATGGTGGAGGTTCGCCCTTAACCAGAACTAGCAAACACTCCTAAAAGATCGGTGGAGGTCCGCCCTTAACCGCACAAACATATCCAAAAAGATCCAGCCGATGGTGGAGGTCTCGCCCTTAACCAGAACCCCCTCAGTATCGGCCATTTTCTCTATTTTCCAATTTCAAATTTCGCAAACTCAATTTAATATTCAACTGGCAATTTCACGTTTCCCCTGCACCTCATTTCATGTCGGCCGTTTTTCAATATTTTCCACATTTAAAATTTCACCTCTCAACCTGAAATTTTAAATTCCCCTCCTCCCATTTCAACAATTTTTAAAATTCAAATTTCTTCTCGAGCCGCATCACCATGGCCTCCGAGACCAACGGTAACCCCCCTCCCTTGTCTCCGCAGGAACCCACCGCATCCACCGCCACGCCTCCCTTCACCGCCGACGTCATGACCGCTGCGTCCGCTCTCCCCCTTTCTTTGCCTCCATTCTACACTCACGACCCTGCCTTATGGTTTTTTCAGGTCGACGCCGCCTTCTCCACCGCCGCCGTCCGGAGCCAGAAGACTCGGTACGCCAGGATCATCTCGCTGCTACCATATGATATCCTGCTTCAAACCTCCGACATCTCGGCCGACATCGCCACCGCCTATGACGACCTACGCAGCCGCCTAACTTCCCTCTACCAGCCCTCGAAGCTCGCCCGGATCGCAGCGCTGTCGCAACCCCACCACCTCGGGGACCTCAAACCCTCCCACCTCTTCCGCCGCCTACGTCATCAGCTCAATGACGTCATGACGGCCGACGTCACCCGGACTTTCTGGCTCCGCGCTCTTCCCCCCGCCGTGCAGCTCGCCCTCGCTGCCCACCTCGACGCAGCGGACGACGAACTCCTTCGCCTTGCCGACGCAATTCACGACCTCACTTCTGCCGCCACAGTCAACGAGGTTCGCCACCCCCCTACTCGCCCCGCCTCCTCCGACCGTAGCCGACGCTCCCTCTCCTCCGACCGTCGGCACCGATCCCCCTCCACGGACCGCAGGGGACGCCCTTCCCCCCCCGACCGCTGCTTCTACCACGTGAATTTCGGGAATAAAGCCCGAAATTGCACGCCGCCCTGCGCCTTCCCGAAGGATTCGGGAAACGCCGACGCCCGCCGGTAAATCCGGCTGGCCCCCCTCCTCACATCCTCGGGGGGGACCACCGCCATCTACCCCCCGCCACCATCGCCTCCGCGACAACCTACGCAGACGCCGTCCGCCGCAACCAACCTCCCGCACCCGCAACCTACGCAGACGCCGTCTGCCGCAACCAACCCCCCACAACCGTTACCAACGCTCCCGTCACGCCACACCCTGGTGCCGCACCTGACGCCGTCCGTACGACCCGGACGACGCCCGATACCCCCGCCCCGGCACCGACCGCTCAGCGGGCTCGCCGCAAAAGACGCGGCCGCCCCGCCGCACCGCCGCTGCCGCATCCGCCGCTGACGCACCCGCCACTGACGCATCCGCCGCCGCCGCAGCAGCCGCCGACGCATCCGCCGCCGACGCACCCGCCGCCAACGCATCCAACACCGACGCATCCGCCGCCGCCGCCCCTATGACCCGGGCGACGCCAACCCCCCGCCCGGCCGCCGCTGACGCCGCCGCCAACGCCGCCTGCATGAAACAGGCGGCACCGCCTCCCCACCCGGGCACCAACTCCGCCCACCTCACCAAACCCCCCCACCGCAAAACGGTCTCCTTCCACCCCGGGCAGCCCCCCACTTCCACCTACGCCCAAGCGCTCGCACACCCCTCTCCAACCACCTCACCGGCACACGCCGTCTACCCCCACTCAACCCCCTCCCACCACCGTCTATTCGTCAAATGTGAGAGGACCAACACCTCCTACCTCATCGACACAGAGGCGGCCCTGTCAATTTTCCCTAACTCCCTCCTCCATCGGCAGGCGCGCTGCAACCGGCAACTACTCTACGCCGCCAACGGTACGTCCATCCCCTCCTATGGCACCTATAACCACACCCTCCACCTCGGTAAGGTCGCCTACGATTGGACATTCACCGTGGCGGAGGTGGAGAAGCCCATCCTGGGGGCCGATTTCCTCTCTCATTTCGGCCTCCAGGTGGATGTAAAGCACGCGCGCCTGCTGGACCCCTCCACCAACACTAAACTTCCCGGATTCATCAACGCCATCTCACCGACCGACCAATCATCCGCTCTCCTCCGAGCCGACAAACCTAGACCCCGCCACTCCGCACACCTTCAGACCATCCAGCACCATATTGAGACGACAGGACCGCCCCTCTCCGCAAAAGCCCGACCACTCCACCCCCTCCAGCTGGCGCAAGCCCGCGCTCACTTCGACCGACTTATCGCCGACGGCATCGTTCGTCCTCCCAACTCCCCCTGGGCGTCACCCCTACACATTGTCCAGAAACCTGATGGCGGAATCCGGCCCTGCGGCGATTACCGGCGACTCAACTCACGCACGACTCCCGATCTCTACAATGTTCCCCACTTACGGGATTTCTCTTCCCACCTACATGGAGCTACTGTATTCTCAACCATCGACATCGCCCGTGCCTTCCACCATATTAACATATACCCCCCTGATTTCCCGAAAACGGCGATTATTACGCCGTTCGGATTGTTCGAATATGTAAAAATGGGTTTCGGCCTCCGCAACGCCGCCCAGACTTGGCACAGGTATATGGACCAAATCCTCCGGGGACTCCCCTTTGTTTTCTGTTTTCTCGACGATGTCCTCATCGCCTCACGCTCCCCGGAGGAACACCACGACCACCTCCGCCAAGTCTTGGACATATTCGCTGCGGAGGGCCTCACCATTACCATGGAAAAGTGTGTAGTCGCTCAACCAACCGTCCGCTGTCTCGGCCATCTCGTCTCCCCCGCCGGCATCAAACCCCTCCCCGACAAAGTCCAAACCCTCCTTGATTTTCCCCCACCACGTACCGCCACGGAGCTACGACGGTTTCTGGGGATGATTAACTTCTACAGGCGGCACGTCAAACATGCCGCCCAGCACCAGAAACCGCTCGTAGCCGCCGTCCCCCAACCAGCCAAAAAGAATGATCGCCGCCCTATCCCCTGGACCCCCGAACTCGAAACCGCCTTCTCCCAATGCAAGCAGGACCTTTCCGCCGCCGCTCTTCTTGCCCATCCCGATCCCCACGCCCCCCTCTCCATCACCACGGACGCCTCCGATTGGGCCATCGGGGCGGTCCTCCATCAACACGCTGGCGCGGGACCTCAACCCCTTGGATTTTTTTCCAAAACTCTCACCCCCCGACAACAAAAATACTCTACGTTTGACAGAGAACTCCTCGCCATCTACGAAGCCATCATCCATTTTCGTGACTTCGTAGAGGGCAGGCAGTTCTCTGTCATAACAGATCACAAACCCCTCACTCACGCTCTCCTCCAAAGTCGGAAAACCGCCTCACCCCGCCGCCTCCGGCAGTTGGAGTTCATCGGACAATTTACGTCCGATATACGCTACCTGCCGGGGGCGGAAAACTGTGTGGCGGACGCCTTATCCCGCCCCACGCCCGCGCCAGTGGATGAACTCCTCCCTTTTCCCTCTCCCTCCGTCATTTCCACCCACCAACAACCCGAGTCAGACCCCGCCCTAGCCAACCTCATCACCGCCGATAAACTCACACAACTGCCGCCCCACAACCTCTGGTGCGACGTAACGGCTGACACTCCCCGCCCTTACGTCCCACCAGATCTCAGGCGGCAGTTGTTTGACCATTATCACGCCCTACACCACCCCGGCATCCGCGCAAGCCGAGACCTCATCAAATCGCGGTACTTCTGGCCCCGTATGAATACGGATATCCGCTATTGGGTACTCGGGTGCCAGAAGTGCCAGCGCTACAAGGTCTCGGCCACCCCCTCCGTACCCCCCCCAACCCATCGACGACGCCTTGCCGTGGGAGCACGTCCATCTGGACATAGTAGGTCCCCTTCCCCCATCAGAAGGAAAAAAATTTTGCCTCACCATGATCGACCGGGCGACAAATTGGGTGGAATGCATCCCCCTCGCCCACATCACCGCGGACGCCGTCGCTAACGCGTTCCTATCCAACTGGATCGCGCGCTACGGCTGTCCGCGGACCGTCACGGGCCTCGGCATCGCAAAAATCCACACCACCCCCTACCATCCCCAATCCAATGGCAAGATAGAGCGGTGGCACCTCACACTTAAACAAGCCATATCAACCTCCTCGTCTATATACCCCCTCCTGGACCAAGCACCTACCCTACATCTTATTAAGCCTCCGTACCGCTCAACGTCCATCAGACAATTTCAGCCCTGCCCAGCGGGCCTTTAAGGACCCCATTCGATTACCTGCCGACGTTTTCCCCGCTAGCAACCCGTCAATTAACAGGGACCCTTCACCACTAACCCCACAAAGCGACACCGCCTACCCCAAACGCTTCCTTTCCGCGACGCAAATGTACTTAAAAGAACCCGGCATGCATAAAACCTTTCGGCCCCTCTACTCAGGTCCCTTCCATGTTATCCGCACATCAAACTCTACCGCCACCCTGTTAATTGACGGGAAACCCCATACGGTACCGCTAGCCCGTTGCAAACCCGCTCCGCAGTTGAGTGACAATAACGCCGAGTTTCGAGGACCAACTGGAGCCCAAACGGGACCTATACATATACACCAAATTTCGTGAATTTTGGTTCATGGGAACTAAGGAAAAAGCCGCGGACGGCGGACGGACGGAATTTTTTTTAAATTCGGTATCGTATTCTACGTCCCTTGAAAAGTAAACCACGAACTGTGGGGGGGGGGGGGGGGGGATAACAATTTTTCATGGTCGATTTCAAAGGTTCATTGTTGAAAATATTAAACCAAAAATGTCTTTCAACGCTGTTGTGGCGGATGGGTGGGGGGGGGGGGGGGGGGGGGCTTTTTCCTTGGAGTGCAAGTGAGAGAGTGTCACCTAGTTGGGGTACACGCATCCCATTATGTGCGTATAAATAGGATCTGTACCTACTAAGAGGAGCTTTACCGCGGGACTTCGTATAAAGAACTATGAGATGCTCGAACTTGCGGGGTCACTCACACCACACACATAATGCTCTCTCAGGATCAGTCTAAACTGTTACAATCCACCACCCGAACCCCGTTTCGTCAGATCAATCAACAGTGACAACACTTGGCATATTTCCACGGACCCCCCCCCCCCCCCCCCACTCGAATACGAGTGTGTTCTCCCAGGTCGGTGTGTGAGGAATGTGCCCCATTACCAGGATGTGTTCCAGATCTCTCGCAGAGGTTTAGGGCGTGGCGGGTGCTGGTTAGCTAACTTCTGCCTCTTCGTTATGCAACGCAAGGGCGATCCTTCGGGAATGACAAACACCTGCGCGCCATGAGCGTCACGATTTTGCCGTTCGGCCGTCTATGTAAATTATGATGTCTCGAAGGCTTTTGTGATGTTAATGCAATCTGTAGATGTCTACTAAATGGAAGAATTTAAGTTGTGGAACCGTTGGTTTGAGAGGTACTTAGTTCTGTATCGCTTTATTTCTAAGTTAAGAACTCAATGTATGCACTTCAAAAAACTTGCTCCACTGAACCGATTTATGTATACCTTGGCCCAGTGACATCGATCATATCACAGTCTCCATCGCGCGTAGCCGAAAAAGATCGGGTCGATTCGATCGATGAATGTCCCGTCCGTGCAATCCGTCATGAAATCTTCAACTCCGCTTCTAACAAAGCATCACCCCAACTTGTCTACGTTGTCCCTAAAATCGTAGAAACCAAACACAACAATCAATCGTTTACGACGAAGGAAGAAGTTTCGAAGATTTTCACATAGCCTATTGCACCCGTCGGTGTTTCATGAGCGAGTTGAAAAAGCCCTCATCAATATCCATTGAGCCGTTTGGCCCTGATTGAGTAACACACACACACGCACACACACCCTTTGCTTTTTATGGCTTTTGCAAATTGAATTCAGCATTTTCTAAATTGAACTCAACATTTTCCAAATTGAATTCACCATTTTTCAAATAGAATTCTACATTTTCCAAATTGAATTCCACATTACGCAAGGTTCCAAATAAATAAAATAACATATAAAGACCCAAAATAAGTTCACACACAGGTAGCCATAATATTGTAATAATTCTCAAAACAATACCTAGTTATTTTTTCAAATTATGGAAGCTCACAAATGTCGCAGTTTGAGTTATTATAAGTAAATGTAACACCATCGAAACAAGCGAATAGCAAGGATCGAAAACAACAATTCAGTAGAGATTATTAAACATAGTTCATAAAAATAAAGTTCTCCCTTCGGAATATTGAAATGTTGAAGTCTAGTAGGTAGATGTTGAGTTCTATTTGGAAAATGTTGAATTCAATTTGGAACAAGTTGAATTAATTTGGAAAATGTTGAAGTCAGTTTTATAGTAGGATAGTGAATCTTTGGAATCGTAATGGAAAACAAGTTATCCCCCTCAAAATTTGATGGTTTCCGTTTCAAATCCAAAATGGGATAACAAATTTCTGTCCGTCCGGCGTCAGTCCGTTCCGACGATCCGAAGTTATGGTAAGCTTCAGATGTTCCTTTAGAGGCTTGAACGCCTTCCTGTAACCGACGGACTGTGGCCTGTACATTTACCTATTAGGAAATTTCATGATCCCGCTAATGGTCTGGCTCATATTACATCTGGGACGGGGATGGACGTCTACCAGACTCCAACGATCAAACCTGATCGCACTCGGTGGATTACCCAAGTTGAGCTGACATACCCAGGTTCCTACCACCGCCTGTATTGGCGTCTCCTTCATTTCTACACTGTCATCCTGATAATAAATTAAACCAACGCGTTACTTGAAATTAGTTTTGGTTTTCTTGATTTACTTACTCTCTTTGTATTATTAGTTTTACCGGTCTTCTGGTCAAGACGCCGCAGTTAGAGATCGTCGCAATTTTTAACATTTAAAATATTTTATCAGCCACAATATTAGATAATTTTTAAGGAATATTTTTTCAAAATCGGGTACACAAGGAATTTTCAAAATTGGCAATGGGAGGGTTTTCGCTGAAAATAAGCTGCAGACTCGATCCCTTTACGCCACCGATCTATCAGCCACAGCTGGTGAAATTCGTGGTTCTGTTTGCTATCGGAATCTCCAGCGGGGCGCGATGACTAATGCGGTCGATTTCCCAATGTCTTGTTGATGTTACCGTCGGCTATTGCCACATTTTCGGGTTTCAGATGGAGCGATTAAACTGAGAGGGTGCGTGCACAGAAGAAAGTTGACATTTGACGATGGGGGTGATAAAAGTGTCGATCCCCTCGAGTTTGTTCCGGTTTACCGCAACCAGAGCCCTCCCCGAGTGAGATCTCGCGAAGTGGAGGGTGAAGCAACGCGTGAAATTCAACTCACTTGGAAAGAAATCGAAGATTTTGGAGAATAAAGCGCCCGGACAGGTAATTTTCAACGGGAATCGTTCTCATTTTGAGGTACAAATTGACAAAAATGCATATGGAAAGGATCTTCTTTCTTTCAAAAGAAAATATCAGTGAAAGTTGGTTTCACCACAGCTGAACTTCATGAACTGAACACCTCTGCATAGTGAATTAATATGTTGGTTTGGTGTTATATGGTCAGCATGTGTGGGTCGTGCAGGGTGCCTCAGTTTCGTGAGCTGACACTCGTTTTTAGTTGGTAAATTTCATGCTGTTCACTAATTTTACCTACGATACCCATTGGCGGATCCAGAACTTCATTTGGCGGGGGGGGGGGGGGAGATAAATGGATGTATTTACCCATGTATATACATATATATATATAAAACATTCGAATTTGATTCTATACCAACATATAAATATGCCTAATATAACTGTTCACTGTCGTTATTTATATAGTATGCATATTTCCACATTACGAGCATGTCAATTAATATGCACATCATCGAAATTATTGCGGAGGTGGATCATTTTTTAGGTGGGTTATTTTTCACACAACCTGTATGAGCCTCCCACCTGTATGAACCTTCCATCTGGGTAGGTATATTTAATCGTACCTAGTAACAATAAATTTGCGTATACCACAGAATCACGCTATACCATATAATCAGAGTAATTCAAATGAATTACATTTAAATATATAGATACGAGTTGGTACCGATCCCATTTGTTGATTGGGTACTTTGTAACTTGAACAAACGTTTGGCCATGTTCGTTTTGAGGGTTCTTTATGTATTGGATTTTTTTCTTTTATTTATATCATGGTTTATGCAAGATCACCGAGGTCATCGAGATGTGCCTCAGTCAGGAGGTGGCTTTAGGTACTCGAAGGGATCATTGAGAATCTGTCTTGTTATGACCAATGAGAGTATGCAATACGTTTTCACACAATAATTATGTTGTCGTCATCATTACTTAAGAAGCCCATCTCTGTCACATGCCTCTTTGAATCAATATTCATTTCATAATCGCCACCTGTCTGGAAAACCAAGTTCTTGCTGTACCTACAGCCCCAAAATGCAGTGACAGCAGACGATTCGGCCGAACTGGACTACAAACCTGAATTTCTACCCCCCAGTAGTACCGCAAGGCCGTTTGATCACTAAAAACTCGTACTGTACTCGGAGGCACGTCGCATTTGTGAAGGTTGAATGAAAATTTCACGAACTTCAGCGATGTTCGACGAACCAAGGACTTCGAATTGAGACATTCTGAGCAAGAGTATAATGAATGTTGATCTGTCCGCACTTATATACTGGATCATGCATAGTGGTCATTAGCGCTTTAATTGCGATAAGGTTGGTCAACCACACATTTAGTCATTAGGTTTCTGTACGAATACAGCTTACTCAGTCAAGTCTCAAGGGACCAAGCTCTAATGATGCAACTATCGGTAGGTCATTATTATCAAGGAACAAATTTGTTGAGAATTTATTATAGTTGTCAAATAATTGTAAATGTGACCCAATTATTGTTACTCGCATTTTCTTAAATGGCTCACCTTCGAACTCATCCTTTCATTTTCCATTGCCAAAATTTTGGCGGAATGTGAAAACTGTTCTTCATTGAAGAATCCGCTGAAAAGAAGAGAATCAAAAAACGCTGCACATTATTACACAACGGTTTATTATTTACCTGTATAGATGCCCCTTCTGCGTAAATCACTGTTTTCTGTTGTCAGTACCTTCGAGCTCCCTCCAGGAAAGCCCTAAAGAGTACTGGAGCCGACCCGGGAATTAGTTTCATACAAACGCGCGGGATTCAATAATTAAATCATTAATTATTTGAAGTTATTCATGAAACATAAGGTAAATAATAAACAGTTGTGTAATAATTTACCTGTACAGATGCCCCTTCTGCGTAGATAGTATAACAAACGGTTGTGTAATAATTTACTGTTGTGTAATAATTTACCGTTGTGTAACAATTTCCCCAATAATACTTCAACGTTTGTTCAAGTTGCAAAAGTACCTATCAACAAAATCCAAAACAGCCATCATTTTTCAAATGGAATAATATCACAGACCAACCAACTCGACTTCATACAGCCATCCGTAATTATAATCAAGTGCTCCTTAGCAATGATGATCTCGGGCAAATTCCCAGTTGTTGTTGCGTCCCTAGCGATGATATCTAGGCTCAATGTATACAATTTGATTCACCATCTTGCTGATGAAGCCTGCCGGTGCAAACTTCTGGGCCTTACTGTGAACGAACGGCTGGACGTACAGTGCTCCGGGCGAGCTCAAAAAACTCCCAAGTTCAAGAAATATTTAAAACCGTAAAAAAATTCGAGGTAACGGCGTCCTGGTGATTTCAACCCCTATTTTTCACCCCTTAGGGATGGCTGACATTAACGCCGAGCTTGGCGGACCGGCTAGACCCGAAATAGGACCTACAAACCAAATTTCATGAATCATTTTGGTTCATGGTAACTAATGATAGTGCGAAGTACGGCGGACGGACAGAATTTTTTTAAATTGCATTTTCGGATTCTACATACCTATCTTGAAACGGAAACCATCAAATTTTGGTGGGGGGGGGGGGGTTATTTTGGTTTATTATTTTCAATAATGAACCATTGGAATCGAGCATGAAAAAAAAAATTCTTACCCCCCCTCAAAATTTGATGGTTTACCTACGTTTCAAGGTATGTAGAATCCAAAACTGCAATAAAAATATTTCTGTCTGTCCGCCGTACGCCGTACGCCGTACGCCGTACGGGCCACTTTTCTTAGTTACCATGAAAGAAAATTGATGAAATTCGGGTTATAGGTTCCGTTCGCTGTCTAGTTGGTCCTCGAAGCTCGACGTTACTGTGAGTCATCTCTAAGGGGTTCAAAATAGGGGTTGAAATTTTCAAAACGCATATACCATTTTTTTACGTGAATATTTTTACGGTTTTAAATAGTTCTTGAACTTGCGAGTTTTTTAAGACCATCCGGAGCGTCGTACGTCCAGCCGTTCGTTCACAGTAAGGCCCCGAAGTTTGCACCGACAGGCATTTTCGACTCCAGTGTGAATGAAATTGTATACAATTCAAACCAAATCTCGTAACCAGAGACGCGCCCACAATAGGAAATTTGGCGGAGATGAAATCATTGGTAGGGATCACCTGATTATATTGGCGGAGTATGAAGTCGAGTTGGTTGTTCTGTGATATTATTTCATTTGAAAAATGATGGCTCTTTTGGAGTTTGTTGGTAGGTAGTGAAACTTGAACAAACGTTGAAGTATTACTGATGGGTAAATTATTACTACGGTAAATCATTACTCAACGGTAAATTATTACACAACGGTTCATTATACCATCTACGTAGAAGGGGCTGGAGTTTGTTGGTAGGTACTTTCGCAACTTTTTTCACTCCTCATCAACAATTTCTTTTCAGAACTTCATTATGTGTGTTTCTTTTTGTTAGGTACTGTTTGTCATCGGCAGAATTATTTTAGCAACATTTAACTCGTGATTTAGATAGGTACCTGTAACGAGTACGGGGTTAGGTACTAACCTAAGGAGGGTCTGCGATCTACATAATATATGTATAGAATAGTACATAATCATAATTATATAGACGGGTTATCTATACATAGAGCTGTGATCTGTAACGGAAGGGTATTCTATACAAAATAATAAACCGTTGTGCAGGGATTTTTTTTTTTCATGCTCGATTCCAAAGGTTCATTATTGAAAATAATAAACCAAAATGTTTAGAACAACTGCAATAGCTTATTTTCTTTGAAAAATTGCTGAAGGTAGGTTAAGTTGTAAAGAATAGCAAGTAGAACAAAAATATACCTATTTTACCGGAAGTGTTTTGAGACAGTTCTTGCTTCCCGAGTCTCTCAGTTTAATGGAAGCATTGTGTTCACACCTGCGGTAGGAGGATGGGAGCATATTTTAGTCCTCTAAAATGAAAAACTTCATTCGCTTCCTGAGTTTCCGTTAGGCAACCTTTATGAACTTGGGTTCGGTCATTCTGATTCGGTGCGTCCACGAAATCCTGTTAACGCATAGCTCTGTTTCATCGGCTTACCGTGGAGTTCTCGGAGTTCAACATTTTGGTGGTCGTGATTTACCTGCGTCACTGGTACCAGGCCACTACTTATTCAGCAGTTCTTCAAATTTTGATTCGAAATATTTATTTACCGTTTTAATGTCACCAACAACTCATTTTATCATACCGGTTTTATCGGTAGATGCATCGATACAATATTTTCGTATTATCGAAGGATAACAAAGTCTCCGGAAACAGTACCTGTATCGGACCGTCAAAAGCCCCTACCATCTGGCTTTCCAAAATGGACGAGGTCCGATTATCGTCTAGATAGGCCACAACATGTTGAAAGAAACGGAAAAAGAAATCCGTCGGTTTTCGGATCCTGAATGCCTCTAATTGGTTTAGGCAACGAATGATTCGAATCCTGTAACTAACTTGAAATTGTACACAATTACGAGAGTAGCTGCAGGTCGGTCATAACGTTGATATTCGACACCTTTTTTTTCCACCACGTTTTTCTATTATTCCAAAACCAGACTCCTGAAGCACAATATTGCAGAAATCGACCTTTGAAGAAATAATCCGAAGTCTTAACCAGAAAAGGTGGAGTCGGATCACGTCAAGCGAAAGGGGGTGGTTGCCAAGGTCGCCTTTCTCTTTGCATTTCATGGAGGACTGACAATAGAATGGAAATTTTATATTATTATTATCAATCTACACGCTAGGTATTGGTCCAACCGAAATTTCATGCCCACCCCGAGGACTTCAAACGATTGCTCAACCTTTTATGGTCCGTCACTGTCATGCATTTTTCCAAAAGGGCAAAGTATCAAACTTTAGCAATAAATTATGATCTCACAAATTTGCTTGAGCCTTTGAAATCGAGCATGACCCCTCCCCCCCCTCTTAAATTTGGTCATTTGCGTTTTGATGTACGTACAGTCCACAAGCGCTGCAAATTATTACGCACAAAGATTTAATATTTACCTGTATAATAGATGCTCCTTCTGTATAGTTCACTGTTTTCTGTGATACTTACCCTCACGCTACCGCCGGGAAGGCTCTAATTCAAGTACAACGGGAGCCGGGCGGCAATTACAGTTTCATAATTATATGATAGGTTAGAGAGTGCCATAATTAATTGTTTGTTGTTATTCATGAAGCATAATGGTAGTTTAAAAATAATAAAAATTCCTCCATGTAGTTTGAAGAAAGGTTCCTGAAAATTATGAAAAACAGGGCCATAGGTTCATGAGAAATCGAGCCCACATCAGATTTACAGTTGCGCATGCGCAGTGGTTATACCAGGGATACGAGCGTTTTGTAGTAAATAGCGGACCATCCAGCAGTTACACCCCAACTACTCACCGAATTCGAGCAAAATCAGGCCATTTATGCATACCTATTCTTAAAAAATTGATTACCGCGGATTTCGTTTGCGCATGCGCAGTGATCCGAGCGTTCTGTCATTCATAGGGGAATATCTAGAGGCTACCTACTGAATTGTATCAAAATCGGACTTTTTTTTTTGTAAGAAAGTGAGTCTACCTCGGATTCGCGTTAGCGCATGTGCATTGATCGTACCCAATCATCCTATCGTTCTCTCGTTCATATGGGGCCATCCAGGAGTTACATCACAACCACCCACCGAATTTGAAGAAAATTGGGCCATTGATTCGCGAGAAATTTAGTACGTCGGATTCGTGTTCGCGCATGTGCAGTGACCGTACCAATACCGAACTTTACGAACTTTATTCAGTATTTCGTGTTTCGGTGTTGGTATGTCCCATTTGGGGTCTAGCTGGTCCGCGAAGCTTGGCGTTAATGTCAGTCATCTCTGAGGGGTGAAAAATAGGGGTTGAAATCTCCAGGACGCCCTTACCTCGAAGTTTTTTACGTTTTTAAATAGTTCTTGAACTTGGGAGTTTTTTGAAACGCCCGGAGCATTGTACTTCCAGCCGTTCCTTTGCACCGAAATGCTTCGTCAACATGATCATGGATCAAACGGTATAAATCCGGCCTAGACATCATTGCTAGGGAGCACCTGATTATAATCACAGATGGCTGTATGAAGTCGAGTTGGTTGTTCTGTGATATTATTTCATTTGAAAAATGATGGAGCTTTTAGATTTTGTTGATAGGTACTTTTGCAACTTGAACAGACGTTGTAGAATTATTGGGTAAATTATTACACAGCGGTAAATTATTGCACAACGGTTTATTATACTATCTACGTAGGAGGGGCATCTATAAAGGTAAATTATTACACAACGGTTATTTGCCTTATGCTTCATGATTAACTTACCTATGAATAATAATATTCATAGGTAAGTGACCTTACCTATGAACTATTATTCTTCCTATGAACTATTCTATGAACTATTATTACACAGCGGTTAGTTGCCTTATGCTTCATGAATAATTTACCTATAATGGTAAATTATTACACAAAGGTTATTTGCCTTAAATGCTTCATGAATAACTACAAATAATTAATGATTGAATTATTTAATCCCGCGCATTTGTATGAAACTTTAATTCTGGGGCCGGCTCCATTATCTACTCGATTTAGGGCTTTCCTGCTGGGGGAGCTCGAGGGTATTGACCACAGAAAACGGTGATCTACGCAGAAGGGGCATCTATACAGGTAAATAATAAACCTTTGTGTAATAATTTGCAGTGTTTTTGTGGATGAGGCAGCTAATGCTCTGAGTTCACCCAAAGTGGAGCTCTTCATCCTTCCAAATTTTCACAATCAATTCATGGATATTTTTAGTGAGGTAGGTGCCCCCACATTTTTTTGAAGAGCTCAGCTAGAATCTGGTCAATACCCAGTGCTTCATTATTCTCGAGTTTCCTCAAGGCTCTTTCAACTTGAAGTTGGGGGGTAGTCATCCTTAATTAGTTGTCGCGTCTGTCTAGGTTGCTGCTGCTGAGTTATCGCATTTTCAGAAGATCGCTGAAGTGCTCAGCCCAGCTTGCCACCACTGCCTCACTCCCCGAAACAATACTTCCATCAAGGCTCCTACAGATGCTTGCTCTTGGCTGAAATTCTCGTCTGGTCCCGTTTACACTTTTGTCAAATTTTCTAATTTCGTCAGGCTGTCTAAGATTTTTACACCTTTCAATTTCTGCACCTCTTTTTCCTTCTGTGCAGCTTTTTCCAACCAACACAATACATGTCATAAATATGTAAGTATTAGTACCTAATATTATTGACGGCCAGTTAGTATCACCAAAATACAGTCGCCAACGAACTAAATCACTCGCGACAAAATCGTGGAAACCCATTTCAAAGAAAACCGGAGTTGTTGAAAAAAAATAGTCTATTTCCACTAATACACGAAAAACGCAAAAAACACTGTTATACCGGTTTCGATGGTTTGATCACCGAAACCGGTATAACAGTGTTTTTTGCGTTTTTCGTGTATTAGTAGAAATGGACTTTTTTTTTCAATAACTCCGTTTTTCTTTGACAGTCGCCAAGTTCAGAGCAGACCGTGCCAGTTCCAAAAGGTACGTATGTACCTACATAATTACTATTTAATTCTTATAGAACCCTACATTCTTATAGAACATGCTACCAAATTGCCGGAAATTGCAGAGAATCTCACCTAGATTGCGAAGATCCCACGTGACATAATATTAAGCCAGTTAACGCGGCCTTTGCGAGGCTGTCTGCGAAAAAAACTACATGGCATTTCGAAATTTAAATTTCCTTATTGGGGAGGTATCTGATGCGTAGATGCTGGGTTCCAGGTTCGTTATCTAACTCTGTGAGGCCGTTGGTTGAGACAAACTGGGCCTTAGCCTTATAATTAGAAGTCACCTAGGCGGTTGAACCGGTCGCATCGGAATTAATGTCACAACATCGATTAAACAGCATCTCTGCGCGAGCACAACTATGTCAATGGAGCATCGGACGAATTTCACTTTCTGGTTGATGATCGACTTCGAGCAGTTGACCTGTACGCAGTGTGCCATGGGGGCAACCCGGTGGACAGTGCACATTGTCGGCACGAAGAGTGAGAAAGGAATGCATCTGCAAAATTGACATTTTGAGTTAGCATCACCCAGATTCCATGATGAGCGTTTGTGCACAATTTGCCCAAACCCTACTTACCTCATTCATCGCATTGGAAACCCCAAAAAATTATTATCCGTACATCGGATGCCACATTGACTGTCATTTTCAATCATACTCTTTCATGTTTCCACCGAACAGCGATCTCCATAACTACCTACGAGACAGCCTCGTCCGTTCTAAAATAGTTTGTTTTACGAACAGAATGAATTCTTCGATCATTAAATAAATACCTACCTTGACCGACGTGGGTGCCTTATTATGATTTCCTCATTCATAGGTAGATGTAAATTAGAGTGATTAAATATATTTATGTAATATTGTTTTTCTATTCTCAATTATTAGGCACCTACATTGCGAGTAGATGCAGAAACAAATGCTGTGGCATGTTTTTAAAGAGCGAGAGAGAGTGAGGTGTTTTCCTTCTAGCCCCAACTTAGAAGTCCTTACACACTCAAATTCGAAGGTTTTCAAATATCTCCATTTTAGGATAAATGTTGAAGGACCTCCTATAGACAGTACCTATCAACCATTGCTAGGAGGTTGGGCTGATGCAACGCTCTATCGGACGGATGAACTGAGAGGAATTTCGACATACAGTACGAATAAATTTTTACTTGGTACCTACGTGCTAGAATACCTTGTCAGTAAAAGTACATATTGATCAGCATCAAGAAATGCTGTTCCTTTTCCGTTTCATGGTTCCACTATATGATTCCACTATAGGAGTCCTATCCGACATTTGGAAGTGATTTTGAGGAAGATAATGAGGGAAGATGATGACTGACTATGTAAATATCAAACATTGATGTAAAGACAACGAAGATTGAAAATTATTATTTCTAACTCAATAGTTTATTGTCATTTCAATACCTTTTCCTAAAGCTCTTGTGTGGAAAACATTGATTCAATCTCTCTTAGTTAAGTTTCAGTTAGCAACCAACATTGCGAGGTATCTCATTAATGATTTTTTTCTCCAATATTCATTTGTTGATCCATGATTTAGGAACTGAAAACCAAAATTAAAAAATAATAATCATTATCATTTTGAAAATAGTTCACTTATTTTTACTTAATCAGAAGAAACAACGACAATAAGAGACTGGAAAGGTATAGGTATCGAGTAAGAAATGTAGGAGAATCTTTAAAGATCCCCAAATCCCCAAATGGTAAGCTTTAAAAACAAGCAACTACAGTTACGCGGCGCAAAGTAACAAATTCCCGGTTGATATTTCATTCACCGAAAACTTCCAAACTTCGATACCTCTATTAAAAAAAAATAAAATAAAAAAATAAAATAAAATAAAAAATTGGAAACGCCCCTTGTCATTGTTCCCGCAACTGGTAGCATCGTAGCTGGATACATTGTCGATATTCGGCAAGCGGAAGCAGTCAATAATCGTGCATTATTTTAGTTTGTACTGGAGAAGAGAAATATAACTGTTAAGTACGAGTATGTATAATACATTTATCTAATCAAAAACTGAATAAATCAAAAATAAAATTAAAAAATTGAAGGGTTATGAGCCAGTCAAGAAATATTAGATGTAAGTACCGAATACAAATGTTTATCGGTTGTGATTTATAGTGGTTTTTATATTTATGAGTACATACATACAATCCCATGCACATAGCATCCTTCCATTAGATGAACACTCCAACCACCCTTAGTGGTCAGTCAATTTTTGCAAAATTCTATTGATCGAGTGACTGAGTGATTGATTGAGTGAGTGATGCTTTCTTTGTGATACTGAGTGATAGACCTCATTCAGGCGGTTAATGATTCATAAAACAAAAACTTCTGCCAAGTCGGTTAGGCATTATAACTTCCTCACCAGCCTATAGAACATGGACGTATATAATTAATTGGTGGGTCCATTCGGTGGAAAGATGGAGAATGACGCGTATGGATTTTGAATTGAGAGGTTCAAAAATGACAAAATACTGGAATGGAATAGAAGTTGTAGTATAATAGGATTAGTTACGGGCGTAATAGGATTATTATAGGCATTCATATAAGTGTTTTGAATATTTGCGGTATCATACCACTTGAAGGATAAGTATTTCGAAAGTGTCAGAGCAAGTTACAATGTATTACAAGATTTTATACTGACACAAACACAGCTAATTAAAATCGAGAGAGAAATCCAAATACATGTCATTTTCTAGGGTAGTTATGGGCTATACTAGGATTTCACGTTCGTTGCATGTGCAGTCGAAAGTTATTGTACTTTACCCATGTCTTTTATATGGGGCTATCTGTGGCCCTACCCTCCAAACCTCATCGTTTCTTGACGATTTCTAGGGTTGTTGTGTGCTCTAGAAGAATTTCACGTTGGCGCATACACAGGCGAAAGTTACAGTAATTTTTCAATGAATGTGATATGGGACCATCTGTGGCCAAACCCTCCGAATTTCAACTCATTACGACAATTATCTCGTATAGTTTGGCCCGGGACAAGGAATTGAACAGACCAAATATGTTCCTCGACGTCTGAAACGTAAAATGCGAGTGGAAATTTTCATTTTGGAGGAAATAATTTCTTTTCGACTCTTGCACGAATGCAAAGGTTCAACGCATTCCGTAGTGACGAAGCAAAATATCTAGAAACGCGATCAGTCATTCGACTTTTAGTTTCGAAGAAAAACAGTACGAGATGAGCGATGGGCGAAAACGGGGCGAGATGAACTCGTCATATATCTCAGAATTCCTATGGGTTACACAACTTCACAACTGTCGTGAGTCCCTCCCGGGAACACTCCACTACAACCTTAAAGCTCTCACCAATATTCCTATGTAAAAATTACCTTCCGCTAATAAACATCTGAGTGGGGAGACAGGCAACAGAATCCAGGGGACACAACCTGGGCCCCCCCCAAAACTCCCAACAGGGGAGTTGGAGGGAGAGGCCTCCAGTTCCTATATAACCCTGGATCCTGGGGCTTTAGCTTCATTCGACACTTCCTCTAACCAGCTCTCTCTTCTCTCTCTACCTTCCTCCTCCCAGATGCCTGGTGGTATCCGCCGCTCTGGGAATTCACCTCCTACCTTCTCCTCTTGTCTACATCGGTGGATTACCGCCGCCTAGACAAGCACCTTCCTTCCTTCACCCACATCGGTGGATTACCGCCGCCTGGGTGAATTTCCTTCCTCTCGCCTACATCGGTGGATTACCGCCGCCTAGACGAGATTCCTCCCTTCACTCACATCGGTGGATTACCGCCGCCTGGGTGAATTTCCTTCCTCTCACCTACATCGGTGGATTACCGCCGCCTAGGTGAAATTCCCCTCGCTCTCATCTATTCACTCCTTCACGCCACCGTGATGATAAATTTAAATTCATCACAGTGGTGAACCCGACGTTCATCCAACCTTCTACCCTTCCTCCCTTCTTACCACCTCATGTGTCGCCCCCCGTCTAGTTCGGTGTCCCGCATTTTAAATTCACATTTAAAATAGTCAGTTTAAATTCGCAATTTTTGGCCCACCCGCATCCGCTCACACAACTCTCAACGCTCCGCTGCAACCACCTCCGCCGCCGCAAATTGCGAATTTTGAAAAATTCAACACCTCAACAAATTTGAATTTTGTTTCCAGACACCTCAACTATGGACCCGACCTCGCCGTCACCGCCGCTCCTCCGGCCGTCCCTGCTGCAGCCGCCGACCGCTGCGACATCTGACGCAACCGACAACCCCTTCACCAGCCTCTCACCACCCGGCTCCACCGCATCCGCCGCCGCCGCTGCCGCCGCCGCTGCAGCTGCCGCACACGCCGCCGCCGACGTCACGACGGCCTCTGCGTCGTTCCCGCTGTCGCTACCCCCCTTCTACGCGCACGACCCCGCACTCTGGTTCTTCCAGGTCGACGCTGCGTTTTCTGCCGCCAACATCCGCAGCCAGCGTACCCGCTACTCACGCATCATCTCCCTGTTGCCATATGAGATCCTCCTGCAGACGTCTGACATCTCCCCCGACGCCACGGCCGCCTACGACGACCTCCGCAGCCGCCTCATCACCTTATACCAGCCCTCCAAGATCGCACGTGTCGCAGCGCTGTCCCAGCCCCAACATCTCGGCGATTTGAAACCTTCCCACCTGTACCGTCGCCTACGTCATCAACTACACGACGTCGTGGCGGCCGACATCGCTCGGACGTTCTGGCTGCGAGCCCTCCCCCACCCCATCCAGATGGCGCTCGCCAGCCACCTCGACGGACCGGACGAGCCGCTTCTCCGTCTGGCCGACACGGTCTACGACCTCGCCGCGGCCGCCAGCGTCACGGAGGTCGCCGCACCCCGCTTCCCCACCCCCCGCAGGGACCGATCGCCGTCTAAAGAGCGCCGCCGGCCCCCCTCCCTCCACCGGCGCCGCTCCCTCTCCGTCGATCGTCGGCCGACCCCCTCCTCCGACCACCGACGCCAGCGCTCGGCCGACCGCCGCACCGTCTCCCCCTCCCAGCAACAGAGAGGGAGGTCCCCAAAAACGGCGCCCCACTCCAACTCCACGCGCCCCACCAGGACCTACCTCCCGGCGGACCCCCCCCACCGATGTTTCTACCATGTGAACTTCGGTGGGGAGGCCCGCAAATGCCAGCCCCCCTGCTCCTACTCCTCCAAGCAGGGAAACGCGGACGCCCGCCGGTAAATCCGGCGGGCCCCCCTCCTCGCCAACACGGGGGGGACCACCACCAACCCCTCCCCGCCCGCATTCACACCACCTCCACCTCGCCTCGCTACCCCTCCTACGCCGCCGCCACGGCTGCCAACCTCCCGACCGCATCTGACGGCGCCGCTAAACACCCCACCTCTCCATCAACTGCTCCCCCACCCCGAGTCAGCCCCCCCAAGCCCGCCTCCAGGGCTGCCAACCTTCCGGCCGCCACTAGCGCCGCCGCTCCCGTTCCCCCACCCCGGAACGGCCCCTCCAAGCCCGCCTCCAGGGCAGCCAACCCTCCGGCCGCCGCCAGCGCCGCCACTCCCGTTCCCCCACCCCGGAACGGCCCCTCCAAGCCCGCCTCCAGGGCAGCCAACCCTCCGGCCGCCACCAGCGCCGCCGCTACCGTTCCCCCACCCCGGAACGGCCCCTCCAAGCCCGCCTCCAGGGCAGCCAACCCTCCGGCCGCCACTAGCGCCGCCGCTACCGTTCCCCCACCACGGAACGGCCCCTCCAACCCCGCCCCCAAGACAACCACCCCTCCGGCCGCCACTCGCGCCGCCACTACCGTTCCCCCTCCCCGGAACGGCAAAAAATCACCCCGCGTCTCCTTCGCGGGGGACCAACCACCACCATCGCACCCGCCCATCACCTCAGACGAACCAAGCCCCCCCCCTCCGACGGACTCCAACACCTCGCCAATTTTACCTCACTCCGCCCCAGCTCATCAACGCCTGTTCCTGAAGTGTTCAAAGACGCACGTCCCCTTCCTCGTTGACACAGGGGCGGCGCTCTCTATCTTCCCCAATAACATACTCCGGCGACAGGCGCGTTGTTACCGGCAACTCCTCTACGCCGCCAACGGTACTACCATCCCCTCGTACGGGACGTACCGCTCATCAATTCATATGAGCGGGCTCGCGTACGAGTGGGAATTCACCGTGGCGGACGTAGAGAAAGCTATCCTGGGGGCCGATTTCCTCGCATATTTCGGCCTCCAGGTAGACGTCCGTAACGCGCGCCTGCTCGACCCCTCCACCCAGAAACCCATCCCCGGGTTCATACATGCGGTGGATCGACCCCCCTCCAAGTTTGAACAACTCCTCCTCAACTACAAACCCCAGCGCCGCCCCTCAGCCCACATCTCACAGACCCAACACTTCATAGAAACCTCTGGCCCCCCAATATCCGCGAAAGCCCGACGCCTCCACCCCCTCCAACTCTCACAGGCCCGCAAACATTTTGACCTCCTCATCAAAGACGGCATTATCCGTCCCTCCAAATCCCCGTGGGCTTCTCCACTACATATTGTGCAGAAGCCTAACGGGGATATCCGCCCATGCGGCGACTACCGCCGCCTCAATGCCCGTACAACCCCAGACCTTTACAACGTCCCGCACCTCAGGGATTTCTCTTCCCACCTGCACAACACCACCATCTTTTCTACACTCGACATCTCCCGTGCCTTCCATCACATTCACATCTACCCCCCTGACGTTCCTAAAACAGCTATCATCACCCCTTTCGGCCTGTTCGAGTATATCAAAATGGGTTTCGGCCTCCGTAACGCTGCCCAAACATGGCAGCGTTACATGGACAACATACTACGAGGCCTACCCTTCGTCTTCTGTTTTTTGGACGACGTACTGATCGCTTCCCGAGACCCAACCGAACACCTCGCACACCTGACACAAGTACTTGACATCTTCGCGGCCGAGGGCCTCACCATTAACACTCCAAAGTGCGTCCTCGCCCAGCCCTCCGTCCGCTGCCTCGGCCACCAGGTTTCGTCCGAAGGAATAAAACCCCTACCAGACAAGGTTCACACCCTCACCGATTTCCCACGTCCCAACACTGTCTCAGAACTCCGCCGTTTCCTGGGTATGCTGAACTTTTACCGTCGACACATCAAACACGCGGCACAACACCAACAACCACTCATACACGCTATCCCACAACCGGCTAAAAAAAACGATAAACGCCCCATTTCATGGACCCCCGCCCTCACTACCGCCTTCCAACAATGCAAACAGGACCTAGTTGACGCCGCTCTATTGGCCCATCCCGATCCCCATGCCCCCCTCTCCATCACCACAGATGCGTCCGACTGGGCCATCGGGGCAGTACTCCACCAACACACCGGCGCCACCCCCCAACCTCTCGGCTTTTTCTCCAAAACTCTGTCCCCCACACAAAAAAATTACTCCACCTTTGACAGAGAACTCCTCGCCATCCACGAAGCCATCAAACACTTTCGTGACTTCGTGGAGGGCAGGCAGTTCTCTGTCATAACCGACCACAAGCCCCTCACCCACGCCCTCCTCCAAAATCGAAAATCAGCCTCCCCCCGTCGCCTCCGGCAACTCGAATTTATCGGACAATTCACGTCCGATATTCGTTATTTGCCGGGGGCCGACAACTGCGTTGCCGACGCCCTCTCCCGCCCCACCCCTGCGCCGGTGGCGGAGCTACTGCCCTTCCCTTCCCCGCAAACCCTCAAAAACCATCAAACTCCTACCTCCGATCCCGCTCTTTCCCATCTCATCTCCGCCTCAAAATTGGAACAGCTGCCTCCCCTAGACCTCTGGTGCGACGTATCGGCCGACACACCGCGCCCGTACGTCCCACCGGAGCTGAGGAGGCAGTTGTTCCTACACTACCACTCCCTCCATCATCCCGGCATTCGGGCGAGCCGGGACCTCATCAAAACGCGGCACTTCTGGCCCCATATGAACACGGATATACGTACCTGGGTTCTGGGGTGCCAGAAGTGCCAGCAATTCAAGGTCTCGGCTCACCCCCATGTACCTCCTCAACCTATCCCCGATTCTCTCCCGTGGGAACACGTCCACTTGGATCTGGTCGGCCCTCTTCCCCCCTCCGAGGGGAAGAGGTATTGCCTCACCATGATCGACCGTGCGACAAATTGGGTAGAGTGTATCCCACTCGCCCACATTACCGCGGACGCCGTCGCCGCGGCCTTCCTCAATCAATGGATCAGCCGCTACGGTTGTCCGCGGACACTCACGGTCGATCAGGGGAGGCAATTTGAATCAGCCCACTTTGCCGACCTGCTCCGTTCCCTCGGGATTCAGAAAATCCGCACCACTCCTTATCACCCCCAATCCAACGGGAAAATAGAGCGGTGGCACTCGGTCCTCAAGCAAGCCATCTCCACATCAGCCACTTCCCCTTCATGGACCAAAACCCTCCCCTACGTTCTACTTAGCCTCCGCACTTCCGCCCGTCCTTCAGACAACACAAGTCCCGCACAACACGCTTTTCGTGACCCTTTACGTTTGCCAGCCGACATCTTCACCCCACACCCCACCCCGTCAATTAACAGGGAACCACTCCGCACAACAACACCACACAACGACACCACCTATCCCACACGTTTTTACACAGCCACTCACATGTACTTGAAGGAGCCCGGCATCCACAAAACATTTTCACCTCTCTACGCCGGGCCCTTCCACGTCATCCGCTCCACAAACACCACGGCTACCCTGTTAATTGACGGGAAGCCCCACACTGTACCCCTCGCCCGATGTAAACCAGCCCCCGTCCTCCCAGACACTTCGCCCCACACCACTCACCCGACCACCCCTACACCACACACGCCACACATCACCTCCATTTCGCCCGCCGGACCCCAACGTCGCCACCCACCTCCGCGACGTCCCGGGTACCGGCTCCCACCGGCTCTTCCCCTTCACCACCGCCCCGGCAGTGAAGGGGCCCCTCTGTCAGTCTTCACTAACGTGAAGACTGTTAGAGGGAGTCGCCTCCCTCACCCCATCACCTCACCATCATTACACACTCACCACATTACACTGCACACTGTCCACACCCAGGGAACGGCGGATTTCACAACCCCGCTCCGATCTGCCTCCCCTGAAACCGTACCAAAAAATTGTACATACCTGTAAATACCTATACATACTTGTAAATACCTTGCACCTGTAAATATCTAGCTATCTATCTGACTATCACCCCTCTTATCATCATCATCGAACTCATCACCTTTGTAGATATTGTCACTTCATCAAATTTTTCATCACACCCTCCTTGTACATATGTTTCCCATCATCAAATTTCGTCTACTTACATCTACTTACATCTACTTATGTCTTACTTCTACTTGTGTCTTACATCTACTTACATCTACTTACATCTACTTACATCTACTTATCTACTTATGTCACCTTATGTCTACTTTTGTCTACTTAGCCCTACTTATGTCTACTTATGTCAACTTATGCCTACTTATTCTACTACTTGTATATCACCCTAGATTTAAGACACCTCCGGTCACTCTTCTGCCTTCAGCACTGCAATTGTTTGTTTCAGCCTTCAGCTCCTGTATCCTTGCGCCTTCAGCTTCCCCTTTTTGTTTCCGCAGCCCTCAGCCACTGTCAACTTGAGCCTTCAGCTACCTCAAACATTGGTTCGAACTGGGGGGACCTCTGTCGTGAGTCCCTCCCGGGAACACTCCACTACAACCTTAAAGCTCTCACCAATATTCCTATGTAAAAATTACCTTCCGCTAATAAACATCTGAGTGGGGAGACAGGCAACAGAATCCAGGGGACACAACCTGGGCCCCCCCCAAAACTCCCAACAGGGGAGTTGGAGGGAGAGGCCTCCAGTTCCTATATAACCCTGGATCCTGGGGCTTTAGCTTCATTCGACACTTCCTCTAACCAGCTCTCTCTTCTCTCTCTACCTTCCTCCTCCCAGATGCCTGGTGGTATCCGCCGCTCTGGGAATTCACCTCCTACCTTCTCCTCTTGTCTACATCGGTGGATTACCGCCGCCTAGACAAGCACCTTCCTTCCTTCACCCACATCGGTGGATTACCGCCGCCTGGGTGAATTTCCTTCCTCTCGCCTACATCGGTGGATTACCGCCGCCTAGACGAGATTCCTCCCTTCACTCACATCGGTGGATTACCGCCGCCTGGGTGAATTTCCTTCCTCTCACCTACATCGGTGGATTACCGCCGCCTAGGTGAAATTCCCCTCGCTCTCATCTATTCACTCCTTCACGCCACCGTGATGATAAATTTAAATTCATCACAACAACCAACTCCGTAGTTTGGCATCCAAAACCACCACCTTGTATTGAGAGATGGTAACGCGATAACGACTCGTTACATTCTCCTGCACACGAAGTTTTGGCGCTTTTGCGTGGGTGATGTGTAGAAAACGTTTCTGTCGTATCTACTTATCTTGTGTGCACCCATCTTCATGGAGTTACAATGATGGGTTGATCTGATTCTGAGCACTTTCGTGTAGCAATAGAGAGCGAATGTTGATCATTTTGCTCGATTTTGGTTAATTATTTTCAACAAGTAATCAAACATTGGAACCCCCCTCATGTGATGGTTTGCGTTTCAAGCCTACGTTCAATAATCCGAAAATGGAATTGAAACAATTCTGTCCGCCCGCCGTAGCTCGAAAAATTGCTATAGAAAGGTATGGTTTATATGACGCTTTTGAATTGGTTCCAAACTTCAGGATTTTTTGTTATACCACCCTGACCATTCATTATGCGTCCAGCCTTTCTTTCACAGTAAAGCTTCATTAACATGGGTGTGACGATACAGCTATTACATTCAGCCCAGATAAATCATTGCTAGTTATTGCTATAAAAGCTGGTAATAACAGATGTCAGCTTATTATTATCATGCATGGCTTTTTTGAAATCGGGTTGGCTGTTCCGTGATATTATTGAAGAGGGATGGCTATTTTGGATTTTGCTGATAGGCAGGTACTTCTTTAAAAACGCTGCAAATCCCTGCACAGCGGTTTATTATTTTGTACAGAATACCCTTCTGTTACAGATCACAGCTCTCCTTATAGATGACATTTTGTATAATATATGTACTACTCTATAGGTACATTATGTAGATCGCAGACCCTCCGTATGTTAGTACCTAACCCCGTACTCGTTACTAGGTAGGTACCTACCTAAATCACGAGTTAAATGTTGCTACATTTATAAAGAACATTTATCCCAATACCAGTTAGGATTCAGAAAGTTTCATAGCTGTGAGACAGCCCTACTGAGAGTTGTGGTGGATGTTAGGAGTGGGATAGAGAATAGTGGGTGTACAGAGATGATATTGCTGGAACGCCTTCGGCTCTGTCCCCCACTCCCTGTTGGATGAAAAGCTTGGCATTCTCTTCCGATTTTCTACATCTGCTTGCTCCCTAGATCCTATCTTTCTGGTCGTGAACAAGCTGTTTTCTCGAATGGCAATCATTCAAAATTCCTCTCTGTTTCTGCTGGTGCCCCCCAAGGTGCCTTTTAGGGCCGCTACTGTTTTCGGCCTTCATCAATGACTTGCCTCAGGTCCTAACGTCGTGCCGTTACCATCTGTATGCGGATGACTTCCAAGTATATCTGCCATGTGCCCTTGGTGAAACCTTAATTTTGTCTATCTTTTCTTTGAATCGGGAGCTAACTTCAGTAGTTAACTGCCTTTCTAAATCTCGGGCATTGATCATCTCTAGAACAGGTATTTCCACTGACCCCCTTCCACCAATATTATTGAATAGAACTGTTATTCCATACTCCTCCAAGGCGAAGAACCTTGGGATCTATTTAGATAGTTTTTTTCCATGGGAACACCAAATTGCTCAAATATGCCAGCGAGTGTATGGCTCACTACATATATTGAGGAGGATGAACTGTTTTAGTCCGAGTGGTATACGGAAAAAACTCGTTACAGCTTGTGCTTCCTCATTTTTTTTTTTTAATGGCTTTTCGCTGTTCTCTTATGCCCTGTTTCGCAAACTATATGTCGCCTTCAACGCCTGCAATAGATACGCTTTCAACATCAAGGCTCGCCACCCTGTAGGAGACAATACCCTGCTAGTTCTACCCCTAGATAAGCAGTATCAATTCAAACACCTAAAGCTCATCATCCAAATTCTCAAATGTTCTCAACCAACCTACCTCAACTCTCCCCTCACCCTTCCATCTTCATCTAGATCCCATGTTCTAATGATCCCTACTCATAGTACCCGAATATTCTCGAGATCATTTGGAGTATTTGAGGCAAGACTCTGGAACACACTACCGGTTGCTACTCGATCCTCATCCCCTCTGGGGCAATTCTTGACTGCAATAAGTTTTCTTATTATTACTACTTAGTGACTCAGGTGTTTTTCTTTTCTTTTACTTTAGTTTCATACCTGCATATTTGATAGTATTATTCATTTCCTCGTTTTTTCCCTTTCTTCCTGATAGATATTCACAAAATGTGTGAATTACTTACACAGGCCATTTTATACTGATGTTTTACATATTTTCAAGTTGTTCTTGTATGCGCTATAGACTAACTATTCTCAAGCATAATAAAAGTTAAATAAATAAAAAATAAAAAAATGAAACATCAGAATTTCAAAAATCTACTCTTGTTATATTTTGATGACATACTTCCAATGTATAATGTACAGCTTCAGTGGTAGGTACGAGTTTAGACGTCACTACACAGCTTCAGCGACAATACAGCTTATCATAGTCATTTGCAAATGTATAGAAGATTCAAGGCTACCATGTAAAAGTGTACCTTAATGTGCTGTATCGATAACATTATATCATTTTCTTGATTATTTGAACAATTTGTCCAAGTCGCTGATACTACAGTATACTATCCAGTATACTGGATACCGAATTATGTACTGTAAGCTGTTCAGTGCAATCTCCATGTGTACCTTTGACACAGATAAAACCTATACACAGAGTTGGGGATCAGGGTGAAAGAAGAAGGCAGCGTAGCATTTCCGGTAGCAAGTGGGTTTATCCAAAAAGGTAGGACACGATCAAGGGTCGACAAGGAGTTGAATTGGAGGTCCTAAAAATGAACACCTGGCGTTAGACAAAAGCAGCTTTGAAAGTAATTCCGTGAAGGGGCAAGAGTCCTACAAAAAAATACAAAAGAGGTGGTCTGATGCAATCATACCAGCCTAAGAAGGTGCACAGAATTTGAAGGGGCCTTTCGGCAGGAATTATACCTGGCAGTGAAGATACCTGCTCGAATATAGAAGATTGATAAAAACACGGCAGTAGAGCTTCCTCACTTATGTAACATGGACGTATACAAGTATAATTAGTTGGTGTGACTGGGTCCATTCGGTGGAAAGATGGAGAATTGATGCGTATGGATTTGAAATTGAGAGGCTGCACTAGAATTTCACGTTTGCGCATGCGCAGACCAATGTTACTGTTCTTTTTTAATGACTAGTATGGAACCATCTGTGGCCTACCCTCCAAACCTCATCCCTTCAAGACGATTTCTTGGGTAGTTGTGTGCTCTCGAAGTACTTCACGTTGGCCCATGCGCAGACGGATGTTACAGTACTTTTTCAATGAATTTCATATGGGACTATCTGTGGCCAAACCCGCACCTACCCGCCGAATTTCAACTCGTTACCAAGTTTTTTCCGTCCTAAATCTAAAAAAGATCTTAAAAAAAGTTATAGGAGACTGCCTATACAGGTGTTTAATTTTACATTCCACTGTGTAAATCACTGCAATAGGGACTTAGCTGTCGGGAGATTCTAACGTTAGGTGTGGAATACTGTTTACCTGATATCATGAAACAGGGAAATGCGAATATACATGAAATGCGGTTGGTGAAACAGAAAAAACCCCAGTCAGGCAGCATGGCTATAAGAGCGAATTTTCGAAGAAATAACTGATTTTATGTAAAATGTGATTTTTGGGATATCCCATTCAAATATGGGCAATCTTAAACTTATTGGGTAATTATAGGTATTCAAGTATGTACGTATATTGTAGTATTGGTACTGAAATATACGTACAGTTATGTATCCAACATACGTACAGTTCGTATGTTACGTATCCAATACAGAGTAGGTATTGGATACGTAACAAATTTTTTGTTTCATTTTTTGCCGAGTAACACCTCGGTTTGTAGATTTTTCAACGCTGAACACGATGGTGAAGTCAGAATTGCGATATCCCATTCCGTTATCAGATTAGAGCAGACGAACCAGGAAGAACATCTCAAGAAATAACCACGTTCCTTCATCTTCAAAGTGCTCCAGTTTGAGAACGGAATGAGATATCGCAATTCTGATTTCACCATCGTGTTCAGCGTACAAAAACCTTTAAAATGAGGTGTCACTTGTCAGACTGTTTCATTTTGGGAATTTATGGGTAATTTTTCCTCCCTAAAACTCCCCAAAACTCCCCCTTAGAGTGACCCGATTCTTCCCATCTACGAACTTAGCCTGTCGATTGCCAAGACAGATTTTTCGTGCAAATTTGAACTTTTTATCTCAATTCTTTCGAGAGTTATCGTCTGGAATGACACACATATATATATATATATATATATATATATATATATATATATATATATATATATATATATATATATATAATTTTTGGTGTCTTTCGGCAGTGAATTCAGAATGGTCTGAAACGGATTTTGGTAAAAAAATCTTTCGGAAATTCGAGTTATAAAAATTTTGGACCGAGAACAATAGCTTCCTTTTCTTCGAAAATTCGCTAAAACGTAAGAAAAAAAAATTAAACACGCATTGAAGTTTCACGCTCGTCAAAATGATCTTCTACCGACTTGAAGTTCGTCCCAAGCTTCGACTGATGTTAAATTTATCGGACAGGTGAGAATACGCTCGGACAAGTTGCAATTAAATACATACATATCTCCTTTCGACCCCAAGCCAGAATAAGATACCTAGGTGCTGTCGGAAAGAAGTTTTCACGATCTTTTTTTCCTTTTCTCCCCCCTCCCCTGCCCCCGGTTGATCACTATAAATTTGGGCTGTTTTGGGGGCATACCGTTCACGACTTACTTATTATTTGTCGACCCTGTGATTTCATCGTCAGGGTAATTGCGTAGTTGATAGGTGGTTGCTCTCATGTTTCTTGCTGTCTGATAGGTATAATTCATAATAGGATCGTGAAAATGTGTGTCCAGTCTTGAGAATGGAGTTAGCTGGGGTCTTTGTTAGAAGCGGAGTTGAAGATTTCATGACGGGTTCCTGGGGAGCGGTAAGATTCATTGTCAGACTAATCAATCTTAGAAATTTGTGAAACTGATATATATATCAAGTACCTACGAATTTTTCGTGGCTTCTCTTCGATGCCTACCGCTCTGGAGCCCGTTGTATTTACTGCAACGGGATTTCGTGCTATTTTATGGTCACCTGTGGTGTTCTACAGAACTTGCCACGGACGAGGATGAATTTAGTTATGGAAGGCCAACACACAGGTTGGCGGGCTAGTGAATTCGGCGTCATTGATAGCCCCCCCCCCCCCTCCAAACTCACTGTTGATGCATAGGACATAGTTTAGTTCTAAACAAGGAAAATATAATAGATGGTGTGTGGTTCTAACTCTAACTAGATCATGATTTATTTCGTCATTTTAATATATTTTGTCCCTGTTGTCGCAGGCTGCGATCCCTGCCCATCGACCTGTGATCACACCCAACTGCTATCAGTGAACCACCGAAGTCCACCGCAGATTTGTTCGCAGTGGCCATCTGTCCCATATGGGTACCATCAGGGAGGACGAGAAACTTCCCTTGCACTGCCATCTTGATTCCCAACCATTATCAAACTGAAACCCATCCCAAACACTTAGCAAGATGGTACTGGATCATGGATGGTTTCTTACGATTTTCTAGAAATCAGCTAACGGTCAGAAAAAGTCAGTGCGAACACACCTGTTAAACATGAACTACTGCCCATTTCCGTGTCTGGGACAATATCGTTGGTCCCAAGCCACTGGTTGCCATGTTCAGATCCAAAGCTCCTCGCCATTCGCTTCTGCAACTTCCATTGAAGTCGACTTCTTCGATTCTGAAATCCAGGGTGCCAGTACTTTGTGTCTCTCGCAGAGTGATTAGGATATTTTCCAATCGGGCACGGCCTCCCCCTCTAGTACTGGACCTCCAACCTATTGGAGAATTTTTCTTCATCGGAACAGTCCATCGATGGCTGATCACCTCATTTCAAGGACTGTACCTATATTTAATTGCTCTAACAACTTTCAGACGTCTGTTTGGTTTGATTTCATTATTTTAGACACGTAAGTTTATGATGTTCTAGTTTAGTTGCTCTCTAGGTAGTCGTCATCCTGGTCTCTATTAAACAATGAATCAGTTAGTTTTTTATTTCTCACATTTTGATTTGTGTTACTAAGGGCCGTATTCATAGTCCTGACTTGAGTAAAAATAATACTTTACTTCTGAAAGTAAAATAATTTCTTAAGGAAATGATTTATCTGAATTCGCTTTCATAGACATTACTCCCCGAAGTAAAGTAAAATCTTTACTTAAGTCAAATTTTTTCTTTTACTCTACAAAATTAAGAAAAATCTTTATCGTCAACATTTTTCCCAACTCTCTGGCTCGCAGGGTGTGTGTTTTTGTTTGGTTATATGCCCTCGGCTATTAGCCATGCCATTCTGTTGGTTTTCCGTTGTTTTGTACGCCGATGTCCTCCCTGTGTCAGGACAAGTAAACAGTGGAGCAAGCAACCTTTGTTTTATTTTGGAAACATTTCTATTATACACTTTGTGCTCGCGTTTAGGTGTGTTGACGTGGGTTTACCTATAAATTACGTTTTTACTGCAGTTCCTTGGTTTGCCTTTTCTGTGGAATCAACTACCAACATGGTCATGAGATGTACCTACTGGTCTTCGAAAAAGGAAATGAATGGGTTTTATCCTACTTTTGGTCAGGCAGAATCTTATTTGTAGGCAAAGTCATAAAGTTAGTCAATAATGAACAAACTGGAAACTTTTGGAACAATTTTTAAGGAACTAGGTATCAAAATCGATGGCAAACTCCCGGCTCACGTTAGGATTACTTCGAAGAGTGAACATTTACAAAATGCAAAGGAAATTGATAAACAAAGTCCTTGTCACATGGGTTTATTATTCTACTGGACATACCTACAGAAATTTTGGCTGTTCATTTATTGTTTCTTTAATGTGAAATAATTGAAATAGCTATTTCTGATTGTTTCCACCAATTTTGGCCACCAAAACACAAGTGAGGTACGCTCCTTTTTTTTCTTCAAATTATCTTTGATCATTGATAGTGCCATTTAATAATTATTGTCTTGATTCACCTGTTGACACTTTTTCTAGTGTTGTTATACAAACTGATGGTGATTTCAGACAGTTTCCCAGGTTTCTGGCTCATAAAAATCAATTTTGGGAGCAGAACCTTTGGTAGAACCTCAATTTTCCACTCTTTGGTCAAAATCGACTTCATATTCGTCTTCCCGTCCCACAAAAACATGGAAACCGATACTGGAAAGCTCATGTTACTAAAACACAAAAAATAACCTATTTTCATACACATTTTCGCTCATAACACCGTTGGGTATATTCTGATCGGGTTGTAATGTTTCGGGACACAACCAGGGCCCAAATGGAGCCTGTGTGCGAAAGAGCGAATTTTTTAGACCGAAAATGAAGCCGGCATGCATCACCCGCAAGCTCTCCGTTACATCGAACTCGTCATCCCACTCATCGAAGTCAAACAAATTTTCGGAATCCATCGTATCAAAACAAAACAAAAACGCTGCAAATCCCTGCACAACGGTTTATTATTTTGTATAGAATACCCTTCTGTTACAGATCACAGCTCTATGTATAGATAACCCGTCTATATAATATGATATGTACTATTCTATTATATGCATATTATGTAGATCGCAGACACTCCGTAGGTTAGTACCTAACCCCGTACTCGTTACTAGGTACCTACCTAAATCACGAGTTAAATGTTGCTAAAATAATTCTGCCGATGACAAACAGTACCTAACAAAAAGAAACACACATAATGAAGTTCTGAAAAGAAATTGTTGATGAGGAGTGAAAAAAGTTGCAAAAGTACCTACCAACAAACTCCAGCCCCTTCTACGTAGATGGTATAATTTACCGTTGTGTAATAATTTACCGTTGAGTAATGATTTACCGTAGTAATAATTTACCCATCAATAATACTTCAACGTTTGTTCAAGTTTCACTACCTACCAACAAACTCCAATAGAGCCATCATTTTTCAAATTAAATAATATCACAGAACAACCAACTCGACTTCATACTCCGCCAATATAATCAGGTGATCCCTACCAATGATTGGCCGTATTCACAAATTCCTATTGTGGGCGCGTCTCTGGTTACGAGATTTGGTTTGAATTGTATACAATTTCATTCACACTGGAGTCGAAAATGCCTGTCGGTGCAAACTTCGGGGCCTTACTGTGAACGAACGGCTGGACGTACGATGCTCCGGATGGTCTTAAAAAACTCGCAAGTTCAAGAACTATTTAAAACCGTAAAAATATTTACGTAAAAAAATGGTATAGGCGTTTTGAAAATTTCAACCCCTATTTTGAACCCCTTAGAGATGACTCACAGTAACGTCGAGCTTCGAGGACCAACTAGACGCCGAACGGAACCTATAACCCGAATTTCATCAATTTTTTTTCATGGTAACTAAGAAAAGTGGCCCGTACGGCGTACGGCGTACGGCGGACAGACAGAAATATTTTTATTGCAGTTTTGGATTCTACATATCTTGAAACGTAAACCATCAAATTTTGAGGGGGGGTAAGAATTTTTTTTTTTCATGCTCGATTCCAATGGTTCATTATTGAAAATAATAAACCAAAAACCGAATTTTTGGGAAAAGAAACAAGAATGCCGAGGATGATGACACTGAAAAGATGACAAATGAAAAGAGAACAGTGTAAACGATCAATAAGGAAATGCTTAAGGTACCTTTCGACGTAGGTACCTCAGTTTTTCCTACTTATTTAGGCCCGAAAGTACCCGATTTTTCTTTAATTATTGTCTATGAAATAGGAATAAAGGAAATGCTAAAGGACGACTTGAGCATTTGCTTTATCACTGACTGTGAATAGCCCGAGTGGACGTTGCTTCATTATTTGTTCACTTAAGCATTTACTTTTAATAAAGTGGGGACTATGAATACCACCCTAACTGTAGAATTTCTGGGTCTTGCTAATTGCGAGTTCGAGAACGAACCACCCTTCATCCCCCCCCCCCCCCCCCCCCCCAGTCATCCAACATTCCAGTTCTGAAAATTTGACATTCAGCCATTCAGCATCTCAATTTGGATATAATCCCCTACATTTATTCCACCTACTATCATAGGCATTCCTCCCCACTCCCACCGACGGTGATACAGTAAGATTTTATTGATATAGTTACCTAAATTCCAGAACCAAACGCGTTCGGCAGAATGATTCTATGCACTAAATATGAGATGCTTTGCTGGCTCCATCAGAAAACCCCCTTCCAAATGAGTAGTAAAAAACCTATACCTACTACTAGTAAAAACGCTGCAAATCCCTGCACAACGGTTTATTATTTTGTATAGAATACCCTTCTGTTACAGATCACAGCTCTATGTATAGATAACCCGTCTATATAATATAATATGTACTATTCTATGCATAATTATGTAGATCGCAGACCCTCCGTAGGTTAGTACCTAACCCCGTACTCGTTACTAGGTACCTACCTAAATCACGAGTTAAATGTTGCTAAAATAATTCTGCCGATGACAAACGAAGAGTCCAGGGGAAAAACCCCGTCATCGACATTTTGGGGTGAAACCAGTTTGAAGCGGTTTCTAAAAGATGTTGAGGAGTAGAATCCGATGGTGTGATCGGTTCTGGGGAAGAACCCTGTCATATTAGAGAAAACAAGGGTTGAATATTAGGTGTACTGCGGAAAAACCCTGTCATCGACAGCGCGTGTGGTGAAGAACCCCGTCCTTGCGATTTAAAGGCCCCCACCCAACGGTGCGGCGCGCGCCGCTCCTTATCTTATCACCCTTTGTGTTTCACAGTCCACGCTGTTTTGCATTGTACCTACCATTGTTTACCCGAAAACTGCGTTTCGCGTTTAATTGCTGCAAACCCAGAAGAAGACGAGTGAATCAGCCAATATTTTAATGTCGACGACCTTTTCACTATTTTTTGGAACATTATTTTGCGTTTTTTAAAAGAAGAATATAGTTTGGGTAATTTTTTTGTAAATAATTTGCAATTATTGCATATTTTTTGTAAATTGCTATAGTGTAAAATTGTGCAAAAGAAAAATTTTAAGTAAATACTGATTTAATGGTGTTTAACTGCTTTTCTTCTCCCTGTTGTTCGGTTTAGGGGTGAAAGAGGGCTAAATTTCACATTTTAAATTCGATATTTTTAATAAAATATCATCCAATAGTTTGAAAAACAGGTATTTGGGAAACATATAGTAAATCTGCATAGTTGGAGGTTCAAATACTAATTTTTTTGTATTTTTTGAATCATTCTTTCAGTCTCCATAAGTTGGTAAAGTTTAAAATTCATTTATCTCAAAATCAGCTTTCAGTCGATGACGGGGTTTTTCCCCTGGCCTCTTCAAACAGTACCTAACAAAAAGAAACACACATAATGAAGTTCTGAAAAGAAATTGTTGATGAGGAGTGAAAAAAGTTGCAAAAGTACCTACCAACAAACTCCAGCCCCTTCTACGTAGATGGTATAATGAACCGTTGTGTAATAATTTACCGTTGAGTAATGATTTACCGTAGTAATAATTTACCCATCAATAATACTTCAACGTTTGTTCAAGTTTCACTACCTACCAACAAACTCCAAAAGAGCCATCATTTTTCAAATTAAATAATATCACAGAACAACCAACTCGACTTCATACTCCGCCAATATAATCAGGTGATCCCTACCAATGATTGGCCGTATTCACAAATTCCTATTGTGGGCGCGTCTCTGGTTACGAGATTTGGTTTGAATTGTATACAATTTCATTCACACTGGAGTCGAAAATGCCTGTCGGTGCAAACTTCGGGGCCTTACTGTGAACGAACGGCTGGACGTACGATGCTCCGGATGGTCTTAAAAAACTCGCAAGTTCAAGAATTATTTAAAACCGTAAAAATATTTACGTAAAAAAATGGTATAGACGTTTTGAAAATTTCAACCCCTATTTTGAACCCCTTAGAGATGACTCACAGTAACGTCGAGCTTCGAGGACCAACTAGACGCCGAACGGAACCTATAACCCGAATTTAACCATTTTTTTTTAATGGTAACTAAGAAAAGTGGCCCGTACGGCGTACGGCGTACGGCGGACAGACAGAAATATTTTTATTGCAGTTTTGGATTCTACATACCTTGAAACGTAAACCATCAAATTTTGAGGGGGGTAAGAATTTTTTTTTTCATGCTCGATTCCAATGGTTCATTATTGAAAATAATAAACCAAAAAATAATACATTGCATGATCGATTGCAAATTGTTAGCTCGTCATTCATCATATAGCCAAATCATTAACATAATTTTTCTATTGTTTCCAGGTACAACTCTTTGTTGCAACAGTACCTACCTAAAGGACTTACTTATCTCCCCGTGTTTATATGGGACCTCCCGCGAGTCGATTGCGTAAGAGGATTTGCGTATGAACTGGCATTTCCGATTCAATACCCATCTTGGCTGATGATTATGTCTTTAATATTGATACGCTCTGATTTATGAAGCGGAGGTTCATGCTCAAGTGCTTTCTATGTGTTATTAGGGCTAGAACGTCGCGGTTGGACTGACTAACACGTAGTCTATTTATTATTTTTCCATGTCGTATGTGTGAAATTTTTAAACGCATGTATGCGCTTGAATACACGCTGACTAAATTACTTATATATTGTAAGCGTAGTAAGTACATAGTATCAGTGTAAATTGCGAAAAAACCTATTCATGATACCTTTTTAGTCTGATTAGTTATTTCCGCTTGTGTAAGAAGTAATATTACCTTACATTCCGGAGGAATCCGTCGTCACTAGGTTGAGTCCTGGAGGCGAGCGCTTTCGATGCAAGGACATCGTCATCAGGCCTTCGAGAAAATACTCATGATGTTTCCGACTCTCTATGACTTGGATGTCACTAGCCAAGCTAGAATGACTTTTGAGCAACTTATAGCGATACCTTGTCAATTTGCACTTCGAATTTGAACACTAAATCTTTGGAACCTTGAGGCTTATTCAGAGGTGCTCAAAATGGGCACCGTGGCATTTTGAGAGCGTTGGGGGCTAAATTGGACGTAGAGTTTTCTTGACGTTAAACACCAAACATACCTACATCGTCTAGATCTTTTTCAAGAAATCCTGGCTCTAGGAACGAATAGGTATTCAAAAGTAAATACCTTCTTTCTATGCTCAAGGTATTTGGTTTTCTTCGCATTCACCGTGAGTAGATTCAATGCAAACCAAATTTGGACTGACTTTAGTTCAACCAGACCCTGGATATAAATCTTTATTAAGCAACTAGGTACTGAACATCAAGCCATCCACCTCCATCCGTTGTTTCTGGAATGTGCTGCACAGACCAGTTGGCGAATAGGATCACGTAGGCCCTCAACTCTGATGGGCGTCATATCCCTCGAACTTGCTCAAGAGGTCGCCGTAGGTATTGTTCTTAAAGCGGCTTTGCTAAATATATTCCGTGCGGGCGTTGAAGGAAGGCGCGGCCGGAATAACCGCCGGCAAAGAGGTTGGGAAACGCTGCGAAAAACTGACCAAGGACGAGCTCGCGACTCAGAGCGGCGCGAAGAAGGCAAACCTTTCCTGAGAAAAAGGTTGAGCCGCTCCAGCAAAACATTTCCGAAAGGGGAAAACGTGAGAATTTCTCACCATTCCCTCTCAGCTATACTCGCATAAATGTCATTACTTGGATGGTTTGAAAAAAAAAAAATTACGAAATTCCCGAGCGTTGGAGCCGAATACTTGCTACAATCAACGCGCAATAAAGATTATCTCGATTTCATTTAGTAGTCGATATTCATGAACATTGGCCAACAAGGTGAAATGTTGAAATTATGGTGTAAACGCTGCACATTTTTCCACAACGTTGTATGTTGTGTTGGTCCATCACTTATAATTCTTCGAAAAGTGGAGGGGAGGCCTAGAATTGGTACGTCCTCTTACTTGCTTTAGTAGTTTTATATATTTCCGCCCAAAATCATCGGGCTATTCAAGGCATCGTATTATTTAAGTTTATAATACTCCACCTGTTTGCTGATCTGTAGTTTAAAGTGGGTTTCGGCAAGTGCTTGTTATTTTCTGTATAAATATACATCATAGCATTTCCAAGTCAAATTCAAGGTTTTCTTTCCAAAACAAATTCAAGGTTTTCCGAAAGAAATTTAAGGTTTTCCATTTCAAATATATTTATTTTAGTGCACACTTACAATAATTATTTCAACCAAAATTCGTTCAATATTTGATATTGGCCCATACACAATGAAGCAAGTTTGTCAAACTCACTTGACGTAAATTTTGTCGACGTTGTGCCACTTCTTCCATAAACTTTGCTAGACATAAAATAGGCAAACTTGCTTGATTGTGCATGAGTATAGGTCCTTTCAGTTGAAAGTGTGGATCGAAATGAATTCTATATTTGAAATGAAAAACCGCTTGACATAAATAAAAATTTGATTTGAGGAACATTTAAAAAACTACAGGATAAAAATAAAATAGTCTATTTCCACGTACAATAGCAAACTGTAGACCGGTTTCGGTTGTTACACCATCGTCAGTACACTATAGAATTCAGTCAGTATTCTATAGTGTACTGACGATGGTGTAACAACCGAAACCGGTCCACAGTTTGCTATTGTACGTGGAAATAGACTATTTTATTTTTATCCTGTAGTTTTTTGCTATGGATTTCCACTATTCCGCCGCGAGTGATTTAAGTTATATGAGGAACATTTCATTTGAAATGCAAAACCATTTGACGTAAATAAAGCGTTGATTTGGGGGACATTTAATTTGAAATGGAAACCCGTGAATTTGACATGGAAAACCTTGAATTTGTTTCGGAAAACCTTGAAGTTGAGTTGGAAGTGCCTGATGGTCGGTGATGACCATTCTGTCAAGGTCTACCAAAGGCAGACATAACAGTGAGATGAAATGTTGAGGATAGGTGTGGGTTAGTCGTTTATTAGTCCCGCATACAATTCACGGAAGTCCAACTGTGAGATTCTATGGGAACACAAACGGTGAAATGTTTCCCTGATGCTCGTGCTTTGTGGTCTAGGTACTGTTTGTATAGAACAACTGGTCGCTGGTGATTTAATGTAATTTTCACCTTATTAATTTCATATTCCATTTTCTGCGACGAATTATTTGCTGCTCCGCCCTCTCATTCGACTTCCCCGCACGGCCAACTTGCTACTCTGCGCCCATCCGGAATTCGACTTTTTCTCAGACTCACTGGCTTCCTTAAAACTATTAATATTTTCCTCGCCGGATGTTTTTTGTAATTAATATTGAACATGGACATTTATTCATTTTATTAATAAGTTTATTAACCTGCAGTATTGTTTTCATCATGTATCATTTTCAAAATGTTTTTTATTTTCTTTCTTGATTCATCTATTTTGTAATTTCACCATGTAATTGGGCTTGCCCGTAAATAAATAAATAAATTACAACCGACTGTTTCGTGTATTACGATCCGCACTGACCTCAGCATTTGGTAAGTCTCAGGTTGCAATTATATTCTAGATAACCTTATTCCTTCATAGGACTTCCCGAGAAATAAGTTGCAACAGAACAATCCCCGGAGGGGAAAAGCGTGAACATTGTCCGCAATTTCGTCCAGTTGACATAAGTAGGTGTTGACTTGGTGGAAAAAATAAAAATAAATAAAAATTACTGAATTCCGAGCGTTGGATAATTTATGATCTTTGGTCAACAAGGTAGACTTTGACCCGGTGGGGGGGGGGGGGGGGGGTTGCATTATAATCTACATAGAAGCAGAAAACCATAAGAAATCCTCAGCGGTTTAAGGTCGATTTTCGTCTCTTGAGGCGATAATTCGGTAGCTGCTGTGTTCTGCGGTTGTCGTCGTTGTCAGGGGAAATGTCCCCTTACCGCCAATTCCAGCCCTCAGCACGAATTTTGCCTTTGGCTCATCTTTCACGTTGTCCACGTTCGACAAAAAACGTACCGCTGTTCGAACAAATTGCGTCTGATTCCACCCTATGAGACTCCCGATACCCCGTAATTCGAGCTACAGCGGGGCCCCTTGACCGCCTCCAGCCTCTGAAAAATCACTCTCGGCCACCCGATTCGAGCAGACTTCGTGAGGACAAATCGGGTTACTAAGAAAGTGAAGAGAAAATGAAAGTAGGTGACTTAGGCCGAGGCGATGTGATACAATCGGGGTTCCCACTGCTTAGCCGATGACTTCCCCGTCCGACGAATATTTTTTCTGTGACGCAACGGTCTGTTGGACGGGAGCAATCTCGGTCCAGACCGCTCGGTCGCTCAAGGCCACTTTTGTTGATCCCTTTTTCCCCTGGGCTGAACCGCTGACCGATTTTCAAAAAATGATGTCGGTCGACAAATAAATCCTTCTCTCGAGGGTTTTGTGAACTCGTTTGCCGCCTTATGTAAAGTGTGAATAATTTTATTGCTACTACAGCGGCCGGGCGTTATAGAACCGACGCTAGGTCTCGGACTCACGATAATGGATGCACGTTCACGACCTTAGTGTTTTAGTTAAAGTTACATTACCTGAGATTGAAGCTGACCCGAACCTATCGTTTATTCACACGAGCTCTTAGACAAGCAGGGTGGTATCTGATTTCGAAGGTTCAGGGATGATCGCTGCGTGAGTATTATCGAGAGGTCATGGACCATATGAACACACCATTGTACATCCTGGACGGAACAGAACGGGTTAACTATGGAGTACCATGGTAACAAGGAATAAGCAAGCTTCAGGTTGCAACAGTAGATAAAGAGAATATAGTATTCACTGCTTTATACTGGTTATTGCACTAACACGGTAGAGCATTTTGATAAACCAACCATGAGCAGGCAGTAATGACTTGAAGCTAGGAAAAAAGCCTGTGAAACTTGAAAGGTATATAGAGGAATGGTGCACTATTTAAAAATGGATGGGTAATATTCATCTTAGTGCGTACGAGCGAAATGTTTTGAAGGACTTGGATACAGAAGAAAGTATTTCTAATTTCGCCTTTACAGCGAAGCCAACATAATTTGACTTCCTTTGAACCATATATTACGAACTCCTATCAGACTGATATTTTCTCGGTGTTCTGCCCTTCTCCAGCAACAAAAACGCCTTTGTACATAGATAACCTACACGTGGGCCGACGATCGGTTATGTCACAATCTGGCTTTGGAAGAACGCAGAATTTATTGAAGATTTGAATTTGTTATTAATGATAATAGGATTGAGTGAGATCGGTGGGCGGACTGATTACATAAACTGTCTATAAAATATTCCTCTAACATCTCTCGTTTGAACACTAGTATATGAAAAACACCTGTTCATTCTCCTTCAGTAAATACCCGCATTAACGTGATTAATTTATCACGGAACAAGCCGTCACAGTCGTACGTGAGGATTTATGGTCACGGTTACACTATCCTCGCCAAGAGAGGGTTGAGGGCCCATGGGAGAAAGCCGGTCAAACTGTGGAGGGTAATGAAGGACTGAAAACGAGTAACAGTTGTAATTTAACAACATAGTTAATTCGAGTTAGGACGGATTGCCACATCTGAGATTATCATGATACCCGCTGATGCGACCACTCCCAACTTACCCATGTCCGCTGGTCCGGCTCATGATCGAAGCTTGCGTGAAATTCTTTTAAGAAGTACCTCATAGTACGAAATCGAACGTACGGTTCTTGGAGGTATACGATAAGCAAGACAACGGTAAAATCCTATCTTCCAGTATTTCAACTAAACCACATGGAACGGAGAAATAATATAAATTATATTAAACATATAGATACCGAACAGTACCGTTCCAGTAAATAACTGTTTGATACCTACTGATCTGAAATTTGCCAATCAAGTTCTTCAATAAACTTTTCTTGAGTTGTTAATTGATGAGGAAACTATAATTTATTACTCAGTCAGAAGAAATTATAGAAATTCGCCTGCTTTCTGTATATTTATATTATGCATACCTACTTACCTACTCCAAACACGAGACCTCACACAGTGAAGTTGTCCCCCGACGCCGCAGTTTATATGATGACCGAAACATCAGTTTCAGCAATATTTGCTTCATACAACTTTCTTTTAGATAATTATTTTCAACAATGAACCATTGAAGTCAAGAAAGAAAGAAAAAAAAAGTTGCAAATTATTACACAACGGTTTACTATTTACCTGTACAGATGCCCCTTCTGCGTAGATCACTGTTTTCTGTGGTCAATACCCTCGAGCTCCCCCCCCCCCCTTCCAGGAAAGCCCTAAATGTAGTAATGGAGCCGGCCCGGGAATTAAAGTTTCATACAAATGCGCGGGATTCAATAATTTGTTTGCTGTATGTATATTAATTTATTGATAATATGGCAGGAAGTAATATAATTAAACTAAGGATGGTTTTAATAAACAAGGTTCATCCTTCAATTTGAAATCTGTGGCCACACGACAGGAGAACCTGGCGGGGTTGGATCGCTGCGGAGGGAAAATCCTCCGAAATCCACCCTTATGTCCTTATCCACACAGCCTCTCAGATCCCCAGTTGAAGCGCCCCTCCTCCATCGAAGCCTATGACATCTTCGCAAGAAATCCACTTCTTCCTTGCACCGCGCATACACATGGAAGCTGCCCGCACGATTGCAAAGCCAATACGGACCCTCAACCAGGCTCTGACTTGATGTATTGAGGTCATCCATTTGTCTGATAGACGTTCGGCCAGGATTTTCGAGAACGCCACCATCTGGGGAGCGAAAAGACCGTCTACTGAGCATATCAGTGGTGTAAACGAAGCATGGCGTTCCTGACATGCTGGCAGGTACTTTCGTTTCTTTTCTTCTTCAGCCCCCTGGAGTACAGCATTAGGTGAGCGGTTGACGTACAAATAATTAAATCATTAATTATTTGTAGTGATTCATGAAGCATAAGGTAAATAATAAACCGTTGTGTAATAATTTACCTTTATAGATTCCCCTTTTGCGTAGATAGTATAGTAGACTGTTGTGAAATAATTTACCGTTGTGTAATAATTTACCCGATAATGCTTCAGCGTTTGTTCAAGTTGCAGAAGTACAACCTATCAATAACCAACTTGACTTCATACAGCCATCCGTGATTATAGTCAGGTGATCCCTAGCAGTGATATTTATCTGGGCCGGATTCATAAAGTTTCATTCACGATTGTGTTGAAGCTTTTTGGTGCACACGAACGGCTGGACGTACAATGCTCCGGGTGGTCTCAAAAATTTTTTTATCTCAAAACAAATTTAATAACGTTAAAAAAAACCATACCCTTCTGTCGAAAGTTTTCGAGCTACGGAGTTCTGCAAATTTCAACCCCTATTTTGAACCCCTTAGAGGTGACTGACAGTAACGCCGAGCTTCGACGACGAAGTAGACCCCAAACGGGACATACAAACCGAATTTAATTAATTTTGGTTCATGGTAACGAGGAAAATTGCTAAGTACGGCGTACGGTAGACAGACTGAAATTTTCTTATTGCATTTTCGGATTCACATACCTTGAAACGTAAACCATTAAATTTTGAGGGGGGGTTTAATTTTTTTTGTTTTTCATGCTCAATTCCAAAGGTTCATTATTGAAAATAATAAACCAAAAAGTCGACCCCTCGTCAAGGTAGGTGGAATCCGAAAATGAAATAAAAATCGCTGCAAGTTATTACGCAACGGTTTATTATTTCCCTGTACAGGATCCGCTTCTTCGTAGATCATTGTCCTATTAGTAGGGTCGATTTGTTGCGGTGGATGCCTTCCTACCCACGCATGTTCACACACAGACACGACGAAAATCCCACTAGATTTGAAGTATAAGCTCTCTAACTCTCGGCAATTACAGTTAGGTACATACCAAAACATGAATTTTTCTACTGCCCCCATTTCCTGTGCCGCGCCATTGGTACCTTGATATGAGGTTCATTATTGAAAACAGTAATCCAGAAGAAAGTTGTGCTCTTGTATGGCATTGGTTTTTAATCGCCTGATGGCGATCGCTTCGAGTGAGCTGAGTGCGGATTCAGCTTAATAAGATCGTAATAAAATCAGTGAATGTGGAGTAGGTATACTATTGAATCATGGTGGCAACTCTTCTCTTCTGATCAAGGATTTCGTGGTTCGAATGCAGCGGACAAAATTAGCATAGGGGAAATTAAGTGGTGGTATGTAATAAAAATAAACGTCCACTCGTCAAGCACAGGAACGCATATCAAGACTAGAAGAAGACCATTAAAGGACGCAATTTTTTAAATTATTAACGATTACGAGGAAGAAGTCATTTTCAGACCCTTTTTAAGAAGTTAGAAAATTTAGGAAAGTTAGGCGAGCCAAATGCAATTTATCTTGACGGAACTTTTCAGTATTTACCCAAAGCACTTTGATCAGTTCCTTACCATTCATGGATGTTTTAATGACGGTAATAATTGCGTGCCCCCAGTAAGTCACTGTCAGCATATATCTGACTCGCTTTCATGTTATCGGTGGTATCTTACAGGAACATAGAATCAACTTGAGAAAAAAGTTATTTCATAGATTTTGAAATCGATCTTGAAACTGCCACAAAATGCAAGAGCTCGCAGCCCATCTGTCCAAAATTTACATTAAACAGGATTCCACTTTCCCACCTGAGATATGGGCAGTGCAACGTCTCGGTTGGTCGAACAATCAGTGCCTTTTCACAGGCATTCTTGGTACTTTTTCTGTACAACAAAGTTTTACAGTCTAAGTTGTCTAGTTGTCCATTACGTCGCCGGAATTTCGAAATTCATTTCAGGAGGGGGCAACGGAGGGTGTAATATTGAAATAATCGACTGCATGCCATGCCCAGACCACAATTCTCAACCGATTTGCGTGGTTATTTTTTTATTCAACTCAGTTTTGGGTCTAGTAAGTTGTGCGGTACGTCGCCGGCATTTTGAAATTCTCTTCAAAGGGGGTGGAGGGGGTGATGGAGGGTATAGCAAGCAATTTTAGAATCAATATAAGATCGATTTCATTTTATAATGTAATATTGATAAACATTTTTTAAGAGATCAATGGTGGGGGGGGGGGGGGGTCGATTTATGCAGCGTCCGGTTGAACAATACACCATCAAAAAGGGCGTCCCCTGTAATGCATGCATTTCCTACTTAACAGTATGTATTTGTTTAGGTATTACCTACTACCCCTCCTTGCCTGACATAAGCTGCTCGTGCTAAGGCTGAATTGACGTAGACTAGAAATATCTGCGAGATGTGTGTGTGGTGATACCTGCCTGTATATTTGTAATTAACCTGTGAACCTCGTTCTGTGCATTGAATACCTCACATCTCAAAATCACCACACAGGAAGCGCGTATATTGAGGATAATCACTCAGCCGTATAAGAAGAATTCTTGACCTAATCGTTGTTTGATGTGGCAGGTCCCTCGCCAACAGAGCGTGGCGACTTCACATTCGTCATATCCATTGAGAGAAACTCAAAACCGTCGTTTGCGGTCCTTCACGTGTCCGTATCCTCTGGGAACATCTTCTCACAGAACGTTGCGGCAATTTTTCGCTTCTGCCTTCACATAAACCGCGCCACACGAAATGAGTCATAATGACTACACGAATTAACTCGACCTTCGTAGCTCCTGGATTTACGGGGGTTTGTGGTTTGACGTTCAGTGAGGGATGACTTCCCATGAGAACTTTGAATTCAGTTTTCACACTTGAGATGAGATTATCATCAGTGTCCGATTAGACCTATAAAGCGCTTGCGAGTATAGAGCATTAGGTGGTGCATGTGGATTTTGTATTATTTATCTATCTAATATTTTTCAGTTTTTACTGTCACCATGATACCGAAAGTGAATAGCTTAGAAGCGATTGTGATGTGATTATCTGTAGGTACAACGTTACGGACATTGCCAAGTCCAATGGATACCATCTCATTTTCGTCAAAAATTCCTGTTATGTATCTATTATATTGATGTAATATTTTATATTATAATAGTTTAAATCCCGGTGTTATTCAAGATATTTCTAAATGCTAGAGTTAGTATTATTCTATGACAATAGTGACAATATTCAAGAAGAAAAAGTTGTACAAATCGACTGGAAATGCACCCCTCCTCAAAATGTTGTGTGTGTGCGCGCGCGCTTGTGCGTGCGTATGTCGCGCGCGCGGTATCCGATGCCCAGGCCACAGTTCTCGACCGATTATAGTGGTTCTTTTTTATTCGATTCAGCTTTGGGTCTAGTTATGCACTACGTCACCGTAATTTCCAAATTCACTTCAGGAAGGGGTACTGGAGGGGGTAATATTAAAACTGTAAGCGATGCCCTGCCCACAATTCTCAACCGATTCGCGTGGTTCTTTTTCTGTACAACAAAGTTCCGGGTCTAGTTGTGCATTATGTCGCGGGAATTTTGAAATTCACTTCAAGAGGGGGGTCATGGAGGGGGTAATATTGAAACTGTATGCACAATTCTCCACCGATTTGCGTGGTTCTTCTACGTATTCGCTCAGCAAAAAATTTTATAACGCTCCCACAAAATTGTTTCTTTTACGTTTCAAGGTGTGTAGATTTCAAAAACGCTGCTAAGTCCTTGTCACATGGGTTTATTATTCTAGTGGACATAAGTAGAGACATTTAAGCTGTTCATTTGTTGCTTTCATGCGCAGTTATTGAAATAGCTATTTTTGACGGTTTCCACCAATTTTGGCCCCCAAAAACTCGAATTAGGCTCGGCATTTTTTTACAGATTATTTCTGATCATTGATAATACCATTTAATTGTCTTGATTCACCTGTTGATACTCTTCTAGTGTTATTTTACAAATGTATGGTGATTTCAGACAATTTCCTATTTTTTTTATTCATACAAAATCAATTTTGGGGGGCTTGACCTTCGTTACAACCTCAATTCATCACTGTTCGGTCAAAATGAACTTAATATTCGGTCTTCTCGCTCTAAAAATCATGGAAAACGATACCTCACAAGCTCATTCTCCCTAAAACCTCAAAAATCCCTCCAAACCCCCATTTTTACACCCATTTTTCTCCCACTACACCCCTGGGTGTATGCCGATCGGGCTAACGAGTTTCGGAGCACAACTAGGACCCTAATGGGGACCCAAACTGTGTGCGGAAGAACGATGATTTTAGACCAAGATTGAAGTAAATTTAAGGCTGATATTCTGTCTTCTCGTCCCAAAAACATGGAAACCACAAAAAGTACCTATTTTTACACCCATTTTCAATCACAACACCCCTGGGTATATTCCGATCGGTGTGCAAAGTTTCGGGACACAACTAGGGCCCAAATAGAGCATGTGTCCAAAAGAACGAATTTTCCAGACTGAAAGTGAAGCCGGTATGCGTGATACGGCTTATGGCGGAAATGAAAAATTTTGAGGGGGTGTTATAAATATGTTTTGCTGAGCGATTACATAGGTGTTTTAATCGCACAATAACAAAAACCAAAATGCAATTTCCGTCCGCCGTATCATGCATAGCTTCGCACACAGGCTCCATTTGAGCCCTAGTTGTGTCCCGAAACTTTGCAGCCCGATGGGAATATACCCAGGGGTGTTATGGGTGAAAAACGGGGGTAAAAATGGTGTTTTTCGGTGTTCTAGTAACATGAGCTTGTGAGGTATCGTTTTCCGTGTTTTTTAGGACAAGGAGACGGAATATGAAGTCGATTTTGACCAAAGGGTGAAGAATTGAGCTTGTAACGAAGGGTCAGCTCCCAAAATTCATTTTTTATGAGTCAAAAACCTGGGAAATTGTCTGACATCACCATGAACTTGTATAATAACACTAGAATTAGTATCAGCAGGTGAATAAAGGCAAGTAAATGCCACTACAATGAGCAAAGATAATTTGTCAAACATAGGAACCTAATTCGAGTTTCTGGGGGCCAGAATTGGTGGAAACGAACAAAAATAGCTAGGTATTTTAATTATTGCACGTGAACGAAACAATAAACGAACAGCCACGGTACCTATGTGAAAGCATGCATTACTTTAAAATTTATTTTTTGAAATTTATGATTCAGTGACAGCTAGTGAGTTATCGGAATTTCAGGACCTAAATGGTAGTGAGCTGGTCAAAATCGTCCATGTTTTTGTAGTGAGCGAGTTTCTCGTTGCCAGGTACTTTGTGCTCTCACGGGAAATTTTTTTTAAACTAGCTATTGCTGGTATAGGATTCAGAGCATGCGTAAGTAGCGGACCGAACGATGGTCTAAACAGAATTATCTATGAACAGAAAACATAGAACCAGAGTTTGCTCTTAGTAAGACTATGATGCTTTCCATTTCCCCCTTTGGGAACGACAGTCCAGTAAGGTGGAGACATTGCACTAAGTAGTTAGTGCTGTACAACTACTTGCAGATCTAAGTAACTCGTTTTTTACTAATATTGTAGAGTACAATTAATATTCCACCGAGCTTCCAACTTTCACAACACTTCAGTCGAATGTGAGAGCGAAACGAGCAAGTGAGTTTCTTGTGTGCCGAACAGACACCACTCAACAGAGATCAACTCGAGCTATGGAAGAATGTTGTGTTTTAACAGTGAAAGGCACTGGAGTATAATCACTAGCGTATAATAAGACCTGGCGAAACATTTTACACGGAGGCCTCTAGGGCCCTTTGGCATGTAAACAATACAAAATTGCATAATGGGTGGGGGGGGGGAGGGAGTTGTTGAGTGTTTTTTCTTGGGCGGTTACTATGGATACCATAGATATGATATATAATTTATTAAAATGGTCGATGATAATTTTGGAGGAAGAGATCCCTATGTTAGTAACGGTTCTAAGTTGTTTGACCTTACGTTTTCGTTCTTACACTTCAAGAAATTTTCGTTATTTTGAGTCGAAAAATGGAAATGTCAGCTCCGTCAGGTAGTTGAGTATGTGTTTGTGTTTTTCGTGTGTACGGATTTCAGGGAACCGCCGTAACTCATGACCCAATGGTCTAGATTGTCTCAAAATTTGAAGCTAGTTAGGAGTCAGGCCCTAGTTGGTCCCATATGAATTTTATCGCATTCGTTCATTATTAGAGACTGCGCATGCGCAAACGTGAAAAAAGTCGAACACACAACTCGCAACCCAACGGTCCAAACCATCATAACCCACAACCCAATGTCGAAACAAACCATCTTCCTTTAATCTGGTCCAATAGTCTCTAGCGTTCCATATATTTAGATCATTGTTCAAACCTAGTTAATACGGGGAACGTCGCTTCCTAATTTTCCCAACGGCCTGGATTGTTAATTCGAACTATCCTAGAAAATATCCTAAAATATGCTGCCTACTGTGAACATGGACAACTAATTCCACCCGTAGTAACCCTTGCACCATATGTTTATAAATATATTAATCGAGTGAACTGCAGCTGTTCAAATAGTTAATCACTTGAATTGTCGGGGTATAAAAAATATTAATTTCTGCAGCTAATTAGTGATTACAGGTACCTGCAGATGTTCATGAATCCTGTGATCCGCTTGACGTCCGGGGCTTTTACCCAATTTATGATCATATCAGAAGGGAGCTGCGTTATTTTATGTGAACCACGCCGATTAGGGTATTGTAGGAATAAATTTTATTTCCTTTTTAGCTGCTTTCGCCCAGACGAAAGGTCAAGCTGGAGAACACGATTCTTCGAGGTACGTGTAAAGTCAAGGTTCCCAAGATCATGGGCAGTTGTATATTATATGACGTAGCTGAGTAACAGCCTTTTCAGCGGAAATGTACGGTAGTCGAAACGCTTACTCGTTTGGTTCATGATTCGCACTTCTGATAGCTTGGATGTATTTTCAGGGAGCTTTTACAGGTACTTCTCGAACGACCAGTGTCATTCAAACCCAACACCGCGGGCCTGAGTCAAGGAATATTACGACCATTCCTTGGTCGTAATATTTCTTGGCTTTTTTTTCTTTTTTTCTCAAGGAAACAGTGGAAAAATCTTGGACTTCCTCAGCACTGTGGTGTTTCACCCACGGAAGAACCACAAAACCATAAACCTTGAGGAACCTTTTGAGGAACAAAAGCAACAAAATTTGACCGCAGAGTAACAAAACTAAAAGTCAACTCAACTTGATGTCCTTAGGCAAATCCACCCCGGAATTGTGCGTTAGTCCACTAGGCCACCTCACCTGCCAACCGGCTTTGGTGTCGCATTTGAGGACCGGATCGTCCGGTTTCTCGCCCTTCGGTATTTGGACTATTCAAGACAGCCCTTTCCCGAATTTCCCGGCTTGAGACCACCTTCCATTCTTCCATTCTTCCATTCTTCTTCTTTTGCTGGCGTGAGATCGTCCTCCTCTTCATTCAACACCTCTCTTTCTCTGGGCGATCTTTTGGACACTGCAGTACCTATCAGCGCTTGGCAGTGTTTGCTATTTAAGGATCCATTTAATTTTTACTGCTCCTTATAGTAATGACTGTTTTATTATCAAAATTGCATTTTCTCCGGATTTATGTCAGCGTGATCGAATTGAATGTCGGGGAAGTGTCGAGTTGAAGGAAGATTTGTTCAAAACCTTCAAACCCAAAAAATATAAGATTGCGCGCCTCTTCATAGATGACTTGCCTTAAAATACGAATAAACTCTCTACATTATAAATGAGTATATAGAGATTATTAAAGATATAAATTAGATAGATTTTAGAAATGTTACGTAGTCCGTAAAAAGGCTGCTGATTCTTCCACCATGGCTCTTTATTTGCTGTTTAGATAACGCTTCTACCAGGTTCTCTGTTCTATACGAATAAGTACGATATGAAAAAATGATCCAAGATCAGGGTTGGTTTCCAATTTCACGGAACACCGCTCTGTGGCACTCATGGTCAACGGCATTACCGGCGATTTCTCAGCCCTTGTGGAGTTGGAATGATTATGATGAATAAAAACGGCTCACAGTACGCTATGAGTTTCTTCATATTGTATCCCAAGCTGACGTCACAAACTTTACAATAGCTCTTTGCACATCATTATGAGGTTTGTACCTACGTTTTAGATTCTTCATAAAGTAATCGCTTATGCAGCCCCAACGCTCTCAAGTCATACATAACCAGGCGATTTGCTTAGCATCAAACAGTTAGTTTTAACCTCAAATGGAATGGAGTACGCGACAGCCAGCCTGCCAGTTATCCGTCCGTCAAAATTGATTTTTCTTCCCTTTTTAACGACTGTTCTTATTCTGATTGATGTGAGGCTGCACTAATCGCTGCGGTCAACTGTGTGGGAGGCGCTAGAAAAGGAGTTCTCTTGTTGTCCTCTTCATATCTCGTTCCTTCCCGCCCAATCATTTCAGTTCGTCCCATCTTGTGTTTCGATCCGGTTCTCTAGTTCTTTTTTCGCTATTCTTATTAAGCGGCCGTTGGGATGAATTCTTGCTCGTTTTACATTCAACCTTGAGACCCGCCTTGTTGGCATTGAGAAAAGAAAAATAATAGCAAACGGAACCGGGTGATTCACCACAGAGAATAGGTCGGTATACGCAAAGCGAATCACCTAGATCCTTTGATAAAGCCTGGTCCGTGAGAAAAGCATCTTTCTTTCCTTCTGGAATGAACTGCGTACTTCTTACTTCTTACATTGGTTGATTCAAGCAATTGAGTATTCGTACTTACAAACTCTGTAAGTGCGAACTCTGTACATTGCACAACCACCAGATATTTTTTCTAAACTGACTCCGTGACATTATGAAAAATCGCTAGGTATCAACTTTATCCAACTTGAAAAAAAAAATCGATTCTTGAAGTCTGAAACATTTTTGAGGAGCTTGGATATACCGACGATTACACGTGTGACGAGTCTTCAAACAGCCAAATTCTACACCATTTCTCCACCGTTAGTCCCGCTATAAGTCGTATCGACGTGACGTCATGATCGGCCAGCATGAGTTCCTATTGTGAAACGAACGAATTTCGCTCGGATGTTTCTGTTTTGTGAAGAGCAAATACGATACTCATAATGCGCAATGTACAATGGTTCGACCGAATGGCAACAGGAAGGGAGTTGTTCGGCCTGCCGTCCATCGTAAATCAACCGAAAACCTCCAGAAAAAATTAGAGCAAAGCAGAGGACTCTCGTCTCCTTAGATCCCCCGAGCCTTGAAAACGACAAACAAGTCGGCAGAGTAGGTACCCGTAGCCAAAAAATAAATACCTACACGAAAAACGCTGCAAAGCCCTTGTCACATGGGTTTATTATTCTGCTGGACATGCCTACAGAAATTTTGGCTGTTCGTTTATTGTTTCTTTCATGCCCAATAATTGAAATAGCTATTTTTGATGGTTTCCACCAATTTTGGCCGCCAAAACACGAATTAGGCTTCTATTTTGTTTACAAATTATCTTTGATCATTGATAGTGCCACTTAATTGTCTTGATTCATCTGTTGATATTACTTCTAGTGTTATTATACAAATTTATGGTGATTTCAGACAATTTCCCAGGTTTTGACTCATAAAAAATGGATTTTGGGACATGAACCTTCGTTACAACCTCAATTCTTACAAATTACCACCTCTTTGATCAAAATCAACTTCATATGCGGTCTTTTCGCCCTAAAAACATGGGAAACGATACCTCACAAGCTCACGTTCACTAAAACCTTTAAAAAAAAACTCGAAAAATCCTATTTGTACACTTATTTTTCCCTCATAACACCCCTGGGTGTATTCCCATCGGGCTGCCGAGCTTCGGAGCACAGCTAGGACCCAAATAATGTGTTTCCAAATGGGGACCCAAACTGTGTGCGCAAGAACTGCGATTTTAGACCAATATTAACGTAAATTTAAGGCTGAAACTTCAAGATTAGAACCTCAATTTTTCCACTCTTTGGTAAAAGTCGACTTCATATTCGGTCTCTTCGCCCTAAAAAACATGGAAAGCTATTCCTTACAAGCTCGTTTTACTGAAACACCAAAAAACCCTATTTTTACACCCATTTTTCACCCATAATACCCTTGGGTATATTCCGATCGGGCTGCAAAGTTTCGGGACACAACTAGGGCCCAAATGGAGCCTGTGTGAGAAGGAAAAATATTGTTTTTTAGGCCGAAAATAAAGTAGAATATGCATAATAGGGCGTACGGCGTGAGACGGAAGGACATTGAATTTTTGGAATCTGCGCGCCCTGAAACGTAAAGGCCCCCATACACGGTAGAACAATTCGCGCGAACTCGGTGTTTGCGCAAACAGTTGGCCCGTGTATGGGGCTGTTCGAGTGATTGCGCAAACAGTTCATGTACGATCGGTCTGGGCCAAAATTTGTTGCGCGAACATCCCGTTCCGCGAACATGTTCGACCGTGTATGGTGGTGTTGGTGCGAACTTCTGGCCAGTTCCACTTCAGCGCTCGGAGGGTACGCTCTCTTTATCGTCTTGTTTGTTTACTTTGGACTTTCTGATAACGCTGATAACGCAGGAATATGCCGAAGGACGAGGAACAGCGGGAATTTTGGAGAGAATTCATTGACGTTTATCGTGGTTTACCTGATCTATGGAAGGTGAAGAGTGACGGTTATAAAGGTAGGAATAAGAAGGACCCGGCGTATAAACTACTCGTTGAGAAAATGAAGGAAATTGATTGATGATAAATCATCTGTGTCAGACATGATGTTAATTAATCAGACATTAATGTTAAATTAATCACTTAATGACACAGTTTTAGTAATCACGACACGAGCTGGAGACTAGATTAGCACCTACTATGTGTCATCTGTCATCAGACACGCCTCAAAATGAACTGATGTTAGCACAGCAGGTTGCTACGTGTATGGGCGCGAGTTCGCGGCAACAGGCGTCAAAAGACGTTCGCGCAAACATCGAGTTCGCGCGAATTGTTCGACCGTGTATGGGGGGCTTAAAAGAAAAAATTTTGAGGGGGTGTTATAGAAACTGTTTGCTGAGCGAGTGCATAGGTGTATTATTTACAGAATAATAAACCAAAACGGCCGGACACGAAAAAAGTAAGTGGGCTGATTGATGGGAGATCGGTTAGCAGGGATTCCTCCCTGTGGAGACAATTTTCCAAATGAGATAATACTTTAGATTCAGTAATTTCCTAGGCATTCTTAAGTGATTCTACTATTTTCCTAGGAGTTCTAACTCAAAAAACAAATTTGATCTAGGGATTTCTCCAATCTTACGAGCAGGTTTTGGAGTTTCTTCTAACCTTTCAAAGGCCAGAAATTGATGTGGCGATATTCTCTTCGTGGTGACCTTCTTTATAAGCCTTGATGTCAAAAATCACGCGCTTCAAGGGCTTTTTAGTTGCTTCAGTGTGAAGAAATCGCACCCGAGCACTAGGTAATGCACTACGTAAATCTCCTATCGTCACATTTGATATTTTCATTACATCGGTCCCAGGCTTGAGCACATAAGGGCTCGACCCCTTCACAAATACGAATTTTCGCTTCGTAGCAGAGCAGGTTGGTATCCGATAGCGTTTAATATAATAATTAGGAAACTGTTTCATCATGTGTTCACAATAAATAAAGCGACTACCCGACAGCGACCTTCAGGATCGACCATATGGGACTTTCTAGGAGCTACCTCCAAACTACCCACCGAGTTTGAGGGAAATAAGGCCATTAATTTTTGAGAAATTGAGTATGTACCTCGGATCCGTGTACCAGTGGCCGTACTAATGATCCCACCATTCTGTAATTCATAGAGGACATTTTCGGCAAAATAAGATTCAAGTTGAGGAAGTTAAATGGGTGTGGCAAGGATTTGCGGACACAGACACCGAACCAAATTTGTTCAAGTTACAGAAGTACCTGAAAACAAAATTCATAATAACATCATTCGTTGAATGAAATGATATTCCGGAACAACGTAATCGATTTCATAAAGCCATACGTGACTATAATCAACTGTTCCCTAGCAATGATATCTGGGCTGGATATAGGTATACCTACATCCATAATATGATTTATTATGTATACTTATGATTCACATGTCGCTTTTCGGTTCAGACCTCAGTAGCTTATACTGAACGAACGGGTGGGCGCACAGTCCGGGTCGCCAAAAAAAAACCTCAAGTTTGAAATCAATTTAGAAACGTCATAAAAACCATACCCTTCTCTTGAATGTTTTTAAGCTATGACGTTCTGAAAATGTCAACCCCTATTTTTCACCCCTTACAGATGACTGACTGTAACTCCGAGGTTCGCAATCAACTGGACTCAAAATGGGACCCAGGAACCAAATTCGTTAAATTTGGTTCAAGCGGTAGACGTAGGTAACTAAGAAATGTGCCGCGTAGGGCGGACGGACATCATTTGTACTGAAATTTTTAAAAAATATACATATATTTTTTACGGGGGTTTTTCAGTCATGCTCGATCATAAACCAATACGGGATAAATCCAAAATGGTAGGCTGTACAGTACCTACCTATAATCAAAAGATTCCATTGTAAAGTCGTCAGAAATGACAGAGAAGCAAGTAACTCACCTATCAGTAAGATTCCATTAAGGTATTAAGCTATTGATAGAAACTTCAAGTTTCCAAATTTATACTCACGACTGATGTACTTAAAAGAAACTCATATTGAAGTTGCAGCTAAAAATAGAATGGAGACAACGTGAAGGTGCTAAAATAGTGTTTACACCTAAATTTGAGATTATGAAATTAGTGTTTTACCTCTGCTGTTCATTATTTCAAATTAGTTTGTTTCATTTTGGGTCGGCCTTTCGATGATTCTTGCTGGGAGCTTATATGGACCGTATACCTTTTTCCCGTTAATAGGTACCTAGGTTGTTTAATTTTGAGAGTAATAAGACCTAGCCTAACCACCTAGTATAGGACATAATAATTATGAAAAATATTGATTTGTATTCTTTCAAACAACTGAATAAGTAAATAGGTTAGAAAGCATCTTTTAGTACCACTAACACTGGTTCAACGACTAATCTGGCCGTGTGAGGACCAATAGCTTTAGACGCCTGTTTAACCCAAAATCAACTATCACTTGGGTAAATCTGCCTAAGCAGCTGTCTGAATGACATTGATAAACGGCCCAGCAGGCAAACTAGTGAATTCTTCTGTCAGTCGTAGAAGTGTATCAATTCATGGGCACAAACTATATAAAAACGAAGTTTTTCACGAATTAAGTCCTTGGGAGGAATGCAGTTATTCATTACAGTATTGCTACAACGAAAGTATTTAAAAACAAAACGACCCTGCCCACAGATCTCAGGCCTTTCCGTCCGGACTTGTGTTTCCTACCGCCTTAAAACTTCTCGGAAACAACGGCATTGCGTGATTCCGCAGCCGCTGTCTCAAGTCCAGGTCCTTGAGCCCATCTCTTGGGAACATCTCGTACTTCATAATTGCCGAGCATAATACTTCACCTCGTTACCAACTCTTACGGACCGGGTACTTGTAATTTGCCGGTTCTGGAATGATAATTTCTAGCTATCAATTCGATCCATCGCATGGGCGAAAGAAAAATGCTGTAGAACCCCACGATCAATGACTTTGGAAACCGAATGGAAGCACGAATCCTTTATTTCTACAAATCATTTCATCCACGAATGGATCCCCTAGAAAATCAAAACATCAGCTGTGTACCTACGAATACAAATTCTCGTTTCAATTTCTTAAGAAAATTATGCAGAGCACGGCTTGATCGATGCCGACTGTAACTAAACCTGAGATCTTAATTTTGTCTATCTCTTTGTCTCTGTCTTGTTGTACAACTGGTCTCTAAATTCCCTAAATCATGAAATATGTTATGTTGGCGAATTTTGGATGACGATTAAGCTATCGCAATGGGTCGACTTTTTTTTGTGAAAGAATCTTTGTAGTACGCAAAGAAAGCTTACGGACTCAAGTACGGAAGAATGGAAGTATGGAATCTATTTAACAACGTCATTAAAAAAGAATCCTTCTACCAAAAGTTTTCGAGCAAGGTACGGCGTTTTGAAAATTTTAAACCCCTATTTTTCACTGACGCGTATAGTTAAACAGACCGTAACGCCGGCTCCGCGGACTAGGTACACCCCAAAGGGACCTACAAACCATCATTAATTGGTTCATTAATTGGTTAAATTGGTTCATGGTAACTAAGGAAACTGCAGGTATTTACCACTGAAAACTGTGATCTACGCAGAACGGGCATCTATACATGTAAATAATAAACCATTGTGTAACAATCTGCATCGTTTTTGTATAGTTATGAGCATTTCAAAGGTACTGAGTACAGAGCCGTCACCAAGTTAGAAGGGTCTTCTGCACACGACATGATTAACAATTGTGGAAGAATTGGCAACGTTCTTCCAATGCGTGGAATGTAAATCTCCTCAATCCTACGAAAGGTACCTACTTGTTTTATGTTGACGATGATTGATTCCGGATTTCTCAGTACTACTTCAGGTACGTCTGCAAGAAATCTGTGAAGAACCTGTGAAATGCATCGGGGAATTGAAAATATGCGTAACCGGCGAGGGTTGGGCCGTAGGGGCTGGACGGGGGCCCGGATCCTACCACCCGGCCGGCGGGGGCCCCCTGCTCCATTCAGAAGTTATATAGAGGGGTGTGAGCGGGAACGTGGATCAACGTCTCGCCTGAGAAGTGTGCAGTGTCCAGTGGTTGACTCAGTAGTACGGACAGTCTCAGTTCTTTCAGTTCCTCCAGACTCCTTCTCTTCATCATCATCCTCATCGACATGAAGGTTTACGTTTTACTGGTAAGTCACTAGCCAATACTCAAATATCCCCTCATTTACATCCTACATATACCCACTAAGTTGTTTTCAAACAAAGCACCTCCAAAAAACAACACAACCTTTTTTAGATTTTTGCAAAATGCAATATAGGTAACTAGGTAGGTATTTAAAAGGACCAACCAAAATGGTTGAACACAATTTTATTTCGGAGATCAGACACAAAGTGTCACTTATAGTGTTATAAAAAATGTACTAAGTAATTGATTGTTTCATGCGAATTTGAAATTTTCAAAGGCGTTTTCAAAAATGCCAAGTCATCATATTATACCTAGGTGTATTTCAAATGCAGGGACAGATCCAAACCAGACCCATTACGACGTAAGGACCAATTTGCACTTTTATGAACAAGAAAATCAATCAATCTTGTAAATCAATGAAATCTTAGTCTTATAATCCTACAATTTAAATATCCATATATCGCGCATCCATATATCTACATATATCCACATATCGTGCATCCATATAATATATCCATATACCTATACATCCATATTATATCTATATATTTATCTATATATCTATGTCTTTGAAACGTAGACCGCTTTTCATAAGTCTCGTTAGAATTTAGATCTCTCAGTATTCTGCGGTACGATCTACATCGAATCTTAATTGATAGATCAGTAACTTGAGTTATTTAAAAATGCAGAAATACGGAATTTTGAAGATTTTTTTGTAAATATTGAGTTCATATATAATTAATTGGGAATTCATTTTCCGCACCAAAAAACTTCCGAAGCTATTACCTAATTTTTATTGAACTGTACGTTTCCTTGAGTCCTTTAAGTGTTTAGAACCCACTTAAATTCGAAGTTGAAGTTTTAATGACCGTACAATACGATGGAAGACAATTATTAGCTTCCTCCTCGTCTAATATACTTATAAGTTTTTATATTTGTATGCTTTCATATTTCGATGATCAAGTCAAATTCGCCATGTTCATTGAGCACTTGGGATTCAAATTTCGACCTCAATAAATTGTTTGCACGCCTCTATACATTTTAGTACGTAGCTAAGCAACTGTAAGTAAAACGTTTTTGGCACAATTATTATTACCTACATAATAATTACATGTGTGCCGGTTTAAGCGCGATTATACGATAGTTTACCATTTTAGGAATGACTACGTGTGATAGCTTTCGTTTTCATTCCATTTTTAAGATCAGAAAATGTTATGAAAACAATCGGCAACAATATAATATTTCTCGCGGTGTATACGACAAATTCGAATAAATTCGCACTATCAAAAATAATGAACTGAAATATTGGTTTTTGTTGATCAACCAAGAAAAATGAGGAAGTTGCCGTATTGGTAATTAGGCGTATTCTCTACTTTCTTAATCACCATAACTAAGATCAATCTGTTCCTTAAACCTAATTTTTATGAAAAGTGAAAGTACAGTTTCGATTATTATGGTACCTTACACAGTTCATGTATTAAAGCCAAACTTTCACCCATAGCGTAGGTAATGATTGAGATTATCCTCTCTTAGCTATTATTTATTATTATATTGTAACATGTTCAGGACTTGGTTACATCTTATGAAAACCTCAACATTTTCACGAAAACTTCATTTTATAGAATAAATTAGAATTATATTTTAGAATAGCCTGCCGTGTTTTCGAAGGCGGTCCATGAAAAGTAGTAAAACTATCAACAGCACGTTATTTGTCTCTTCAGCATGCGCAGGGATAGATACAGATGTTCCCGTTGATTTTGGTAGTTCGTGTAAATGTTGATGCATAGATCTGACAAGCTTGAAACGGTTGATTGCTTTACGAGTGCTAAGAATTTAGAGGTGAATCTACCAGGAGTATTGCAATAAATTTAGGTACCTACCTACTTAATCTTTAATATCACTTGTGCAATAAATATAACTGTTGGCTTTTTCCCGTAAGGGTATTATGATTCTTGTAATTCAAATCAAAGCTATTCGGTTATGTGGAAGGGATACATAGTAAATTATGATAGCGAGTCCACATGATTTAGTTTCCTGTTGCGTTATGGCAGGCTCAGTGACAGTTGCCGACCGAACTCAGATCCTTGTGGCTCAAATTCACACATTTCCTTCGTGTAAGCAGTGCAGTATTCGAAGTTCACGGTCATCCATTTCGTTTTGTCACTTTGCAAAACGTATCTGGTGCCAGTACACGAACACTCATGGAAATAGCCGCGAAGTAACGACACGACCATATTATGCTACTCAGCGGTTATGATTGTTCAGAAAATGCGATATGGACCAACTTGTGCTGCAAGTTGAAGAACAAGTTGACACTGATCGCCGCCGCGTGGCCCTGAAGAATCTGGCTTGTTGAACGTTTTACAAAGCCTTCTGAGTGGCATCATGATGGTTAGACTGATTTAGGTTCAGCAAGCTGCACGAGTTTGTTTTGAAAATGACACGCTCATTGACTCTCCCTCCCTACTCTGTCATGAGTGCTCATGACAGAGACTCATCAGTGTTCAAGTGTCCATATATCCTTTCCAGAACCTAAATCTTACCCATTCTGTAACATTTGGACGTGTCATTTCATTAACTTGGGTAAATAGGTTTCCATGAGTATGATGATTGATACTGGATTCGTTTTGCAAAGATAAATATTACGCATAGCCGGGTTGACCTTGCATTGGCATGCGGTGGAACAAAAAGCTGTGGAGATACTCGTTGAAAAGTGAATGTGCCACCATTTTTGATCTTCGTGAGGTTCATTTCTATACGTCACATGCACAAAATTTAGGCAGGGCGCCCCTCGTGCGTATTGATTTAGATTGTTCTTATAATCAGTAAGTCTTAGCCGATTAACCCTGGAAAATGTAAACAGATCGCGGATTCCAATTAGGTGAAAACTTCTTGCGCATCGGAACAATCGAGGTCGCCCGCTTTTGTGCCCTGCGAAGGACACGCGAGTCGCGGCTTGTGGCAAATCCAACAAACAGTTAAATACGCGCCTGAGGCCGCTTGTCGCAAAATCTCGCAAATGATTCGATCTGAGTTCCGTTACCCGCAGGCTGTTTAAACCAGAAGATGGACGAGAATGTTATCGCGATGAAATGTAGGATCGATCGCTGTGGCGCAAGATAGTTCAATGTCAGCTGCCGAACAAACAAAAACTGAGCCCATATTCCGGTGTAAATCCCACCGAGTTGCAACCGACTATGAAACAATTCCATTCAGCCTCGTTTTGGAAACGAGAATAAGACTAGACTTTGGGAACTTCCGATGCATTACTTAGTGATTTACCTATTATTGATTCTGTTTCCAATCATCCAAATGAACTTCATTCAAATGGTTGATTGTTTCTATCTTTAGCACCGTGGTGCCGCCGAGTTTCGCCAATTCTCCTCTTAAAGCCAACTATGGCGCATAATTATATCAACATGGATAAATATTTTACAGAATATTAGCGTAATCTGAGGTTATTGATACATTTTGTTTCTAAGTGACTTGGAATAATTTAAAAAATCTGGGAAAGAAACCGGAAAACTCTTAGGAAATAACTAGCAACCGGTCACGTAGATTCACGCTATTCACTCCTTCGTTAGATTCGAAAGTCGTCAACAGTCCTTGAGCCTTGTCAGAAGATTCTACTATTTCACTTTTCTTCCCTTTTTTCTCCAAACAGATTCTGCCACCGTTTTCTACCTCAGCACCGCATCATTACGAACGTGACGGTCATTCCAAAAAGTTCTTCGGCGCCTTTTCTGTTAATACCGTGACTTCGTTTATCCGTGTTTCCACCTTAGCTCCTATCATGTTCACTTTCATTCTTCTTTATAGTAGGTATGAAAATCCCTTGAAAATCTCGTGATAGAGCATTGACTAGATCTTTCACTATGACGTAATAGTTCGTAGGTACCACCAAAACATGGACCTGAACTGATGACTAATCAGACTAATGGATAAATGGATTGTGATGGGGATGATTTTTGAATTTGCTAGGGAACAGCTGATTATAATAATGCATGACTTTATGAAACCATGATTCGTTCCGTGATATCAATATTGAAGAATGATGGATATTTTGGATTTTGTTGGTAGCTACTGTTTTTTTATAAACCTTTTCGTTGACAGGTACATTTGATGATAGGTACCTACCTATATCTGTTGATTAGGTACAAGTTTATTGTTTAGTCCCGAGCGAATCATCCAAATTAGGTGAAAGTCGAGGGTCCTACGACCATCTGAATTTAAAAAATGACCGGGTGGAACTTCGCCGGGTTACAGGACATGTTGGAAAGCGTTACAGGACATGTGGTCGGTGGAAAAATTGATGTTTATTTAACTGTAATTGCCGAACGTTAGAGAGCTTATACTCGACTCAGGTGGCATTTTTGTCATGTCTGTATGTACATGTGCGCTTGCGTGCGTGGGTAGTTTCGACACCAAAAAACTAACCTTTCCGAAAATTCGGAACATAACCAACTCAGGGTCTTAGCTATCAGGTCATTGATCTACGCAGAAAGGGTATCTATCTATATAGGTACATGAAAATAAAATACCTATAATTTGTTATTAGAGAAGGGGGCGTGAGAAGTTGACTTAAAACAAAGCCTCGCCACGTGTAGATCTTCCTCGTACGAAATACAACCTGCCTCAGTGGGAAAGAATGGAGTCTGCACATTATGACAGGACAATGAGGTCATTGTGTTGGAAAACTAAATGGATGGCACCGCTGCAAATGTTGCACTGCACTCCTGTCATACTCGCTCGTTTGGAACATGTGTTGGAATTCGACGTGTTGAAAGGAGGTAAACGCAGGAAAAAAATATATTCTTGACATAACGGCATCCGGCCGATCCTGCCCACCAACAATTCTTATATAAACTGTTATAGCAAGCATGAGCTACGCGAGTTGCGCATCTGAGCATTCAATACTTTTTACATGCGGCTACTAAATAATGAAGAACGTTATGTACCTAAACGAATGTTCTGAGAGTTGAAGAACTTTATTCCTACTTCAATGTTAACAATAGAAGATGCTCATAATTACGTCGGAAAATAATAGTCTTGGTCACAAAACCTGGTAACAAATATTTGTGACAATTTTCAGGCATAGGTATTAACGTGTTATTCGGATTTCTATAACCCTGTGGGTGGGGGTGGGGGCTCTGGATGTGGTACCTCCAGTAGCATGGAGGAAAACGTGGGGATCAGTGACGTTATAGCAACTTTTTGGAAAACTCACTACGCTCACTAACTTGGAAACGGCGTACGGCGGACGGCGTACGGCGGACAGACAGAAATATTTTGACATTTTATGTCTTTACTTTGCTACATAAACTCGAAAATGTAACGCGGGACATGTAACGGAGAAGCGTCACGAAAATATTGACATTTTCATGTCTTTGCCCTGGCACATAGCACAAAAAACTGTCACGAAATTGCGTAACGAAATTGTGTTACAGTGCCTTTATAATGATTTCCGCTTACAACGACCCCGTTGTTAGGTTTGTTCATTTTCTACACTTTTTAACCCACAAAAATCGTTCACCACTCGTTGGAAAGCTCTCGATTTAACGAACATTTTCATGTTCTCCATAACATATTGACTATACGAATAGCGGAGCTATGGGCATAACTGTTCTCATATTTTGTTTACAAACTAATGATCGTGAGTGTAGAAGATAATTAATCCGGAATCGTCTATTTTATTGAAATTAGGTACCTACCTCTTAATATTAATAATGTCAAAAGCAATAGGTAAAGACATGAAAATGTCCCAATGCGTTGCAGACTCGTATGCAAGCGTTTTTTTTTTTTGTTTGTTCAGAAAAACAAAATTCTGAAATGCTTCATTAGGAAATTCTGCTACTACATTACAAAAATTTAATAAAACTCCGTAAAATTTGTCAAAAATTAATATGTATGAAAATTACACAACAATTTCATTCCATTTTCGGATTCTACGTACCTTGAAAAGGAAATAACCAAATTTTTTTTTTTTTTTCTGATGATTTTCGCTTACAACCGATTCGTTGCTACGGAACTTTATCTTCGCCAGTTATCATCGTACAAAAATCGTTCACCACTCGTTGGATAGCTCTCGATTTACCTAACCATATTACGTTAACCACTGCGGAGTGCGTGGCCGACAAGCTGCTGTATGAGCGTGATTGTTTAAATGAATGCGTATGAACTTCTCCGGTTATCATCGTATACAAATCGTTCACCACTCGTTGGAAAGCTCTCGATTTACCATTACATCGCAACCATCAACGAGCACAATCAAACGTAGTTATCATTGGTCTTATAAGACGGCACTCGTCCTCCATTCGTTAGAAATCTTGACCAAAACAATTAAGTACGAAGTACGTGGTGTGCGGGAGGGGGCGGAAAGACATAAAATGTCCCTCGTGGTTGCGTACTTGTACGAAAGCTGTACCCACCGTTTGTGTTACACAACGGTTTAGGGAGGTTTTTATTGCAGTTTTGGATTCTACATACCTTGAAACGTAAACCATCAAATTTTGAGGGGGGGGTAAGAATTTTTTTTTTTCATGCTCGATTCCAATGGTTCATTATTGAAAATAATAAACCAAAAATTAGAAATTGCCAAAGAGCAGTTCAGCTGCGTTCCACTGAGAGGGTTTTCAACGGTTTATACTGCGGCACGTTCTTCCTAGTTGGACGAACTGAAGTTGAATAAAAATTATTACAAAAAATTATTACACAACGGTTTATCGTTTTCCTGTATAGATCAGTGAATACCTATAAGCGTGAGACCCTGAATTAGTAGGGTCGTTTTTTGCCGTGGATACCTGCTTACCCACGCACGCACACACACAGACATGAAGAAAATGCCATCGGCGTCAATGTATAAGCTCTCTAACGTTCGGTAATTACATTTACACAGATTTGCATTTTCCCATCGCTCCCATCTCCTGTAACTGTCACTTCGGCCCCACGAACCCCCAACCCGGTCATTTATGAAATTCTGATGGCTGCTCAAAGTAGGTCCCTAACTTGGAAATCTACGTGATTATAACAAGATTTTCACTAACAGTGATATCTGGGCTGAATGTATAGCTAACGTATGATTCACCATATTGACGAAGCCTTTTGGCCCGAAATTCAGGGCCTTACTGTAAACGAACGGCTGGACGTACAATGCTCCGGGTGGTTTCAGTTTGTGTTTATTATAATTAAACATATTTTCTAAATTATATTATTTTATTATTTATTAATTATAAATAATAGGTATTACAACAAATTATGATATTTTCTTTTTATTTATGTATTTTTTATCTTTTATAACCCCGGATTTGACCTCATTGGGAATATCATTCGAGTAAAAAGTCAGACAGACAGAGATGCAGCGAACTTTTATCCCAAACGCGGAATATAAAGATTGGACGCTCTTGCCCGCTCGGACTTCCCGGCCCCCAAATTTTGACGAGTTATTTAATTTTTTTATTTTTTTCATGCTTGATTCCAATGGTTCATTATTGAAAATAATAAACCAAAACAAGGGATTTTCACATAACGGAATACGGCCCACTTACAAGAATACTTACATAAACAGGTTATTGTTGGGATGTAGCATGTAGGTGCGGCTCGAGTTACGGCCCTGCGCGCCTAATAACGTTAAGGTTACCGCGTGGGTAGTTCGTAAGTATGAAGTAATCAGACAATATCAGATGTGAATTTTGGGCCGTGACGCTACCCGGACATCCCACAGTTCTGGATCTGGTAGGTACGTCTATCAGCGTCCGAAAGTTTGTAACACTCGCGTCCCACATGTCATTGTAGAGCTCATTGACCGCTTCTGGACTGTCCATCCACCGCTCTGGACCGTTTGAAAGAAATGTCACGATTCCAATGGCTCGATTTTTGTGAGTCCACGAATTCAGTGGCATCAGTCATTACGAGAGCTTTTCATAAGAACTCTGGACGTAGCGTTTTTCAATTTGCCACAGTACTACCTTACCTATTTTGGCATCTACACGCCGACTTTTACATTTGTTAGATCTGAAGTCGGCCATGGTTAGATGCCATTCCTTTTCTAGGTACTTGCACACATGAGAACTCCGAATTCATTGCCACGTTTGGAAAATCTTGTATTTAAATATGTAGGTACTTGCAAAATCCAAGAAACTGCATCTTGACCAAATATAAATATAGGTAACTTATTTGACTACACAATCTTGGAGTCAACTTCATTCGATTTTCAGAAGCTTCACGATCATGATGCAGAGCACTGGATTTCCATAAGAGCCACAATTCGAAATAATTTATGAAGAGCTGTATACGTATACCGTGATGTAAATTAAAAAATCCCTCGACAGCTGCATACTTCCGGATTCCCATACGTCGAGCTTAAATTCTCGATCGTCTCTTCTTCTTCTTATGCCTCTGTCTCCGAGCGAAGGTTGGCGATCATGATGGCCGAAGACTCTGGATACAGCCGTCCGGAAAAAGTTGACCTAAGGACAGCCACGAATTTTGACATCTTCCAATCGTCGGCTTGCCCTCTATTTTCTCCTGGATAATGAGCCGGAGCAACTCATACTTTTCTCCTCGCATGATATGGCCAAGATACCGAGCCTTTCTTTCCTTCACAATAAGAATAATTTCTTTCTCTTTTCCCGTTCTTCGACATTAGTCAAAATCCTGAGGATACGCCTGTACAAATACATCTCGTGTGCTTCTAACCGGCATTATAAATATGAGCTCAAGGTTCAATACTTGCAGCCGTACAGGAAAATGGAGAAGACCGCAAGCATGGGTTTCCTCAGCTCAAGGCTTAGTTCATGCCTGACGAAGAATTTTTTTCATTTTGAAGAAAGCTCTCTTGGCCTGAGCTATTCGGAATACTATTTCTGCCTTTTGGTTGCACTGCTCATTCCATAGTACCCAAATACTTGTATGAGGCCTGTCTTCTTAACTAAATATTTACTTGTATTGAGCAGAAGAACAGGTATCCTCCTCAGAGTACAGCACATCAACAAAAGTACAAAAAGTACAGCAGCATTATTCAGCACGGTCGGGTTTCTGTGATATCTAGAATAATAACGAACCATTCTCCAAGAACAAAAATCTTCAGTTTCCACACAAAATACCTTCCTCCTGATTTGTCAGAATATATTTTCCTCGCGTTTCTCCAGAATCCAGTTCCGCGTTTTTTGTTTGTTTTTTAATTTTTTATTTTTTATTTTTATTTTTTTTACGAAAGAGCCGTTGTGGGCGATCAGACAAGAAGTGTTCCCACCTTGAACTTGTGAAGAGGCGATTTCTATTTCAAGAACGGGACTCGTTCTGCAAGGTTGTTATCCTCCTCTCAAAACCCGTAGGAAGCGAACTTTTACTGCATCCATCACAAACCGGATTCTGATCCGAACGGTACCTTTCGTTTTTCAGAACAACAAAAATCGCTTTTGTCATTTACCACATTATTCTGCTGCATGAATTTCTCTTCCATGTTACTTTGTCTTTATTGTTGCTCATTTAAATACACATTAGATCTGAACTTTCCCGGAAATCTTTCCTGTGTATAATTTTTTGAAACATGATTCTTGAGTACCTACTCAATAAGACCGATGTTGTGAAATGACGCGTAAAATTCCAATAAATTCATCACTTACAATTCCTTCCGGAAAGAGCTTTTTGAAATCATTGGAAGTTATTATATAAAGGGTTATGTGATGTGGACTGAGTCCTTGTCCCAAGACTTGTCAATTGAACTGGGCACCGTTCATAATGAGTGCAGAGACAAAACTTTCACTTTCAAAGTCATTAATCTACTTTCGGTTCGAACTGATAGTTCACCGGCTACAGTGGACCCATTATGTTTGTAAAACCAGTGCTTACCTAATGATTATTATAATATTTATGGAAATAGGTAATTGTGCAACGCAGAGTATACCTTAATAATAACGCCATATAAGTTGGCCAATGAAACACGTTGTTTTAAAAAAGACAACTGATACAAAGAGCTGTAACTTTGTCAGAACTCCATTTTCATTACCTACGACAAATGTAATTTAAATGAACCCCCAATTTGAATGCTAGTTTTTTGTCTCCACTTGATACGCATTTTGTTGCGTTGAATGTTTGTCCCTATAGTTATATTCCACTTAGTCAATAGAACAAAATGCTGTTTCCTTTCCATCACGCTCTGTATGATGTTCTCAACTTACTAAAAATATAATAAGGAGTGAAGGGAATGAATCTGACATACCTCTTCATGTGTCAATCATGCTGTTTTCTGCTTATCATAAACATTTATTACTCGCAGCCTTGAATCACAGATAGACGTAATACCTGCACGTGAAACAACTTTTGGAAATGGCCCTTGAAAGAATTGACTGATGGTTCATCCAACACGCTTTAGGAACTCCTCAAAGGTAGCACATTCGAACTAGAATAAAATGCCGTATTTTGCTTTGGACGGTATTGTTACCTATATTTAACAGTTAATGCAAGGCGATGAGACGGGGGTAGCGAGTTCCTACTATGGTGTTGTCAAAGGTTTTGCTGTTTAAGGAGTTTTATGTGTTTCTCAAGGATGCCTGCGGTGTGAAATGTTCTGTAGACGTTTCCGCTACGTAGCTAGGATATAATGTTCCAGGTCGAATCAACCCCCCTTTATGTGAAATGTATGTAATTTTCGACATTACATTACTGCATATCAATAAGCGTGTGACACAGCGTGTCATAAGGACGTTTCAATCTGCGATGCGCTATGGTTTGTTTCCCTGACAGCAAGGACTGGCCATCGGACGTGACCGATTCGACACCGACCACTCACTCCGGGTATCAGCCTGATAATGTACAGAAAAAAACCTGTCATTCCCATTAGAATGAAGGTGTGGTAAATCAGGTGGCACAAGGTCGGCTCAAGGTCGTTCCAATCGCCTTTCTCAACCCACCAGAAACGCATCAGTAGTGGACCGTCCCCCGTCATCTGACCGGAACCTACCCGAGCTTTTCCCGCTTCTCACTCGATGATGCCCTCAACCTTATAGCCACGGATAAGAGTATCATTAGGACCTGTGCCTATCTGTAGATATCAAAGCGAAATGATGACCTACACCGCTCCACATGGGAACTAATTTATAGAATGTAGCACCCACGATAGACTTCCTCCTTTCATCTTCTACAGGAAGAAGCCTAATCACAAAGTGTGACTAAAATCCCAAAATATTGTTACCCGACTACACTTCGTTATCCGAAAATGTTATGTGAAGGCAAGATAATGTCGATGGGCTGGCAACTACAGCAATACTGCTTGATATTACCTATTATGGGATTTTTGCAAGCAGCAATATAAAGGTAGGTCACTGTAGGATACTGGATTCTCACCGGGCCAACATGAAAAATATGAGAACAGAAAATTGATTTCCCTTTGTAAATGTTGATGAATTATTATCGTCTGTCCAAACATGTTGTTCTGTCAGAGTTTTTGGTGACCTCTGCTTATGCCCCAGCCGCGTGTCAAAAAGATGCGAAGAGCCCGGATCCAATATGGACGGGGTTCCCATATACCGTCACAATGCAGGAAGAACATTTTTCAGAAGGTTTTGCATAAAGCTTACTAATTTCTGAACACCGATAGCTGCTGTGGTGTTTAATAGGAAAAGCGCAATTCTTCCAACATTGTTGACATAACAATCAATTCACGAGTACAATTCCCAGGAAAGAAGAAGTCACACAGTATTATCAAATATTCGTCACGACAGCAGGGTAGGTAAACCAAAACCTAAAAGTTGCATTTAAAAAAAAGAAGATAAAGTACTATAGTGTTCAGTAAAGGATTGGTTGGTTTGAAATGTATTATGAAGTGTACCGAGTGCAACATCAGAGTGCGATTTTACAAGGGGCAACTAACGTCATCTCCAGCGTACTTTTACTCCAGTTGGTGGATCAACAGAAAGTGCGTCTAAAATGGCCATTACATAAAAGTACCTATACGTATAAACACTTGAGCTGTTCCACACTTCTGTAAGTGAGCACTTGCTGCTTTTAGGAGATCTGGAAGATTAAGTCCTTTGGCGGCAACGGGTCGTTGTTCTTCATAAATGGTTTTACCTCAGAGGCTCCAGGTGTAATGGGTTGGCCCTAAAAACTGTGTCGACACACCATATACCGCACGCTATCTTTTTGATTTAACCCGCTATAAGAGGTGAAAGTGCCGGGACCACGCCCGAAGCCGGGGACGCCGTTCGCTTAAAACCAGCTCAGATTATTCAACTCCGGTCATCAGAGTTGACTGAGTCCACTGACCGCTCCAATGCCCTTCACCCGATCTTGATGACTTGTTTTCGTCAGTCGAGCCTGGAAGAGTGGAACTCATTCCCTCACTATGAAAGGTCAATCCGAAACACCTCCATTTCACTATTCCTTCTCACCAAACTAAATGTCCAATACGGTGATCTGATCCCTCGATGGTGTCGCATGTAGGTACTGGAATTATATGTATACGTACCTGCTAGATTCCAGGGTAGCAAATAAAGATCAGCTGTTGGCGGAGCAGTCGGACGTAAAGCCCTTGCCTTACATGGCTGTTCACTTTTAGATCAGCTGTTCAAGAGGCGCACAGGAATTGTTTCAGAATAGGTATCAGAAACAATGTTCGTTTGACACTCTTATGAATTGACAATAGCATCATTCGTCAGGTTCCAGAATGGTGATTGAGCCAGCCAAACATTATGGAGGAAAAATACGTTATGACGACAAAACTAATAACCCAGAAAGGAGAAACCACTAAACAGAAGGAAACTGTGAATTGAGAAGACTAGCTATTCTTGGTTGACTTTATTATATTTGGTCGACCATATTATGCTAATTGAAACAAAATACCAAGCATATCCTTTGCTCTACATTACTGCATGAGCGCTGGTCTCTTGAAGCGCATCATCCTCCTCGTCGCCCTATCGTTCGTGGTTTACCTCTAACTCGAGACTGATTGGTTTAGGACTTCAAAGTTGTAGCAACCAACTAGTGGTGCGTAAGAGTAGTTCATTTAAGGGACTCTGTTAGTTCATTCCTTTCATTCCTTGTTCATTCATTGCAGTTCCTTTTCTTTCCCAATCAAATGGCACTAACACTGGACTAGAACGAAGATATACGATTCCAGCTTAGATCCTGAACGATACCAACTTAGTTCCTGAAAATACCAAGTTAGTTCCTAATTATTTTGAACTGTAGTTCCGTGATACTATAAACTCCTTAAGTAGTATCCACCCCATATGAGCTAACTCCTGTCTAAATAACTCCTAATGAACTAAGGAACTGTCGTTCAGTGAATGCTATAAATTCCTCGTGTCTAGTAAAGGAACGATCGTTCAGTGGATACTATTAGCTCCTCGTGTAGCATCCACCGTTTCTATGAATTACAAGAACTAATTCAGTCGCCTTGTGAGTAAGTTACTAGTTCTTAGTTCATAATACACAGAACGATAATTCTTTAGTTCCCCCTTCGTACGTCCAGTATCCATCTCTTGACACTGGGTCCTTGATTTGTTTACTCAGTGGTCGTAGTGAACGAACGTTCAGTGACGTGAACTAAGTCGAGAAGTAGTTCAGTTGGCGGAGTTAATTCTTCAAGAGTACTTCAGACAAGAACTACCCACCTCTACAGCCAACTGTGCTTTACGGACCAGTACCTCTACAAGATTCATTCTACAACATTCGGATATCTTATCCACCACTAGAATCGGGGCGCGGTCTTGTGGTGAAACGCTTCTGAAGGTTTTACCGCGATTTGCAAAACTCTCATCATCGATAATAGAGCGATCGTGAGTCCTGACTCAAGGGATCGGAGCGAGATCGGGTTTCTTCAGACAAAGACAATCAGCTAGGGGCCCGCCCATCGAACTCCTGGTATTTTATGATCTAACCTGAATGGCTTTTAGGCGCAAAAAGGCAGTCACATTTTGTTATGATGCCCTTAGCGCGAAGCACGTAGAGCTCGCTATAGAGTTGAGACTGTGAGCCAAGGTTGCAAGTTGAAGGCGGCTTTAGTCGCACTCCTTTCATTACTTGCCATTTTCGGAAAGCATCGAGTGCTTTTCCGACTAGAACATTGGTTAAAAGCGGAAAATTGTTTGGGATCCGTTTCATGTGCTTCGAGCGTGTAATAGTTCAAGAATTGAATCAATTCAACATTATCTTCGATTTGCGTTTGTGTATCCGTGACCTAACGCAATAACTGATGTTTCATAATATAGACTGGTCCGTATTAGGGGTAGGTACTGTAAATAAAAAACGGAGTGTTTGAAACATCGTCTATTATTTCCACCACGAACACAATACACTTATTATGTAGGTACCTAGCTTACGTTAGTTTTTGTTAATGACGATGGTTTTATCACCGAAGCCGGTATAACAGTTATTTCGTTCTTGAAAAACACGATGTTTCAATAATGATCCGTTTCTTATTTGAAATGGGTTTCCACGAACTCATCACCAGTGATTTAGTTCGCTAGGTACCTACTTAGTACTTAATGTTGCTAGAATATTCCTTCTGTTTATGATCTTCAATTGAACATGAATCAGATCATTAGCTTGAGAGCCAATCGGGTGCTTATAAAAGTTGCTCGTCTAGTAGGAAGGAGGCAGATGAGTTGTGTCGATGTGGGAATCGGAGGAGGGCTAAGAAATAATTCCTGCGCGTGGAACAATAAAATCAAGAGAGCAAGTTGGAAGTTCTTTCTACGAAAGTATTAGTCATGAAATTGCATGGAGGAAGAGGACGCCCAAAAAGTGGATTGCTGGAAGAGGACCCTTGCGAGGTGCATTTGACTGAGTTCATTTGCGTTTGTAATATTGCTAACGTAGTGAATCGCATCGGACAGGCATGACAAGCACTGAAGGGCTAGATAGACTATAGTATAATATGAATAGAGAGGTACGTATATGAAAACAAATAATAATCTAGTATTGTTTTGATTTTCACAATTCGAATTTGATTTACCATACTTATTGGAATTTGATCCAGGCCAGATATGTTGTTCATGAATTACGTATACGAAATCTAATTGAAACCAATTGCAAACAGATAATGAAGATATGAGGTGAATCTTGGTTGTGCCATCTTGAGACATTTCTCTGGTCTCATCATAGCTGTTCTTCATTATAGCTTCTCATTATAGCTGTATCTTGAGCGGACACCTCAAGATGCCGCAAAGGAAAACAAGTTGCTCAACAGCTAACCGTGAAGCTCTTGGGTGAAAGAGAGAGGAGACGAGTCAGTGAGGTCATTAGACATTGAGGAAGGTCAAGTCGGGCCAAGACGAGCTTCTATTTGCGTGATTGAACCCACTCATCTTCCCCCGACTACATAATATCCTTTCTAGCCAGAAATATCCACAGTTTTTTTTCTATTTCCACTGCCCGATATTTTCTTACAATAACTAAGAGGCGAGGACTGAGAAGTTGACGATTCCATCATCGTTTTATGTAATTTGTTGATCTGAATTGATGATGGTGAGGATGAAATGGGTTTCTGAATACGGAAGACACCTGAAATAGCCAGTAGTGAAGGGCGATGCCAGTCAAGGACACAACCAATCAGCATGGATGTCATTTCCATTCGTATCTCACGAATGATTAGGTACCTACTAAGTACGTAGTAAATTCTTTCAACAGGGTGCAGCTTCACTGCTCTTGATGTTCCCATTTTAAGTCTTCCGGCGTAGTTGAGTTCGCAAATTTGCCAACAGCGTACTATGATTTGCCGAAACTTGCTTGCGGGAAATGCCGTTGTGCTATAACTTGGGGTAGTTTGCTTTGCGTTTTGCGTTGTTAGCTGTATTCCGCCGTGTTAGATAGTGTTTGGACCTGACCTTCGACTGGGTCTAAAAAAAAAAGCTTTGACTAGCATCCTGCGAACAAAAGCTTCGTCGATGACCGTCATCTAGCTCCGTGAACCATTTCAGACATCCAAGACAGGACGTAGATGGATGACCTTTCCAACACGAAAAAAAGTAACTCGGTACTGTTTCTTTCTATTGTAGGTACAGTTACAAGTTGGCAATGGATTCTGTAAGCCCATTGAAATCAGGCATCACTAACTCATACAGTACAGAGGCGTAGCGAACCAATCACTGGCTCTCGTACTGAGTACTAATCATACCTCAGGGACGCCTCCAGGGTTGTCTCCGTATTTGTGCCATCCCATCAGCAGTTGATCTTGCTATTGGGCAGTTGAGGTATAGGAGGCGGCAGTGCTGATTATTATAAGAGGCACCCCAAAGCCACAATAGAGATCGATATATTTAATCCATGTGCGTTATAATTACACTAGTAAGTTACAAGTTCTGTGTTTGAAATTAGAATCCTTTTTTTCTAATGTGCAAACTGATCATTTGTATATTCAATTGGTTCGAATTGATAATACATATTTGGAAATCAATAGGTGGGAAAAATTATTAAAATAGTATCCGTCACACCGAAGGAGCGAGTAGACCGCGGGATGAATGGATGTCGTTGTCTTCAGTCTTTCTTCAGCTCAACTGTCTTCACTGGGCAACTCTACCTACTTAAACTTACCAACGAAACTCAAATTTGTCCCATATTTTATAGAATAAATATTTTTGACATAGTATTTTCCTAATATCACCATACCTTCCGGAGGAGTCCGTCGTCACTAGCTGGTTGAGTACTGGAGGCGAGCGCTTTCGATGTAAGGACATCATCATCAGGTCGTCGAGAGAATCATTCTCTCTACGGCCTGATGATGATGTCCTTACATCGAAAGTGCTCGCCTCCAGTACTCAATCAGCTAGTGACGACAGACTCCTCCGGAAGGTATGGTAATATTACTTCTTACACTAGCGGAAATAACCTTTTAAATTTAATACTAGTATTTTCCTGTTGCGAGTCAATTATTCACCTCTCTTGATGATATTATAACAATTTTTGATGATCCTCAAAAACTCGAATTTGACTAATTTTTTCTAAATTCACTACCTACTGGAGTTGTCTTTGTTGTGTATATTTTCTGTACCACTGTTCTACACCAATTTCATTAATAGTATTTATTTATAAATTTTTTAGCCATTTTCATACATCAGTTAAACAACTTTCGACCCCCCCCCCCCCCACAGCTTAAATTTTAATCACTTTTCGTCTTTGTACATCGCTCATCTTCTAACTCTTCCCTTCATTAACCACTGTTACCAATCTGGCGAAATTCAGACTTTCCTATATCGTAGCCGATGGCTGATACCTACCTTCTGGAAGGACTTCTTCGAAAATTCATGAACTAAATTGTTTGAACGACTCCTATTATAGCTTATGGGCAACAAAGAGTTGGCGAACCGTTCACATGACACGTTCCCGTGATTACCTTTACAGGAACTAAGAAACCATTCTCGTTTATTATAGTGATGTAACTACTTCGTAATTATCCGGTTTCTTTAATTACAAATATAATGAAAAAATGTTGAGTGTGAGTGGAGGCTGAGGGTAAAATGACTGATGACCTATCACCCAGTAGCGAGAACTCATTACGGTACCTTTCGCCTCTACCGGGGCCTGAGGGAGATGCCTGCGAAGTATTGTCTTCCCGCTTTCTTCGTAATATATTCTCACACAGGGGAACACTCCTATTACCGCATTACGTCACTCGACGATGCTATATTAGATCAGGCTGTTTCATGACGTTTGCATGAGTTCGGGACTGCAGAAGAAAGTCTATTCGGAAGCTAAGCGTCGCCGAAGCGGTAAAAACCGGGTTGGACAGCGAAAATGGTTAGAAAGCACATGTCCGTCTACGTGGAGCGACCACAAGTTGGACCTGCCAAGGTCGCTGCCCCCTGTAAAGAATATGGTCTACGATACCAGTACCTACGTAAAAATACCAGTTAATACGACCGACCGTTAAGTCTAGCTGTAGACTTGCAGAAAGGCATAATAATATGTAACCAACTCTAGCGAGAGCAGTGCGTGGAAATATCAATAACAAGATGGACTGGAGACCTAAAGTAACTGTATAGTTCGTCTCAGGTATCCTTCCCATGTGCATTTCTTCGTGAATCCAAATCTGCACGTTATCCATGCACGCGCAATCTGTCGCAAAGTACACATTTTTGTCATACATGGAATCAAATTTAATACGGGGACCGAGCTCCTCCCCCCCCCCCCCCCCCCCCGTATACTATGCAGTTACTTCAGGCCTTACTTTTAACCCCCAATCCATATGTATTGATGGTAGCTGTTATTAACGGCGAGAGGTTAAAAAAAATTAATTTTGTACGAAATATTGATGTACATAATTATGTTGGAACCCCAGCCCGAAAACGGGCCCGGCCCGTTGTGCGATGATCCCGTCGCAATGGGATCATCGCCAACAGTTGCGATGGGAGCGTTTTCGTTGGGCCGGGCCCGGTTTCGGGCTGGGGTTACAACATAATAATATGTATAATAAATATATTATATTGTAATGAAATTTTGATGTCGGCTCACAATCCTCCGGAGCTGGGGGGCATCGGTTTAAAACTGGACCGGAGTGCCCGAGCCGGGGTATACCTCGTTCGATCGGTACCCACCTATGTCCTATAGTTTCTAGTTCTCATTCTCAACCTTTGATGTTGCACGTGCTCACATGACTAGATCATCACCTCTGGTGAGTGGGGGGTCTGAACAGCGCATGATCGTGCGGCGGACAAAGGAGTAACAAGGGGTTGAAAAATTCCTTTCAACATGAATGAACCAAGTTACCCACTGACCAGGACAAATGGTACTTATGGGGACTATAATATGTGAAGCCTACTTTGTGGGTAAATAAATTCATAGTAAAGTAAAAATGAGTACGAGCAACCCGATTTATATTACCCGTGAGATAGAATAAAAAACGCTGCAAATTACTACACAACGATTTATTTTTTTCCTGTATTAACCCACAGAGACCCTTATTGTGTGTTCTGTGTACCTACCCCTGCTACGTTGATCACTAAATTCCTATTAGCGTAAGACCCTGAATTAGCAGGGTCTTTTTTTGCGGGGGATACTTTTCTACCCACGCACGCTCACGTACGTAATATACGAACACACAAAAACACGACAACAATGCCACCAGAGCCTAACTATAAGCTCTCACGTTAGACAGTTTTTTCCACCGCCCCCATCTTCTGTAACTTACCATTTCTTCCCTACCCCCCCCCCCCCCCCCACCCTATACCCGATCATTTAAAATCCTAGAAAGAAGATTATTTTAAATCGTAGACATAATATTATTTATATAGAAATAAGTATGTGTTTTTGGCGTCGTTTCTAATGCAATACAGGAGGAATTTTTCTTCATTACATGAGGGTTTCAAATTAAATATCGCCTTATGTTCAGCAATAACTGGTAGTTGCTTGTGACGCATAACGTACGAAAAAAGCTAAAAATCATCAATCAAGTCGTTTCAACAACTGGAAGCGTATATGATTATAAGAGCACTAGGATGTAGATGACATCAACAAGTGAAACCTTAATCGTCATTTGGCCCAAACAGGATTTCGTCTGAAAGATAAGACCGCTCGACTCAACGTGACGTGAATTATTTACTAACCGAATTCGGTTTAGTGCCAGGAATCGTGCTTGACCCATCATCTGGACAAGTGACGAATAACAAGGATGTGGCTTGATTGCTGTAAGTCCACAAAAAGTTGCGGTCGTGTTGAAATGCCAACAATGACCGCTGCAATTTATCAACGAAGAAGCGTCCTTGGAATGACGTGTTGCAGCCTTTCGCCAAGGACATGGCAACAGGATTCTTCTTTCAGACTATTTAAATTCCGGAGTTTAGCTAATGGAGTCTGCGAAATCATTTGCCTCTAACTGAAGTTCATTTTAGAAATGGGCCCTATTCTATAGCGATATGGTACAATTAATCTGCTAGAAATATGAACCTACTGTACCGTACGTTAGTTACATAACAGAAACGGATTGACTGAGATGATACATGTAACATTTTGTCACAGTTTAAAAATATCTATAATTTGTGGCGCATAGCAACCTAACATTTAACCATTAGGTAGGTACTTGTAAATATTTTTTAAATCCATCCACAAACAAAAAGTAAAGCGTTACATATATATGGGTTTGTACAATAGTGCATGTGCATGCAGATGACAATGCAGCCCAATCTTAGAACATTTCAAAAATTGGTCCCTCTGCAAATAACTACTGTGAATATCTAGACAGTTTGTACATCAGAACAGGAGTTATGCGAGTTAGGCATGCGTTTCACGTTCTCCACATTGCAAAAGTAAGTTAGGTACGTGCTGTCCGATTTTGATGAAATTCGTATGAAACTATTTGGAGTAGGACACATCCGGCACATATCTCTCCTAATTACAGCCCATTTCGACCATTCTCACATATTTTCATGGGCGTAGCAAGGATTTCAGGTTTGCGCATGCGCAGATGAAACTTTTTATGAGATTCATATGTAACATGTAGGCCACACACAACACTCCAAATTTCAGCTCATTATGGCCAGGCAGACAGACCGATATACATACACGGAACCACATTATGCGGAAAATGTAAAATGCAAAACGCGAGTAGAAATATTGATTGTGGTGGGGTACACATTTTCCACCAGAACAAGCGATTTCAAGGCTCCGCTAGGTACCTAACTAAACCCGGAAGCAATATAACCTCGATTTTTTTCCACAACTGTATATTTACTAGTTTCAGCATAATCACTATGCTTTAAGACCCCAAAATGCCCGCATGCCCAAGTCCGAGTTAGGCACTGAGAATGTCTAGCGATCATCGCATTCTACCGGTACGCTGCAATTTTTCCAGGGCCGAGTACTTTCACGGCTTTTCAAATTATTTCCCAGTCTCCAACTAGTTATCAGGTGTAGCCCAAGGTCGGAGTGAAATCCGTATTGAAGCAATCGAAGAAAATTCAGCGCAGTATGTACTTACCATTCATGAGTCGAACGCACGTGAATTCAGATGTGGTAATTTGGTTGAAAGTAGTATTCTTGGAAGATATTATTTACGTTGATAGCTGGTTCTACAAATAATTTCAGAATGACAAATGACAAGCTGTAACTTCATTGCATGCTGTTCGTTCTTCCTGAACTTAAAATCTAGTTCCTAGAGAATGTTGGGAGTTTTTTGCTTAATTTTAATAATAAGTTCTATCTGCACTATTTATTATCGCAGGCATTTCTTTCCTGACCACTGAAAATATACTAACAAGCCACCTTTAGATTATCGTTTTATATTAATATACTTCAAAGCTTCAGGAAGGTTTCAGTTTCAAACTCTTATTTACCTGTTTTTTCCAGTGTTTCATTGTTGTGCTCAACTGCAATGATGGTTAAATTAGCCGAAAAGCCTTGTAGTATTTCAAAACATACAGTGATGATCTAAAAGTGGTTTATTGTAACCCCATACCTTCAATGAAAACGGAGGATTATCACATACGGTCACCCCCAACTCTTTTGGTGTTATTCAATGAAAATATAACGTCTGGAACACAGAACAAAACCCTGAAACATCGAAACCATGTTCCCTACTGTAATTTCTCTCGACCTTACTCATTTCATACTGTATCAGGCTAATGATCTGAGTGTCATTCGAACAATTTGAATCCCTACTTGAAGAAATCAACAATTCATTCAGTCAAAATTGTTATTTGTAGAATCATATAGGTACATGGTGTTACAGCTGAAGAAATCAACAATTTAAAAATGTCCACTTTCTTTAAAAAATTGTTTTGGCATGGAAGGCCGTATTGTGCATGTAAATGGAGTGTATTTCCCAACAACTGTTGACAAAACCCGGATATCTACCTAGGGCCCCTTCAACATTCATTATTGGTAGGTATCACTTGCTCTAGTGGAAAAGTGGTGAGGGCGCAAATTCTGCTTTGGAGGTTGCAAGGTTCGATCTCAGTTCCTGTCAAAACTTTTTTAGGGAACATTCGAATAAAGTTTGTTGTCCTGAGATACGTAGGTACTTTTTGAGTCCAGCGGAAGAGGCGGTAGTTTTGTGTTTATTGGTAGGTATAAAAAATACCAAATTCACAATGTTGGTAGAAGGGACCTGTAGAACAGTGACTGGAACAGAAGGGTAAATATACAGCAAATGATGAACCGTTGTGTAAGAATTTTAAACGTCAAGTTTGAGGGAGGATTACACTTTTTTCTATTCCAGAGGTTATCCTAATTGAAAATAATGCTACAAGGATTTAGTTCGAACAAAAGTTGATTTGGGAAACCTTTAATTTGAAACTTAAAATCTTGAATTTGTTTCGAAATAGGTAGGTACCTCAAATTTTGGAATACCTAAATTTGTTTTGGAAGCCTTCGATTTGACTTGGAAATGCTACGACACCCCGAGTCGTACGGGGTTGTCATTGTTGGTGGTAGTCACGTGGCAAATCCTTGACAAAGCAATCTCACGGATTCAGGCCTGCTCCACATTTAATGCAGCTCAAGCAAACCCCGACCAAACCGTTTTTACGGTCCGTTCCCAAGGAATGAGTTGGTGAGTTGCATGGGACCTGCAGGATACGCCCCGACCCCAGCTGGCCATCTGATGGAATATCTCGGAGCTGACAGAGCGTTGCGGTATGAATTACCGTTCTCCAGAGTAATCCGATGGACCCCCTTGTCTTCCGCGTTACGTCAACTGCAACGTAAGCCTTTTTAGCCCAACGGATGGGTTTTAGACGGCTCATTGCCTGATGAGAACATTGCAATCATGTCTAGATTCTCAAACGTGACTCCCAGCTCATACAAACACTCCGTCGTATAACTATAAATTTCAACCCAGGAAAGAGATGCTGCGAAGAGATGCTTTCTCTGATAAAAAGGAATACGCTTTGTCAGACGGAGCGCAACCTTTCTGGGTATCAATTATTAATTATGGTGTTCTGGATATTCATGATTTCGATCAACAGTGATACAATGCGATCCTTCCACCAGAATTCCGATGCTGAATTAGATTTACCTCGGTGTTCGGTTTTGTCTTCACTATCCTCAACTCAATATTTCCAACGGGAAGGCAAACCGAGGCGTTTTTCGAGATAGTGTTTTGTGGCCTGTTGCGGAGGCCGTGCTACCTACTGTAAAACTAAGATTGTAAAGATCTATTATATAGGTATTAGCTAGATTTAAAAAACGCTGCAAATCCCTGCACAACGGTTTATTATTTTGTATAGAATACCCTTCTGTTACAGATCACAGTTCTATGTATAGATAACCCGTCTATATAATATGATATGTACTATTCTATACATATTATGTAGATCGCAGACCCTCCGTAGGTTAGTACCTAACCCCGTACCTACTCGTTACTAGGTACCTACCTAAATCACGAGTTAAATGTTGCTAAAATAATTCTGCCGATGAAAAACAGTACCTAACAAAAAGAAACACACATAATGAAGTTCTGAAAAGAAATTGTTGATGAGGAGTGAAAAAAGTTGCAAAAGTACCTACCAACAAACTCCAGCCCCTTCTACGTAGATGGTATAATGAACCGTTGTGTAATAATTTACCGTTGAGTAATGATTTACCGTAGTAATAATTTACCCATCAATAATACTTCAACGTTTGTTCAAGTTTCACTACCTACCAACAAACTCCAAAAGAGCCATCATTTTTCAAATTAAATAATATCACAGAACAACCAACTCGACTTCATACTCCGCCAATATAAATCAGGTGATCCCTACCAATGATTGGCCGTATTCACAAATTCCTATTGTGGGCGCGTCTCTGGTTACGAGATTTGGTTTGAATTGTATACAATTTCATTCACACTGGAGTCGAAAATGCCTGTCGGTGCAAACTTCGGGGCCTTACTGTGAACGAACGGCTGGACGTACGATGCTCCGGATGGTCTTAAAAAACTCGCAAGTTCAAGAACTATTTAAAACCGTAGAAATATTTACGTAAAAAAATGGTATAGGCGTTTTGAAAATTTCAACCCCTATTTTGAACCCCTTAGAGATGACTCACAGTAACGTCGAGCTTCGAGGACCAACTAGACGCCGAACGGAACCTATAACCCGAATTTCATCAATTTTTTTTCATGGTAACTAAGAAAAGTGGCCCGTACGGCGTACGGCGTACGGCGTACGGCGGACAGACAGAAATATTTTTATTGCAGTTTTGGATTCTACATACCTTGAAACGTAAACCATCAAATTTTGAGGGGGGGTAAGAATTTTTTTTTTCATGCTCGATTCCAATGGTTCATTATTGAAAATAATAAACCAAAAACTCCAAATAGCTAAAAATGTAGCTAAATTCCGTAAAGTTAACAAGCAATGGGGGAAGATGCTAGTCTTACACACTAAACAATTTATTTTAATTACAAAAAGACGCAATAAATTGTAAAATGTGGTAAAGTCCCACTATATAGAAAAATCTACACAATCGATGAAAATGCATACCTACATTTCGAATATCCTGGATTTTTGACGATAAGCAACCTAGATCAACCTTCGATTAATTATTATGTTTTTTGAGTAGGTTACAATATACAGCAGAGTGGTGTAGAACACGGTAGTTATCAATTAATATGCATAATAAATCTATAGCTTTATCGAAGTGAAACCGCACCGAATTAAAACCTGAACGATTTTCTTTGTTTGTGATTGTACCGAATGTTTGGTAAAGTACCTAGTTAATTGTCGGAAAAGTCGCGTTGGGTACGTTTCTTCGAAAATTATCTTATTATGGTCATGTTGCGTTACTTGAACTTTTGTCGTTTCCTCTATAAATGACGTTGATTAGGGTGATGCTGTACCTACCTAGTTCCAAGGGGTTCAGCATTGCCAAAAAAGACTTGCGTAACTGCAGTAGGAATTGCGATTGAGCAATAGACGGCGCTTTGTTTTTGTGGATTTGAACGGTTGGTTTGCCGGAGTTGTTTTCAGTGGGACCCCACACAAGGCGTAACGCCCGTGAAAAGCGCTTCGAGGATCGACGACGGAGTTCTGCGTATGCAAGACACGCTTTCCCACACCGCCCGAGCACTTCCTTGTGTGCCTGTTCCTTGAACAGTGTGAGCGATGAAGTGATATTTTCACTAAGGTAAAACACGGCGAAGACATTTATGGACGAACGGGTTCGTATCCACCTTGACCGTTCACGTGTCAGCTTATCTTTTTTCCACGACTAGTGATATGGACGCACTATCCTTCCTTTATCGACCGAAGTTCCATATATCTATCCTCCTTGCTTTGATGCAAAATGTAGACAATAGCGTATTTTCCTCGGAGGTAAATACGCAAAGACGAAATGAACAATCTTGAGCTGAACTCCGATTTACAAAGTGTACCTATGTATTTTTGTGAGAAAGGTCGGGTTGGGAACATGCTGTAACCATCGAACTAAAATCTCCTTTTAGCAAGTGGCATTTTTGTCTGGGCCAATTTCCCTTAGTTGACCGCCGCGATCAGATTCACATTTTTTTTATGATTTCATTCCCACCGTTTCTTCTGGAGGTTCGCTGGCATCTAGAAATACTTGATCTCGAACGAGAGTCACAGAAAAGTTGGCAGAAAGGAGCACAGCGGGGACGATTTTGTTCACACTTTTCCCCTTCATGAGGATATTTATGATAGGTTTGCAATGACTCGTGGACAACGGTTACCATTTCCAACCGGAATATTCGAGTTTAGGATTACGGTGACATTTTGCATACAGAACGTAAGAGTTATGATAAACGAGCATTTTGCCACCCAACACCATGTACTTATGTGCCAATCAGATGTTGCAACCTCCTTAGTTTACTAGAATTTGACATCACCAATCACCTACAAGAATCATGTTAATTTTGGATGGGATTCTGATTTGTATTAACAACAAAAGGTAAAGAGAAACGTCAACAAGGTGATCATCATTATCATTGGGCACCCTAGAAAACAACACTGCCATCAATGAATTCTTCTTCTCTCTTGCTAAATTGGTACTGCTTAGTATTATGTACTTAGTATGAGTACTCTGTAAAATTTGAATGGATGAAGTGTATGCCAAGGTACTCCAAATACTGTCAAAATAGTTACGGCTGTGCTTTGAAGTGTATATTAATATTATCATTTTTAAATTGCAGTGGAGGATTCAGGCAATGTTTCTATGGGGGCCTAAGGGTTTAATAATTCACACCGTTACATTTTACAAAGGAAGGTTTTTGTTCCCTCCCAAGCTCACGAAGGGAACCTCCCCTCATTAAAGAGTGATAGGATCCGAGTTTTCGCATGCTCACACTTAGAAAAACACGGGTTTAGCAATCCACTCGATCACCTTTTTTCCCAAAATCTAGATAAAAGAAAAAATAATATCTTGAAAAGGAGGTTAAGAATGACGGGGAAATAGTTTGGTACCTACGTATTTTTGATTCTTTGCAGTTATTCAAAATTTAAATTTATGAGTTATTTAGTTTCACTTCAAACTAAAATTACTCCCGAAACATGTAGAAAAGTCACTCAAAAAGCGTACCAACGCGTCTCAAACGTGAAAAAGATTTGCAAAATCTCTCGAATACAAAGGGGTTGAACCATTCTAAATGATAACATGTATTATGTGAGCAAAATTACCCTCAACAGGAGGAAAGTGAGAGGAAAACTAATCAAGGATAGCTAGCTCATCGATTTTGTAATTTATTGGAAGTTACAGGCAGTATTTGGGATCAGGATATTGTACAGGAAATTAACTTCTTATTTTCAACTTCCATAAATTTCAACATTCTTCCTTTGTTTGTTGCAGGTAAGTCGCTCGCTGTACTGGCCGTGAACTTTTCCTAGTACGGACACGGTAAGGCTGAATATGGTACGGTTATAAAAATATTGATAAAGTCGGATATGGTCGGATTCGATGTTTGGACCCCGAACCGAGTAAACCAACGGCTTTATTGGATGTCAATCACGAGGCCATTCGCGTTGACCCTGAAACGTATGTCTCTCCGATCAACGGTTTTATTGACTGCGAAATGCTTTTAAGAGAATCATTTCGCTTCTAAGCTTGCGCAATACATTATGCTAGCACCCACCGACCGACAGGCTCTTCGGTTTTATTTTGCACGTTGACTCTCCAAGGACGTAATGTAGGTAATTTTTTCCAAGGAGAATCGAGCTATACAAACATCAATTCAATTCAATTTCAGTTTCTTTTTTTTATAAACTATGCCGGTATTACAAAGGGGTCAGTTCATTACTTGCATCTAATTCAGTATAATATAAACTTTTTTTGATATCTACATAGTATTGCACATACGTAGAACAAATTAATTACATAATGTTTCAAATCGAATCTAGTGCCTTGTGTTTTAGTTTTATCCTAATGTTTAATACATAAGAAATTACATAAATAGGAACAAAAATCATACACGAAGTTCCAAAAAAAACGAGCCAGAACAGTCCAAAAAAGCCAGGAGTAGTTTTTAATATATTATCCAAATTTTTTCTTCGGTTTGCGGTTAGGCTTTGGTGAGCTAGCCGGGTGTTGTAGTGCTGATTCCATATTTTCTGGGCTGCTTATTTCATTTGAACTTGACGATTCTTCTAGCATGACAGTGTCTGGAACAATAACCTTTTCCCCATTGATGATAAGAACTGAATTCCGCAAGACTGCAAATTTCCCTTCATTACGGGCTTTAAAAATTATGGGTGTGAATTTTTTCCTACAAACATCACTTCTGTCAGTCCAGTAGGTACAGCAGATTCCAAAACGTGCATTTTTATACTCTAGAAAATATTTTCCAAATCAAACCGTGCCACTCCATCATACCTGATACGATTTACGACTTAATCTTGAGCAGGTAATTCCCACTTAGGGAATAGCCTTCCTCAGCTTTTAGAACGAGTAAGTTGCGAAGTCGAAATATTGATTGGATTCTTCAATATATATGGTTGCTGTAGATGTTGGTTACATTTTTCGGCAAATCAATTTTTGGTATTCGCTAATTTTTTCTCATTTGAATAGGTACGAACGATTTGATAAACAAGAGAGGGGGAGGGGGAGGGGGAGGGGAAGCCTGTTTTTGATGTGTATGTGATGCATGAGTGATGCATATTGCATTGTACTAATAAGCCCCGTCCACACGTTCGAGCTAAACCTTCGCGAACGGTTCGCGTACCGTCCTTCACGATCCACTTTTTTTTTTCTTTTTTTTTTTGACAAAGCGGTTCGGTTTGCACATGTGGGCAGGTAGTTTCCGTCTGGACAGTTGCTCGTGTGGTCCCCACGCACTGGTTCGTGGATGGTTCGCCAGAATTTCTGGATCACGGTGGTTCGCGAACCGTACGCCGTAACAAAAAAATACAACGAACGGTTCGCCAACCGTTCGCTAAATATTCAGTCTACGGGGCACGAGACACCGTTGTTCGCCGTTCGTTGTCCAGGATGTTTGGTCAATTCCTTTGTTTTGATAGCTGAGGCGACACTTCCTTTGTTCTAAGAGACCATGTGGTCATACCTATAGTTGATCCACCCAAACCACCTTGAACTTCCATTTTACATGGGCGGTTGTTATCTTTTCAAACGCCTGCTAATGAAGCTCTTGTCCTTGGTCTTCTCTGGGAAAATAAATAGCAAACTTGGCATGATACGAAGCACTTACGAACCGACAAAAATTACCCACCCTCTTCCAAGTGAATTTCACCTATTTCCATTCCAGTTCATAGACAAAAACCAAGCACACTAATTAGAAAATTGCTCCGCGTACTTATTGTTTCTTGCTTTTGTTGTGAAAGAGCCAATATCGCTAGATGTTTTTGTGCAGGAACCTGCGTCGTAGTGTTGGCGGCATTGCCTACATTCCTTCTTTACAAACAAATACCAGGAGAAACTCAATTAGGTTCGGACCCAGCGATCAATTGGATCTATTTCAAACTGCGTATTTTTCCAAATAATATGCAGCATGATTGTGGCACCTGCGATAAACATTATAGGGTTAATGAAGAGGAATTCATTATAATTATTATAATGATATGAGATGCCCGTGGTTCGGGGTGCATTCCCTCGGCTGAAACACATTACGTTACTTCTTACTTCAGTAGACTTTGGTATATGTTTGCTCAGTAAAGAATGTGATGATTCATGGCTCAACTCACGTATTTTATTGCATTTCTTTGCATTCAGATCATGTTCCTTTAGCTTTTTTTGGATAGGTAGGTAACTAATCGAGCATGAATAGGGTAAGAGCAGAATGGTTGGAACAGCATTTGAGGCGGCGTACGCTAAAACGATGTTTTCCATTTTTGGGTCACTGCAAAAATGAATTACGAAGCAAAATGAGGCTTTTGGGCACAGCAACATAGGGACATGCGTGTACCAGCAAATTTGAGCCAATGATCAAAAACTAGCATTTGAAAAACCTTTCCTCTAATCTAACATTTACTCTGGGAACCACATCTAAAATGTACAATTCGTTCAACTCAAGATCACGCGATGAGAATATCTGTCAATCCCTAACCTTCCAATTGCCTCCCATACGAATTCTATGGGAATTGAGTCTCTGATTCTCACATTAGTATAAAAATGTATTTCACATATTTCCACCTCTTACAATGCAGAACAGATCATTCATTTGACTTGCAGAGTAAATTAAAACGGAACGCTCGTTTGTTCGATTAAAGTGCATCCTATCCTATATTCTCCGAGGTCGTGTAAATTGCAAGGTGACCATAGAGAATTCACGATGCGAAGGATCATCGTTGTTATCCCACACAGAATCACCAGATTCATTTTTCAAGGATGGAAAATTCACACGACTCCGATTTTCTTCCGTGAACAGAACACGATTATCTGCAGCTGATCTTGTAGATGACAATTAATTTGTTGGTTGTAAATTGGGTTTGGTTCGATTTAAATATACGTGATTTTGAGAACAGTTATGTGGTTTTGAATGTGGAGTAATGAGGATGATTAAGAGAGGTTGAGGCTCTGATGCGAGTCTACCGTACTTTAGTCCACACTGTAAATACAACTCAAAATCTAACACAATTATAGCAACGCAGCGGGTCATCCTTCCCCCAATGGTAAAGTAAAATAGTAATTAGCCGATCTTACTTAGACGGCTTTTGGGTGGGGAGAGCTGGCCAGTTTTCCCAGGCCTGCACCGAACCACCAGAGAAAGCAAAATTGAAGTATACTTTAGAATTGATGAAAATGCTCTAATAACAGAAAATAAACCAGCTAAAGGTTGGTGAACTATAAAAGAAATGGGGACACAAATACCTCAGTAGTTAGGCCGGGGTAGGTAGGCTTCAAGTGCTCACTGGCATAGACTATGAACCCTCGCCCTCCTATGATCATAATATTTATAAACCCTCTCTACCATTTTCTCCTAGTTCAACTCAAGTTTGACTAATTCAAAATGAGTTGACAGTGTTGAACTGTATCAATCTGGCACCAAGTTTAAAAAAAGAAAAAAAAGAAGTAGGTACCTACCTATTCAATCAAATCTACTTATGTAAAATTCATAACTCAAGATTTTTTCTGTGGGATCGTTGAGGGAAATTTAGAAAGACAGTGGGTCCTATGCATGAATCGCCAAGGCGATCATAGCTATGCTCAGATTTGGTGTTCGACAAACACCAAAATTCTACCAAGAAGTAAATAATTATTGCACGTAAAAGGTTCGGAAAACAGCAACTTTGCGTAAACAAACCTATTGAAATTAATTCAAGTTACTGTGTTGTCACCTTGTTTAAAATTTATTAATTTCTATTGTAGATAATGTGATCGTACGAGTGTGGTGATGACGACAAAAATGTTTCAAAAATTCTGGCGAATAGCAAATGTGTAGTTTAGTTGATCCGAAATTGCTCGTTGGGTCAGTTTCTGTAGTGATGAACTCATTAACTAACTACTTATATTTTTGATCTTGTTTCCCCGTTATGAATGAGTCTTGGGGGTGTTGTGAATATATCTAGGTACCTGGGGAACCGGGTGCAGATAGCAATCAACCTGCAGATTACCAGATCAGTTAGCAGAACGAATTACACGAAAGTTTAACATCAGCAAAGTTGTTGATTCGCCCAATTAACAGTTCTTGCGATGTGGCGGGGGGGGGGGGGTTTACCAGTTAACATTCGGGCGCTGTAGACACACAAAAAAATCGCTTCTGTATTGAACTCATTTGCGCACCTAGTGATAATAGACTTATTTCCATAACTAGTGCTAAGAGACGGGCTCTAGGTAATTAGCATTCCTCGTAATTCCTTTACCTGCTGATCTCATTCATCCTTTTGATACAGTCAATGAGAAGGGTCTTTTGAAATGGCAGTTCAGCGGATTGTACTTGCAGAACTCAGAATCATGCCAAATCATTTTGTTTTTTCACATTTAAATGCCATAATCGTCAATTAATATTTTCCACAGCGTTTCTACGTTCATGTTCTGTATAACTTTGATCCCTAAAAACATAATATTTTTGGAGCTCCAGCTCCCTCTCAGGGTATCGAACGAGCAATTGAGTGGAGATTCAAAAATGAAAAACAACGGTACAGGAATGTTCAGTTATGTACCTAAATGATCATACTAGGTATGATGTTTCCGTGCGAAATGGCTGAGTTTTTTTTAATCATTTTTGTTGTCAAAAGCTGTCCAAATTGCTGAAAATGAACACGAATACGTTTTGAGAACAAAATAATGACGTCCATGAAAAGTAAAGCATAGTGCCCAACTGGGAATTTCTGAGCAAAAGGTTTTTCGTACGAAATATTTTAAAGACCTAGTACCTTATAACAAAATTGATGAAAAAATCTCTGCCATTTCGCACGAAAACATCGAATTTTGGTGATACTGATGGTTGCAATATAATTAATAATGCCTTTCGACGTTTAATTGCCTATGTTAAAACATGATTCATGCTGTTCTGCTAATGTAGAGTGTTCAGATGGATGGAGGACAGGATACCAATCGCACCCTATCAATGTAATTTTAAATGTAATAATCAATGTAATCAACGTGTAGGATTATGAATTGATAGTAAAAGTTCAAAACCCCGAAAGTCCAAGAAACTCAATTATACAGGAGACGAGAAAAACCTTGTTTGTCTCCAACTTCGTTTCATAGCTTGTTCATTTGAATTGACGGAGCCATTGAGAAAGAAATGGAATCTGTTTATCTGCCTTCGCCAAAATGTGCAAGGGATCAAAAAATCAGAATGTAATCAGAATATTATAATTTAAAAGACTCAGATTTACAAAGGTCTATCGGTAATTAGGATGAGCATTTGATATTAATTCATACTATTTGTACTCATGAGCGTTATACCAACAAAGCCAATCCAGAATAACGCAATTAACAGACACATGCATTTTTTATTTTTTTATTTCATTTATTTTATTTTTTTATTAGAAGAAAAAAAGTCATAATAACGTGCCGCCAAAAACATTCATTGTTCACCGCCTTACCTAGAGCATTCAGAAGGCCAGAAAACTAACATAAATATATAACTCAATGAAAACAATGCGTTATTTCAAGCGTAGTACAACGTATTTTCGCGGATGTAGTACATTGCGGCAGTAGGTACATACTTACTTATGACCTCCCTCGGCGTGAATGGAGTTTGAATGGGGTGTTTACTAACTTTTTCCAGGATTACCTTTTTAGATCGAGTTGGGAAAACACTTAAGGAACAATTAGGATGGGAACTGGGTACCAAGGGCAGCCTTCACTTTTCTTTAGTATCCTTTGTATAAATACGTAAGGTACTTGGGCGTGGCTTCCTCGAGTAACCTCAATACTTCTGAAAGGTTGTTTTTATCGAGATCACATAAAAAGACGAGTATCTCCAAACTTATCGATTAGGTATGGGCATATAAATAAATGCATATATACAGCCGTGAAATGAACTGAATATTTCGATAAAATCCAGGAAACCCGTATGGTACAAGGAGCAGCTAGCCTGCTGAAAAGGTCGTGTAGACTTAGTTGGTAAGAAGAACCCACGTGTTTGTCAATTTTGTGTACGGTATTGCTATTTCAGTAGGAGTTGTTTACACGACAGAATGTGAGTCTGTGCGGTTCTATTTGAGACCTCGGCTGAGATCGTGAATGTTGAAATCTTCAAGAGTATATAGGTAGGTGGTGGATTGCCCAACTCATTCCTCCTTCCCTTTCCCATCTAACCGAAAACATTGCAAAAATAGTTACCTATAAAGTTTTTCCTTTAAATGAAATATTGATTTATGTGGATTTCACAATATTATTTGATTAGCAGGTTATTGCATGCAAGGCATTGAACTCGAATTATGTCGAGTACATGCGGTCTAATAATTGCCCTTCGATGAATTCTTGCATTCACGTTTGTTTGAAGCTGTCCCCTTACATCATGGACATTACGTGTACCTATGAGTAACGAGGTCGCTACCCTCAAGGTTTTACCTATCAAGTATGTGATTTAATATATTTATATTCTTGCCCATCATAAATAAATTATCATCTAAGTATTTCGTTTCGTGCTACCTATGCTATACGACATTTTGAAGATTTCAGAAGCTTTGGATTAGCTGCATTCCTTGTTTTCAAAAGAGTTAAGGGGTTCCCGAACCGTTTTAGTGAATTTTCAGGGGGAAATAATAATAGGTGTGTGTAACACTTAAAGCACCACATCTAAAAACCATGGTGTTCCCTCCACGCCGCTGTAGATACTTTTGCTAATTTCAGCAAGGTGAAAATACTCAATGTACGTGTTTATGACATTCCAACTGCGTTCCAACAAAAAATGAAAAATGTATCAAATATTTGCACGCGTAAAAAATCGAGCTTTTCTAGACCAATTCAGTTGCAGTATGCCACATACTGTATCATTTTGATACACACCGTTGCATGGAGCTAGAAGGGTGAACATTTGTACGATTCTTTCCATTTTATGACATTCCAACTACGTTGATCAACAATTCAGGGATGATTACGATGAGAAAATTCTGTTTGACATGATTTTATACAACCCGGTATTATAGAAGGTATTTTTTCAATAGGTACATGTGACGACACCTATTCCAGCTTCTGTTTATAAGGATCCCTTGTTCATTTTGTGTGCTAAATACATTTTTAAATTTTCCAAATTCCTCATTTTTGCACCAGCATTACAGGCCCTCATTACCTCTCACAGCTGGGTGGGCCAAGTGACTACGCTACTGGAAATGAACCACATTTATTTCAGTTGACTTATGCCAAAGATATAAAATTACGTCGGTTTTCATCCAGCTCAGGATAATGACCGCCATGAGTTCGGTCATTTTAGTCTAAAAACCTTCAGGAACGATGTTGCGACACCGAATTAGTCAAAACAGGGTTTTGTCGATTTTTACTTCTACTACACCGCGTCCTGAGTGAGAGTTCTGTCAGTCTCCAAGGGCACGTACGCCCGCGGAGCTCATACTAATGGACGATTGGGTTTTCTGTCCCGTTCAGTTATGCAACGGTAGTTAGTTAATATTTTAGGAGAAATAAGTCAGGACCGCTTACTCACGCCACCAAAGTAAATCACGTCACTTAGGTAAGGCGAAAAAAATCGAGTTGGACGCACTTATATAGAAATTGCAGGCCGTCCATTCCGGTTTTAGCGTGGAATTGGAAATGAAAAATCACTTTCGAACGAGTAGGAATTATTTGTCATTTCGATTCCGACAGGACACGTGGGATTGATTTGAGTAAACGTGAACACGATTGATTTTATCCTTAAATGAATACCGCTGTTGTACTGCAACCCATATGAGATCGTACGGTACGTACGATGCTGTGCTTACTTGACTCACGTAACATGCCTTAATGGTTCTAAATAAAGATACAAAACTAATGGTAGGTAGCTACTTAGCTGTTAGGTTTCTTGCAGACATGTGTTCATAGGCTGCTGTGAATTCCACCACGAAATGCCAACTCTGAAACACCGATTAGCGTTTCACAAAGCCTTCCAGTGAGCGTTGAATTTGGAGAAAGCTGACGATTTTTTATTCCGCTTGAAAAATTGCGACTCATGGATGTTTTAGGAACATATTACATAGACGACCTCTTGCTCAGGTATACTATTAAGAATTTTCTGAGCTTCATTTAATGTAAACAATAATTAAAAGGTAGCTATTCACTTTTTACTTAGGAAGTAATATTCTGCTTCTTCCTAGTTATTAGCACCACTGTCACGCTGTCATCCCAGCAGTACAGTTGTACCAAAGAAATCTCATGCCAAGTTTAGCAACGTAGGTTGAATGCGTTAGAGAGAAATAAAATTATAGTCATAGACATGTACCTAATGCGCACTCGGCTGCTATGTCATTCTTACCCAGTTGTATCAGAAGATTTTGCTCGACGGCTTTCTCGTCGCCTGGCTACTGAGTCCGGCTTTCTGTATATTATATTGGGTTTCTTCAGTGATTCTATGCTGGCTGCAGTGACTGTGATTAGATTATGCTGGTGATTATAATGGCTTTGATGATGGCTTGATGAATAATGACGATGAAGGTTTTGATGAATGATGATGCAGATGAAAATTCATCGTTAGTTTGATTGAAAGAGGTGTGTGAATGTTGAAAATATGGGAAGAGCTTTGCGTACTTTCTGAGCCATTTTCAAAGTAACTTAAATCGGAATACGGCCCAAGTCTTGGAGAGGGTCGAACGTGAAAGAACAACATCCTACTTACTTTCAGTCTATCAAGTCCTTGGACTTCAGCATCGCCGGTTGTTTCGTTTAGCAGAGCGTAACACACTTTCGTCAGTAGGTAGGTCATTGCAAGGGCCATGCTAAAATGTTATACCTACATGTAGAATCGTCGTTTTACCCACTGCGTTGTGAGCAAACCAGTAACGAAACAGTCACCAGGACTATGTGATAAGCTAGGCCGAAGTAACTATGATATTCTAATGTAGAATGGGGTGTTCAAGTCTCTCGATATCGCTTGCTTGTTTATTTTCAAAGGCTAGTGATAAGTGGAATTTATGATTCGCCCATCATGCCGTTTGGACGTTGATGGGAGTTGATTTATTTGGTAAATCTGGACTACTACCTCTTGGGCACTACCGATACCTGTAGTTGCGAGATGATTTTTGTAACATTATTATTGGTAGCGAATACAGTTTAATTACGTTTGTTACTAAGAAAAAGGCTCTGAATACGGGAGAGGTCCTAATCCAGTCAACAGGAACCTACTTGTAAATGTTGAGTACCTACTGTTCTCGATAGGAACGCTTTCAAAGGATTTCCGTTTGTAAGAATAAGGAAGCAGCACTTGACGGGACTCTCGGGAAAGCGCTCGTAAGAAATCGGTCGTCGGTTGCGATTTTTTACTGAGTCGTTAGTTGTATACTTGAAGCCGAAGGTGACGACAAAGGGCTCTTTATGAGGTGGAAACATGTCGACATTAGCTGATTGTTTATAATTGCACTGGGAGCCGACAGTTGGTTCACGCCTGGGAGTCGCTCGGGACAAAAGGGCCACCTCGCGTCACCTTCTTTTATGGCTGTTCCCGAGATGAATGTGAGCTCTCATGTTCCGAATCTGAATTTGTGTCGAAATCGCAAAGCAGAGACTGAAGTATAAGCCGAACTAGCGGTTGATTGTATAACTCAGTGGTCTGGGCTTTGCTTGGACTATTCACCATAATATTACACATGATTCACTTCTTTCTTATCAAATTTGGTTCAAAGTCTATCAATGTGTTCGCAAATCCTTGCAACGCGTACCTACAACTATACGAAATAACGGTGGTTCTGAGCTGGTACTTGGAGGGTAGGTGCGGGTCGGCCTTGGATAATCCCATATCAATTTCGTGAAAATCGTTCTGTCACTTTCGTCTGCGCATGCGCAATACAGGATCAACAATAGGGGTCAACACAATTCGTAATTTCCTGCAATAAGAACTGGAAACGAACAAATATTTTCTCTAACTACCTTCCTTCAGATTTAGGTATGTACCTACCCCACATACCTCCGTATTCTTCCGCTAACTTGATAACCTGTGCGTGTAATCAGTGGGTTCATCTTTCAGGACGAATTGCGTCGTATACGGTTACCCTGGCCTCGGTTCACGTAATATGGAGTAGACTGCGAAAAAGGGGAAAAATATTACCAACTCATCATATAATAGTATCTCTACATCAAATAAAACTGTTTCCCTGTCCAATATTAATCACATTTTTGAACAAACAGGCAATTTCCATAATGTTTTGAAGTTAAACTCCAACTAAAACCTCTTAAAACACCGAAAGTTAGTCTAAATTTTTTTCCTCCCTATCCAGTGACACTATAAATAAATAGTGGTGATATATATATCCCCGCTACAGTCTCTCTTCCCTTCCCACTGATCACGGTTCTTGTTTCACTGGGACGGAAACGCTGGTTTTTCCGCGTGAAATTATTTAAAACCCCAAACCAGGAATGACGCTTCTGTACGAACAAATGGGTTAACTAATTTCCTCTTCACATGTTTTTGCGATTTATTTTTAATGTTCCGATCTATCTGTCGATGTCGTGACTGATGTGCTTGTGGCGGCACATCATACGAAATATTGCTTGTCTTCCTCTTCCGGCGTTTCGTGGACATACGCAAGGTCGAAACTATGTTCAGTTCGGTGGTAAAACCAGGCACGCGTCTTTTCACTCCGTTAATTTACTGATATCGACCATAACCATGCAGCCACGCCAGACAATGCCTCTGGGTCCATTATCTTGTTTTTGGGAAGGGCGCCCACCTAACTGCCTTCTTCTTATTCAGTATCGAAGCTTATTCATTTCACCCGTTCAAGGATAATCTTGAGACTTTTTCTCCAGCCGTTTACCACAAAATTATCTGTGATAATATATACTTTCTCACGCGTTTATTAAGCGCCGTCTTTTTTATACCAACTTCTGAATCTTTACTCCCACGGCTTCGAGACCAATCGTTCACTTTCACTTGGATTGTTTTTTTCCGTCGCTTTCAGGGACAAGAATAAGGTACGGAAGTATAAGAACCGTCAGACAAATTTAATAGAGAGCTTGACCCGTACGTGCTTATTATTTTAAAATAATTTGATTTGGCAGACCACATTGACTGAAGTTTTGAGGATGCAACCAGTGTATCACGTAGGTACTCCGTAACTACAATATCCTAGTTCTGTCAGATTCTTGATCCTCTTCCTGAGTACATAGGCACCTATTACATAATTTTACCTACTATATTAGGTAGGTATATTAATTTCGGTGTTTATTATATTAGTATTAGCGTGTTGTTAGAATTACAAAGAATTAATCCTACGTCATTTGGCGAGCGAACATCTCCGTTCATAAGAAACATAAATACTCTCAATAATTCTAATCTTATGCCGAAAACCAAAAGATATAATACAGGCAGACCCTGCCCAACCAACCGCAGGCGAGAGAGAATCATGGAGTTCTGATAACCAAGAAGATCGTGATGCACTCGCCGCATTGGAACACAATAGGTAAACCCTGCTTCGGCGTTCCAAAGCACGATCTATGAAGATAAAAGATGGCCCGCCGATTGGCAAATTCTAGTGTCAAACGTTCAAGGGGGTTGTTGTTGAGTAAACAGGTACCTACTGGCAGAAATGAGTCCCAAGTATAGACAAAGCTACCGACGACCTACTACATCTAAGTACTTACTGCGAACTATTGAACTTAGTGAAGGAACCATAAGTATTGAAACTTGTGAAAGTCGCCATAATGCATTTTTGACATTTTATTTGAAAACTGTTTAAAATCTCAAAACATTCCGCTTGATGATAAGGGTAAATTGAGTTTCTTCAACAATTCGCACATTAACTTACTGGATGATGATGATTTTTTCAGTGATACTGCCCATTCCGGTACAGATTCTAATAGTTGAGATTCCGACAGTAGACTTGATAGTAAGTAAAGTAAAAAAAAAAGTAAAATTTTCAGTGGAAAGGTGTGGTTTTTTGACGTTTTGGTTTATTATTTTCAATAATGAACCTTTGGAATCGAGCATAAAAAAAATAATTCTAACCCCCCCCCCCCCCCCCCCCTCAAAATTTGATGGTTTACGTTTCAAAGTATGTAGAATCCGAAAATGCAATAAAAAAATTCTGTCTGTCCGCCGTACGCCGTACTGAGCTCTTTTCTTAGTTACCTACCATGAAAAAAAATTGATGAAATTCGGGTTACATATAGGTTCCGTTCGGGGTCTAGTTGGTCCTCGAAGCCCTGCGTTATTGTCAGTCATCTCTAAGGGGTTCAAAATAGGGGTTGACATTTTCAGAACGCCGTAGCTCGAAAACTTTCGATAGAAGGGTATGGTTTTTTTTAACGTTATTAAATTTGTCTTGAGCTAAACAATTTTTTGAAACCACCCGGAGCATTGTACGTCCAGCCGTTCGAGTGCACCTGAAGGTGCTCCTATTTCACTCCACATCAACAATTTTCCTTCAGAACTTCATTATTTACGTTTCTTTTTGCCATTTTAGTTACTATTTGTCATCGACAGAATTATTTTAGCAACATTCAACACGTGATTTAGGTAGGTACCTAGTTGTGAGTACGGGGTTAGGTACTAACCTAGGGAGGGTCTGGGATCTACATAATATGTATAGAACAGTACATATTATATTATATAGACGGGTTATCTATACAGAGAGTTGTGATGTGTAACGGAAAGGAAGGGTATTCTGTACAAAATAATAAACCGTTAACCCACCCCAGAAAACATTGATAGGAAACAGCTGATTATAATCATGCATGGCTTTATGAAATCGAGTTTGTTTCATTTGAAGAAAGATGCCAGATGATGGTCATTTTGGATTTTTGTTTTTCAGGTATGGAGGTACCTAATATTTTACCTAAAGTATAATTATGTTGATAGACAAGTTTGTTGTTCACGGTAAAATGGATTTTCCAAATTATGTGACAATTTGGGAATGCGTCGAGGGACCTACTAAGGTTCAGCGACCATCAGAATCCCGAACTATCCTGGTGGGGGCTTCGCAGAGCCGAAATGCCCGAATCATGGGTAGATATATGTAGTGTAACTGTAATCTACGATGAATGGATATTTATACAAGAAAATAATACCATTCTGTAATAATTTGAAGCGTCTTTATTCCATTTTCGGTTTCTGCGTACCTCAAATGCAAACCATCAAACTTTGAGGGGTGGGGTGATTAAAATTGTCTTTCAATTCCGATTCTGAAGGTTCACTAAGAAAATAATGAACCATAAGTTTTAAGTTAGCTAGGTGTAGTTTACGTAGGTATAATTATGTTCTTCACTTTCAGTCAACAGTTTCAGGTCATAAAAACACTGCGACCTTGAATGATTTTCATTAAAAAGCTTTTTAGACCATTTACTTTCTAAATCCTGATTTAGGTATGTACCTACCTAGTTATGTAGGTTTGGTTCTGGTTTAGACATATTCACCACACAGCACAACCATAAAACGCAAGTAGCATCAGGAAAACGTGATTCCTAGGCACATGTAATTGAGATCTTGATATTCTCGCGTCGTTCATATGCATTCGCTTACTTGGAGTAATTATACCGTTTGTTCGGTTCCCTGAACTGAAGCTGCTCAACTACGAACACCCAAGTGCATAGCTCTATTTTGGGTGATTGCAACTTTCCAATCACATCAACTCGCTGAGATCGGTGTAGGTAGGCCACTTAGGTAAAGATAATATAGCTATATTGAATGAGAATAAAGAAGTGAACATGTGAAATCGAAATGATTTAAATGCGACTCGTAATGATGTGCAGATTTGAATCAAAGGTTTCACTTGATATGTCCCATATGGCCAAGGTGGTGTTAAATGTTGAGGTGCCATCTTCTTCAAGTTTGGTGTTTGGATTCACGTAACATTTGGAGTTGATAGGGAAATGATGAAACCAGATTCTCAAAAACTGGTGAATTCACCACTGGTCGCGTAACTCGCCATATGTACTGCACACGGCTAGGTATCCTAATATGACGACGTTTTTCCAGAGTTTGCGGAGAATTAAAAGCCTTATCACACGTGTAGGCACCCATGCCACCACTAAAGATCCTATCAGTTTTTTCTCCCCTCCCCATCTTCGACGTAAAAATGGCGGTCCAGACGCAACTTCAGCCGTGGGATGCTGCGGTTGCTTCACATCACGAACTCCACTCTTTTAATTGGGTTCTTCTTCATCTGTCGTAAAGGAAGGTTGGTTGGCATGTTAGTAGATACCTAGAAGTCAACCCCTTTTACCGACTACTGATTCTCAGCCAATGTCAACATCCGCGACACTAAAGGGGATAGTCGTGACCCTAGCAACGCTTCTCTGATGCAATTTTCCTCCCTCAGATATCTGGAGGCTGTATTTAAGGTATTGGGGTTCTCCAAACTACCTGATGTTAAGTTCATTTGTTACCTACCTACGGGATGCTACGAAACCACGAAAACAGTGGCAGTCTTTCGATTTAGGTTCCGTGTGCCAAAGGACATCAAATCATATCTTTATTAGGTGCTAACTGCAAATAATTTAATATTCCTTGTTCACATAACATCCCAACTCATCAAAAATATGATCTCCAGTGTGGCAATAGTTTGTTATAATAACACTATTAAATCTCTGTCATTACACCATCACTTACGCCGTTATTATTATTGTTATGAAACTTATCGCTACACCAATTATAGGTAAGCACGTAGTACCCTTGTACATCTTACAATACTCGAGTCACTCAAGTTTGATTAAGAAAATTCACCTCAAAACGTTATTGGTTCGAATTTATAAAGATGTAGTCTTATGTTGGCCCACTTGGGAGAAAATCGGTGATTTCAACATCGCTATTAAGCTCTATTTATCCCAAGTCCTTTTTCGCCGGTGAAAGTACTTTAAGCGGGTGCAGGGCCTAGCAGGAGCATTTTAATATCGCGGGTTGGTCGTTGCGGTTCACGGCCGACGTGATCTTTACCTTTCTAACTCGAAGTCAGTATTGTTTAAAACTCGACCACGCCTCGCGTAGTTAGTGAGCGGCTGAAAAAAAAATGAATGATAAAATCGTTGGCACTTCCTTTCACAAGGACTTGATGACATTCGCGGCAGGAAATGAATCATTACCAGTCACCATTATACCACCATTACCGTATGGTCTAGTAATTAAATATAGAATAAAACCTATTAGGTACCTATAAAATTTGTTATGTAACATTAGCTCATATAGTGATTTATGAGCCTACACAACTATGTACACATCGTACTTGTAAGTAGTTGACATAGTTACGTAATTTGATCTAATCAAACAATCAATTTGTTAACACAACTTTGCCAATTTTGGCGAATTTGGGGCGAAGTTTATAAATAGGATTAGTATGTCGGGAATGGGCCCAAAGGCCTTATCAGGTGGAATAAACCTCGAGCGTGGTTAGTACTTGGATGGGTGACCGCCGTGACAAGTGGTGTCACGTCCAAGTACGACCCAGAATATAACTTGAAACACTTGCGGCGGAGTAGTGGAAATCCATAGCAAAAAAAGACAGGATAAAAATAGAATAGTGTGCTGATGATGGTTTAACAACCGAAACCGGTCTACAGTTTTGTTAGTTTACGTGGAAATAGACTATTCTATTTTTATCCTGTCTTTTTTTTTAAATGACCCATGAAAGCTCCCTCTCCACTCAGGGGGGCGAGGCAATGAGTAGCCAAGTGAAGAGCGAAATGACGACGCTGGCAGGGCAGTAGTTGGAGGAAAACCCCAGCCTGGAATGGCTGTTACTTTACTTTGTTTACTTTACTTTTATGTCGGGAATGTGGATGGGGATGTTAGGTAGAGTGGTGAGTAGTGGCGATGGTGGTGGCGTTTGGGTCGTTGTTTCTCAAGAGCCTCTTCTTCAACCTGCGACCAGCGCTTGGTGCCGGTCCAGCGATGAGTGCCATTTCCGGGTTGTAGTGGGCGGTTGCTGTTGATCGCAAGACCCCATAGCTCCCTCTAATCTTCTCCTGGACTGTCTCGAGCCCCAGGTCGCTATGGAGTACCTCATTCCTCACAAACCATCGCAAGCATCTCTCTGAGGATCTTGTTCTGCTGGGTTTGGATTTTGTTGGTCAAAATTGCACATGCAGCTCACCAAACTTCGCAGCCGTAGGCCCAAACTGGCTTGATAAGCGACGTGATAGCAGCTTTTTGTTTGTGAGATCCACCTTTGACCTGGGATTCATCAACGGCCATAACTGGCATACACGCCGCTTAATTTCGCTAGCAGTTTTGTTGACATGTGCCCTCCAGGTGAGCCGTCGATCAAGTTATGAGCCCTAAATATCTCACTTCTGGCTTAGAGGGGATTATGTTGTCAGCCATCTTGATATTAGCAACCGACCCTCTTCGGAGAGTGAGCGTGGCAATCATCAATCATCAAATCATCAAAAATATTTTTTCAACGAAGTGGGGGATCAAATTTATTATTTGTGGGTGAAAAATCGGTAAAATAACGGGAATTCGGTGGATCGAAAATTTCTTATAATGGTAAAAATTGCGATGAACTTTCCTCGATTTTTAGAACGGTACAGGGAAACGATTAATTTACCTGCGTAGGTATGTATGTGGGGGTTTTTCACTGCGCCTTCTACCAAATTGATTCTAATTCTGTTTGTTATTGACATGAATCACCGCGCTCCGAATTCTCTCGATCCTTTCAATATTCTGAGAAGGAAATCGACGTGAACTTACCAATACATCAACGAATAGTTGCTGATATAGGTACGCGCTAGATTTCGTATGAAGCCTGTCGAATTCTGTAACATGATGAAATGTACGTTTAGTATAACATGCTCCACAGCAATCGTATATTCCCATAACGATCACATAAAAACTGCCACATCTGCAACCTGCACTTCAAAGTTTCGGAGCGAGGGTATTTATTGAACCCCGTCACAAAACACCGTGAAATCGGCTACCTATATGGTATTCTGTCCATCATCGTCCCACAGGACCTGGGCAACGCTGTTCCAAACCTTCACAAACACACAAAGATGCATACAAGGCTCGTTCAACCAGGAAATTCGGATTTCACGCCATCAGACATGCCCTTAGATATAATACCTACACACAGTATAAATATATCTACTCTTACATGGACATGCATGAGCGTTTGCGATGTTAAAAGGGGTATGAGGGGTATATGAAAATATCCTACCTACGTATTAAATGTGTACACCTACTAGAGTTTACTTTTTCTACTTTTTTTTCCCCTGTTAAAATATTTGAAAGAGCAATATACCAGAATGACCAACTATTTATTGAATATCCCCTGTAAATGCACCTAAATCCAAAGCGATGATACAATATCGCCCCTTCCTCAATAGTTGAATATATTTTTCTCTAAAAACGAATCGCTTTAATTCTTGAATCATCTGTTATTTCGATAGCTCAATAAATTCGTAAGGTGAGCGATACCCACATCGATGTAAAGCAGAATGTATAGGAGAAGAGAATAATAGTTATGGTGGACGGTGCATAAAAAAGATAGGTATCGTTAGACAAGCCGAAAAACGAATGCAGATGCCGACACTAACTCACGTACATGTTTGTGATTCAAATCATTGCCTAAGCAAATTGTACGTTATTTTTCCACGCCACCTTACTCAATAATGAAAATACATGAATAAAACACAGTGAGAACACGTGAGAAAGTTCGATAGTTTAATAGGTACGTACTTCGGGATGTAATATGATCCTAATGTATAATCGGATGGGAAAGTGCAAAAAAGTCTAATGATTGAGTAATGTATTACTATAATTTGCTTCTTTGTTAGATACGACTTGCTAATATTGAAAATGAATAATCAATAAACGTTGTCCAGTTAAAAACGAAATACGGGGAAATTCATTTCAAAAATTAGGTTTATCCAACTTGAAACTTGAACGATGTCGTGAAACACACCATGAAAAACGATGGATGAAGTGAAACTCAAAAAACATGCCCACTGGACGGGCATTGATTGGTATAGATTCTGTGTCTCAAAGTTGATGATTTCATTCGAGATGAAGCCAATAATTTTGAAAATTATTGGCTTCATATCGAATGAAATTATTGAGTTTGAGACACAGAATCGCATCCAACCTGTAATTCGTGTAATAATATTGGTAATACCTATATACCTATCACATCAGTATCATTGGCCCAACAGGAAGAGTGACTGTCGAAATAAGTGGTGTACCTAGTAGAAACTGAGCTGTTGGCATTAGATGGATTCCCTACTAGGTTCCCACATCGTATTTTTCAACAACTAGGTAGAAAAAGTATAGGAAATCTACCAATTTCCCGTATAAATTTCATACAACAATATTGATGTGGAAATATTATCATCATTCTTCGTCTTATTCTAACTTATGAGTGTCCATGGTCTCTACCATTCTTGGACACAACATTTCAAGTTTCGTATTTTTCATGCATTTATAAATGCCTTATTCCTAAGCGTAGGATTGCAAGGTATGCTGTGGGGTTGGTAGGTGGTGATTTATGTTGGTATAGTATTCCATTAATCATCTACACCAAACGTGATTATGAAAAAAAATGTTGAATGTGGGTTTGGGGTGATCAAGTGCAGATTTATATAGATCAGGTAGTTAGCGTTCGTCTTCCAAAGGTCCAGTTGTCTCCGCGCTCATTTCCGAGCAACGCCTGGGTAATCAGCTGGCTGAACTTTAAAACTGATGAAAACTAACTTGCGGGTAAGGGATAAGGTAAAATTTCACGTCACGGGCCCTCAAGTTTCATTGTACCTATTAGTGCCTAACGAACATTATACAAAAACAAGGAATTCACGCTACGCTAGTTTTATCGCTGGACAGAGGGTTTGCTACCGCCCAACGCTCCTTTCATATTGGAATCTTTGAGATCAAGACCTTACATGGACCCGCTGTACCGTATCAGGCACCCTACATACGATGTGCAGGTCTATTCGTTCCTTCGCAGTGTGAAAATTGAGTCAGTAGAACGCCGTGTGGTTTACCAGACTCGTTACCGAACCGCAGCAATGGGAGGAGGTCGCATTCATTTCATGTTCACAAACGAAAAAGGAATCACAGTTCCAGACTTGTACATCTCTTAAATGTTTAGTTCTCAATGTACACACAACATAAGTAGTACTATTGATGACTGATGGGCCCACTGAATGATTTAAACTTGGCCAGTTTTAATTAGGACTCGAAAACGAGCTGACAGCTTGCTCGAATATGGGGCGACCGGTGGCTTAAATGGACCGGGTTAACCGCATTTCAAGTCCCACCTGTTGAATAGTCCGTCTAGAGCGAAATGACTTTAGCAATAAGGAAATAACGTACGGCCTTCTGCACTGGTTTTGCGTTTGTAAATATTTCCACCGTCTTATGTCACCGGTCGGTATGTAGGTCAGCTCTCAACTGCCAACAGTTGGTAATGGTAGAGTTTCTTTGTTCTTCGAAATTTTTGAGAATTTCGATTTCTTCTGATTCTACTCTGATTCTGATTCTTTGGGTTCGAGGTCAGTAAACGCCACCATTTCTTTCCATGGTGTGGGCGCTCCAACACTATGACGTCTTGACCTGGAGGGAAATATAGCTATTCAAGAGAACGAAGAATTCTTTGAAGTATAATGACCGTTTAATAGTTTTCCGAAACACAAAGTGGGAAATACAAAATTAAGTCAATACTGGTGTCAAATATGTGCACTCAACTTGGGAACGAACTTGGAGCGCTGAGGTTGGGATCCGACCTTCAAATTCCAGAAGACGTCCGGCTCCGATGTGGCAGACGATGTGGCAGCATGTAATCTGTACGTAGTCGTGTCGATGAATACAGTCGAAGGTGAAGTCGGTTGAGGAGTGGATGATTCGAATGGTGAAGCAGGGAGTAGATAGGCTGGAGAAGAAATCAGTTGAAACAAAGCCTTTAAAAAGTGCAAGAGTTGAGGTGTAAGACGTAATAAGAACGTAAGTTGAATGAAAATTAATCCCCAGGGCCCAGGTACTCTGGCAGGCAAGCCTCTCCGATATGAGATCCCTCTAGTCGATGTCACAACGGGAGGGAAGGGAAGGGTTGATTTGCAACAATTTAGCTTCAAGTTCCTGTCCATCACGTTGGCCTGACGAGGAATGGACGATCAATTGGATCACTTACCACCATAGCTTTTTGTTTATTTAGCCCTAAAATGTATTCACGCTTGAAAGATACAGGAATCCGGAACTCCAAAATCCTAACGAAATTTTTTTGTATGTTTCAGGTGTTAGGGCTAGCGGCCCTCGCCTCGGGTCGGAGAGTCCGCATACGCCCCATCCAGCAGTCCGGCGAAACGCTAGAGGCTGCTCAGCAGAGCGGCGTCGAGTACTACGCAGAGCAGGAAGAGGAGGACGATCAGCGAGGTCGTGGAGCTGTCCTCGTTTCGAGGCAAGACAATTACGGGAGGACCAATGGGCAGCCCCGGCTCCAGCCCAAGCTCAAGCCTGCCCAGAGCAAAGAGCCGCCCGTTCAGACCATCAGGAACTACAACAAGCTCAACGACGATGGATCCTTTACCTTCGGATATGAAGCTGCTGACGGTGAGCTCAGTTGTTTTTCAAAAACCGTATTTTATCAACTCCAGTGAACTCTGATTGACTCATCTACCTGTTGGTCTTCTCATGCTTATGATATTATATTGATGGTGATTCCTATGGCAAAGGAAGAATTCCAAACAGGGAATTTTATAGGGGAGCCTTTCAAAGGCTTCATTTAGCACCACGAGTTGTCGCGGTGCTAAAAGTCTCACTTACAAGAAATGTTTGCCACTTCAAGATTTTCTAAAACATTACATTTCAAACTCAATGGCTAAGAAACTATAGGCACCCTGAATAGATGCGCATCAACGTAAATTAAAATGTTTTGTAAGATTGATAAAATTCCGTTCATATTCACCCTTTTACAGAATTTAAATAAAATTTATAGAACTAATAATTAAAATTTTACAGAAAAAAAATATATTTCTCTTGACAATTTTTTTTTTTAATTTTTTTTACTATTTTGCTTGTTCTACTTGAAAAAAAGCCGTAATATGAACCTATTTCATCACTGTATTTATAGAGTGAGAACTAAAAATAAAAATAATACTGTAATTCAGGATTCTGAACTGTGATTCCCAGAAGATACCTTATTAGGAGGTAACTCGTTAGTAGTTATAGTCATCTTTTTCTTCAAACATTTCAGCTTACATAACAATCGTATCAGCTTAATTTTTTTCGAAAAAGGTGGCGAGAATAAAAATTGACTTTTTAGTGATCCCTGTGATGTGTCAGTATCACTGATACAACACCAGTGATATCTCTGAAGGTTGTCTGATCATTGATTGATCAGACAACCTTACGAGGTGGAGTTCTCTTATCAATAAAATTGTAATGAGATTCTAGAACGAAAAAATGAAATAAGGTTGCAAACTAACTATTCATTGGCTTTATAAGAGCACGAAATAAGGGATATGAAATATAATTATAAATTGCAGCTACCTACTTCCATTGAAATGAATTGGCAAAGAAACAGCTAGGTACTTTAGCTCTTCTTGAGGTATTAATAATGTTCAATACATACTTCCAGAAGAGCTTCGGTATCTACCTAGCTATTTCTGCAGTACGGGTTTTCCTGCTAGTAGTATTATTAATACTACTAGCAGGAAACCCCGATGTACTAAAATAATACAACAGTAATTCAAGATATGATCTTGTAGATATGATCTTGTATCCTCCATGTTAGCAGATACTTACGAGTTCCGATGAATTGATCTAATTTGATAATTTCAGTTCACAATCATTTTCAATTTATAACCTGCATCGAAGAAATACTCAAACCCTTGGAACGATAGCAATTCCAGGGCTCAGCTGTATAAAAGTTATAATGTGTAGATAGGCATTTGTTTTGTAGACCTATGATTGTTGTACCTGTGTAATGTTGGTTTGATTTTTTGTACCTATGTAATATGTACTTTCATTAAAGCAGTCATTATCATTAAACAAGAAATCGGTGAATACTTCCGATATTGGGAGGAAATACATTGGTAGAGTGAACGTTACTTCTAGTATTTTTAGGGCTATAATAAGGTTATTGGTTAGCCGGCTGGACTAATTTCGATTCATCTTATTACCTACTGCAAACCAACTATTACCTTCTTCTCTTAAACATCATCTCTTATTATTGATTTGGCTTGAATTGAGTTTAAAATTGGTGTTTATTTCATGATTAAGAATTGAAGTAATAGCAGAGAACTGCCTACTAAAAATTTGGTTGTTTGCAATACGACCATTATTACTGAACATCATCATATACTTCTTCGGTTGATATATTTTCGGAGCTCGTTGAGGTATTGTGACCGGTATGCACACAAACTTTGGAACTTTTGTCGCTTCCCTTCAATTGGAAATCATGAGGAATACGTTCCGATAGATCCTCGAACAGCTCTAAATCAGTGACGGGAGCTTCAGATAATTTTTTGTCCTCTTTGGTCTCTTCTACGACGTCTCCAGAAATGCTGGAAGATGCAAATCCAGCCAGAAACTTTTCGTACGCCCTATCGTCCAGAAATACTGCAGGTCTTGGGTCGGTAGTGGACTTGACAGCATATCCGGAGTCGTACCCAATCGAAACGTAAGGCACAACTTGAGTGCAGCTGCTTCCAGGCTCATTGATGGTTTCTTGTGGACTTCTGCTGATTGGGCTGTCCGACCCAACTGCTTTGCTCTCCTGAGCAGACATAGCAGTTTGGCTGGAGACCTCCAAAGACGCCTTCAGCTCTGCACCGGCCTTGGACTTTCTCAATGCCGTCGACAGTGACCTGACGATTTCGCGTAGACGCTCATTCTCTGCCTCCATTTCCCTCATTAACTCCTCATATTTCAAGATCACCAGCAAGTTCTTCCTCATAGTTTGCGACATTTTGTTCATTTTGTTCGCTTGGTTCACGATAGTATTCAAATACCGTTGATAGTGCAGTTTTCTCAAGTCTACCTGAGAGAGCTTTGTCAGCCTATCGGTTTGTTCACGGTAGTTCCTCATGATCATGTCTAGAGCTGTCTTCTGCTCTTCCACAATGATCTTGAGCATGCTGTTTTCCTCCTTCAAAGACTTCGGGAAATCTTCCGGTAAATCTGTAAATAATTTTTATAAACATATTACGTTCGTGTATTTTTGAACTGGCAAGTGAATTTTTGAACTTGATCTTATGTATCGCTAGAAAACGGTGGAGGTTGACCTTAGTTAGGTATGTACTAAGGTATTTCCATTCGTAATTTCACGATAGTTTGTAGTGCGAAACCAAACTCAAAGATCAAAACAACTAGAACGTTTCCCCGGATAAAAACGCTCAAATTTGGCATAAATGCAGACCCTAGATAAGACTGAGCTAGTTGCATCTGGGGTTGCATGAAAATGTTAACTGGGTAGGTCAATAATCACCATTTCAGAGATTTCAGTAAAATATGACTGACTGTTTAAAAATTGAATGTTATTTATTTGTTTTGTTTTTTTTTTTGGTTTTTTTCTTAATAGAATGCTAAGTAGGTACTTGTTTTTCCATCAGCACAAAAGGACTTTGTAAATACCAGTATAGAGTTTTCAGATTAAGAAAAAAGAAAGCGGGGTTGGGAACTTCCACTTCACCATGCGTTAGGTACCTACCTACGTACTCTTGAGATAACGCAGTGGTTGCGAAAAGCCCAAACTATTTAATTATGACCATCAAAGGAACAACTCCCAGTACCCTAGAGAATTTCATCGAAATCAGTTGAGCGCCTTTCTACCTACATTCAATTTAAATTTTCAACATTTCGCGTTTATTTGAACTAAGCTATTTGACGTTCTTATAGAAAAATGCTGCGGTCCTATGAAATAATCCCTGCAGGTCTTAGTTACCTACCTAAGTACTATATGATTTTTTACTGGTCAATCGAACTAAAATACCGTTTTCCCAATTACCTACCTACCTACCATTTTTATGGCACTTCTCGAGCAAATGCAACGTCGAAATACGAAGTCGGAAGAAACCACCCACGAAAAGGGGGGCGGGGCTATAATTGTAAATTATAAATATGTAGTTATGTGCCTATCCGTAGAGATATAGGTATAGTGGGTAAATAATGTGGTTTTATGAAAGTATTTATCGTCGTTACACAATATAATAATGAAGATTTTGAATTAACTTGAACCACTGACATGGATGATTGGATGGTGGGACGAGAGCACTTTATCAAGATTTCATGAATGGGTATTCGGATCATTACTTGTATTATCTCATAGAGAAGGCATAGAGATCCTTGACTGTCAAAGAAGGAATACGTCACCTCCACAAAGAAGGTTTTCACATTTCGCGAGATGAGACATGAGAGCATGAGAGGCTTTTCTCTTTTTGAGGGCGTTCTTGCGGGAAAGAAAAGGTAAATAAACTTTTGAGGAAAAACCCAGATTGCGAATGGTGGAGAAAGGGTACCATTTAAAGAAAATCTCAGGAAATTGTTTTTCTCACGATTTTTATGTAGGTTTGTAACGTATTTTATAATAACAGGGATCAAACAGTGAACCACTGAACCGCATCATGCAAATCGGACAGACCTATAGGGTACCGACCCATGTTGTACACTATGTTTACCATCTCCTTTCTGCTCTTCCAATCTTCAGCAGTGATAGATTAAGGCTGATTTCTGGTCAGTTATTAATATATGGATCTGATTTTCTCCTGGGAGTAGGACCGAATGTCGTTAATGACAGGTTTATGATTATCGCTTTGGTACAACTCTCGGTTTTCATGGTAAGTATACCTACCATTTTACCAAACCGTCACCAGTCTGGTAGTGACCCTTTATTTACATAAATTACTTTCTGAGTAAGAGTAAAGTAATTCATTCATTCATAAAGTACAAATTCACCCGATTCTGAATAAAAGACAAACATACGCAAGTAGGATGACTCGGTACCTACCTAATATGGTAATAATATGGTTTAACAATGTCATGAATTTTATGACATACATATTGCGTAAACTTGCATAAATTTATGTAGGCAGTTGTAATTAGGTACTTACCGGGATCGTATGACTCGCCAAAACATCTCTCTGAATCCGTCATAGTCAGAGCTGTTTTCTTCGTACTCATCGCTGGCTTGGACAACAACCGTTAATTATTTGTTGATTTAAGAAGACAAACCTTGACCAAATAACCAGCAACCACACAGGCTGAATGAACAGTGAGAATGAAGCAGTGAAGTGTAGTTCTGTAGTTCATTCCTTATTCCTGTTCCTAAAGCTTGATACGGTTGTCATGTGGATGCATCCCCCGAATTGGTAGCTACGACACTATTGTTATAAACTATGGTCTGGCTGGATGAGAAAATAGAATAATCATTAAGTAGGTATAGCAAGAAGTACGCATCTATCAGTAGGTAACTAGGTCATTCGTTGCTGAAATGAAACAAGCAGTTTCTGACGAAAAATACATGGTTTGATTGCAGGAAGCTTCAAAGAAGAGACCCGCGGAACAGATTGCGTGGTTCGAGGCAAATACGGCTACGTCGACCCTGACGGTAACAAAAGGGAATTCAGTTACGTATCAGGTATGGAAATCAAGTAAATACCTACTTAGCAACAGTCCTACAAATCAGGTTCAAAGGTGAATCAGTGGTTTGCCCTTAAGTGTTCAAGGTGCCCTGATCACCTTGAAGATCATGGTAGGTAGATGAAATAATATATGATGCAGGTACAGTAAAGAACCTACGAATTTTATTTATTTTTAATTTTTTTTTTTAGAGAAATATCAAAATTTTTTATTAACAAACAAATTTTATTTATTGTTAATGCTTCTATACCATTATATTATGGTCTTTCGAATGAAGAGCTTTCCTATCCTATTTTGAGAGTACCTGGTATTATTATACGATTCTGACCGTGAGGTAGGACAGAATAATGAATAATATAATACCTTTCTTTTTATCTATGTACTAAATGTTTCAGTCGATCAAATGAATTATCAAAATAAACAGTTTATTAAGTAGAATTAAAAACGAGGTTTTAGTCAATGTACATACAACATTTTGCCCAAAGTTATTCCACGGTAGTAGGTCGATAATTGACCTAATTAATTAGAGTAACAGTGTCATATATTAGGTACCTACTTCTGGTCGATATGACAGTTCAATCCTACTCCATGATGGTCAAGTGGTTTACCGTGTTCTGCAACAATGCCAAGAACTGTAAAGCTGATTCTGAGAAAAACTCAAAAACTATAAATTTACCTACCTTTTGAATTATCATTTCGCTCATTTATCCATTATAATCTATTCATTAGCGAATTTTCAAAGAAAATGAAGCTATTGCAATGGCTTCGAAATTTAAATAATATAAATTTTTGGAAATTTTCTCCATAGAAATCCGTTTCAGACCATTCTAAAACGATTCCTGAAATTTAACACTTTTTTATATGTATATATATATATATATTTATTTATATATGTGTCACTCCAGACGATAACTCTCGATAGAATTGAGATAAACAGCTCAAATTTGCACAAAAAATCTATCTTGGCAATCGAAAGGCTAAGTTCGAAGATGGGCGAAATTGGCCTACTCTAAGGAGGGTTTTGGCGCATTTAAAGTGCGCAAAAATTACCCAAAAATCCCCAAAATGTTATTTTCCAACAAGTGACCCCTCATTTTAAAGGTTTTTGCACGCTGAACACGATGGTGGAATCGGATTTTAGATATCTTGATCCGTTCTCAAATTAGAGCATTTAAAGTGCGCAAAAATTACCCAAAAATCCCCAAAATGTTATTTTCCAACAAGTGACCCCTCATTTTAAAGGTTTTTGCACGCTGAACACGATGGTGGAATCGGATTTTAGATATCTTGATCCGTTCTCAAATTAGAGCATTTAAAGTGCGCAAAAATTACCCAAAAATCCCCAAAATGTTATTTTCTAACAAGTGACCCCTCATTTTAAAGGTTTTTGCACGCTGAACACGATAGTGAAATCGGATTTTAGATATCTAAATCCGTTCTTAAATTAGAGCATTTAAAGTGCGCAAAAATTACCCAAAACTAGGATAATCTTTAAACTCTTACCCCCACCCCCTTAGAGTGGTCAGATTGAAAAATGTGAGAAGTATTAATTGAAGACGAGAGTTCGAAGCAAAAAAGGGGGAGGCAAACGATTAGTACAACTCCTTGAATTTACCCACAGCGATCAAATAAATAAGCACTTAGTACAATTACGTAATAAACAAACGGTAGAATCAGGATGGACAAAACGTACAAATTAAAATAAATACGAAGAGAATATACATAGAAAACCAAATTTTAGACCGAAGTTTTCCTTTATTCAAAACCATAGCCATTAATTCGAATATTTCTTTGAAAATTCGCTCATTAAGTCATGCTGCATGACTGATTTTTTTTTTTTGATCTATTCTAGGGAGCTCTAGAAAAATGAAACCATCCAGATCAGTTTCTAAATTTTAAAAATTGAAAAACCGTTATTGCATAACTCCTTACTTGCTCCATGCCCAGACCATATCGACTTGGACAGAATAACTTACTTGCCCAATAGTCGTAAACTACTTCGACTTTGTCTATTGTTGCAAGCCCAGATGTTACCATCTTGTGTGACTAGGACTATTATTGCATAAAGAGTTTGACAATGTTATGCAACAACTTTTTTACAACCTTTTTACTGCCCTAGGCTTTAATTTTCGGGAAATCGACTTGGCACGTTATTGCAAAACACGGTCGTCCATTTTTTTAAACTTAGATCGCTACGGATTATTAATCGTTAAAATCTCGTTAAGATTAACCAGCTGTGGTATTTACTCAAATGTCAAGGTAACCCCTGCGACCCCAACGCCGTTCAGGATGAGGAAGAAGAGCCCGGTCCAATTGGATCCGATGAGAACGTGCCCCAGAACGTGCCTCAGAACATCCCCACTAGGCCAGTCGCTAAGGTAATAAATGATAATTATGTGATGCGCGTATATGAACTTCATTGGTGCGTAAAACTATGCGTAAAACAATTTCAAACCACTATAAAATTCAGCTGTGAACACAGCTTTCTACTCATAAATTGATGTGGCTGAAAATGAAAGATTATACCTGAATATTGGTACGATGATGCTAAAATTATTGAAATGTGGCCAGCCAATTTAGCCATATTAACTAGGATTTAGTCAGGGTTGATTTGGAGGATTGATGTTCATGGATCATGGTAGAGATGTGCGCTCTGCTCATGACACCTTGAAATCCCGCAACACCGTACTCATTTCTTTTGGAAATCACTCCATTGTGTTTTTGGTAATGAAAATATACTTTTTGTGTTTTCACCTACGGGTGAAATTTACAAATCATTTGTTTCAAAGATATTCTCGTGGAAGAGAATATCGTGTATGATCTGTTGTATCATTTGATTTCGAATAAATAGAACAACTCTTAATTAATAGTACCTACAACAAGCATTCATTAACAGTACAACATTTTATTTCGTACTGCCTCAAGAGATTAGCACTTTATTTATGACACGAATGTCAGTATGTGTAATTCACGGTTCTGACAAATTTTCATTGTGGTGTAGGTAGGTATTATTATTTCAGTAGGTATAATGAGGTAGAGACGGCCAAAAAGCCCTAAGATCGTAGGTACCTACCTACTGATCGAAAAAAAAAACAGAATCAACCAATTAAATACGACTCGTACTTACTTACCTGTACCATAGAAATTACATTTACTAGCCTAGATACATTTGTGTGGAGGACCTTTCCTACTGTATCTACACAAATATATTATAATTATGCAATCGAGTCTGGCTAGAATAAGTGCAATAAGTAAATGGTCTTTTGCGCAGCATTTTGTTTGGGGTGGGGGGGGAGGGGATAACGTCGCTATGCTCCAGTGGCAATGTTGACTTCACCACAAATCTACTTGACGAAAAATATTGTGATTCCAATTCGGATTATCCAAACTGTTATCTTCATAGGCCGCTCGCCCAGTGACAACGACTCACCGTCCTCGACCGGCAACGACCGTTTTCCAGCAGGCGTACAGCAGCGGAGACGAAGGTAGCGAAGAGGAGAACTTGCCACCTACACCAAGCCGCGCCCCCGTCGTTGTCACCCAAAGGCCCGCCCTTAGACTCCCCACATTCGCTCAAGCGCAGGCTGCTCAGCAAGACGCCCAGGTACCTGAGTATTTGAGTATTCCAAAGTGATTTAATGTTACCATTCGAAATGAAACTTCTTTGATATCGATAACAATGGGTGGTATGAATAAAACGAAAGCAAATCCTTTAGAGCATATGCTTGAAGGAAAAGCATTTGGTCCAGAAGGAAATGCTCGAAGTAAAAGGTTTTACTTTTTTTCGTATGAATACCTTCACTTCGAAGGATATGCTTCTCGAAACAGAAGTAAAAGGTCTCTTCCACTCATCAGCAGCTGGTGACCCAGAAAAAGCTGACCTAGGTGTTTTTGTCCCAAATTAAGTCGTCTCAGGTCTCACTCGTTTTTCGTTTTTGTATCCACCAACCGCGTTGAGTTTTCAGTTTACTTATCAACTAATAACTTTACTTTACTTTACTTATTAACTAATATTACATCCAATCTTGTAACATTTTAGCTATATTATGCAGGACAACGCACGCCACGACTATTTTAGGTAGGTACTCCAGTCTTGTTTAACTCGGCGAGCATACTATAAAATTGGAAACCTCCTTTTCAGTTGGCTGAAAGATCTCCCAATGGTCACTCTTTCTTTTGTTAGTAAGTTATTAAAAGACCGTTCCATATCATTATTAATTAGGATTACGAAAAGGGACCATTAGCCAGTTCAATGTCGACACTATCCCTCAGCACGACAGCATTTTCAGCCTGTGACATACAGGTACAACGTATCCATGGAAGAAAGAAGAGGAAGGTCCAGTCAATGTAAACTGGTGTACATATGGATACTATTCAACACAACAGTATCCAGGGATAACCGATAGTAGTGCGCTCTACGTAGAAGTCTAGAGAACTAGGTACTTTTTACAGGTTTTAAATCAGCAACCTAGATGGCGTTCACCAGTCAAACTAAATCCCCCAAAATTTAATACTGTTTATTTTTTAAATTTAGTTACCAAATAATATTCTTTCCAATGTCTCCATTCAATAAAATGTTACAAATTACGAGAAACAACATGATAAGTACCATCAAAAGAATAAATTTACTGGGATTTACCTATTTCATTTTAAATGTTTTACTGGTTACTGGACCTTTCTACTTGATAATGGGCTGCATTGCCGACAAAGGATAAAACTCAAATGCCTGAAGAAAGAATGACTACATACCTACCTGGAGTACCCACAATGATTATTATTAATAACTAGCTGTGTACCCGCGCTTCGCAACGGTAGAACAGACACCCCCTTTAGGACAGGCCCCACTCATAACAGTTTTATGATATATTATACTATTTGAAACGACGCGTGTTGCTGCAATTTAAATAAATGGAGCCAACGGTCATGTATTTTAATATGCCTGTATCCCCCCCTCCTCAACTGATCAGAAACCTTCCCCAATGCCAACCCTAACTGCCTTTAACCCCCTCCCCCCCCCCCCCGTATCATATGAACCCTCCCTACCTGGTTAGAAACATTCCTCAATGTTCACACAACAAATTCCCAAAGTTGCACTCCAATTGGTCAAGTAGTTTTGAAATTTCTGTAGACCCCCCCCCCCTCTCATAACCTGTACCCCCCTCCCACTAACATCCTGATTGAAGTACCACTTGAATGTACTCGTCGAGCTGAATCCAGAATCTAATTACAATCGGGTTTACGTCCAACCGTTCAAAGTTATTATAAGCATAGACGTCCTCATAGAAGTGATTATAACACGTTTTTTAGTAGTATTTCATTAATAGCGTTTCAACGGATGGACAGATTCAAATGCGGATTTTTCATAAACCTTCCCAGATAAATTCTGCGTCAAATGGTACTAGCCGCAACTTTCTACGTTCAGCCGTTCTCAATTGATGCCGATACAAACAAACAAACAAACAGACACTGTTTTATTATATGTACATAGATTTCCAGGACATGAGGAAAAAATAAAACTCGAAAGTCAAATCATTATTGCGGGCTATGTATATTTTAAAAACGTACAAACTGTTGGGTATATTAATTTTTTAAAAACCTTATTTCTATTTTATATTAATAAGCAGTAGGTAGGTTATACACTTCTACACCCTCATAACATTTTCCACAATGATTAGGTGAGAATGCATTAAACTGAAAAACTTAATAGAGTACTATGAAGGTGGGAGAAAATAGCGATTTAAGCTTAAATTATTAATGTAAAAAAGGTTTACTAATTTTATTATATTAGGAAGCTTTAAAACTTGTGAATATTTTATTCATATTTTTTTAAGCTTCCTACCTAATGGTTATTTTTTTTTTTACCTTCATAATCCTCTATTCTTCTGTTCAATCTACGCAATTCCCAATAAATTCTTGTCCTTACAAACGACTTCAGGAATTGCTCTTCAGCTGATTCGCTACACAACCCTAATCTTAGTCCTTGCAGACCAATTTCATTCAAAATAATTTTCGATATTCCCGTTCTATGAGCAATGCAATGGAAACGGCGGAAGAAAATTGATTCAACTTTCTTCAGTAGGTACGTCAAATGCTTGATCAGCTGCAAGACACAAATTACCGAACTCCGAACCCAAAGCTTCACTGTAAGCTTTGAAATAAGCAAAGAGTTCGTAATTTTGTGTCATCAACCTTTCGGTTGGCTCAACATGCATTTGACGTTTGTAGTGAGCACAATTACCATGCTTTTGCAGGAACTGCAATAGTAGAAACATTTACTACCACAGATCCCATTGGCATATTACGCTCGAATTCTTGAGAATATTCTCCATCTTCATGTTCAGTAGGATCAAGATCATCATAATTTCGAGCAGAACGGGGTTTCAACTTGCTTAGAGTAACCAGTGCTCTTTCCAGCTCATCCTCACAGTTCATGGAGGTTGGCAGCTTTGGCATTGACGACAAGGACAGTGCTTTCAATCCCCCTTCAAAATGTTTGGCGGTTGGATGGTCTGAACATTCATGCTGCTGCCTAACTATGGAGAAAGTATTTTCAAGGGCATCCTGATTGAGGAATCTTGTCCTGATTTCCTTTACTCCATAGTCAGTAAGCATATGCTCGGTGAGCATAAGCAAAGAACGAATGTTCAGAATCCAACCACGCAAACTGTCTGGTTGCCTGGAGGATTGAAGGAACTGTGCCACCGACAAATGCTTCAGTATACCTTCCAAGAACACCTTAAATGTGGTGAGGATTCGTTTATCGCATAGCGATACGAAAGTTTCCATGCTTCTCTTTGCAGAGTTGAAACAATCAAATAAATCATTGAAATTGTCCACAAAGACCGAAGTGTGTAGTGAATCAGCTGAGAGTATTCCCTGAGCCTGTAAAACCATGATGGCCGTACTCATAGATTTAGACAAAACTTGGATGCCTACTTCACTTTCATTTTTTTGGAACTATTACCTTTGTTGAATTGAACATGATTCATTATGACTTTAGGCAGTAACCGGAGGCGAAGGGGATCATCACACTTTACTGTATTTATAATGTGATCCCACTTTGCTACTCCCGTTTTCCATCTAAAGTCATAGTTAATCAGGTTATTTCTTATTGATTTGATCAAGTGAGTCCCACATGAGAAATACTTTTTCCCCTTTATACAGGAAAGGGTTTCTCAGGTGTCACCCCCAACTTTTTAACAACACTCCTATTTTTGGCACCCTGGTCCCAAATAACCATTTTTACAATGAGACCAGCAGACGTTAGCTGCTCAAGAAATTGGTACAGTGCTTCGTGGATTGTTGACGCAGTTTCTTGGCTAGCAGTGAGCCAGTGGCCAACCACTTGTTTCCACGAAGTCACTGCACCCTTTACCATAGCAACTAACGCCTGGTTGGAAATTAAGTTTTTCCTGTTGAACCCACGATCTACAACCCCAACAATTCTGTATTATTGGGGTTGTAGTGGGTTCTTCTGAATTGATACCTCATCCAACACGAGAGAGAGTACATAACCTTTTTTCTATGGACCATTTACACGCCTCGGTTTTCAGGAAGTCAGAGGAGGGAGTCGGTCTCCAGTGTTGAGAGGTATCTGTGCCTGGAATCGTTTCAAAGTACTGGGTAAAAATAAGATTTTTCTAAGAAACCTGTATGATCTGGGCGAGTGGTAGTAGAGACTGAGGGAAAAATCCTTCATGCCCCCAGTCCACCTTCTGCCGTGCTTACTCCTGGTAAATAATTTTAATTGAGCACCAAAAACTATATGAGCGATGGGGGACATGAAGCGTGAAGCTGCATCAGCAGCTTGTGCTGCAGTAACAGGTTTTGCTCGTTTTGACCTCTGCAGTTGCTGCTTGAAGCGGCGACACTGGTTTCTTGCTTTGTTGAGTTGCTGCCTCAGTCTCTTTTCTTTTTCTGAAGAGAGGTTCTTCCTCGACTCCACTTCTGGAATAATAATTAAAAACTGATTTAACTGTGAAGGATATATAATTAGGCAATTCCGCGAAGTAAATGAAATTTGAGGGTAGGTGGGGGTTGGGTCGCAGATGGTCCCATATCAAAATCATTGAAAAAGTACTGTAACTTCCGCCTGCGCATGCGCAAACGTGAAATACTTGAGACACCCATAACTACTTCAAATATCGTTGAAATGAGTTCGAACTTGGAGAGTCGATCAGGAATAAGGAACTTTGACAGTTCCATATGAATTTCACTGGAATCGTAAACTTTCGTTTGTGCATGAGCGAACATGAAATGTTGACCATTTCCTTGTAACTTTTCTAACTATACGACAAATAGTCGTAGAGACCTAAAATTTTGAGGGTGCACGCGAGTTAGGGCGTAGATGGTCCAGTATCAAAATGAACATACCCAACTATCCTATACGTTCATGAGATTCAAGTGAGGAAGCTATACCTACTGCCTACTCGAATTGGCAGACTTTTTCTTCTGAAAATGTAGGCAACCAAAATTGCAACGTAATTGTCCATCCAAATCTTTTCTAATTTGTTATGATCGAATGACACTAGTTTCTATCGTACAATAATCAGTTTTTCAAAATGATTTTTCAGTTTTCAAATGGCATTTCTTAAGTAGTTATTACCTGATGGTTGAAGCCGCTGAGCTAATGTCGTGGTCGATGTCGATGTGGAGCTGTCTGATGACACCATGAACAACGAATGACGGACAGAATCTGAAAGGTCACATACATTTAAATTAGAAGGTGTAGTATCGGTGTTGAGTTTCAAGCAGTTTAATGATCAACAAACATCATCACCTATTCTTAAATAATCTGCCATTGCCAGACCTATTGTTGATTAGCGAATTTTCGTTATAGCTGTGAAGGTTTTGCAGTGGATTTAAAAAAATAATTAGAAGAGAGTTCTTGGAAAATTCATATATCTACAAGCAAGTAGGTACCTACCTACATAATTGGCTGAATAGGTAGTAGGTGAACGGAAATGGCATATAAATGAATGGACAGGACGAGATGGAGAAAAAAAGTCCATCATTCCTGCTTACCTTTGAGAGATAGGACAGGCTGCACAACAGCAATGGGCCCCAGAGACGTTTGAGGGTCGTTTTGTCTTGCTGGGGTTCGCTTGAGAGAGTAAGTTTTTAGAGGAATTTTGATGCGAGGAGAATGAGGAGAAAGAGTAGTGAGTGGGGGCCGATTGCAAGGAGACTGGGTTTGAGATGATGGAGTAGGACGTACATGAATCTGGAGGTCAATTATACGATCAAATGGGGGGGATCATTGTTGAACTGAAGAACTGAAGGGTAGGGTTGGGGATGAAGGACGTTTTTGTCTGTAGCTACGATCATAAAATCTCTCCTTCTAAAATGAACTGAACACAGTACTTATGACATTATCTCTGATCTCTGATGTATTTAGTGCTCCTATCGTTGAGGACTGGTATCTCGATGAAGAGGAGCCAACGTTTCTGTCTGAAAACGAATAAACCCAGTGGTAATTGAGGGTAAATGTCACGGGTTTAGTTCCAAGAACCGCCACCACTTCAAAATGAGCCAATCCAATATTCGATTTATCTCTTGAATGGGTAAACCGATTTTCAATCTGTAAAGTGTTCTGTAATCGTTATGAGCAACCTCGAATGGCGACATTCAGTTTTGAATTTTAAAAAATGTTCTTTTCATGGAGTTTTGACATTACATATTTTACTTAATTTAAACTTTTTTTTTAAAGCAACTAGTACTTTTATAGGAAAAAAATCGAAGAATCCAAATCCGTTTTCAGACTGAAGATCGGATCATTAGATCGAACGGCATCTGGGAAAATCACTATAACAATAGGGGCCTATTGTTAGCCCTCTAGTCCTCTACCTGGGCCCACCTTGCAACTTTGCCTTCCCTTTCCTGTTGATTTGAGCTAGCAGGGCTGAGTTCATATCTAAGAGTGTATTTTTCCTTCTACATCTATTTCTTCAACTAGGTACAAGATTTACCTACTTGGCAGAATGGTCGGCTGCTGGATCAAATCGGGGTACAGCCAAATTTTGGATGAATCCTGTCAGGGTACCAAGGTTGGTTTTTAGCGTCTGACTGGTATCTAGTTTTCTTGTATCACTAAATTACTCTTTTCTAAGCTTTGCGACTGTAATTTCCATAATAAGCCATTCAACACCTAATGATTTGCAGCGTTCTCATAATCTACCAAACCGTATGAAGTAAATAAACTCGCCACGAAATGAAGGAAGATCAATAAAAGCTTCAGGCAACATTGTACCTACTCCATAATATACCTATTATGCTGTCAACAACGCTATTATCAGGTTGAAGATTCACAATGACAATGACGCCTATGTAAATGTCTGACAACGACTGACGATAACAAATATCTCGAACGTGCGCGAGAGGTGCAATCGCGCATAATTAGAAATCCGCCAGTCTAGTCGAAGATTTGAAGATAGATTTAACTAATGGGCCAAATCACATTTTTAGAATAATATACAATGTAAAGAGTACCTATTAATGTTCAAACCCCCGAAATGGGAAGACGTTTGATGACGTAAATGTTATTTTACATTCTAAAATACAAGTGGCACTTGCCCCTGTAGGTACCTACTGGAAAAGTCACTATTAGTCAAATGACACCAGTAACTTGGCAGAAAGTTATATTATGGCGTTAGTGGCCAAAAGTTTACAGGGGGTAAAAAAAATCACCAGGGGGAGGAGAGGGTCATTCACGAGTACCGTTAGAGGGGCTGCTCTAGATTACCAAATTGGTCACGAATGGCACGCTAAAACTATTAGATATAAACGGGGAAAAGCCCAGCAAGTATAATGTAGAAAATCGCAGAGAAGGAAACGTAGGAATGCTGTGTGAATGAACTAAAGCATTTTTTGAGACCACGCGCAGCTTTGTACGACCAGCCGTTCGTTTTCACCGAAGAGGTTCGTCAACATGATCGCGAAAAATGGTATAAATCCGGCCCAGGTATCATCACTAGGGAGCACCTGATTATAATCACGGATGGCTGTATGAAGTCGAGCTTGTTGTTCTGTGATATTATTCCATTTGAAAAACGCTGCAGCGTCCTTGTCACATGGGTTTATTATTCTATTGGACATATACCTACAGAAATTTTGGCTGTTCATTTATTGTTTGTTTCATGTGAAATAGTTGAAATAGCTACTTCTGGTGGTTTCCACCAATTTTGGCCCCAACATCCGAATTAGGTGCGCTCCTTTTTTTTTTTTTTTTTAAGTTATCTTTGATCATTGGTAGTGCCATTGATTCACGTGCTGACACTTTTTCTAGTTTTATTATACAAATTGATGGTGATTTCAGACGATTTCCCAGGTTTTGACTCATAAAAAAATAAATTTTGGGAGCTGAACCTTTGGTAGAACGTCAACTTTCCACTCTTTGGTCAAAATCGATTTCATACTCGGTCATGTCGTCCCAGAAAAACATGGAAAAATACCTCAAAACCTCATGTAACTGAAACATAAAAAAATACCTATTTTTGTACACATTTTGACTAATAACACCCCTGTTTATATTCCGATCGGGCTGAAAAAATTCGGCCAGCGTATTACCAATACCTTGTTGAAAAAAGTCCAACTATTAGATATGATGAACCTGGATATCCACCAACTCCCCAGACCCCTGGTTCTAGAAAACTTCCCCAGGACCCCCAGGGTCCCTGGTAGACTCTCACCAGGTGGAAGTAGAAGTGCAACGTCGCACCAGCCTAGTGGGGGAGCCCCCCCCCCCCCCCCCCGATTAGAGGGCTAACAATAGGCCCCTATTGTTATAGTGATTTTCCCAGATGCCGTTCGATCTAATGAACCGATTTTCAATCTGAAAACGGATTTGGATTCTTCGATTTTTTGCTACAAAAGTACTAGTTGCTTTCTTGAAAAAAATTAAAATTGAGTAAAAACATTTCGGGAACTCCATGAAAAAAAATTTTTAAATTCAAAACTGGATGTCGCTACTTGAGGTTGTTTATAACGATTACAGAACATTTTACAGATTGAAAATCGGTTGACCCGTTCAAGAGATAAACCGAATATTGGATTGCCCCCGACGGTGCAGCCATCTATTGAATATATTTCTTACTAAAATCCGTGACACTTACCCTTAGGCCCCTTTCACACGGGGAGCCGCACGGCTCGCGCTCGCGAACAGGCGGAAGGCGCGTGAGACTGAAATGCATTGAGTGCAATGGAGCTTTCACACAAGGAGCGAGAGCTCTTAGAGAGCTTTTAGGGCTCGCGAGCCGCGAGTGATCACGGCTCTGCACTTCGAGCCACGCGCCTACGGCTCTTCCACGAAATGCAAAGGAGGGGTGCCGGTATTCACACGAAGAGCGAAAACGGCTCTCGCTCCTCAGTTTATTGCTACCTGTTGTTTAATTTAGATTTGAATATACCACGACTCGTTTAGGCCGAAACAATGGACCTTTTTGATTGGCTTGCATCAGCTGTATCTTCGAGTTGAATACGACTCTTCACCTTGCTGAGGAGCTCATCAAATGAAGCCACTGACATCCGAAAATAGTTGAAAAATTTGTTGCCATCCTGTCGACTTTGCTGGTAAAGCATGGCGAAAACTCCTGCTTCATCCCGCTGTTGGTTTATAGGATGGACTCAACACCGTCTGGTACTTCGGCGTTTTTGGCGTCGAAGACGGTGGCGACGATGAAGAGTGTAAATGTTCAAAGCACGCATGCGATCCATACTGGGCGGAACTAGCGACTGAGCGCTCGAGAGCCAAAAAGGCTCTCAAATGAGGCCCGTGTGAAAGGTGGGAGTCAAGAGCGAAAAAGGCTCTTGACTGCGAGCCACGAGCCGTGTGGCTCTCCGTGTGAAAGAAGGCTAAATGTAGGCACTTGGATCAGGTATTTCCTGTACGTATGGAACAGATCGTACTGAACATTTCATAGTCAGAATCGGCTTCAGCACCTTCGAAGACCTATACCGTGTAGGGCAACTTACGGTAGGAAATCTGAGGACGTACCTCGGATTTCCTAAGTAGAAGGGAAACGTGAACAATGTCTTTCAATATGTCTAGCGCTTAGCTTTCTCGCATGGATCCATAGCATAATAATTATTGTACATAGTTCAGTGTTATGATAAGTAACACATCATGCACTTACATGCTGACCACAATGCTTTCATGACGTTGACAATCTAAATACTAAGGTCATGGAAGAAAAGGAGAGGAAGGTTCAGCAGGCCTGAGTTTTTGAGTAGACCTCTACTTAACTGCCATGCTCTCTGAGTAGCAACCTCAAAAAACTCTCTAGTTATCCTCAGATCCGCAAGACATCGCTAGCATTAATGTTCTCGAAGTTTCGTCTGATGCCACGTTTGTACCCGCCATTTGCGAATTCGTTGTTCGTTCTCTCCAGCTCAGGGATTTCTTCCTAAGTGTGCGAATTTTTCCTAACCACCGAAATCTTTCTCACTTCGTTTTTCCTATTTCATTGTTCATTCTGAATTCTGATAGATTCGGTCTTTTTCATTATGGATAAACTTATTCGTGGTTGCTTGCCTTTGAGGCAAGAACCAAGAAGGTAAGGTGTACGGTTCCATGGTGCCGCAGGCTTCTGTCACCTCGAGAGCGGATTTCCCTGCACTCTCCACTCGCAGATGAAGCAAGGTAAGGAGGTTTTATTCAGTAATAATATTTCGTACCTATCATTCTTAATTCTTATCCACTATTGTAGGTAGGTACCTGCTGACTGCGTTTCTATGTGAGTTTGGTAGTATAAGAAAGTAAAGTAGGAGTTGACTGAAACCCTCAGTGAAAAATCGACGTGCATGTATTTTTTAAATAAATTTGAAGCAATTTCACCCTCGTAGGCTCTCACTCTCCAGCCGGAGGGGACACGGGACAGACAGCAAACAGAAGATGACGTCTCGCGCTACCTTAGTTTTACCTTAGTACATGGAAGAAAGCTTTTATTCCATGGGTACGTATCATATTCGACTTCCACATTCAACTGTCAAGGCCCGAACCCAGCCATCGGACATCTACGTTTGTGAACATGCATTTGACGTCACACGTCGCTTGCACATTCAGTGTTGCACGGCCTTTTCTGATTCGTCCTCATGCAGCGATGGTTTTTCAATACTAATATGAGTACGATCGACCGCATCAATTGCCATAGTTCCTTTGCCCGCACGACTTCCTCTTGTGTTGTTGGAAATTTAATCCACATGTCTGCTTCCGAAACAATTCTATCCACAACAAATTTCACCGCCAAAGACACACTTGACTAGTGAACACCAAGTTCTTCTCCGTTGCCTTTTTAGAACCCCGGATCCGCTAGATAGCGTGAACAAGCTTTCATGTTCAGCTCGGGGGATAGGGCACCACCACGAGTATCGTTGACAATATTTCCAATAAAATATTCTGGGAGCCACTTCACATTTTCTTCCGAAAATCGAAATAAACTTCTCGAACTTTTGCCCGAGAGGTTCTTCGTGCCTTATAATATTTAATATTACGATAATTAGTGAGTTCCTCGATAATTTCAAGTTCACAAGTAGCAAATAGCACGAAATTCAAACTTAATAAACGCACAAATGAGAAAATATAACACAACTGATAAATGATAACATGTGAATCTACTCTGGAGCAGATGCATCTTTCTTGGAGCATTCGCTTCTCAAGCGAAGCAAAAGAGTTGCTTTATTCATACGGAATACTCTTAATTGGAGGAAATACTTTTTTGAGAGCATATGTGCTTTTCTATAGAAGCAGAAGGTTTTGCTCTCCTTTTTTTATTCATAGTACTTGAAGGATTTGCTCAGTTTTCTACAAGTAAAAGGTTTTACTTCGTTTTATTCATACCACCCAATAAATTGGTAAACAAGGAGACACAGAAACAGAGCACATCAGACAGACAGAAAGACTTACTATTGGATGGCAACTTTCCCATAAAAACTACAACAACAAACATCTACAGAAACTACTTCGGAAACCTCTCCGGTAGGTACACGGAAAAACACTGAATCACGATTTTTTGGTTTGTACATCTGCTAAATATTTTTGTGATGGTTAAACAAATCTAGACGGGCAAGTACGCAAATAACGTAAAACTGACAGATAAACTGACTACAGCCTCAGTCAGTATGGAGACGGCTTTTGGTTTAGTTTGTTTAAATTATATTGATATAAATTCATCGATAGAGTAGTGTGGAATGGTGGCCCGAAACAGAAAAGATTAGGTACCTACCTACTTATTCCAACAAAATATTTTTTACAGAATTGGAGGGGGGGGGGGGTCAATGAGATCTTGTCGATCAAAAATATTATGTATTATATTTATACGTATACATAATTGATAAAATAAGATATAATTGATATAATTATAATATACAAAAATCACCGAAAATTGCTAATAAATCACCAAAATGTTAGATAGATACTTCGAAAATCCGGTCATGACCGGAAAGTCCTTGTTATTCCCAAGGTCTTCAGCGTCTTTCTTCTATCAGAAGTGCTATTTATAGCCAATATTTCACTAACGTACTACTTCTTTACAGGCACCGGCAAGAGCAACTCCCAGACCCAAGCTGCTGGTTGCAAGCCCGCCTGCCAGGCACAGCATCAACATCACCCCCAGGCCGACCCAACCCCCAGCAACCACCTACCGCCCCCAACACGTCCAAATCACTTCCACCCCCAACTCTGCTCCCAAGAGGCCCCACACCCTCGATCTCGACGAAGAGCTCAAGAACTTCCAGCTGGAACACAACGTCATCGGCAACTCTCGTCCCCGACCTGACGACGACCGCCCACAGAAGCCATCTGGTTCTCCCATTTATACCTCAGAACTGGTGTATGATCATGCATCTGGCCAATACAACACTGTCCTCTATCAACAGCTCCCACAAACCCAAGGTATGACATTGTTCATAAAATACTAACACTATTTTGTACTTTAAATGAAAATATTTTCTAAACCAGGTTTTAGAATGACCGTAACCAACTAATAATTTTCCTCCACTATTTCTTTTGCATGGAATTTTATGCTCAGTTCCAAGCTTAATTCCGTGTTGTTTTACTTAATACTTCAGGCTGATCAATTTCCTCTCTTTCATTTGTAGACGGGCAATTTTCAGGCGACTTTAATCTGAGAGGACGACTCCAACCCTTCGTGCAGCCTCAAAGCTTCTTCCAGCCCAGGCCATTCGCCCCCAGGCCCCAGGCGCCTCAGTCCTTCAGCCAGCCTGCTCACGCCTTCTCCCAACCAGCTCCAAGCAGACAGCAGCCTCAGAGCTTCTACCAGCCTCTGCCCCAACCGCCTCCACAGCAGGCCTTCTTCCAGCAGCAGCAAGCCAGCCAGTTCCAGCAGAGCCAGCAGCTCTACGCCTCTCAGCAGAAGAAACAGCAGGAGCAGAGGCCTGACAGACGTTTCCCTTCTTCTCTTCTTGCCCAGGTCGATATCTATGTTGTTAGCTACTTACCCAGCTTAATATTTACCATAATTTATTACCAAGCGAGAATAGATCAACTCGACTCCAGTTACTAAATACGATTTTAACAACAGCCATTGGGCGCCCTCACTAAGATTACAACAAAGTTCCTGCCTACATGTTATACTTGACTTTCCTTCCTCTTTTTTCGACATGGATTGAGGATTGGATTGAAAGTATGAAGTACCGTACATAACTACTTTTAAATAATATGAATTATTGGTGGGATCCCAAAATCCAGAGGGACCCTTGCGGAGTAATACAAGTATGGGGACTTCAATTTCCTTTCCACAGAAGCACAGTGCATTACTGATTGCTGAACTATAATGGTTATGTAGTTGTGGGTTTTCTAGTGTGGGCTGTAAGGAGAATCCATAAAAACCACTTGATACAATCGTTAACAGGGGGCGAGCCAATGAGTAGCCAAGTAAATAGCGAATGATCAGACTAGTCTGATCCTCTCACAGATGATCATGTCCGTGACGCTGGCAGGGCAGTCAGACGAAAAGCCCCAGCCTGGAATGGCTGCTTACTTTACTTAAGCACTATCATTAAAATACTTCTTGTGCCCCTGTAGGAGCCTCAAAGGTTTGGACCCCCACAGCCCCAACCCCAACAACAGAGACGTCCTGAGCCCGCGTCGCTGTCTCTCCCCAGTCAGCCCTTCTACTACGTCAGCCCTGCAGGAGACAGACAGTCCTTATCCAACGGCCAGATCGACGCTTTCCTTCGGGGTCACTCCATCGCCATCTAAAAACCTTCGACGTCAAGTCGACCACAGCGGATCGGCCCTCTGTTATTCCCCCGAAAATACCTTGTGTCAAGGCACAGTAAGTCTGTCGTTGTAAATAATGTAAATAAAAGTACCTAATCCTCCTTTGCCAAACGCCATCGAGATTGTCGAAATAGGCAGGTCACACTACCTATAAGAATTTCAAAAAGTAGGTCACATACAATGGTGGCTCGGGACAGCCATAATAGGTTGCCGTTTTATTACATGCAACCCTTCGTGTTCAAGTACGTGAAGCTGATTAGGTACCTGGAATAATACTATGATTTCCACCAATATAGACAATCAATTGTTTCTGCCAACTTCATGAATTACTTGTGGAAATCATTTTGATACCTCCACTGCAATAAAAATTATTTTCAGTTGGGTTTACTCATTCATATTAAACCGTGCTAGGTAGCTACTCGAAACATGGAGCAAGGAATGTAACTATGTGTACACGTCAAGGCTAAATTGAACTCAAATTATTAGTATTAATTTTTTTTGAAATGTGATTTTAATATGTAATTATTTGATGAACTGCGAAGATAAGATTAATGTAAGTAATGTAAGGAAGAATTATGTACTTGAAAATAGGTAGGTAGTAACTTTTACCTTCTAAGGCACCAAAAATTGAATTAGAATCTCATTTTCGTGAAATTAATTCACCACCCTAAATTTTGCATTGTGTACTCAAGAAATGAAAATAATGGACATTTTCATTCGAGTTATTCCAAATTCATCAGGCCAAGGTCCAGAATGTATACATACGCCACCCGTCAAGTGAGTACTCGTTTTTGACTGTGTAGCAAACTTGGCTGTCAGTTAGGTATGTGGATCGCTTTACCTATGGTTCGTGAGTTTCAAGGCCTCCACACTGATTAAGAGTTTGGGACACTTGAAAATCTCCCATTCCAAGTATTTACTCGATGTGTAACGTGGTGAACAAATTCTCAATTGAACTCAGGGTAAACCATTCATAAATTCCCATGTAGGTACTCCACGTGCAGTGCCCAAGTTTATTATGCTGTACTTGGCAGCTTGAATTCCACGAATAATTATTTTTGTTATAAAAAAAGGACCCCGAAGTAAAATCTGCTCCTATGAATTGAAACACAATAAGACTACGCAGCTTTGCCTCGACACAAGAATTCCCGGGCACCAACTAGTCCAAAAAAAACAAAAAATATTTATTTCTACACAAATAATTTTAAGGCCACAAAACTACCTTGTACATTATAGCTAGGGAATTAGGTTTCTTTTTATGTTTAAGATGTTGATGGAATTTCTCTCTAGGTTTCTCCTGCGCGAGGAAACTTGGGAGGCCATTTTTTACGACTTTAATGTTTTTATACTTAATCTCTGTCAAGTGTATTTACATGTACCTTATGTAATCTCTGTCAAGTGTATTTACATGTACCTTATTTACTTGAAGGAAATAAAATCTACGTTTAAGAAATAGTTGGCTTTGAACCTTCAAATCAAAATCAACCAAAAATTAATATAAGTTAGTGAAATCATTGGAGGAATCTTTCTATTCTATGGAGACCAAATGGAGTCCAGCCCATGCGGCATGACATCATGAGCTAATTTCCCAAGTAGCGTACATAATTCAGCAAGTACCTTTCAACCTACCAGGTAGGTACAATTATTGAAAATTTGCCACCGTTTTTATCCATACAAAACCAAAATTGAACAATTAGTTGCACTTTATTTTTATTGATTACACTACATTTATTCCAATTTTGAGCAATAGTCTATTCTTTATGCTTTTTTTTGCAACAATATTATTTTTGACCAACTAATTTTTTTTAATACTAAAATTTGACCCACTTCTGGAATTCCAAACCGCCCATCCACGAACGATGATGGTAGGTACATAATTATATTCGGAATTTTTCATGAGGAAGCCGAAGTCAGAAATGTTTGGAAGGGCACATAAACGAATTTGTTGAAATCTTGCGAAGGACTGGAGAATGCTCTGAAACGGATTTACCACGGACGCTTTTTCGAAAATGCACAGCTGTTATGCTAGAAATGTGAATTCATTGCAATACCTACCTATTTTGTTCCCGGTTTCCAAACATTCAAAACTAAACTGGCATCTGTAGTGGGAAAAATCATTCTGTAAGGTATCAAAACCTAAAAATAACAGCAGAGACGAGAAATATCGGACACTAAGTTTTTATATACTTATTAGGTACATAAATTATTTACAATATATATATATAATGTTAAAATGTCGAAGTATTATAACTGATGAATCTCGCGAACGAGTTGTTTGATGTTGTCAAAGGAATCGTACATCCCTTCGTACTCGTGTATCGCAATGTTGTTCACAACGACACTCACGTTGTAGTCCGAGTCGATTTTGATTTCTTTCCTGGTAGAAGGAATTCCTCGGCCCCCAGACCCGGTTCGCCAGGTGAGGCAGATGGTGTCGGTGCCAGGAAGAGCCTCGACGTTCCACCCTGGGAACTCTTTGGCCATCGTGTTGGCGATGTTGGAGACGTTGATCTGATCGTTTTCCGTCGTATTTTTACTTTCCGTCAGGACGTCTGTTCTTCCGTCGTTTTTGAAATGGGAGAACGTCTGGGGCTCGTCGCTGTCACTGTCAGATTCGAGGCTGTCGTGATGCTCGATCAGCCTGAAACACAAGGAGCACCAACGAAACATATCATCATAATGAAACAGAGGAATTTTCCGTTTCAAGGTAGGTAGGTATGTAGAATCCGAAAATGCAATAAAAAAATTTCTGTCCGTCCGCGTTTTCTTAGTTAACATGAGCCAAAATTGAAGAAATTCGGTTTATTCGGTTCCATTTGGGGTCTAGTTGGTCCTCGAAGCTCGGCGTTAATGTAAGTCATCCCGAAGGGGTGAAAAACAGGGGTTGAAATCTCCAGGACGCCGTTATCTCGAATTTTTTTACGGTTTTGAATAGTTCTCGAACTTGGGAGTTTTTTAAGACCACCCGGAGCATTGTACGTTTGCAGAAGTTTGCACCGACAGGCTTTTTCAACAGCAGGGTGAATGAAATTGTATAAATGTAGCCCAAATATCATCACTAGGGACGCGATAACAATGGGGAATTGGCCCGAGATAAAATCATTGCTAGGGAGCACCTGATTCACGGAGTATGAAGTCGAGTTGGTTGTGCTGTGATATTATTTCATTTGAAAAACGCTGCAAAGTCCTTGTCACATGGGTTTATTATTCTATTGGACATACCTACAGAAATGTTGGTTGTTCATTTATTGTTTCTTTCATGCGTAATAATCGAAATAGCTATTTCTAATGGTTTCCATTAATTTTGGCCCCTAAAACACAAATTAGGTACGCTTCTCTCTTTTTTTTTTTTTTAACTATCTTTGATCATTGGTAGTGCCATTTAATCGTCTTGATCCACGTGTTGACACTTTTTCCAGGTTATTATACAAACTGATGGTGATATCACACGTTTTCCCAGGTTTTTCACTCATAAAAAATCAATTTTGGGAGCTGAACATTTGGTAGAACTCAATTTTCCACTCTTCGGTCAAAATTGACTTCATATTCGGTCTTCCCGTCCCCCAAAACATGGAAAACGATATCTCAGAAGCTCATGTTACCAACATGTTGCTAAAACGCAAAAAGTACCTATTTTTACACTCATTTTCACTCACAACACCCCTGGGTATATTCCGATCGGGCTGAAAAGTTTCGGGACACAACTAGGGCCCAAATGGAGCATGTGTGCGAAAGAACGAATTTTTTAGACCGAAAATGAAGCCTGTACACGTGATACGGCGTACGGACATTGCATTTTGGTTTATTATTCTGTGAATAATACACCTATGTATTCGCTCAGCAAAAAATTTTTATAACACCCCCTCAAACTTTTTTCTTTTCCGTTTCAAGGTGCGTAGATTCCAAAAATGCAATGTCCGTCCGCCGTACACCGTCCGCCGTACGCCGTATCACGTCTACAGGCTTCATTTTAGGTCTAAAAAAGTCGTTCTTTCGCACACATGCTCCATTTGGGCCCTAGTTGTGTCCCGAAACTTTTCAGCCCGATCGGAATATACCCAGGGGTGTTATGAGTGAAAATGTGTGTAAAAATAGGTACTTTTTGCGTTTTAGCAACATGTTAGTAAAATGAGCTTTTGAGGTATCGTTTTCCATGTTTTTGGGGACGAGAATACCGAATATGAAGTCGATTTTGACCAAAGACGCGGAAATTGAGGTTTTACCAAAGGTTCAGCTCCCAAAATTGTTTTTTTTTAGTCAAAAACCTGGAAAACTGTCTGAAATCACCATCAATGTGTATACTAACATTAGAAAAAGTGTAAACAGCTGAATCAAGACCATTAAATCGCACTACCAATGATCAAAGTTGATCTGGGAAAAAAAGCGTACCTATTTCATGTTTCGGGGGCCAAAATTGGTGGAAATCATCAGAAATAACTATTTCAATCATTCCACATGAAAGAAACAATAAATTTAACAGCCAACAAGCATCTCTAGAACTCCATTAGAATAATAAACCCATGTGATAAGGACTTTGCAGCGTTTTTGGAATCTACGCACCTTGAAACGGAAAAGAAAAAAGTTTGGGGGGTGTTATAAAAAATTTTTGCTGAGCGAATACATAGGTGTATTATTCACAGAATAATAAACCAAAATGATGCCTCTTTTGGAGTTTGTTGATGGTAGTGAAACTTGAACAAACGTTGAAGTATTATTGATGGGTAAATTATTACACAATGGTAAATTTATACCATCTACGTAGAAGGGGCTGGAGTTCGTTTGTTGGTAGGTACGTTTGCAAGTTTTTCCACTCCACACCAACAATTTCCCTTCAGAAACATCATCATTTGCATAAGGAGCTGATTATTTGAGCTTCTTTTTGCCATTTTAGGTACTGTTTGTCATCGACAGAATTATTTTAGCAACATTTAACTCGTGATTTAGGTAGGTACCTAGTAACGAGTACAGGGTTAGGTACTAACCTACGGAGGGTCTGCGATCTACATAATACGTATAGAATAGTACATATATTATATAGAAGGGTTATCTATACGGAGAGCTGTGATCTGTAACAGAAGGGTATTCTGTACAAAATAATAAACCGTTGTGCGATTTGCTGCGTCTTTGATTTGCCGTTGAGCAGTATTCACACTGCTGACTTGAAAATAAAACCCTCGGATTTAGGTAAAGCCCCTAAGGAGTTCATGAAATGTAAAGAAGACGGGAAATGAGTCGGTACGTTAAATTTCAGCCACCATGAAAGAATAAAAGTTACAGTTTAGTGGCATACCACTGCCATCATGAGGGTTTTTTGTATCCAGAAGAAATGATAAGAGACACATGCAAATTCTAGGTTCAAACAAAATAAATTCTTGCTACGTTATCTACCTAGGTAATTTTAAATAATTACATGTCCGTGACTAATGCTGTTAAGAAAAAGATGTCTCTTCAGCCAATGAGTAACTGAAATGTATTTCCTTTGAAACCTACAACCAGGTACATATCCATTCCATGCCGTCAGTTTCAATTTGCTTTGTTTGGATAGACGCAAATACTCCAAATATATTCCCATAACCTCATGAAAAGTTCTTGCTAGGGGTGGGATGAGTTTTGGAGGTAAGGCCTGGGATTTTTCTATAATAACGAGGTACGTATACCGACACCGGCACTTGGCAATGCCTGCCTGAAAAGCAAAGGGAAATCATGGAAGCTATACTCTTTCTGCATTCCAAGGCGTCCCTCGCCACGAAGCCGCACTTCCAAGGACCCAGCCACAAACCCGCCCTTGTGTTCTTCTCCAAGCCTACAGATTAGTGATACCTATGAAGAGAAACGTTCGAAACAGGGTGGATGACGTCATAAAAGGTAGGTAATATTTCATGGTCCGTTTAGGTTTTATATAATAATAGTTACATAATTATATAACAACAATTATATTATCATAATTATTATAGCATGAAAACTACCAAATACAGGCCATGAAATATTACGTACCTTTCATGACACAGCACCATTTCAGAAAGCTCAAATTGCTGTTTTTTTATTCGAATTAGGGGGTATCAGCATAATGTGCCATGAGCAACCTCTTTTGAACTGAGAAATCCTTCATCTGCTATAAGCAGTTTCCTGTCCTAATGATCAATCATGCAACTGGGAACAAGTTTATAATTGGATTCTCACCTCTCCATGGTCTTGAAGTACTTTTCAAAGCCGTCACTCTTTGAGGTGTCCCAGGGAAGCGGGGGTTCGTTCCCAATTGGAGACTCAGTGAACCGAACCGGTTCCTCAGCCTTTTCAGCAGGAGTGGAAACATGAGTGGCCACTGCTGGAGCTGAAGGAGATTTCTTCTCTGCTATCTTCACAGGAGTTATGACGGGCGCTTTTGGGGCAAACGAGGGCTTCGGAGTCTGAATATGGTAGAAGGGCATCCCTACCTGATGGAAAATGCTGACTTTAGGACCTAAAGATTGTTGATCATGGTACGAGTGAAAATTAAACAGGCATTTCAGGCTAGGACTTCACGTCCGTATGCATGACAGGAGGATCAGGAATTGATCCCACCATTTCCCTCAAGGCTACTAATCATCTAACCATCCTTTGCTGGTACGAGGGTCATTGGGATTCAAAACCACAGTCACCAACCCAATCCCAACCAACAAGTGACGAAGCATTAGCCCCCACAGCCCCAACTCGGTATGAAAACAGAACAATAGTTTGACAGATAATTTGAAACCAAAGTTCACATAATATTCAAAATGAAAATCTCGATGCTAAAATTGCGTTCTGAACGTCAAGTTGGTCATCGGCATGCGTGAAGCTCTGAGATAAGTTTCAATTGAATCGATCCTTATGGTACCTATAGGACATGATCAGATATGATGCAGCGAGATCAATACATGCAATAAGGTCAATGGGACCCAAGAATTTTCATAAAATTTTTTATCTGAAAGAAGACAATGAGATGGTCTCCCTGTCCCGTCATTCCAGGATGCAGGCAAATTCGCTCCTTCTAAACTCGAATTGACGCAGACTATACAATTCTGTTTGAATGGACGCCTGGACAGCTCGTGAAGTTTTTGGGGCTCACCATAGACAACAGGCTTTCATGGAGCACCCACATTACTAATCTGTGTTCTCAGTTGGCTTCCTGCAACTTTGCTCTCCGCCGATTTTCTACAAGTGTCTCTTTGACACTCTTGAGGTCAGTCTTCTTCGCATTTTTAATGAGTAGAGAGTCGTACAATATAATATTGTGGTGCAACACTGCAGAAGACTGCAGCAAGAATTATATCCCACTTGGACTACAATGGAAGCTGTGAGGGATATTAGAAATTGCCTCACTCTATGTTTGTCTACAGTAGCTTGTCTTACGTCAAGCGTAATGTCAGCTCTTTCCAAATTGGACAGAGGTGCATGGTGCAAACCGATCACGTGCAAACCTTCACTCCATCAGCTCGGCTTCAAACAACCCTTGACACCAGCACAAGCCAATTCGGTGCCAGGTTATCTCCCAGAATCACTACGGAACCTGCCAACTGTGATATTCGAGAGATAGCCACTGAGTTGTACGAGTATTCATCCAGGAGTTCTTTGGTGTGAAATTTAGGGTGACAACTTAGCCACCGAATTCTGTGTTACATAAATATAGTAAAGTAATATACAACAAAACAATGTCCCCCTGACGGTACCTACTTGAATGGACCTATCTGTGTGTTGACGCCGATCAATCCACAAACCACAAGATCACAAACAGCAAACAGGACAAAACGCATGTTGGTACCACAAATACAAATCTGTCACCGGAACCGGACCGAACGCAAAACGCACAAAATTTGACAGAAAACATTGAAAACTGACAACAGACTCAACAGAGAAAGCGAATGTGATCCAGAGACAACAAAAGCAAATCAGAAGAAGTATCTTGTATCGAGATGACAAATTGAATCAAAGGGATCAAATCGATTGTGAAATGAACGATTTTGAGGTGGAAATCAGATTCTGAGGGGACGGGGCCCGAAGTGGGCGTGGTGAATAACATTTTTACTTGACTGAGCATGCGCGGACAGGCCACTTTTCTCGGTTGCCATGGGAACACTGGGTCTCAGAACCTACCTGCCAGTTTCAGGAGCCTAGGTTTTGATTTCGATTGTAGGACCTCCATAACTGTCGCTTTATTCCGATAATATGCTTGCTTGGTCTATGGAGCTAACAAGAAGGAACCACCATGGATGCTCTACTAGAATACTGAATATCCATAGCCAGAGAACTCTCACTCGTAGTCGCTGTTGAACTTTGTGAAAAAATGATAGGTACAGTGTATGGAGGGAAATTCAGGTGCCAACTGAACAATATTTGGTCTTTTTAGTGTTTTTGGGTGTCAGGGCAGTGGCCCAAGTGCCCTTATGGACGCAATGCCCCTGCCAAAGGATGTATTCTATCACACCCTCTTCCTTGTAGTCATTGATCTTTTGATGAGAAAGGCTTTCTGATCTTCTATTGGTTCATTTTTTCAAAAATGAACCTTTGGAATCGAGCGTGAAAAGTTATGATTTGGGTTTCACGGTAAGCAGACTCCGAAAATGGCATAATCCATTCCACTCCATCCGCCACCGCCGTGCTTGACATTCCTTACTTACCGTGCACCAAAATTAGTGAAATTTTGTTTTTAGGTCCGATTTGGGATCTAGTTGGTCCTCAAAGCTCGGTGTTATGTCAGTCATCTCTAAGAGGAGGAAAATGGGGATCGAAATGTTCAAATCGGCGTAGCTCGAAACTTCCAATAGAAGGATATGGTTTTGTCATGACTTTTTTAATTGATTAGGAATTTTAAGATTTTTTTTAGAACATCAGGTGCATTGTTCGTCCAGCCGTTTGTTCACAGTAATGTCATGAAGTTTGAACCGGACAGCTTCATCCACCGTGATCTTATTTCAACTGACTGGATTACATTTCATTTGGTTACTTTGGATGTGCCAAACGAATCCTCGAAACTTGGTGAAAATATGTCGAGGTGGGAGGTGGAAAAATTATTATTTACGTAACTGTAATTGCCGAATGTTAGAGAGCTTATATTTTGAATCTGGTGGCATTTTTGTCATGTCTGTGTTTGTGTGTATGCGTGTGTGGGTAGGTAGGCGACAACAGAGGCACCAATCATTTAGACACATAGCTTCACACTGTGCATTCCACTGTCCTCGATTATGATTTGTTCTGACATTCTGTGAGGTAAACCATGGATTACATGCCTTGGCCATGGTACTATGGGTGGAATTAGTTGTTCATGTTCACAATAGGTAGTGTTTTGTAGGATATTTTCTAGGAAGTATGAAAGAGAGGATTTTTTTCAATTAACCATCCAGGCCATTGAGGAAATTAACAAGCTACTTTCCCCGTATTAACAAGGTTTGAACAATGATCTAAATATATGTAACACTAGAGACCATGGGCGTTGCGTCGTAAGGCCACTTGGGCCACTGCCCCGGCACCCAAGAACACCAGGGGTAAAAATATACTCCAAGCATCGTTCAGTTGGCACTTGAATTTCCCTCCGTACACTGTACCTATCATTTTTTCACAAAGTTCAACAGCGGCTCGCCGGATTTCTCTGGCTATGGATATTCAATATTTAGCAGAGCATCAATGATGGTTCCTTCAAGTTAGCTCCACAGACCAAGCATGTTATCGGAATAAAGCGACAGTAATTGATGTCCTGCAATCGAAATTGAGACGAACTGGCAGGTAGGTTCTGGGATCTAGTGTTCCCATGGCAACCGAGAAAACTGGCCCGTCCGTGCATGCTCAGTCGAGTAAAAATGTTGTTTGCCCTGTCACTTTGGGCCCTATCCCGAGAATCTGATTTCCAATCCAAAATCGTTCCTTTTCACAATCGATTCGATCCCTTCGATTCAATTTGTCATCTCGATATGAGATGCTTCTTCGTCTTCCGATCTGTTTTTACTGTCTCGTGAATCACATCCCCTTTCTCTGTTGAGTCTGTTGTCAATTCTAAATTTGTTGCGTAATTTTTTGCGCGTTTTGAGTTTGCTTCGGTTCCGATGACAGATTTGTATTTGTGGTACCTACTTGCGTTTTGTCCTGTTTACTGTTTGCGGATTGACTGGCGTCATAATACACATATAACTACCTAGCTCCTAGTCAATAGCTTCTCCATTCGAGTAGGTACCGACCAACGGGTCAATGTTTTGGTGTATTTTTTAGTTTACTATATTTTTGTAACAGATGAATTCGGCGGCAGATTTGCAGCAGACGACAGAGTGTTGATTAAAAGAGATAAGCTTTGCTGAATATCACTCAATCAGTAAAAAATAAGGGAAGGGTGTTTTGTTGCCTTGGGGTATTTTGTAGACAAATGTGTTGGTTTTGTGTTCTGGTTTGGTGCCCCACCGTTTTCAGAGCCCACGCACCCCTACTGCCAGACTATTGGACCACATTAACGAAATATGGTTCCTAGAATTTGTTGCTAAAACTGTTTTCCTATAATCCGATAACAGTATTGGAAGCTCTAAATTCCAAGTATAGGTAGGTATCTACTGTACTTCTGTTGCTAAATTAAAGTTTGTCTGTTACTCTGTGCTAAATTACATCCACAACAGCAACTTCTTCACCCTGATGAGCTGATCTGGGCACCACCGTGGGCTATGGCGGTTCGACGGTTTCCCGTTTGATTTTGCGCCATCTCAACTACTGATACGAATGCGACGACATTCATATGGGACCAAAGGACCTAACCCCGAACGACCATCAAAATGAAACAGCTGAAATTTCCTTTCGGTTTATTATTTTCATTAACGAACCTTTGAAATAGAGCATGAAACCATTTTTTTTAACCCCCTCAAAATTTGAAGGTTTATGTTTCAAGGTATTTAGAATCCAAAAATGGAATTGAAAAAAAAAAATTTTTTTGTACGTCCGCCGTACTTTGCAACTTTCCTTAGTTACTATGAACCAAAATTCAGTAATGAAATTTGGTTTGTAGGTCCCATTTTGGGTCTAGTTGGTCCACGAAGCTCGGCGTTACTATCAGTCATCTGTAAAGGGTGAAAAATAGGGGGTGAAATTTACCGAACGTTGTAGCTCGAAAACTTTCAATATAAGGGTATGGTTTTTTTAACGTTTTTAAATTGATCTCGAACTTGAAAATTTTTTTAGACCACCCGGAGCATTTTACATACAGCCATTCATTTGCACTGAAAAGTTTCGTCAACATGATCGTGACTGAAACGGTACCGGCCAAGATATCATTGCTGGAACACCTGGGGGCCTATTCACTAAGCAAAACAGAGATCTCTTTTCGGTCTGAATCCCTCTTTTGGCAAGAGATTTTTACAGTATTCATGACAGGGTTATTCAGTAACTTCTAAAAGAGAGAGTTGGTGGCCATCTTGGCATTTTCGATCTCTCTCAGACAGAGACCTAATTATCTGCCTTTTCTCGAAAGAGAGAGTCTCTTTCTCATTTCATGTTTGTTTGATAGTGACATTCTGAATCATCCTCCGTCCATCCGCTACCACATCGGTCATTTTGGTGTGTGTATTTTCGTCTCTGAAAGGTAAGTCGATTGTTCATTAAAAATGTATACATATTATCAATTCATGAGTAAAAACGTCCAAGTACGGGAGCTATTCAGTAACATCGACGACCCCTACACCGGGGAGACTTTCAAAATAGATAATTTCTTTTCACTATCTGTAGTAGTGAAATGGCCTCCTGATTATAATCACGGATGGCTGTATGAAGTCGTGTTATTGTTCCGAGATATTATTTCATTTGAAGAAGGATGGGTATTTTGAATTCAGTTGATAGGTACTTTTTTAATGTGAGCAAACGTTATGCTTAATGAATAACAACAAATAATTATAGAATTATTGATTCCACCGCATATTTATGAAATGTGATTGCCCGGCTGGCTCCAGCACTCGATTTAGGGCTTTCCTGGGGGGAGCATGAGGGTAGGTATTGACACAGAAAACAGTTATCTGCGTAGAAGGGGCATCTGTACAGGTAAATAATGAACCGTTGTGTAATAATTTGCAGCTTTTTTCGATGGGTCGTCTTCAGTGTGGTCAAAACTGAACAAATCCGATTTTTTCCCTCTCCAAATATGAAAATTGTCTTCAAAAGTGTAAAAACGGAAAAATAGGGCTCAGCCACTTTTGAGGAGCTGAGCCTAAAATACTGTCTTATTTAATCGTTTACTGGTGAGTAGTAGATAATAATTGTTCTCATTACCTTGGGAGGCTGTTTGACTTTCGGGATGACCTCTCTGAGTTCAGGTTTGGGTTTTTTGGCCGGAGGCGTTTTGGATGGAAGAGACTTGAGGAGAGCTTCGATCTCTTCGTCGATGAAGCTCTTCTTCTTAGGAGTCGAATTGCTCCTGTTGAATATGACGATGTACTTGCTCTTGTGGTTGGCGTCCGTCTTCTCGACGATCTTCTCAATCCTGCCAAGGTTCGAACGCTTCTTGATGGCCTCGAGCACCTCGGGTGGCAGCTTCACGTCCAGCGGCGACAGGATCTGAATAAACAGTTCCACCATGCAGCATGACCATACGAGCGAATTTACTTGGAGAGAGTTCAAGATTCACCATGCCATCCAATAGTTTGGAGTAAATGAAGTATTTTACAGTGATTTTGGGCCTTTGGTACCTCCAAAATTCAGATGTGACCGACTTTTGTTCTGAGAAACAATCTGCTGAGTTTGTTTTGTATCCAATATTGCTGACAACTTGAAAACTTGAAATTACTTTTGACGATTTTACGCAATTGCCCCCCACAAATGGAATTTGACCTACATTTGGTTTAATATTTTCAATAATGAACCTTTGGAATCGACCATGAGAAATTTTTAACCCAACCCCACCCCCCACCACAATTTCATGGTTTACATTTCAAAGGACGCAGAATACTAATAACGAATAAAAATATTTCCGTCCGTCTGCCGTAAACCGTCCGTGGCTTTTTCCTTAGTTCCCATGAACCAAAATTCATGAAATTTTGTATATGGGTCCCGTTAGGGCTCTAGTTGGTCCTCGAAGCTCGGTGTTACTGTCACTCAACTCTAAGAGGCGAAAAATAGGGGTAAAATTCCACAGTATCCCTATCTCGGAAAATTTTATTTTGAGGTGTAGGTTTTCTCGCATTTTTACATAGTTTGATTTGTTTCTAAATTTTTGAGACCATTCGTAGAATTTTACGATGTCGCCATAAATTTTGCCCTTTAAAGGCAGTGTGCATGCAGGCTTCAAACTGGGTTGAGAGTGCACATCACTTGTCTCTCGACCAGGTGGCGGCTGTAGTGGAGTGGTCTAAGCGTTGGGCTCATGCACTAAAAATCAGAGGTTCGAATCCCGGTTTCGGGACAGAATACTTTTCACTTCACATCAACAATAAATTTCTCTTCAGAACTTCATTTGTGTTTCTTTTTGCAATTTTAGCTACTGCTTGAACTAGGCATGTGACGTTCAGCACTGAACAGATCCGAACTACTGATCTTTCAGTTGAACGTATCCCAACTGAATGGATGACCAAACAGTTGACGTTCTCACTGACTGGGTGGTCCTAACCTCACTCCATTTTCACAACTCCTCATATCAGTCCCACCAGTTCATCCGTTCACCAACCCCTCTCTACGTTCGTACTATCTTCCCTTCCGCTCTTACCATTCCTCCCTTCCCCCCTTCACCACTAGCCGTTCCTCCATTTTCACAACTCCTCAGTTCAGGAGTTCACCCGTTCAACCATTCTTCCGCCTCTCCAGCATTCCTAACTTCTCGTGTTCCCCTCCCAACTCCCACCAGTTCATCCGTTCATCGACCCCCCCCCCTTCTCTGCTCGTTGCTGATCGTCAGTGAGGCTTCTTACTTATTAGATTTCAGCGACATTTGCGACATTCTTGATTGTGATGGATTTTCCAACCATTGTGATTATGTATGAAAATATAATTATATTATTAAACTATTAAATGTGTATAACTTTTTATTGAATCAAATCTATAAAAACCCCGTTTTCGTGATTTTTAGGTGGGGATTATTAGAATTTGGATTAGGGATTCGGCTGAACTGGTGAACGTGTCCCAAAGAACGGATCTCAGAAGTGAGTGAACTGGTGGGAGTTAACTCCTGGAACTGAACGCATCTTACACATCTCTAGCTTGGACATTAAACGCATGATATTAATTTGAAGTGGCCAATAGGTACTAAAGTATGGAGGTGCTGTGATCTATAAAGAAGAGATACCTATACAGAGAGCTGTGATTTGTAACAGAAGAGTGTTCAATACAAATTAATGAACCGTTGTGTAGGGATTAGCAGCGTATTACAAATGAATGTCTTTTTCTATCTCCAATCACCATTCTCTACCACTTTTAGCCTAGGTCTGATACTGTCTAGAGCAAATAAATAAAATAAATACAGCATATGAAAAAAGGATTAAGAAGGATTTAGTACAAAAAATAGGGGAACTATCGCATTAGCTCGTTCTTTGAAATTTGCTAATAACGGCCCAAACAAGTCTACGTTTACCTCTATAGCCGCCATTGATTTTAATGCAGAAATAGTCCTCGTATCACTCATGTTAACATTTTCAGTAAATTCATCTAATGTGATGAGATGGTTCGTTACCTTGGTCTTTTCTTTCTTCGTTTCGTCCGCTTTCCTGATTTCAGAAAATTTCCTCTTCATTTCTTCCTTCATTGACAGCGGAGATCCAAACGAGACCTTCTTCTCTGGCTTTGTCACTCGCCGTATAACGATCTCCGAGCCCAATTTCGGCGTTTCCACCACATTTTTTATGACGGCGTCTTTGGAGTGGGATTTTATTTCATCTAGTATCTCAACACTGTCCCGCTTACCGAAGATTTTCTTTGGAGCGCTTGTGATTTTTATGTCGTTCAACGATTTCTGAGCTGGCTTCAAAGGTGTTTCATCCACTTCGTCTAAATACCTGAGTTTCAATGAGAATACGTTACCTTAATGAAGGGCTAAAATTTACGCATTTTATCTATATTTAAGTAGGTACTAAGCGGGAACAAGCGAGTACCTACTTGTTAAGAAAACGAAGTAATTATGTTTACTGAAAATCACAGCAGGCATTGCGGTTTATAATAAAATATTATATATAAGTAATATAAAAATAGGTAAAATGAGGGTGGTTAATAATGTCCTAAGCGTTTAATACGATGAGTGAGTATAGAACGAAGGAGATATCAACTCTTCCCGTGCGCTTCTGAACAGTTTTGGACCTTGGCTCGGGAAGAGAAATTTCGCCAAGATGTTAGTGATGGCAAATAGGAAGATGAGCTCAATAATGAGCAATTTTAAACATAAAAAGGGAGAGTAAAATATGAGTATTCGGGGGTCGAAACAGCTAAAAATCGCTAAAAACTTATATCAATTCACCGAAGTAGAATAAAATAGTGAATAGTGAATAAAGGCTGAGAAATACTGTTTCAACAATCGAAAAAATTTCACAACAAAGGGGGATTACATTTTACTGGACACCCCCCACTCCCCCACAACACACACACACACACACACATTGTGTTAATCCTACGATTCTTCGAAAATTCGCACTTATTCTCATGCTGCATGACTAGGAACTTCTTTTTTTTCAACATTAATTATTTATATTTAATATTAATATTTTTATGATGGATTATTTCAAGCGTAAATTTTTTGGCACAAAAATGTGTGTGATGGGTTTTTGCAGGTCGCTGACATGGAATTCATCTATTTAGGAATTTATGTCTATGGAAAACCTCCCTGAGTAGGTATAGCGTTTCTAGGTATTTGGTATAGGATTTATAAGTGACCAGAATTTGAGTTTAAAAAAACAAGGACAATCTGTTGTAGAATATGATTTTTTTTTGCGTTTTCAACACCTATTTTTACAGGTCTGGAGGCGCTCGCACTGTTAAAATGAAAAACATTCCCAGTAGGATAGATTTAGAAATTTGCAATGGCAAGCAAGTAATCCGGTGAAGAAATAGTCATTAAAACAGGTGTGTGGAGAGGGGATATGAGTCCCGAAATAATTATGGGAGCTGATTGGTTTACCATAACATGGAGGATGATATCTAGCGGGTGTAGTGACAAGCTAATCTAATGATTTGCAATAATAAATTTCAAGGGGTAAGGATATTTTAACATTATGATAAATTATAGAAAAAGTACTCGAGCGGTTACTTGAGTTCAAGTGGTTACATACCTGAGCTCGTCTTCGATAGACTTCAACAAAATATCTTTCGTTCTTTCCAGCTTTTCCTGAGAGCTCTCCCAAGTTTTTCTACCTTCCTTCGCCATAGGAAGCCCATCGAGCTCATCTTCGTCGTTCTCCAAAATGGAAAGGAGTTCTTCCGTGTCGGTCAGCTTCCTGACTGTTTCGCTGATGGAAGGTTTCGGTCGGATTTGAACGGGCTGCTTGTGAACTAGAGTTCTCTTCCCGAGTATCGGGGGTTTGGATGATGCAGGCTTGACGATCACCTGCGGCTTCCTGATTAAGGTGACTTTGGGCGCGGGTTCGTCATCCTCGCTGCTGGAAGTTAGTTCGATGACTGGAGCTAGAGGAAACGAGCAAATAATGGGTTTAGAATAAGTACGGACGAATGGATTTCTCAACTGAAGACACGTGCTAACAAGGAACAGACTTCAGTTAAAGGATAAAAAACTTCCAATACCACGTACAGTGGTGGATCCAGGTCACTGGAGGAGGTGGAGGGGCAGAGACTACCCATGTATAAAGCACTGAAATCTTGATTTTACACCTACATAAATCTCTATATGATATTTATAAATTCTATCTATCCATAAAGCTCTACATTGAATCTATATATTATTATTTATTGACGTTCAATACATAATGTGAATGTTATCAAACAATTTTGTTGAAAGAAAATATTCAGAACTCTTGGAAAAATGACAGTTTGAAGCCCATTATCAGAAATTAGAGTTATCTTTAAATGAGGGTATTAAAGCTGGGTACACACTATAGAGTAATTGACGTAAAGCGCGCAAAACACAAAGGCCGTAACCGTCAAGATATAGCCTGTGCTCCAGCCTCCGCCTGCACAGAACCCACACGCAGATCCCTAGTGCGCAATATCTGGATTTTTTATTCTTGGACACTCTGGTTCAAAAGTCGTCACACGTAAGAGTGTAAACCTGATGAGTCAATCAAATTCAATTACGCGTTTGAATTTTGCGCGTTTTACGTCGATTAAGCGTCAATCTGAACCAAGTTTAAAAGAAAAGATGCTGCAAAAAATGACGTATTAGGTATATTGCCATCTGATTGGCTGTTGGCCAAGGTTGGCAGAGGCGAAGGTTCTAAGTGCTGCCAACTAATTAGAGAGAAACGCAAGGAGACATTTTTAGTTTCAAATTAGTTGTAGAATCGATCCCCCAAGTTTTGGGACTTCATTCCCCCAACAATCTGTGTCTGTGCCTGTATCGACTACTTGATGCGAAGACCTGGATGGATCGCAGATGTGACTGAGCAAACTGCATCAGCATCACTGGACAATAATTCTAGCTTGTGTTCATGTGGATAGCTTTAAACAACTTACCTGTACACACTGGTCTGACGCCAAAATCCTGCTTCCTGGGTCTCCCCCTTCCTCTCCTAGCTGTGTTCTCTTCTTTGCCCATCTTCAAGGCTCTCATCAATGTCATCAATTCGTCAGGACGAATTTTCACCTGGAAACTACAATCATGATTGTGTGAAGTGAGATTTATAGGTCACTCCATGAAATTAACAGGCCCCAAAAGTAAGACTAATTCTGTTAAGTGAGTAGGTGAGTACCTATAGATAAATTCCAACATTTCATTGTGGGGTTTAATTGTATTTTATTTTTGGTGCCCTTGTAGGTATTTCGACCAACCTAGTAGCAATAATATTACAAAGGACGGACATAGAGAGCCGGCTAAAAACTAGAACCTACATACCTAACTGCCTATGAGGCCCTGTAGTTTATCAATATTGCCATTTTTTTGTATCATTCAAACCGAGCAGTTCGAAAAATAGTCGACAGACTGCAGCAACTAGTAAAATGATGTTCGTCAAAATGAAGAGCGGATACTTGAATGATCACATGAAGGCCGTCAGGATGATGCTTCGTGGGAGCATACGAGCATAGTAGGTAATATTAAATTTATGATTACTCGGATACCGATGAGGCGCGCTACGAGTTTATCGCAGGTTCGAATCTTTCAATCTTAATATCGTCTTTCTTCAATTTGCTAGAACATTACCGTACAGTCATAATGCTATTCTACGTGAAAATCCAACATACCTACTAAATTAAATATAGGTAACTTACTATTTATTTGCATCAGCAGAAGTAGAATACCAACCTCAACGAACGGACGCGTCGTTTACTCGACGCGCTCCCTCCAAACACTTCCCAAACAAACAATCACACAACTTTCCCCCACTATTAAATAATTAACTGCCATAAAAAGAAGTCGCACTGACGATAAATAATAACCTAATTACTAGAAAGAGAAACAGTATCACAAGAAACTTATTTCCACTTCTCGGGTTGTCCTTCTCCGTTCTCGGAATGAAAAAAACAACAGCAACCAGAAAAACAGAATCGGTTGGTTTGTTGACTTCTTGTTTATTCAACCTAGAGACCACACTAGAGACACTGTTCAACAATATTATTTTATCTTCACCAGACCGTTACCTCCTCGGCGATCTGCTCATGAAATATGAAAATATTAAGGTAATTGTTTTTGACCACCACAGAACACAAGAAGCCAAAAATTTCTCCCGATTGATCCATAGAACGGCTCCTTTCGAAGGAAATCTACCTACCTCTCGAAATCTCACTCCACCGATCCCATGGAAGAAGGGAAATCCCTTATTCCATGCATCGATCCATTTTAACAGTGACCATCTGATACGGAAATCTAACGCATTTCTTTTTTATTTTGTATTCATAAGCGTGTGTTTATGTGTACATGGAAATAGGAAGACATGTCCTCCAAATTCCTGAGTTACTAAAACTTTTTCTTAAAGCTCAAGTAACTTTTGTTTACAATTGGTTGCGGTCAACACTGTTATTGTTGACCGGCCGACATCCGACATCTTGAAATTGAAAATAGTGGCCATTTTGGATTTTGGGTTTTCGTTGCTCTGTCTGGTTTATGTGCTTGCGTGGCTTTTCAGGTTTTGTTCTTTCGCTTATTTAATCAAATATCTGAGGGAAACTACGTCCTGGGGTGTGCAAGTGGATGCCATTTTATACACCGCTTGTATTGACAATCTGAAAACAATTTCGTGCTCTCTTGGCTGTTCCGTGAACATTCTGCGATGTTAGACGGTGATTACGACTTCCGAAAGTTGGGGATGGATTCGGATTTCAGGATGCTGATGTCCTCCGATGACAGAAGTTCCAGCAAGCGAGATAATGATAGTAAGACATTACTATATTGTTATCCTTGGTACTTATGCTATTAGCTAGGCTTTTCAAATTGAACGATATTAATTTTGCAGTTCTCCAAGTAGGTGTAGGTACCTTGGGAGGTATGTACGTGGGTACCTGCGTACTTCCAGATCGATACGTCCGATCTGAGACTGGGTTGAGGCTGTGTTAGTTCGCTGGAGATCAAGCTGATATTCCATCTCATAAAACACATTTTTAATAGTTATAGGTATGTTGAGGATGCTTGACGATACGTTGGATCCTCGCGAGTTACCTATCTACCTCTACTTGACGTACGAAAACCTGCGGCCGTATCGGACGTGGTCGATTGTGAAAGAATTTTGATCCTTGAGGTAGTCATGGTCTGGAGGAACGCCTACCCCAGCCTCCCTTCTTGTGACTCCGAATCTCACCAATTATTGGTTTAAAAAATCCCTCACAGGCTGCATGGTACTGTGATGAGTACCGTTCAAGCAACTGAGCAATCAGAAATCTTCGGCCACATTAGCCCCGAACTCCACCAGATAAGATATTTCAATCATGTTGAAATCTTAATAAGTCGTAGAATGATGTTGACAACCACAGTTCGTTATGAAGGCACATGAAACGTACTTAAACCTCGAATCAAATAGGTGCAGTAACCAAAAACGCTGCTGAACGTTCATATCTGTACGCTGCACAATGTCATCCTATCCTTGCAATGCCAACGCATCAAGGCCGTAATGAGCCATGGCATTGCGGGTAGGTGGGGTTGGTCCCCATAATAATATACACGAGTCTTGAGTTCTAAGTTCTATGGGAACACAGATTTCAGCATTTTTATTTGTTTCCTGCCTTGGGATATCTTTATGGTTGATCAGAATGATTGAATAATCATATTAAATATCATTGAAATGACCTTTGTAATTTAACGTTTGCAAGTAGGTACGGGTTACATTGCATTAATTTGAATGCAATTATGCTTGTCAGGTTCAAATGGGGATAAAGAGCGTGAACGTAAGCGCAAGAAGAAATCGCGATGGGGCGGCGATGAGATGGACAAATCATTTATTCTAGGGATGCCGACAGTCCTACCCACCAACCTTAGCAAAGAACAAGAACAAGCATACCTCTGTAAGTATCCATTCCTGTATTTTATTTTCAGCGTCAACCATAATTTCCCTTCCATCATGTGTCGTTGATTATTACCATGACGACTTTCTTTTTATATATATACTTATTATATGTTTAGGTTATCAAATAATATTGTTTCGTATTTTTGTGCGCATATTCGTTGTTGTGATATTTCTTGTATGTTTTTTATAAATTTGCCATTCATATTACTTTGCAAATCTTGGAGGATTTTTCTTCTTCAATCATAAATAACCATCATTTCATCACTAACAGACAGGTGTGGCCCGAGGGTGTGGAACAGATGTCGCTGTAACAGATGTAGTTAGGGTTTTCGTTTATTTATTAAATTTAACCTTTCTGTTTTAGTAGGTATGTATGTTCATTACAACACCTGTAAGCAATTTGAAATTATATTCAATTATTATCGTTGAGTATTATTTATTGTTTATTTACTTATTTATTTATTGTCGACAGTACAAAACAATTATTAGGTTGAGGTTCTGTGGTTTAGGTTTGCCAGTTTCTCTCTTTGCTTTGAATTGATTGAGCGTTAACAGCAACGTATGCATTCGCGGACAGCTAGCCACCAATGGGGATCTACAAACCAAATCTCATCAATTTTGGTCATGGTGACTAAGAAAAGTGCCAAGTGCGGCGAACAACAGACTTTTTTGTTCCGTTTTCGGGTTCTACATACCTGCATTGAAACGCAAACCACCATATCTCGACGGAGAGTGGGAGGGGGTATTTTCTTTCTCATGCTCCATTCCGTTACCTTTCGGCTCATTACCTCTTGAAAATAATAACCAAAATCATGAGGAGTTGCCCTTTGAAATGTTTTCCTACCTCATTTCTATGGAAGGGGTGGGGTGGGGGGGGGTTAACGTCTGTAAACTTATACCACAGAAACTCGTCGGTTATTTCGATCAGGAAGAATTGGCAACGGTCGTGGTGAAAGATCAAAAATACCGTTCAGTCGGAGGAAAACTATGTATTTTTCGGCGAGAGGCTTTTGAAAATCCGAGATTTCCTGAATGAATCGTTGAATGGTGGGGGGGGGGGACTTGGTGACGTCAAACTGGGAAGCCTTGTTGATTATAACGAGCTTAACGGGAGCGATAGTTTCCCATTCTTTTCTGATCAAAACCTATTTTGATATTACGCGATTTTAGTTGGTAGTTCATTAAGATCAGGACGGGCTGAGAGCTGGTGATGCGCCTAACACTGGAAGTTTTATTATAAATACGGTATCTGACCATTTTCGCCTCCATCTTGACATTTCATTATCCTGAACTTCTGTTTGGTTTTTTTAAATATATTGATTTATTTATTTTTATTTTTTACTCCTCATTTTGATCATTTTATGTGTTCAATCTAATCGGGGTACTACCCCAATTTTTGCTTCTCTCTGTCATCTTTACAGTACAGCTGCAGATCGAAGAAGTGAGCCGGAAATTGCGGACGGGTGATCTTGGCATACCGGCCAACCCTGAAGAAAGGTGTAGTAGCGTCCTGACAAACCATTTATCCATTCAGAAATTTCCATTTGACAGAAAGAGAATCCAAAAAAAAAGAAAAGAAATCTCCCCCAAATCCATCACTGACGTGAAAGTGGACACATCAGGTTTCTGGACAATGATGTTGACAAAAGTTGTGGTGGACCAGTCTTCAGTCTGCTGCCCAAGAAAATTAATATTATTTTAGGTACCTACTCCATCCCTGCCAGGTTCTACGTGTCGGACCCGAAACGGACTCAACTCGTTGTGGTATCTTTTTTGTCTTAATTTTGTAATGTAGCAGCGCTTGATCTTGACCAAAACTTCTCTTCCAAAACGTTTTTTGATGAAAACACGGGCAAACCTACTTGTTGATGTACCTATTTCTGTAACCCAGCCACCCAACTTCTCCCACTGTTCACATTCCCTCTTGTTTACGTTATCACAAAATGCACGCAGTGGTTTCTTTTATTTCGAACTGAGGACTCAACCAGAATCATTTTCTCAGTCGAAAAGAAAACGTTTCATATTTGAAATTAAATGTTTTTCGTTAATTAATCGCGTCTTGCTACTGGTCATCTCAGGCAAACGGGGTCTCAAGAGTATTATAACTAGTCAACCGCTGAGATTTGTTTTGAACGTTCTCAAGATGAACCCTAGATACTTATTTTCAAGGATTTAAGGAATTTGAGGAGTCATTTATATTCAGTTATTTCCTTATTCAGGTGTTCCTTATTTACTTATATTCAGGTGTTTCCGATGTTAGATAAAGAGCATCGAAGCATAAAATAACGTGAACACTTAGGATAGCTCATAGGTTGAAGCACTGGAGATTCAACCTATTGCCTGGAGATTGTCTGCCATTGTTCAGGATCGATTTCGAGCAAATATTTCATAAATATAAGAGCCACAATTGGAAAAAAAGTAATTTGTAAGTATTTCTGTAATTAACGAATCAAGTTTGAGATAGTATCAGCCAATTCTCTGGTATCCCGGAGGTCAGCCGTTGTGCCCAGAAACTCTGACGGTCCCTCTATTGACGTCATACCACGTCAGCCAATGCCTCCCCTTCCCTTTGATACCCGGTTTGGAGTCGTGCCGTGGTATAACTGCTGGTTCACTCCTTGGGGTGCCTGTTTCGTAACCGAGCTAATAGCTTTGTTCGTGCAGTCCCTCAGAGCAACCCGGGCATGCGCAGTAGGTAATGGTGAGGCCGATTCGCTGTTTGTGCAGACCCAGGGCGAACTCCGAGCCAAGTGGTCCGGTGTTCGTGCTGGCCACGGGGCTTCCTCCAAGCTGCTCTGAGCAAGCACTCCCATGCCCCACGAGTAGACCAGGGGCAGCTGAGCCCTGCTGTTCTGATCTTGCGCCAACGACATGCCCTCAACCCGTTTGAGCTGACCGTGCTCCTAACAAGCTCCAGGCTCACCCTACTCCGAGCGAGCGTGTTCAAAGCTCACCCTGCACCAAGCCAGTTCGGTTCAAGCAGTAACTGAACTTGCTCGGAGCTAGCCCCAAGGGGACAGCACGAACACTAAAACACTAAAGCTGTTCTAGTGAACAAACTACAGTGCACATGCGCATACTGTCTGTTCAATACCAAGCCTGCTTCTCTAACGACTCATTGTATTTGGAGCCCACAGCTAGCTGCTCAACCCGTTTGCCATGGGGTTCATGACCAGGAAATCTATCAAACCACTCTCCCACTCCACCTACTACCCTCACGATTTAGTTTTAATCCCAAATTGCTTTTGCACCGGTCTGTCTACAAATCAATTCTATGTGGAATGTCCAACGTTCTGGTAAAGTTCATTCAAACCATATCAATCCACAGTTTCCTCCAAAAAGTGCCATTTTACGCGAAATTGATGGTAAGCATAACAACCTTAATGTCGGATAAAGGAACTAGGCGCTGTAATTGTTAATTTTGTATTTTCACGACCTACTCCAGCATGCTATTGTCGAGGCTTTCACTAAGAGCGTAGCGCTGGCTTGATAATCATCAGTGTTAATAATACTCCAATCAAGAAATTGAAGATAACTTGAAATCATGTGAACCATTTATCTTCATCCGAAAAATGGATTTTATCCCATAAAATCCACTTTTGATGCTACCAATATCAGTGGGATAACCTCTTCCAATGGCAACAAACTTGTAATCGAATAATCTTATAAGCGACCTAGACAAACATTTGTTTTCATCGATAGAATTAAACGAATAAATCCCGTTGAAACGACAACCTTCCGCACGACTCAGTGAAAGCCTCATACACGATTATTTTTGGCTGACATTTTCATGTATGAAAATTCATCATGGATTAGTTCTTATTTAAATCACCAATATTATGAAGGTTTTGATTCTGAAAAAAAATAAATGATATTCTTTTTTTACCCTTGAAAAACAATTTCCTGTCTGAAATAATGAAACTGTCATGTTTCAGGGACTAATAAAACTCTTTTTCCAGCCTCACGAGTTAATTAAATAATTGCTCATTAATAAATTTCGCAGGGCATCCGTGAATCAGTTCCATGAGGTTTTGAATCGTTGTCGACTTCTTGTTGAATTTAATGGCTTTTTTCCTTGATCTAATCCTAATCAGACTTTCAGGGCTAATCCATTTTTTGCAGCTTAGCATTCGGCAAAGCTACTCCATATTCGATTCTTCATACCCGACACTAACCAAAATTTTATTTTAGCAGGTTTCAAATTAATCATGATTTCTCACCCCACAGGATTTTATCCAAGTTAATAAGGCAGGTTTTTGCGGAGTGAGTAGGTCTTCATGGCCTCCGTCCAAGTAAAACGAATTTTCAACATGCTGATCGTCAAGAAACTATCTCCACTTTAACTAACCGGGCATTTATCAATTTCTCCAAAATGAATGGGGTTTCTCTTGTAATTCTTGCGTTCCCTCTCAATGATCATATTGTTTTCCAGTTATTGTAGGTACATATTTAGGAGTGTTAGATTGGCGACTACTGTTTGTATTTAGTTGGCAGCGCTTTAGTTCCACCCGTAAAGGTTTTTGTGGGTATTGTCTGTGCAGGTCGCCTAGTCCTGAGCCTATTTACAGCAGCGATGGTAAGCGGCTGAACACGAGGGAGTTCAGAACGAGAAAAGCTCTGGAAGAGGAAAGACACTCCCTCATTCAGAAAATGCTGAAAGTCAACCCAGACTTCAAACCACCAGCCGACTACAAGTAAGTTAACGTTGATCGCCTCACTTGAGATTTATCCATGTATTGCCAAAGGCGGATCGTGCTTTGGACTCGAAAAACAAATCTGTTGATAACGAGTATTTACATACAGCCAAATTACTAATGTGCAGTACCCATAGGTCGGGAACTGACAGATTTATTTATCCGTGTGTCACTCGAGACAATAATTATCTTACTTAGGCTCCAAAAGAAGATTAATCCAAATTTCGCCAAATCTTCGTATCATCAAACTAAATAATCAGTTCAAAGATCAGCAATTTTCTATTACAAAAATTCTGTCAGATCAGTTAAAATGGCTAAAATCACCAAACAGAATGGTGGCTCGTGGTAGAAAAAGTCCGTAACAATAGAAATATTTTTTCTTCAAAAACTGGAACGAGATCGAGTTTTTGGGGGTCAAAATTGTTAAAAGTCACACATTGAAACTTCACTTGTATGGGCATGCTGCAGGACTGGAATTTTTCTTCTGATTATGCGTAAACATGAAACTGACGAACACTGAACATAGAATTAGAGTGCTTTATTCGTGTAGTATGAGAAGTGAATGGAGTAATTTCAGTTAATTTTCAACTTCTTATTCTCACTTGAGGCTGTTCAACATGTCCGTCCCAAATACCGGGCTGGCTTGTGGATACACAAAGAATGAAGTTAGATTCACTCATTTTGGAAATCTCTGATACCTACCCTAGTCTAGTATGGAAACGCATGGATACAATTTCGAAATGTTGAATGTTGATTCAACTGCTATGAGTAGATGATTGGCTTCGAGATAAAAATTCAAATTAATTTCCCCCAATTCGAAGATCAGCAATTATTGTTGGTAACAAAACTTGTCTAATTAGTGTTTTTGCGGGTCAGAATCGGTAAAAATGGCTAGAATCAAACAAAAAATTGATAAAATCGTCAAAATTGGCAAAGAATGGTGACTCGAAGCAGAAAAAGCCTGTATCAGTGGTCTGAATTATCTCTTGAAGGCACATGGTCTCAAACGATGAAAATTCGCTTGTGTGCAGGACTGGATGGTCTCAAACAATGAAAATTCGCTTGTATGTAGGACTTTGTTACTTCTGTTCATGCATAAACATTACTATGATAGGAAACTCACTAACATCGTTTATAAAATTAGAATGCTTTAAAGATTAGGTGAATATAAAATTAAATTATTTCAATTAAACTTGGACATATTTCAGTAGTCCAGATACCGGGCTGACTTGTGGATACACAAAGAATGAACAAGGTTCGCTCAGTAGAAGTCTGGTACCTACCCTAATCTAGCACGACAACGTGTGGACACTACTTGAAAACGTTAATGTTGATTCATTGTTGTCATGTGTTACTCTGGATGATGACCTTGGCTATGGGATAAAAATTTCCAAATTTTCCAAAATCTTTGTAATGCACTAAAGGAAGATTCTATTTTCACTAACAAAAAAAAAAGGTGTTAGGAATCGGTAAAAATTGCTACAGTATACCAAAAATGTGTATAGAAATATGATGCAGTTTAGTGGATCAAGACAGGAAAAGACTCTAGTTCGATAATCGAAAATGTAATTCCCCAAACAACGGGGTCAAAGTCGAGTCGAGTGGCTCAAAAATCGCTAAGAATCGTCCAAAAGTAGATACTCTGCTTTCGGCTTTTATGTCAGATGAGCTTCATTTGCTCATATGGCCATGCTGCATGACTTGTTGTGTCACGTGAACGACTCTGTGGCTGTAGTTTTCCTGTCTCTCTGAGCCCAGATCATTTGTTGGTGATTCATAACAGCAGATTTCGCTTCAGTGTCCTGCACAAAGAGCCAGTTCTTTAAATAAATTGTGTTTCTTTCTCACCCTAATACTTGACAATTGTGTGATGAACCGTGTTTCCAGGCCTCCGATAGTGAGAGTGAGTGACAAAGTGATGATACCGCAAGAAGAACACCCAGATATCAACTTTGTTGGTCTTCTTATCGGCCCAAGGGGAAATACGTTGAAATGTGCGTAAAACATCTGTTATATGTGCACGAAATGTCTTCTGAATTTTCTGTGATCGTATTAGGCCAGTCAAGTTAGAACCTCAGAGGGGCCTGAGATGGCAAGTAGTGTTCGAAACATTTTGTTGTTTTGATCATTGAAAACTACGACATTTGGATAGTTGGCCAAATTTAAAGTTTGAGGTAGGTACCCATTTGACACAAAATTTAATGCTTTTCAATTTGGGAGTGTATATATTCTCTGTAGGATGAGCCGTTTTAAATAGGAGAGAAACTGAAAAAAGACCTTGAATTCCCTGGGTCTTTTTACCCTCTACCTATAGCAGACCTGCAGCAGGACCTAGTGACTGCTTGAATAGATGTAGACTACCTTTGGAAGATACCATGTGAGCGTCAGTAAGGCAAAACCAAATTCATGCAGACACGGCACTCTACAGACTGCATGCTGGAGAATGAGAAATCGCAGACAACTTCACGTACCTAGGAAGTAGGATCACATCAGACGGCAAATCAAATAGTGAAATTGTGAGCCGCATCCCAGGTGTAAACTGCTTTCGATTAGAAGAATACCGTCCACACCTCTAACACCGCATTGAACCAACTGTCGTTCGGGGAAGACATTTTTGTGGACGTCTTGCTTCACAGCAGCGAGGCGTGGACAATATGAGAAAGGGGGGAAAAAGGATTGCAGCCTTCGAAATATGGTGCTGCCGCCGTATGCTGAGGATTTCGAGGCCGAAGAAGGTGACGAAAAGACGAAGGACTAGAGGGAACGAATGCCTGCGGCCGACCAAGACTGGCACATGGGATGTACAGGCTGTGCTGAGACGAAGAGACTGTGCTAGGATTGAGGGGCATGGAAGAACGCCTTCACCAACTAGTCTTCAGATTGAAGACAGAAAAATACCTTTAGCGACAGTTTGGGGACCATACAAACCTGGTATACTTTATTTGACGTCAGATGAGCTGACCAAAACAATAAATTGCTTTCCAACTCTTTTTGCCACCTCAAATGCCTTATTTGACTGGCCTTTATACATACCTAATTCAGTTTTTTATCGGATTACCACTGATTTTTCTATCTCTTGGGAATCGTGCCTTACTCATCAAACGTTTATTCTAAATAGTTCTCATTTGAATTGCATTTTTTTGCAGCAATGGAGCGTGAAACTGGAGCTAAGATCATCATACGAGGCAAAGGTTCCGTAAAAGAAGGCAAAGTTGGCCGTAAAGATGGACATCCCCTTCCTGGTGAAGATGAACCCCTGCATGCGTACGTCACTGCTAACAATCCCGAGTTTGTCAAGAAAGCTGTTGACAAGGTAAACCTAAGACCGAAACCATGTTGGTCTTTTGCAGCTCTCTTAACCTGGGGCCCGTTCCTAAAGACTCACTCTTCACTGTGCACTCTCCAAATCCACACACTGCTTTTTAGGAACGATTTCCTATTGATTTGAAGAGGAAGAGTGAAATGCAAAGTGTAGAATTGTAGAGTTTTACTGCGTTTTGAACAGTTCCGTTCCTAAAGGCCATCATTCGCATAGTGCAGAATGAAGAATCTGCATTTCAAATGAAGAGTTTACAACATTTTTGCTGAGTCCCAAATGACTGCGGTAGAATTACATACTTTTCAAATCGGTTTTTAGGTTTTATTTCTTCGTTGAATTCAGTTTTTGGTAGTACCAATAAAAAGAAGAGAAATCTTTCGATTTGGTCTAAAGGTGGTCCAGTTAGTGTGAGGGCAAGCTATACAATAGCATAGAAGTTAGCTCCACTGAGGCCATCAAAATACTCTGCATTTGGGAGGAAGGAAAGGTTAGGAAGCGACAGGTTGTTGTTATTAGAGAATAAAAAGTGACAGCCTACCTAATTTTTCTTAATGGAAATTTTCTGATACTTCTCATCAGAGGATGTTGATGACGTTGAACAGTTATTGGAGGTTACTCTACAAAACGAAGGTTACTCTTCAGAACACGCTTCGTTTCGAGTAGAACGGCAGAGTGGGAATGGGAAATCTTTAGGAATGTAGAGTCCTTCTAATTTTCATAATTCGCAAAGTGAAGAGTACAAATGAAGACTTGCAAAGTGAAAAGTTGAAGAGTCTTTTAGGAATGGACCCCTGGTCGAAGTGGTGTTGTGAATTTTCTTTTCAAGATGAGAATAAAACAAATAAACCTTCAGTTTACCACAATGTGTATTGTAGGCACGAAGCTTTTCACTCAGATTCTGGGCATCCTCAGATACATACAACTAACAAACACAGATAACAGTGAAACCTTACTAACTTCTTACCCGACCTGCGGTGTTGTACAATCCACAGCAACAGGTGTGGACATAAAATTGTACATCATGCCAGTTCAGGTTAGAAAGTTAGTAGGTTTCACTGTTATCTGTGTTTGTGTTAGTTATGTACCTGAGGATGCTCAGAATCTGAGTGAAGAGCTTTGTGCTTACAGAATGCATTGTGTTAAACTGAAGGTTCGTTTCATTCTCCATATCTTATTATGGATTTCTTATTGTGGATCTTGATTGATCTTCTATCAACACAGAGGGAACTTACTCCCACAGGTGTCTATACAAGGTTTCTAGGCGAATTTTCTCGTATGCATCTTGTGATGATTGAAATCAGAAGGTGGAGGTGGGGGGGGGGGGGGGGGGCTTCACAACTGAAAAGAACTCGTTATTTTAACGCTAAAACGAATTTATATTTGTAAAGAATACTACAAAATGAATACTCAAATTGTGAACCCCCACTCACACAGATCATCCGACTTCCACTTCAAGAAAAACTGAAACCACAGATGCAGCTTTGTATTTCTGGAAGATGCGCTTTAAAATCTATGTATTTAATGGAAAATCGGTATATTTATTATAATTAGTTGTTTGGTACGTTCGTTTTTGATATATAGGGTGTCACAGGTATGCCCTCGTTTCCCTTACGTAGGTGGTTTTTTAAAGTTGAAAGACGAAACCACACCTCACATTTTATGTAGAAGTCAAAATTAGTCCCAGGTATCGAAAAACTCGTTTTTTGAGCGTCAACTTCCTCAGCTTGAGAAACCAGAGAATCTAGGGAGCAACAAACAACGCAAGATGCGCACACATGACAAAAACAAACTCAAACCCTTTCTGCTTGACAGTAACCTTGCTTTTGGTGGGATATTTCGAGATTTTTTTTCATTCATCCTCACAGGATTGACATCTGCTTAAAACCCAATCCGCCTACAGAAATTCCTGTTGCTTCACCACATACCATACCTACTCTCGGCATGGATACAATAAACGTCATTTTAAAGAAAGCTTATACCATTTTGATAATACCAAATGGGAGTTTGGCGGATATAATAGCCATCTTGTGGAGTTGAGGGAGGAGTGGTCAAGCAAGTGAGGACGACACGCGTTTTTTGAAATGAGCCTTCTTTATTTCATGAAAAATTTAAGGGATGATCCTATTTGTTATACTTTAATAACTATGAATATTTATTGCTAATATGAGCAAGAAATAACGAGGGTTTTATTATAAAAATGCACGCGTTCACGTTACGAGATCAATCAATATATTTTACGGGAAGTATAACCCCTTAGGAGGTTTTCCTCATTTAGAAGGAATTACAAGATGGTGATTGACGGCATAGTTATGGAGTCACAACACTCCTCCCCCCTTAATAAAATAAAGTTCTCTGATATAATTTGTTATAATAAAAGAATACATGCATACTTCAGGATAAATCAAATTCTCTTCACTGCCCTAGGCTTCCCTGATAGTTCTAGGGGGAGATACGGCATCAGGGGCTGTAGCGATCAATGGGTTGCATGATTCGTTTGGGTCGCTGGTTCCTGACTGCTGGTGTTGCTTCCTGGGGCTCTGGTGTTGCTTCCGGGAAGCCTCGGAATGGAGAAGTTTGGGTCGCATCCAGTTGGGTAGAGGATCTTGCTCCTTGGTTGGACTGCGGCGTGGATGGCACTGTGGCTGGTGGTTGGGCCCCTGGAATTGTACTGCGTTGAGTCCCAGAGCTGGCTGATCTCATAGGCTGGTCGTTGGTGTCCTCTGATGCAACATTTCCTGGCTCAACTGCCGGCCACAATTGGTCGATGTGCCGCCTCCATATAGAGCCATCAGCTATAGCGACTTCATACGTTTGATCTCAAAGTATTTCAGTGACCTTGCCCTTGCTCCATTTGGTTTAGAAGGACGGTAGTCTTTTGCCCAAACGGGTTGGTTGGCTACTAGAGTGTTATCACGGCTCCCACCTCTCTGAACCATGTTTTCTTGGTAGGTTTCTACTGTGTCCACTGTGGATGGAGCAAGCTGATCAAAAACTGTTCGGAGTCGGCGTTTCATTAGCATCTGGGAGGGTGTTTCACCGGTGGCTGCATGTTCGCAGTTGCGGAATGCCAGCAAAAATTGGCACAACGCTTGCTTCAGCGATGGCACACGATCCACTAACGCTTTCTTCAAGAAGCGCTTGACTATCTTCACCGCGGATTCTGCTGCTCCGTTTGATTGTGGATGATAGGGTGCCCCCACCAGGTGGTGAATACCAAGTTTTTGTAAGAGTTCTGTGAAATCGGTTCCAGTGAAACATCGTGCTCCATCAGTGGTGATGGAACGTGGAATACCGAATCGCGAAAAAATTTCCAAGAGCTGGTCGATTGTGACTTGGGCTGTTGGAGATCGCACGATGGTTGCTTCCAGCCATTTGCTGGTGGCATCCTGGACCACTAGCACATAGAGAGTCTGGTTAAGCGGGCCAAGATAATCGAGATGCAATCTTGTCCAAGGGTTGGCTGGCCAGGGCCATGGCTTGAGGGTTGATTTTGGAGGGTCACTTAGAAATTGACTGCACGTCTCACAACTGGCTGCTCGCTCTTCGATTTGACGGTCCAAATCTGGCCACCAAAAATATGATCGAGCGATGCTCTTCATTTTTGTGGCCCCGAGATGGTCTGCATGTAGCTGATTCAGTACCGCACTACGAATTTTCTCGGGTATTATTATGCGATATCCCCACATCACGCAGTTGTGGTCCACCGTCAACTCTCTTATCCTTCGTGCGAATGGTAAGAACTCCTGGTCCTTTGGTAAGTCTTCACCTCTCTTTATTTTATCCGACACTGTTGATAGTGTGGAATCGGTGCGGATAAGTCGTCTTATTTCCTTCCAGTTTATTCGATGGGGGTAGCTTTCGTGGATGAAGTTCAGATAAGTGATCTTGCTTTCTGGGTCCTCCACTTTTCCTCCTTCGTTTTGGACTCTGGACAGGAAATCAGCTGTGTTATCATTTGACTTCACACACTGCAGAGTGTAATTGAAGTTCGACAACAGATAGGCCCATCTCTGGAGTCTATTGGCAGCAAATATGGGTATTCCTTTTTTGTCTCCAAAAATATGAAGTAGTGGTCGATGGTCAGTGACTAGCAAAAAAGGTCTTCCAAACAAGAAATCTTTGAATCTGGAAACCCCAAAAACTATACCGAAGGCCTTGCCGACCGATGAGTGGTGGACCCCCATTCTTGATAATGTAAAAGGTCAACTCCAGACTGTGCCCATTAGTTTGAACTGGCAACTGGATTTTCCCAATAGGAACAATTTTCCGTCCTATATAATCAGTCAGTGTAATATCATTGTGTAAGATTATATTTCGCAAAATTTTTGTCATAAAACGTCTTTGACAAAACATTGTACGCCGATCCTGTATCTACGTGAAAACAAAACTTGGTACCTTCCACCACCAGATTTTGCATAAAAGTACTGGACTGGTCATAGCCGTCTTCATTATACATGCAGAAAAGCGAATCCCCTAGTGTGAACTCATCTGGGCCTTCCAAATTGTCCAGATAGTGACTAGATGGCTTGGGTTTTCCTTTACAAATGGGAGCTAAGTGCCCCTTTAAGTTGCATTTATGGCAGGTGAAGTCTTTGTACTTACATACTGACGTGAGGTGATTCTTACGCCCACACACTTCACAGGGTTTAGATGGTTCCTTCTGCGTGTTGGAAGAACGAGTTTTCCCACTTTTAGAACCCTTTCGTTTGTTAGTAAATAAGCACTCACCTGGTTCCTGTTTTATGGCAAGACTGTCGATATTTAGCCGTCTGATCTTTGTTTAAAGCTATATCGATCAATGTGTTCAAAGTAACGGTCGTCTTGGAGGCATCCTCCTCAAAAACTCTATCTCGGACGGGACCCGGACCCAGACCAATTACGAAAATATCACGTAATAGTATCGACAATTCTGTGCCGAAAGCACAACGAGTGGCCAAGGTCCGTACGCGGGCTGCCCATTGTTGAATCGTTTCTTGGGACTCCCTTCGCGCCGAATAAAATTCATTTCTGGCAGCGAAATATGACGTAGGTATCTTGAAATGATCGTCCATGATTTTAATTAGATCTTCATACTTTACTGTTGCGTCGTCCGGGTCTTTGGGGACACACAAACTTGCCACAAGTTCGTAAGTTCCCGTGGACAAGCATGTTAGTAATAAGGGCTTCTTCTTAGCGTCTACTTCATTCACTTCCATGAAGCTCAGTAGCTGGCTCTTAAATACTTTATAAGTCCCTGAAACGTGATCGAATGTCGGGGGGTTTCCTATCACCATGTTGTAGGTGAAATTGTTGGTGGTGGTCATATCGGAAGAAACTTCTCGGTGTCGTCGGAAAACACTTTCACGTTCTGTCGCACAACTACAAACCGATTTTCCGTCGCCAAATGTTATACTTTAATAACTATGAATATTTATTGCTAATATGAGCAAGAAATAACGAGGGTTTTATTATAAAAATGCACGCGTTCACGTTACGAGATCAATCAATATATTTTACAGGAAGTATAACCCCTTAGGAGGTTTTCCTCATTTAGAAGGAATTACAAGATGGTGATTGACGGCATAGTTATGGAGTCACAACACTATTATTCCTGTTACTCTAATCGAGGGCATGCGGTGCCACCCCAAAACTATTCCTCTTGATGTAAACCACCCCACTATGCCTCTTAACCTAGACAATGTGTTGTGTTGAATTTTCCCTCATTGAATTTTCTTCAATGTTTGTTTTGTGCTTGCAGATAAAGGAGATCATTCGTCAAGGAGTTGAGGTCCCGGAGGGCCAGAACGACCTGCGTCGTATGCAACTCAGAGAGCTAGCTCTCCTCAACGGAACGCTTCGTGAGAACGAAGGCCCTCGCTGTTCCAACTGCGGTGCAGCAGACCACAAGTCCTGGCTGGTAGGTTTCACCGAATATTGTTAGTTCTTGCTCTCTATATGTGTATTGTTCAGTTAGCTGTGTGTATTCAATGGCACTTGTTAATCCTGACCCCCGTGCGCCTGTTGGACTTGGTATGAGGATGCTGGGCGATCTATTTCAGATGTCTGAAGGCTAATCCTTCCTATTATACTCCATCGTTCTGCTCCTACATCGAGACTGTGAGCAGTCATCCAGTACCTAACTTTACTGAGCGCCCAAATATCCAAGTTTGTACGATTTTCCATTGTACTGAATTTCCTGAATTAGCCCAGTCAGTAGAGCATCGAAACAGGGTGGTAGAAGATGGTGCAGAAGCTTCTATTTTTTCAACTTCTATATATGGGTGCAGATATGGGGAGAACAAAAAAAAAGCCGATACCTCGGGACAAATTTTGACAGCCATAAAAGTCCTAAAATTTCGCGTTTTTTTCTGGCAAAGGTCTCGACGTCACCCCTGTTAGCACTTTCGTTTTCTACATGTTTGTACGTAAATATACAACCTTTTTGGGACGTAAATGTTGACTGCCCTAAATTTGGTTCAGTTCAACGATATTCATGTTGCGCTGAAAATTGAATTTGCCAGTTATTAGTATTACTTAATAAACCTGCTCAACTTCATTTTAGTTAAGCAAGTAAGTTTCCTCTACTCTTTCCAGTTTTTCGAAAGCTTTAATAATTCCCAACACAACATCGTGTTGATATGAGGGAGTTGCGAATAGATTTCAAACAGAAACATTTCGTGGTCGCAACTGGCGGGATCATTGTTATTGAGACTCGATGAGTTCATTTTGTAGAACTCCGTACTAAGAGTTATGGGTTAAATAAATATTGCTTCAGTTCCGCCATTTTTCTGTATGTAAAATATATATCTCCGTTTGACTAAATGCCCTCTTCATGTGTTATTCACAGTGGAAATCTTTTATAATGCCCTCGTAACTGTGAACAATTAAAAACTCCGATGGGATCAGTAAGATGCGATGACTCTCCCATTGGATCTGAGTTCCTTCCGAAGTTGATGAGGCAATGGCAGGGATTTCAACCATGAGGAAGTTCGTAGTTTTTAACGGGAAGAGTGGATACAGGATCCGTAGGCGCTGTACTGAATTGGTTGAGAGAGAAGTAGAAAAGTATTTCTATTAAAAAATTATAATAAATCAATTTGTTCAATAAAAACTCATAATTGCTAGATAAAATACAACTTTTTTTAAATCAATTTTGAGAATAAATATTCCGATCCTTATACAATTACGAAAATCTTCAAGACTGGTTATATAATGGCTTTCAGTTATAACGTCCAAAATCCCCTTGGAGGTCGTTATAAACTATTTCCACTGTAATTGAAACAGGAGCTCTCCATAACCCTAAAGTTTTTGGATTCTGGAGGGCAGTTTCAGTCATTTTCAATGATGAACCTTTGGAATCGAGCATGACATAAAAATATTAAAAACCCCTCTCCACGTTTGGTGGCTTGTGTTTAAGGTTCGTGAATCCGAAAATAGAATTAGTAAAACAGTTTCTATCTGTCTGCCCAAGATACTTGACACTTCCCTTAACCAAATGAACCATGAACCACAATTAATGAAATCGGTTTGTATGGTATGTGGGTTCTAGTTGGTCTGCGAAGCTCGGCGTTATTTTTGGTCATCATAAGGGGTGAAAAATAGGGGTTGACGTTTTCAAAATTCCATAGCCGTATGAAATCGACTGTTGTTCCGTAATATTTCATTTGAAGAAAGTTGGTTATTTTGGATTTTGTTGACAGGTACAAGTTTGTCATTCTCAACCAAACAAATCACCAGTTGGATGATGATTTGGGAATATGTCGAGGTCCCGCTCAAATAAAGTGGCCCTCAGATTGTCAAAAATGACCAGATGTGGGCCGTAATGGTGTTAGGGATGGATACAGTGGAAAAATGCATATACCTAATTATGTAACACTGTAATGAGGGTTGCCGCGCGCTCAATCTCGGCAGGACCCCCTTGCCCAGTGTGACTTCACTAGCATAGGAAACTTCTAAAAGTCATAAAATAAAAATTATTTATTGTAGGTGAGTTAGTGCCAAAACTCTCAGGATGGAATCTACTTTATTTAAAAAAGAAAAAGGGAAAAAACATTTTCAGGCCCATGGGTTATGCTTATTGCTTATGGGTAATGCTTATGCTTATTGGTACTCGATAAGGGCATATATATATTTATATATATATATATATATAGAGAGAGAGAGAGAGAGAGAGAGAGAGAGAGAGAGAGAGAGAGAGAGAGAGAGAGAGAGAGAGAGAGAGAGAGAGAGAGAGAGAGAGAGTGAGGGGGGGGGGGAATTGGCCACTGTGTAAAAATTTCCCACCCCTCCTAAATAATACCTGGGGGACTATTCACTAAAAGGGAATCTCCAGGAGAGATATAATGCACATTCTTATAATTTCTCCAAGATTCGTCTGTTTTACTGAATAGCTCCTACCTCAACCCGTACTTGGACGTTTTTACTCAAGAATCGATAATGTGCATAATATTTTTAATGAACAATCGACTTACCTTTAAGAGATGAACAAACACAAATCAAAATGACCAGTATGGTAGCGGATGAGAACGAAGGATGATTCAAAATGTCACTATCAGACAAACAAGAAATTAGAAAGAGAGATTGGGTGTCTCTCTGAAAGAGATCGAAAAAGCCAAAATGACTGCATACTCTCTGTTTTGGAAGTTACTGAATAACCCTGTCATGGATACTATAAAAACATATTTTCCCAAAAGAGAGAGTCAGACCAAATAGAGATATCTTTTGCTTAGTGAATAGGCCCCCTGAAGAGGGCGTATAAACCGAATTACAGTGTATTGTGCAAAAAGAAACAAGTGGTAGAACTGACCCCGAACCCCATACCTAAATCATAGGAATGAGATGCAGTCCAATCAAAGTAGCGTGTGCTGTAATGCCCCTCCTCCAAAAAACCTCCACAAAAAAAACCAAAAAAACAGAATTTATTGATATTTTCTCCATGTCCACGTTGTTTTATTATTTTACCAGCCATTATTTGTATGATGCTGTGTGTTCACTATGTACTGCCTACCTCTGTGCTGCTATCTGCTTCAGTATGCCTTCGATGTTACCTACCAAAGTCGTAATTGTATTTCCAGTGCCCTGACAAGCCTAACGTGACGCACTCCATCGTCTGTACGACATGCGGCGGCGCGGGTCACATCGCCAAGGACTGCAGGAGCGGCAAAACCAGTGACATCGCAACCACCACAGTCAAGGACCGCGCCAAGATCGATGAAGAGGTGAGTTGCCTGTCGTTACCTCCCGTCAAGAGGTTTTAAGGCGCTCGGATGATCAAAGGGACGAGGGTCTTGTCGTGTGAAGTGGAGGATCAGTGAAGCAGTTTCAAGTACTTGTGAAGTATGAGCGACTAAACGGGGAAAGTCTTTACAATTGAAAACTCCAAGCGAAGAACTTGTTATTTCGGGTATTTCAAAGTTTTCAGGAGAGCAGTGAGGAGTACCCATGACAGCTGTTTATATTACTTTCCTATTTTCAGATTAATTTAAATTTTTTCCATTTCCATTTTTAAATGAAAGTAGGTTCCATTCTAAGAATTTTGAGGCCAACCGCACTCCCCTAGGATGAATATGAGTTTTCATAATTTCGGCCACGAGTGACGTCATTGCAACCCCCTTACAAAGTATGAGGTAGGGTAGTGCTAGAATATTAAAAAATCATAGAAAAACAACATAGTAGGAGAGTGCGGTTGGTCTCAAAATTCTTAGAATAGAACCTACCTTCTATAAAAACATGAACAGAAGCCATGGGTACTCCTCATTGTTCTATTGAAAGACTTGCTAGTACATCATAGTAGTTCATGGTTCATAGGTAGTAGTTCATTACTGTTGATCAGATTTTGGTTTATTATTTATAACTCCCACACAATTTTTTCTTTTACATTTCTAGGTGCGTAGATTCCAAAAACGCTGCAGACCTTGTCACATGGGTTTACTTTTCTCCTTGACTTACTTGCAGAAATGTTGGCTGTTCATTTTTGTTTCATTCATGTGCAATAATTTAAATAGCTATTTCTAATGGTTTCTGCCAATTTTGGCCCACAAAAACACAAATTGCGCTTTTTCCCCCTCTCCATTTTTCAGATTATCTTTGAGTTGAAGGTGCCATTTAGTTGTCTTGATTCATCTGTTGACACTTTCTGATGTTACTATACAAATTGATGGTGATTTCAGACAATTTCCTAGGTTTTTGACTCATAAAAAGTAAGTTTTGAGAGGTGAACATTCGTTACAACCACAATTATTCACTCTGGTCAAAATCGACTTCATATTCGGTCTTCTCACCCTAAAAAACATGGAAAAAGATACCTCACAAGCTCATTTTACTAAAACACCAAAAAACCCCTGTTCTTACATGCATTTTTCACCCATAACACCCCTGGGTATATTCCGATCGGGCTGCAAAGTTTCTGGACACAACTAGGGCCCAACTGGAGCCTGTGTGCGAAAAAACGAATTTTTTAGACCGAAAATAAAGTAGTTATGAAGTAGTTATACGGCGGACGGACACAGCATTTTGGAATCCACGCACCTTCAATACAATAGGTGTATTATTCACAGAACAATAAACCGAAGTGGGATGTCCGTCCGTCGTATCATCCATATCTACTTGAATTTCGGTCAAAAAAAATTCGTTCTTTCGCACACAGGCTCCATTTGGGCCCTAGTTGTGTCCCGAAACTTTGCAGCCCGATCGAATTTTGTCCAAGGGCGTTATGTTTTTTTTTTTTTTTTTTTTTTTTTTTTTTTTTTTTTTAAGTAACATGAGCTTGCGAGGTATCGTTTTCCATGTTTTTAGGACGAGAAGACCGAATATGAAGTCGATTTTGACCAGTGGAAAATTGAGGTTCTTACGAAGTTCCAGCGTTAAATTCACGTTAATTTGGTCTAAAATCGGTTCTTCCACACACAGTTTGGGAACACGTTTGGGAACACATTTGGCTCCTAGTTGTGCTCTGAAGCTTTGCAGTCCGATCGAAATACACCCAGGTTTGTTGTGAGGGGAAAATAGTGGTATTCGAGGTTTTCTTTGAGGTTTCAGTGAACATGAGATCGTGAGGTATCGCTTTTCCATATTTTTTAGGGCGAGAAGACCGAATATGAAGTTGATTTTGACCAGAGTGAAGAATTGAGGTTGTAACGAAGATTCAGCTCTCATTTTTTATGCGTCAAAAAACTAGGAAATTGTCTGAAATCACCATACATTTGTATAGTAACAGTAGATGTAGTATTAGCAGGTGGACCAAAACAATTAAATGGCAGTAAAAATTAATATTATAAAAAATAATAAAAAATGTTTGGGGGCCAGAATTGGTGGAAACCATCAAAAATAACTATTTAAATTATTACGCATGAAATAAACAATAAATGAACAGCCAACATTTCTGTAGTTATGTACGATAGAATAGAATAATTAATAAACCCAAGTGGCAAGGACTTTGCAGCGCTTTTTGTTTACACCACAAATCTTCACCAAACTCAAATGCTGCAAAGTCACATTTATTTATTGGACACGCGTACAGAAATGTTGGCTGTCCGTTTATTGTTTCTTTCTTGAGCGTGTTCATTGAAATAGCTATTTTTGATGGTTCCCCAATTTTGACCCCCAAAAAATCGAATTACGAATCGGATTATCGAATTAAATAAAGCATCTTTGGTATTGATAGTGTAATTTAATTGCCTTTTTTCACCTGTTGATAATGCTTCTAGTGTTATACAAATTTATGGTGATTTCGATTTCCCAGGTTTTTGACTCACAAAAAATGAATGTTGGGAGCTTAACCTTCTTTCACTCTACAATACAATACAATGTGAATAAAAAAGAGCTCTCTTTTGACCAAAGAACAACTCTTTGGTCAAAATCAACTTCGTATTCGGTCTTCTCACCCTAAAAAAACATGGAAAACGATACCTCACAAACTCATGTTCACTAAAATCTCTAATAAAACCCTCGAAAACCTCTATTTTATTTAACACTCATCCCCCCCCCCCCCACCGTAACACCCCTGGGTGTATTCCGATCGGGCTGCTGTGTGCTTCGGAGCACAACTAGGACCAATCGTACCATATGGTGGCCCAAACTGTGTGTGGAAGAACGACGATTTTAGACCAAAATTTCACGTAAATTTAAGGCTGAAACTTCTTTAGAACCTCAATTCCACTAATTGGTCAAAATCGATTTCATATTCGGTCTCCTTGTCCTAAAGAACGTGGAAAACGATACCTCACAAGCTCGTGTTACTAAAACACCAAAAAGCCCTAGTTTTTCACCCATAGCACCCTTGGGTATAATCCGATCGGGCTGCAAAGTTTCGGGACACAACTAGGGCCCAAATGGAGCCTGTGTGCGAAATTCGAGTTTTTTAGACCGAAAATGAAGTAGATATGGATGGTACAGCGGACGGACATTGCGTTTTTGGAATCTACGCACCTTGAAACGTAAAAGAAAACATTTTGAGGGGGTGTTATAAAATTTTTTTGCTGAGCAAGTACATAGGTGTATTATTCACAGAATAATAAACCAAAAACCGAAAACAGAAATTTCGTGTAGGTCTCGAATGGACACATGGACGTTGAATTAAATTGGGAGTTCGGAACGATACGAGAACGAGGGTTAACACCAGTAATAGCATGGAAGTATGGAAGAAGATACATCCATAGTAACAGTGATGTTCAGTTTAGTGGTGAACGGTTTACAGCTGAACTGGAATGCTACGATGGAACAAGAACAACTATAACTATAACTATAGCTCCATGGGATGGAACAAGAACAACTATAATTATAGCTCCATGGGATGGAGTAGGCATCGAGGTTTATTCATTTTTACATTTCAATACTCAAAAAAAATACATATGTATATAGTTTTTAAACCTGCGAAAATATTTTTTAAAGCGCTAATGTGAAATCATATTGAAATGTGGAAATGAATAAATTTCACATTAGCGCTTTGAAAAATATTTGCGCAGGTTTAAAACTATATATATTTTTTAATTGGAAGTAAAATATCGATTTACCATTAAAATCTAAGCTTAAAAAATCAATCCCAAAAAAATCTATTTTTTCGCACATTAGATTTTTATGGTCCTCTGTTGTGGGGAATCTATTCATGTTGACTTCTGTGATCACAGTACTTGTCTCTGATGGCGGAGCTTGGGGAGGGTCCGCCTCCTGACAAGGTAGCCAAGAGGTCGTCGCTGTCTTCGGCTTCCTCGGGAAGCATCTTCGACAAGCCGTCGCCGATGAGGGCGCTGACGTCGGCGCCGCCACCGCCCATCACCTCGATACCGCCGTCACTGCCACCGCCGCCCTGGTCCAAGCCGCTCGACACCAGCGCTCCGCCACCGCCGCCACCACCAGGTTAGTCTCGTTGGCCCCTTCAGCCATAACATTGGACAAGTTTGCCCGATCGTTTCTCGACGCCGCGCCGCACAGTGGGGCCAAATGGCCATTTTTTCGGAAAAAATTCCGAAAACTTCTGTCCTTCGGCCTTTCGTCCACTGGGAGCCGAAAGCTGTGAAAAGTTGCGAATTTGAGCTCCTCGGCGGAATGCGGACGAAAACGCACGAATCCCAACTAGAGATGGCAAACATGTATCGATGTTTCTAAACATCGACAAGCAATCGGTCGATGGTAGGCAAACATCGGAACCGAAACAACGATGATGATCGATGATGATCGATGATTTAAATTCGTATAGAAAGAAGATCAGTGGGTATGGAAAAATTGCAAGACTTCTCACAGATATGTTAATAAAAAAAGTTATTACTTTTGTATAATAATTGAGCAGGTAAAAAACTAAATATAATATACAAAAAATGTGATTCCAAATGATGCATAAACAAAACTTTTTCGACAAATAACGAACTCCTTCAACTTCTCATACATACCTAAGTTGAACAAGTTAAGAGGGAAAAACGATCATAACAGAAAACAGGTTCGTTTTGGTAGGTAGTAGGTTACAATCGCAAACTATTGTACCAACATCGATACCTACATCGAAGGGGCTGGTATGAAGATTCGGTAAGATTTGCAACATTTTTAAGTAAAATCTGAAAAAGTTGTGGCAAACTGGAAACGTCGATGTATTGCTGTTGTGAAATATGGGTGGCGTGGAAACATCGATTTGTCATTGCCATCCCTAATCTCAACAGGTGGTTGGGAAAAGGGGACCGCGTCCACTAGGGCCGTATTCGTCCGTATTCCTGCATTGTACGAACCGATCCCGGTTGGTTGGGATTTTTCGTGCGAATACTTGTGAATCACTCGGGGCAAAATGGATTTTCCGCCCCTGGATCAATGAAGATGGGGGTTTTTCGTGCATGTAGCTAACTAATTTCCACAACCTAGAATAAGTGGACTAGCGCGAAAACATCCCCATCTATAAAAAATACTCGCTCCTTTAAAATAGGTATTTCAAGGTATAGTTGAACGCCTAGTAGACACCAGTATAGTTGAACAAATTAACAGAGGAAGTGATTTTTAAATTATACTTAGGTAGTTACAGTAATGTAACCGCTAGCCATTCTTTTTGGGAAATAGTCTCGAAAATTACAGAATTTTTCAAGTGTAGAAGAAATTTTCTCCGGGATGGAGCAAAATATGCCTTTTCTCATCCAAAAGTGGTGGTCATCGTCGATTCGTAGATGGTGGCACAAATGAGAAAATTCTTCGATCTCCTTCCATTTTCCAAATAAATATGGTTGAGCGATGCCGTCTTTGTGAAATACCTCGAAGTATAAGATGATAATTCCAGCGCTAAAAATTATTCACCCGAACCCGGAGTAGCTGTTCATTGCAGCTGAAATAAATGTATAGAGAAGGTGATCAAAGGTATATAGATCCGAAAAATTGCCATGCCACGTCGGAGGTCAATATAATAGCTTTCAAGTCCCAAAACCAGGGGTGGGTCTCGTTGAAACACTCTATTCCAACCACCCCAACAATGAATTTAAATCAATTTTAGGTGTATTTCATTGAGAAAAATTTTGTAGAACCAGTTCTAAAAATTGAAGCAGATTATGAATGGAGCTAAATTTGAACTTAGGAGGATGAAATCAAATCGAGGTCAATAAGTTCAAATTTTAACCAATAAATGGTTACGCATTGATTCTACAGTCAATTTACTGTAAAAAAGTGTATTTAATTAATAAAATTCCCATGCTTGAAAAAGAGTTGTTTTCCCTGCGTTTGCCCCATTGTGCGCCGTACGTTCAGAACGTCCAAGAGCGAGCAGACGTAGGTTTTAACATCCAAACGAAGGAGTTTAACTACTGCAAACCCCTGCAGATAGCTGCAATACTTGAATGAGGAAAATAATAAACCGTTCTGTAATAATCGGCAACGCCAAAGCTGCCCCTCCCTTTGCCATTCGGTGCGCAAATATCCTACTTCGTCAGTTGGACAATGCAAGTCGTTGACAGCGGGAAAACTTACGTTTCTCGCCGAAAAGCTGATGATCTGCATTGATTCATTGTGGTTGCGCAAACTCTGATGTAGCACAAACTCTAATGTTCTGACTCCACGAGTTGCATTTGGGTGTATTTGTGTTTGGGAAGTCTAGTCCGAAATCCAGTAGAAATGTCCGAAATGTTTTATAGGTATGGTACCTAGCAAAAAAATTTTTTTGCTTACGTAAAAACTTTTTTGCTAATGGAAAAATATTTTTTAGCAACTTTATGTAAAAATATAGTTGTTTAAAAAAAGTTTTTTAAATTATTTTATGTAAACTTTTAAAGGATTGCTTGCTTATTTTATAGCAAAAAAAATTTTAAACAATGCATGTTTTTATAGCAAACTGTTTTTTTAACCGTTTTATGGTAAATATTATTTTGTTAACGTAAAAATATTTTTTCGCTAGTGTAAAAATATTTTTTCAACGATTTTATGTACATTTTTAAAGGATTGCATGCATTTTTTATAGAGAATATTTTTACAGCAAAAAAATTTTAGCAACGCATATTTTTATTAAAAAAACTTGCTATAAAAATTTAATTTTTATTTACATTTTAGCAAACGACAAAATTTAGAACTGAATTTTAGTAGATCCATATCGAAATCGTCGATTACATTTTAGGTAGTGCCCATATTAGGTAGAAATGTATCGGATGAAAGCCCTTTTAGGGCCTGAGGTTTCTCTGCATCTTCGCAGCGACGATATTGTAACAGCTCATCTTGTGGATTGTTCTGCAGTGACATTGGCGCCGCCGGGCACGACGTCCGTCCCGCCGCCTCCGTGGACGCAAATGCCGCCTCCACCGTGGGGACAACCGCCGCCGCCACCGACCACGTCGGCGCCGCCGCCAGGCCCGCCGCCCCCGTGGACGCAAATGCCGCCTCCGATGTACTGGCCGATGGCGCCGCCTTTCATGGCGCCACCCATCCCCGGCGTCACTTCCGCTCCCGCTGTCCCGCCTCCGCCGCCGCCACCAGACGTTAACTCGCTCATCTCTGCCCCTCCACCACCTCCGCCGCCATCTTAATTATCCCGCAACGACTCTTATATTTGACTCGAATTATAAATTTACATCTAATTGTAAGTAATATAGGGAATATAATTATTATGGAATCGTTTTGAAATCATCTTATGGTTTATTGACTTTGGAAAAACTAGTTATGAAATAGAATTTTCTTTTTTCGACTTTTTTGTTCAATTTTCCCTCTAATGAATCCTGTACTCCCCTCATTAACCGCGTTCTTGTTCTTGCAATACTCAGTGTCGTAATTCATTAGGAAAACGATTAAGCGGCATTCATAGAAAATGTGTCTTTTTTTCAGAATTTTCGAATAAAACACGCTATTGCGAAGTCACCGTTTATTACACAAATTGTTGAACAATTTTCGACTCTTCCTTTTCAGAACATAGTACCTACTGAATCCATCCCCCCAGAGTTCAAAATTTCCTCGTATGAATGGATGGTGGACGCAATATGTTGTGAAACGGATTTGTGCTGCATGTGTACCTATGGGCGATTTTTTTGAACTTGGCAACTCACAGTTACTTTTGACTATTTTTCAGCGTTTTTGACTGCAAAACATCACATTTGAACCACTTTTAAACAAATATTTCCGACTGTTGAAACAGTAATTTCTATTCTAATATTCTTTACCGCCTTTATTTCGACTTCGGTGGTTTTGAGCGATTTCTGAAACGTTGATACAACTTTTTCATTTATTATTTTCAGTAATGTACCTTTGGAATCGAGCATGGGGAAAAATTGACCAATGGCCAAAATTGGTCGATTTCTGAAACGTTAATTTGATACAATTTTTTGATTTATTATTTTCAGTATTGTACCTTTGGAATCGAGCATGAAAAAAAAAAGACCTATCGCCAAAATTGGTCAGTGTCATTGGAAGGACACCGCACATACACATAATTTAAAGTCAAAATCTTGCGCTGAATTCAGAATGCTTTGAAACAAAAAATTAATCGATGAAAAAAATCAGCTTGGTCCCTACTAAAATTTTTGGACCCATTGCAATTGCTAATGTTCTTCGATATTCGCTAAATAAAAAAGGCAATGTTTTTCCACATTACCTTGACCTCATAAAAATTTAAAAAAAGGTGATTGGTGGGGTGAGCTGCCCCAGAAAATGTTCAGCCTTTCGACAATGCAGTTCGACGCATTGCCTTTTGAACGTATCCTTGTAGGTCCCTCAATCAAACAAGTCCATATCCATTTTGCTTTTTATTCTTCTAGTTCGCAAACTTTCCATCTCCAACCCCCCCCACACACACAAATTTAATTTGATGGTTTCCGTTTCAAGGTATTTAGAATCCGAAAATGGAATTTAAAAAGTTACCTTAGTTACCATGAACGCAAATTAATGAAATTTGGTTTGTAGGTTTGGTTTGGGGTCTAGTTGGTCCGCGAAGCTCGGCATTACTGGCAGTCATCTGTAAGGGGTGAAAAATAGGGATTGAAATTTTCAGAACTTCGTAGCTCGAAAACTTTCAATAGAAGGTATGGTTTTTTTACTTTTTTAAATTGATTTCGAACTAAAGAATTTTTGGGGTCCACCCGGAGCATTGTACGATCAGCCGTTCGTTTGCATCGAAAAGCTTCGTCAACATGATCGTGAATCAAACGGTATAAATCTGGTCCAGATATCATCACTAGGGAGCATCTGATTATAATCACGGATGACTGTATGAAGTCGAGTTGGTTGTTCTGTGATATTATTTCATTTGGAGAATGGTTGCTCTTTTGGATTTTGTTGATAGGTACTTTTGTAACTTGAACAAACGTGCTTCATGAACAACAAATTATATACCTAATGATGGAATTATTGAATCCCGCGCATTTTTATGAAGCTTTAATTCGGGGGCCGGCCCCAGTACTCGGTTTAGGGCTTTCCTGGGGGGGGGGGGGGGGGGGGGCTTCCGAGTAGTAGGTGCTGACCACAGAAAACAGTGACCTACGCAGAAGGGGCATCTATAGGTGCCGGTAAATAATTGACCGTTGTGTAATAATTTGTAGCGTTTTTGTTTTTGAAAAGTCGTGGAAACTTATCTTCTAGTTCGCAATTGCAAAAGTGTTAATGAAATTCGGATTTTTTTGCTCCTAGCTAATGTCGGACAGATTAGAAAATGAATTAAAACTATTCAAAACGTGATTTGTATCGAAAAAACTTCAGCAATAATTCATGTAAGTACCTGCTGTACAGTCTAGGTCCACCGCAAATTGGCAGATATTCAAATCTTCTCAAAATTGGTATAAATTCTGTGGAACTTTCAAAACGCTGAAAGCTATTACCTAACGGTTTATTATTTACCTGTATGCCTCTTCTGCGTTGCTCACTGTTTTCTGTGGTCAATACTCTACCGTCTTGCTTCCCCCAGGAAAGCCCTAAACCGAGTACAGGAGCTGGCCCGGGAATTACAGTTTCATAAAAATGCACGGGGATTCGATAACTCAGTAATTGATTATTCGTTGTTGTTCATGAAGCATAGCGTTTGTTCAAGTTACAGGAGTAGGTACCTATCAGCAAAATCCAAAATAACTAATATTCTTCAAATGAAATAATATCGCAGAACACCCAACTCGACTTCATACAGCCGTCAGTGATTATAATCAGGTGATCCTAGCAGTGATACCTGGCCCGGATTTATACCGTTTCATTCACGATCATGTTGAAGCTTTTCGGTGCAAACGAACGGCTGGTCTTACAATGCTCAGGGTGGTCCCAAAAAATTCTTTAGTTCAACATCAATTTAAAAACGTTTAAAAAAACTAAGTATACTCTTCTATCGAAAGTCTTCGAGCTACAGCGTCCTGAAAATTTCACCCCGAGATGGCTGACAGTGACGCCAAGCTTCAGGGACCAACTAGACCCCAAATGGGACCCACAGACCATATTTCGTTAACTTTTGGTTCATCTTCAAAAATTGGAGTTGGTGGTCTCACACAATTTTGAATCCTGGATAGAGACGTCAGGGGGCAGAAGGGTTCAGGTTCAAACCTGTGGAAAATGTTGGCTACCCAAGAAGGTACCTACAGGTCGACTGGTTACTCTTGAATGTTCTGGGCTGGGCCAGTAGGGTGTTTTTCCTCAGGAGACGAGGTTCGTTCGTATTTTTATATATAGCTGAGGGACATTTTGAAAAACGAAAAATTGTTTGTGGATTTGTGTAGGTGAACAGGTTACCTCAGTGGAACCATGGATTCCATCCCCCCATATAATTATATCCCCGAGTAGGTGCCCAAGAATAAGTAATAAGTCCTTACAAATATTTTTCATGACGTGAACGAATGGATAAGCTTTGGTGATCCTGGATAATGCCTCAAAAGAATCATGGATTATACATCCCGAATAGGTACTCTAGTATCAAGTCGTAATGAAAACCTTTCATAACATGAACTAATGCATAAGCTATGGTGATCCTGGACACTGCTGCCTCAACGGAACCATGGATTATACATCCCAAGTAGGTACTCGAGTAAGTAGCTAATCAAGTCCTTATGAAAACTTTTCATAACATACGAATGGATAAGCTTTGGTGATCCTGGATACTGCTGCCTTAACGGAACCATGGATTATATATTCTGAGTAGATATTCGAGTAAGTACCTAATCAAGTTCTTATGAAAACCTTTCATAACTTGAAGGAAGAGGCTTTGGTGTTCCTGGATACTGCTGCCTCAACAGAACCATGGATTATACATCCCGAATAGATACTCAAGAGTAAGTACCTAACCAAGTCCTTATGAAAACCTTTCGTAAAATTAACAAAATGGATAAGCTTTGGTCCTGGATACTGCTGCCATGTATTATTATTATTCTGAGTAAGTGATTCAGGGAATTTTTAACAAAGTAGTACGAATGTTTTGTGCAAAATCAACCTGGTACCATCTCATTTCAATCTCTGATGCAGGTACATAGCACTTCTACTTACCTATGCATGTGGTGCAGCAGGCATGTGGGTGATTGTAGATTAAACTTGGTGTCATGAGGTGAAAGAATTAAAACAACGTTATGCAACTGTTCACAACACTGTATTTCAAAAATCAACTGTATTTAAAAAATAAAATATAGACTCAACAAACAACGTTCAGTACAAAATTCAATAGGTTCAATTAAATGTACCTAGTCGGTATCAACCAACATAGGAATGCTTAACATTAGAGAAAAGTGCACATGATTGTTTTCACGCTGTTAACGCACACAGAGCCCAGCCATAAAAATACTAGGTTGTAGGAATACATAAATATTTACATGTTATTACTCGTAATCTGCCTTATTTTGTAAAATATTTTTCTATAATAACTTAAGTACATACATGCAAAGCTACCAAAGTAGTTTGTGACGCTTCTTCAAACTGTTTAGACGGTGTAAGGATGAGATATTTTTAAAGAGTTTTTTAACATGTTTTGGACCCTTTAGTTTCTACATATTTACACTAAAAAGGTGTTTTTTTATTTTATCTAAGATACTTAAATTAAGATGAAAATGCATTTTATGGCACTCGATGTGGAAATCGTGATGAGGCCATGGTATTTTATTTGTTTAGGCTGGTGGGACAAAATTTTATGAATAATGTCTTGGTTTTCGAGCTTGTAGATAGCGAATCAAATTCGAATATACAAGTTGAAGTAAGTATGATAACAGGATGAAGGTGAAGTTATTCGATTTTTCAAATGAATAACATAAGATTCAAGGTGGAAGGTTGTGCCCTTAAATTGGAATGTGAAAAATGGAATGGCGGACACACAAACATGCGCAGATTGGTTCGTTGTTGTTAGCAATTGCAGGTGCTGCGCTTGCCCTTTTCCTCGTGATCGCCGTCCACACCCAACTTGTACCGATCAGTGGAGGTCTGCCCGTTGTGGCTCGTGTCGTTGGCTAAAATCTGGAAACAAAATTGGAAGGAAATTATATTTTCAAAGAGCGAAATACGATCTGGAAAAGATCGGAACAAATGCTGATCCCCTTGAGTGGACAGCTCATCACGTCCACAACGCCTGAATGGCAGTTGTGATCCCACCAATACTGTTCACAATGAACGTGGCAACGCAGTTTGAGGTCAATTCCTTGTTACCTACATTTATTCGGGCAGAGTTATGGAAGGCTGAGAGATCTCCTGAGTCCAAAAAACATGCACTGCGTCTTGCTTGCATCAACAATTTATTAATGGTGAACTGTTCTGTGGTCGACTTTATTGATTCAGTACATCTAGCTTTTAGTAAGTTAGGTTGAATCATGGTAGAATAAATATACTACCTCATTAATAAATATCAGGTTGACCCGCAAGTGATTAAAACACAATGACGTATGAAATACAGCAGTGGCAACGCCGTTTGTCAGCTGGAGTCGGAGGTGGACCCAAGAGTGGTTGGGGGGGGGGGGGAGGGGGTTGGCCCTAAATATAGACTGAATTAAATGAGCTTTCCTTGAAACATGAGAAACTTTATTCCAGTGTATTAAATATATTTTGACTAGTCACCGGAATTCCAGTGGCTCTAATCTTGCACAGTATACTTTTGCATTGTGCCAATGACACTAATAATTATAAACATTTATTTTATTAGGTTTGTTCGCACTGGCCTTTTCGGATGGTGAGCTGACTCCTAGAAAACCGTAAGAAACCATCCATGATCCAGTACCTTATAGGTTTTTGAGAAGGGTCTGAGTTTGATAATGGTTGGGAATCGAGAAGGCAGTGAGTGAGTGCATGGTCAGTTTCTCATCCGCCTTATTCCGTGTACCTACTGGAATGAGGGTCAGAAAACTGGCTTTGGATAGTCAGGGAAACTCTGTGAATGGCTGTTCATGCGGCGGGCATGGATACTATACAGTCTGAAATGAGTCCGAGAATGAGAATCACTGCAAACGACCAAACGCTTTTCTGACGAACAGATAACCTTCAGAGGTGGTCACAGCGAACAAACTTAATAACCTCCCTCCTCAGAAAAGCAAGCAGTTGAGTTTATTTAATATTAGGTAGGTAGGTACCTAGGTACTGAGTGTATGTACCGAATTTATTATTTTACCTGATTCACAAGCGTTTTCGCAGCCTCCTCGATGTTGATGTTTTCTTTGGCCGACGTTTCGAACCAGGCAGTGAATTTATTCTCCTCGCAATATTCATTCATTCTGTTGGCTTGATTGACCAAACCTTCCTTCTGCTGATCACACTGGAAATCGCGATATACAATAATTAAGACATTTGCATGGTAGGAGGAACATGAAGTAGGAATGGGGATGTGGGAGGATGTCGAAATCAGGTTTGGAAACGCAGGTACATAGGTACGTTTTGTATAGTGAATTCAGGCTGCCAATAAGACCATCAGAAGCGGCAATGTAATCACTTCCTAACCAATAGGTAAGTTAAGCTAATCTTTTGGGAAAACTTCTTTTGGTAAAAATATACCTACATGTAGGTACCTATATACCTATGTGATGTAGGTATGAGCCATGCTACTGCTGCATAACGTCACTGGGGAGGTTCCGGCGAGCCATGTTAATAGGTAGAAAGGCAAGGCGCTATTTTCTGTTTCTAAAAGTGATCGAGCACATCGTCACCCTTATGCTAGAACCTCGAATGTGCAGTTTCTTAGTTTTGAGAAATTTAGCTTGGAAAATTCAAATGAAACAATCAAAATTCCGTCCAGGTGACAACCGGGTATTATTAAAGTCCATCATTTCAAAACAGTTCCTTGGCAGTTGAGCGATTTTATAGGCATTTTTCAGGTTTTATGCACTTTCGTGCCTATGGCATCATGAAAGGATTCAGATTCGCACAGTGAGGTATGGGAAATTGCTATACTATTACATGATCTACTTCAGCGGATTCTGCGGGAGTGACAATATCAGTAATGGTATCTTACGACCAAAGACACGTTTTGGGCCAGACAGAATTAGGCACATCATAATCTAAGGGAAAACGCTGCAAAGTCCTTGTCACATGGGTTTATTATTATTATTTATGTTGGCTGTTCATTTATTGTTTCTTTCATGCGTAATAATCGAAATAGTGGCCTCTAAAACACAAATTAGGTACTTTTTTTTTCAACTATCTTTGATCATTGGTAGTGCCATTTAATCGTCTTGATCCACGTCTTGACACTTTTTCCAGTGTTATTATACAAACTGATGGTGATTTCAGACGATTTCCCAGATTTTTCACTCATAAAAAATCAATTTTGGGAGCTGAACATTTGGTAGAACTCAATTTTCCACTCTTTGGTCAAAATCGACTTCATATTCGGTCTTCTCGTCCCCAAAAACATGAAAAACGATTTCTCAGAATCTCATGTTACCAAATGTTGCTAAAACGCAAAAAGTACCTATTTTTACATACATTTTCACACATAACACCCCTGGGTATATTCCGATCGGGCTGAAAAGTTTCGGGACACAACTAGGGCCCATATGGAGCATGTGTGCGAAAGAACGGATTTTTTAGACCGAAAATGAAGCCGGTACACGTGATACGGCGGACGGCGGACGGACATTGCATTTTTGGAATCTACACACCTTGAAACGGAAAAGAAAAAAGTTTGAGGGGGTGTTATAAAAATTTTTTGCTGAGCGAATACGTATGTAGGTGTATTATTCACAGAATAATAAACCAAAAGGAAGGTGAAAATAATTAATTAAACAAGAAAAAAAGTATTAGGTATTATTCACAAAACATGTAGAAACCAGATTTATGAATATGAACTAGAATTAGGTAACTATTTGCAAAAAACTTTAAAAAATCTAGAGTGAGAGAAAAAATAGATAATTTCACTTGTTTTCCGAAATCATCTCTACTTCATCTTGCTCTGCAAGACAGGACGAGTTTTGCTGTGCTACGGAACGTTGTAAAGTTTTGTTGGTATTCTTTAGGGATTTTCAGGTCCCTGCATATTTGTAGAAGATAATTATTTATTATATTTTGTTTGAGAAATGCTGAAGTTAGAATTTTATTCGACGGCCGAACTTTCTTTCTGTAACTCGTTTCTTTAAGTCGTTATTTAAATTTTTTTTTACAAAATCTTGTCCTCGCAGTTATTGAAACCATTGAAACCAGCAAATAATGTTTCTAAACGGAATACTGCCGCTAACTATTGTGGACGAGAATGCCTTGGAGTCATAGAAGCCATATTATGCATCATAGTTTTAACAGTGAAAGGCCTGGGATTTTTTCTAGCAGCTCTAATTATTATTTGCGCCCATCCTTCAGGCACATAAACAGGTACACTCTTCGCCGTCTGGTCAATTTTCGAACGTACCGAGTCACACTCCATCTCCGTGTGACCGGTTTCGAAGAATTCATGGCTGGCTGTCTCTAAACTTGCTTCAGAAGTTCCAGACACATTGTAGTAAAAATCGAGTTCTTGCGTTGTCCTCCACAACTGTCTGAGATCATGCGTACTTCCGTAGGTAGTGGAAACTAATGGTACTGGAAGGTGATTCCAAACTCACGAATGTGGTACATTCGTGATGTGGATTTCTGATCGCAATCCACTCAAGGAGCCAGTAACGCGAGAGTGAACATTTGAATCTTAATAACGTATAATTTTGATCACTTGATCACATACGTGGATGTGCCGATGTGGAGTTCACGAAAGGGTCGGGACCGCGGGTGTCCTCGCAAGGAGCACCGTTCCATACCCTTCTTTTAGTCCGTTCCAAATCTATTCGTTTCTTTTAGTAGCTGTTCCGCATTCCCACTTCGCGTTACGCCCGCTAATTTTCAAATGCACTATACAACAATAAAAAGGCTTCTTGTTCACCATTCAAAGACATTTCAACATTTGTTTTCTGCTGGTTACAGTGGTCTATTTAATTTTTAGCGGATTTCGGTATAAAACGAAGCTACTGCTTCCTTCTGGACGATATTTGAACTTCAGAACATCATACAAAATTGTGAGTTCCCCCCCACCCCCACCCCCAAATCAATTACCACATAAGAAAGGACGAGTTCAAGAACAGCACTTTTTGCGCACAAGTAGACGCCCAAATGTAAAACAGTTACTTAAAATCACGAAAAACGACCAAAAAAATGCATCCTTTAAGCATCATATATAAAAAATTTTGAATGCCGTGAATTTGAACGTTACAAATTTTGGTGCACAAAAGTGCTCAAATTTCAAAACAATTTGCTCAAAAAACGGTAAAAAATTGTAAGATCCATCCTTTTGCTGGTTATTGATTTGTGTGAACTGTGGGATTCGATTTCTACTAGTCAGGTGATTGTTAGCATACTGTTTCTCTAGTTTAGATGACTGCTTCTCTAGATAGTACACATCATATTACACAGATGGCATCAATAACTAAAGAAGGTGAAATTTGCACATTGGTGGTTCTGGTTTTGGCATAAGGGCGACTATATATGTTCTATTCAAAAATCTGTTTATTTGGTTTGTTATTTTCAGTAACAAACCTTTGGAATCGAGCATGAAAAGACCCCCCCCCCCCCCCCCCCCCCACCTACTTCGCACTTTCCTGATAGCCGGTTGAGTCGTTGAAGCAGGATTTTGGAAAAAGTTTTAGCTCATTTTGAAGAACGTGGTGGCCCTTTTTGGAATTAAAACTAGGAACATTTTCATTAACAATAGACGATACCTTATTAGCGAGAAGGACGCAGGGGATGGGAGAGCCGTCCGGGAGTTGGACTTTGGCGTCGAGGTCCTGCTTCCACTTGAGGACGGCGTCGAAAGTGGCGGCCCTCGTCACGTCGAACACGATGAACGCCCCCACGGCTTCCTTGTAGTACACCCGCGTCATGTTTCCAAACCTCTCTTGACCTGCAGTTTGAGGGAATATAATAAATTGTACATTTTCTAAGTTTGCAATTTGAGTCATCGTTACAACCTGAAGCCGTTGTCACTCATTACAAGGCCCTAGTTCGTCATATAATGGAATAATACTTAGCTAACCGTAACCTTTTACGGGGAGTACAAGAAAAGATTGAGCGGCTCCTTGTCTATGAGGTACAGATACCGACCAGTCATCGGAGCCTCACCCGTTTCTCACACCGGTATATATTATTATAACTCATTCAAGTTGGTTGCGGGCTGGTGTCTTTTTCTACAGCCTGTCAATGGCGGGCTCCATGTCCTGCTCTTAAGGTTGGAGGGTAGTATAAATGTGCCTACATAGGTAAGTACATAATTCGCCCGATACGGATCCATGTAACATTTGGTGTCTTAACTATTTATTCCACCGCCCTATGTGGCGAATGCCAGGAAGTTCAGTGGTTTCACGAGGGTAAACGAGTGTCTGGTCTATGGAGATCGACTTCTTTGACAGCCTTTCATGTCTGAGGCGTCAGCTACTCATGCACATTCAGAATCATTGACACTGAGCGTCGTATGGCTATTTCAATGGTTTATTATTTTTAATTCAGTTGACCTTTGGAATCGAGAATGAAAAACCGCTTCTCAAAATTTGATGGTTTGCGACCTTCACATGTTAATTTTTGTCTTTGGAGAAATCGATTTGTACACTCCATCAAGCACAATCCATCAATCGTTGAATTGACAATAATCAAATCCTGGGATGCCAGATCAGGTTCCGGGATCTGGATCTGGGATCTTATCCTGGGTACATACCTTTATAAGGAGTTCAAAATAAACTTAATTTACGGGGTTTTCGCAGATTGGTACTTCCTAGGTACATATTCCAAGTTTTGCCGAAAGATTGGCATTACGGATGGTTTCTTCCGCAGGTAGGTTGCAAGATAAGTACAGGTAGGTACCTACCTACGAAACTATTAAAACCAACTACATCCATTACCTAGTCCACTTCTGCTAAAAGTCACTGTTCTTAGCTGTTGACAAATTCACGTTTTGCAAAATATTTTGAGATGAAAAATTGTTCTTCAAAGAATTTGCAGAAAATTCTTCCTAGTAAAATTCTGATATAGGTCCTTCATAGAGGTAATCGAAGAACAACCTTCCAAGGTAGGTATCTGTGTAGTTACTACAGGCATTGTACTTCCTTACCGGCAATATCCCATAGCTGTAGCCTAATAACAGTGTTTTGATCCCAGTTGAGGACTTTTAGGGCGAAATCGACTCCGATCGTAGCTCTGTAGTGTTGCGAGAAGAATTGATGGACGTAGCGCTTGATTATGGATGTTTTCCCCGTCCCCAGCTCCCCGATCACCAGGATCTTGTAGAGGCATTCTTTCTTGCTACCGACACCGGCCTACGAACAAAAATATACAAATTGAAAAACTATGCTAACATGACATTATCCTTTCTTTCTACAAGTCTTATACACACACCTATAAGGTCATTTCGTTTGGTACCTATAGATCTAGGTTTATAAATTCTAAGATATGAGACACGGAAATTAAAGCTACGGAACGAAAGGTCGTAGGTACATTTATTATGTATAGGTAGTGATGTATATTATTATAGATGGTAGATAGGTATCGCCTAGATACCTACCTAGCTACTATCGAAAAACAAAAACCAGCTGCTTTTGGCCAGAGGCCTGTTTTTTGTAAATTTAGGTGTGACAAAAATATGAAATTTTTTTTTAAATCACAGGTCAGATTCATTCCGTTCTTAGCTATTCCCTAGTCCAAAACCTGGCGTGAAAAGTACGAAATATCGCAAGAAAATAGAAATTTGGAATGCAGAATATACATTTTAAAAAATATATAAACAACATGCTGACCAGAAAGATCAATTGCACGAGAAGAGTATCTTCTACTCGTTATTGTACAAGTTAACCAGGTCACCTATTTCATCCCGATGCCATTATTCGCGTACGATTGTAAGTTGTACCGATTAAAAAAAGAGATGGTACGCGTAATAGTTCTCACTTCTCATCAGTAGGTACTTAAACTCATGGCTCTCATCAGTGCTACTTGGGAAGTATGTCGTCATCAATTACTGTGAAGAAAGATATTTCAAGGTGAGCTTAGATTTCATGCATTTTCGGTCATTCTAGACATTTGTCAACTTGACATTCGTAACCTGAAAACAGTACAATTCTGAATTCGAATTATAAAGCAAGAGGTTTTTTAGTGCAGCTAGTGGGTAAGTTTTAGGTGGATAGCACAGACCTCGCACCTTCTAGTAGAGTCTACACACCTCACAGTGATTTCCATTACTTCTCATACTGATGAAAGGACGTGCGACAATAAACATGATACATGGTGGGATGGAAAATGGTGTGGCCAACGGCATGGTGTGTTCTTCTCGAATGCCATTTATCTCACAGTTAGCGTTGCTTCAGATTAGACAGGTACCTACCTATCGTAAAGGCGTTGACCTTGTAGGTAAAAATGGTAGGCAAATGGGGTGGGGCCTGGTAGGTTAATTCTAAGGATTTACGTAGTCCGAAGAGGAGTCCCAGCAGTTGAGGATGTTGCCCATGGTCGGTTGATAAGATATTCCAGTAATCAGTTGATGAGATGTACAAGAAGTCAGCGTTGATGAGATGTAGTTCGACAGTCGTCACCCGTAACAGTGACGATGAAGGAGCGCAGTGCAACCCCCTACCAATCTTTCTGGTTCCCTGACCAAGTGATTCGCCACGCGCGTTGCAACTCGCCGTTGCTACATTCTGCCGTACTTAATGTGTTCATTACATATTATAAAATAGGAAATATTTTGAACGGGAATGGGTCTGGTACGACTGTTTTAGGGACAAAGCTCAAAAACTATGTTCCTACAGCTTCTAGATGAGAGGGGCACTGTTGTTTTCAGTTTTAAAGGAAAGGACAACCAAGTCGAGAAGGATTCGAATTTGTTTCAGCACAATCTGATACCGTAGTCGTGGGTCTGCTTGTAAGTGACTTTAGTCTGTGAAATATTGTACTTATAACCTCCCCCTTGTCACAATGTAAGTACGTGCACAATACATGTATAAATAAATCTTTCTGTCTGTACATTGACTGTCATTATTTCCATTTTTCTCTGTCCATCTGTATGTCTACGTTTGTTTGCTCTACGTTTGTTCGCTCATCATATGTGTCTTGACGCCTCAACCGTATTCGATAGTATTAGGTATAAATGAATACGTTGAGGGTGGTCCAGTAGTGCTGGAGAGGGGCTGGTGGTGGTGGAAAACTGCCCGATGGCAATAAAATACCTACCTAGATGTTCTGATTCGAATGAAACTTGAGGAATGAGTTTGATACAACTCAGGTGTCAATGTGCGTTTATCAGAGTAGTAAATGTTGACTTTTTGGGCGACTTGTGGGATACGGAAAAATGCCTAATTGTAGTAAAATGGGTAGGTACCTACAATAATAAAAGTAAAATACTGAGGCTCTGATTTTAATGAAACATGGGGAATATGTCTAGGGCAGTTAAGGTTTGAATCTGAGATCATCTTGAAAGACAGTGGATAAGTTTTTGTCGCTAGAAAGGCACTTTATGTACCTATGACTAAATACAATTATGGGTGTATTTATTGGTACGAAAAATCACGCCTAAAAAAATTTTCAATTCGATGTTTCAAGGCCTAATGTTAACAGAAACACGTATAGGGCAGTAGGAATCACGTTGTTTTTAAAGTAGTATGTTGCCAGATTAGAATGAAGACGAATCAACCCTTCACCACAATTATTAATTGATTAAATCTGAAGTATCAATAACTACGAATTATCATGTGGGCAAACGCCAAGGGTGAAGGACCAAAACAGACTGATGCAAGTTTTTATACTGCAGGTAGCATCGGGCCCTATAATGAATCCCTACCCGTTAATTTTCCATTCAATGGCCTATTTCCTAAGAAGCTTATCGGGTAGGTCCGGTATTCGGTCTTCGAAAGTTCCGAAGATTCCAGGCAACTCACAAAAGCGGGTCCCATCCGACACCACTGTGGATACGGGATACATATTACAGGGAGCCGTGGATAGTTATTACCTACCCTTTGCGATGCATGTGTGGTAGGTAATGAATGCATCATTTTGTGGCCTTAGGTTTTCTAGCTTAATTTTGGTTCAGAAAAAAGGTTCTAGGCAGAAATGATAGTAACATTACGGGCAAAATCTACAGTAAAAAATCCCTATCTCAATTTACTGCAAAATGGAATTATTGGTACCACTCACTTTCTTCGGGGGTTATTTCTTCCGACATTCGATTATTGGCATAATGAAGTTCTGGTTAGATTTACTAATAATATTTTTTGATTTTCCAATAATTTATTATTTTATTTGTTGTTATGCCTAATCTAATATTTTTATGATACAATTCCTAGAATTAAGACGCAAGGTTGGATTTTGCGAGATACGGGATTCATTCTTACGACCGCACAAATGCCCAGCGGATGATAAGTGGAGCGCTAATTTCTGTTACCGTAGATCGGTTGACGTATCGTCAGATGAGTAGGTACCTATTTTCCTAGCCCCCTCACACATATCTTTCAGATTCTATAGATGACTTCAAGTACTCCAACAATCCGAAATAAACGGGCGTATAAATTAAAATAAGGAAAGTATGCCTATGGTAAGTATATATGTATTATTCAGGTCTGATACAGGTTCATCGTAGGTATGTTCCTTTGCTAGATGTAGATGTTCTTAAATTTTTAGATTCTAAAAATTAATCGCTTTGATTATCAGTTGTTCATTCAATTGAGATTGTAGAATTTCTTTCTTCACCCCTGGAATTAAACCCCTGGTCTGTCGCAGGATCCACAATGTCTCTTCATATTTTTAACAGGTGATCTACTGGAACCGTAAGTTTAACAATTCTCCCTTGAGGATGAAGATAAGCACCCAAGAGCCTCAAAGGAGTGCCCTCCGAGGAGTGTTGGCTTCATGAGTCGAAGAAATGTGGTGGTAGGATGAAAATGTTCTGCTTATGGGAAGTTGGCCACCAATGGTCCCTAGGTACAAATCATCATGGTAAGAGGGTGTGCAACATAAGGGCTTTTAAAATTACGGATCTAGAGGATGGCAGGGGATAGCTTAGTTTCAACAAAAATCCAGCTTGACCACCAAGTGTAACATGAAAATGGCATACTAGCTCATAAATTAGAGCATCATGCCTATGTATTAGCTGTTCAAAGTAAATAATTTGACAGTGTATTATTGTTGCAAGATTGAAAAACAACAAAGGATTTGATCCAGAACCAATGGGTGCACAGTAAATTATACAGTATGAGGAGCGCTACCACTAGTTATATGGGAGCACCTTATGGGTCCAACCAAACATGAGTTCAACCTGCGCCTATACCCCCCCCCCCCTCTTCCAAAACCAAATTTCAGCTCATTACGACAATTCTTTTGAGTAGATTTATGAGCGTAGCAAGGATTTGCGAACACAAACAGATACGGAACCAAATTTGGTCAGAAAGCTCTGAAACGCCACGCGATCTATGGTAGACTCGGAAGCGTTGATTGCGCGCGCGCGTGTGTGTGTATGTGTGTGTGTGGGGGGGGGGGGGGGGGAAGAGTGAGAGATAGAGGTGTGTAAACCCAGTTCACCTGAGTGAGTTGACTCCAAGCAGGTCACTCAGTTCGAAGACAAGTTCAGTGGGAGAAGGTCACCAGTTCACTTTGAAGTGAACGCGCAGGACCTGCGACCTGCTAGGAATTTTTCAGTACGAGCCCAATCTCCCTCTCAATTGGAGAAGGTCGCCAGTTCACTTTGTCCACAGGTAGTGTGCGAGCGGGACCTGCGACCTGCTAGGAATTTCTCAGTACGGGCCAACTCTAGCCTCATTTATTAACATTTTTCTGCTGAATTCATAGAATTATCCAAAGAGAAGCTTTAGTAAAAAATTTTATTCATATAAATATTTTTTAAAGCTTACCTAGTAAGGTTAAGTAGGAGAATCAATAAAAGTACTACGACCATTTTCTCAAAAAGAAAAAAATATGTATATTTTTCAATAACGAAATTAGGAAAATAACAAAAATCACATATTTTTGGGGACTGCAAATTAAATACACATCACAGGATAAGTAGTTGCTTTATGAAAATGACTCCTTACAAAAAATGAAATTTAATTCACAAAACACAAAACAAACAAAAATGTCCCGAGTAATAAATTGCACTGGATAGGAAAGAATGTAGACTGTGGGATTGACGATTGAGATAAAAAGTGAGATAAGGGCGAACTGAACTGTCAAAAGGAACGGCGAACTGGTGACCTGCTACCGCTCCGGTTGGTGGGATGGAAGGGCCCGAGACTCGGGGGAACCTTAGTGAACGGCGAACGGGTGAACTGCGAAATTCCCTCGGCAGGTCATTTGGGACCAGTTCACTTGAAAGACAAGGTCTTTGAGACAAGGTCACTCATGACCGACAGTCCGACACATCTCTAGTGAGAGAGAGAGAACTCCTCCAACTGAGTTGTCTGCTGCGTTAAGTTGCCTTTTCTATATTCTTATTTGACTTGAGATAAAATAATAATAGTTCGCAATTAACTCAAGGTTTAATGTATAAATTATTTTTTTACAAATTTGAGCGCTGCTATTTTCCAACTCACAATCTTTGAATTTCTGAGAGAGCTCATGAAGAAACATTTGATAACTAACCGCGTAGAAGGGCGCATTCCTTCGAATGAAGTGTCCACACCGTAGGCTGAGTAAATATGAAGCTGCACTTAGTTATTCTATGAAATGTTGAAAATGATCAGCTCCCCAAGCCAAGCGAGACCTGTGTCATATGAGTTACATGTAGGAGGTATGCACGCTACAATAGGCAGTTACCTGGGTTAATGATAACACAATACGAAAATCAACAACAAAACTTTCCAGCCGTAAATTGACAACAAAAGCTTTCCACCCAGTGTGATGGAAAAGAGGCCGTTGGAAAAAGAGAATGAACAGGTAGGTAGGTATCTGATAAATAGGAGTGTATTCCTTCATCATGCAAACATGAGGACATGAACATGGATACGTGCAAGAGGTTTGCGAACTAACATGAGAAAGTTATATATCAAAAAGATACCTATCTCACTGTGAAGGTATGGTGAAGTCGCAGTTTGTTTTCTCTTACTCCATATTTTGTACAGTGTAATTTGTGTCTAATATTTATAGAAAAGTTACTTGTGTGTGTGTGTGTGTGTGTGTCGGTATTTTATTTATTAGAAAATTCCACCATCAAGCAGCTTCGAACACGAGAGCGATACAAGATAATCGACGCATAATAAGTAGGTAAATAATGTGTAGTTAGCACTTACAGCTGACTCGTTTGAAAAAGTGACTTTTGAAACAGTTTGATTTGATTAAAATTTGCAAGTACACACACAATGCACACCATGCAATACAAATGAACTTCAAACATGTATTTTCAGCAAGTTACATACCGAGTCCACAAGTAATGTGTGATTGCCTTCATCTACAAGGAAACGTACCACACGTTTCGTGGTCCAATAATTTTCATAGAGCGAATTGTAACGTTGCGTATTCATGTTTTCTAATGTAGCCCGTGGTAACAGAGATAATTAGGTACAACTGGTCAGAGTAACCCGGCAGACGGCTTAAAGAACGAATTTAAAAGTTAGAAAAAGGAGCTGAATGTCTAATGATGCTAAACGTTCGGAAAATGACGAAAGCTACAATGCAGTCCATGGTTGTCACAGCGATTGCCATAAAAATCGAACTCAAGTTTGCTGAATCTGCGAAATATTCGCGAGGAAATAGAGATGATGACGCGTGAAGGTGGATTTCATGACTGGAGTCAAGATCAGGTTTTGGGACGATTTGCTTTATCAGATGTGGACTCTAACATAGGAAGTTTGAGTTTGATGAACAGCTACGATAGTTTGTTTGTTTTTATTATCAACCAGAAATAGCTCTCTTGTCTACTATTCATTTACTATTCATCTGATTTGAACTTTCCGAAGGTCAACGAGTACCTTCTAATTTTCGCCAAAGAAAATTATCTAAAAGCAATAAAGGGATTTGAATAATAGAATTTTATGTAAATTACTCTGAAGCCTGAACAGTCGGAAAAGATTCAAATTCCGTCACGACGACGTTCAAGCTCAACCCGATGTCCCAGATTGGTTCAATCGCTAGGTATCTGCCTACTTAGGAGTAAACGGTGGAATTTATTCAAAATCAAACCGGTTAGGAATGAAAAAGAGTGTGAGAAACAATTTTTAGAAAAAGAAACTAAGTAGGTACCTATACCTACTTACCTTCCTAATATTTTTAAATACGGACACAAGGGATCCAGCTGGGCAGTTCAATATCCTATTATATAATTCGCGAGTTTGTATGTGACGGCATCAGGGCCAAACGGCTGAACGGATTTTCATGAGGGTGGTCTCATTGTGATCAGCGAGTTCGGGGCCTGGCTCGATCCTCCAGACCTTCTCTTTGGTCACGAGTTCCTGGCCATACCTAATGACAGCGTCCGAGTTTGTGCATTTGCTACTGTCGAGCCCAAGTCGCGATTCACTTTCGACCCAAAACCAGAATAAGGTGGGTTTTGTCGGAAAGTAGTTTTCACGACGATTTCAACCGTACTAAAACAGTTCTTGCCAAGCCGTTCAGGATTTATTAGACGATCGTGATTTGATCGCGAGAATAATCGCGTGGCTGATAGGTGGTTGGCCTCATGTTTCTGGCCGTCCCAAGTGATTCCTAATAAGATCGTGAAAATGTGTATCCAACCTTGAGAATGGAGTGGCTGAAAGACTTCTAGAAGCGGAGTTGAAGATTTCACGACGGGTTCTTGGGTAGTGATGAGATACATCGACAGACTAGACGCATGAGAAATTTGTGAAACTGCCATTATCAAGTGCGAATTTTTCGTGGCTTCTCTTCGATGCCAACAAGAAACCTACCGCTTTAGGGCCGGTGGAGTGAGATCTTGAGAAACTTTTATTTTATTGCGTTTTTTCTAAGGTTACCATATTTTCATCTGTTTTCAACTGTATCTGTTTATTTAGGTAGATGATACCTACTGAAATCTATCCGGCAATGGAATGACCCATGAAAGGGTCTATTAATGATTTTTTAAATATCTTATATAAATTACCTAGTACCTAGCTATTGAATAATATAACAAATCATTCAAGAAAGAAAGGAACAACACCTAATGGTTGTTATACTATACGACAACAACTGGCAAGCAGCCTTGTCACACAAAAAAAGATGGTTTTCAAGAAAAGATCTTGACAACGTCCTTGGCTGCCCTCGATGAGCTAAACGCATGTTCAGAGGAATATGGTAGGACTGTAGAATGAGTTTTTGAAGACCTTACTATGGCCAAGAAAACACGCATGAGCTGTAGGAAAAACACATAATATTATGTACAGGCCCCATCTGCGAGTTTTATAGTTGGTATTGAATACAGTATCCCGAACTTAGGGCAATAAAAGAAATATGTTCGAATACAAATATGTTCTCTCCACTCAGCTCGTAATTCGGAGACAGTAGGCAATGTGGAAACAGGTAAGTGACTCTACATTCAAGATTACATTAATCTTCGATCTTTCAAAAGCGGACCTCGCAAGTGGCGATTTAATAATAGATTAAATAAATCACTGGCCATCCGCTAAATCTTGATGAATCATTTACCAACCATAACCACTCATATCGCTCGAGTATGAAGAGAAAAGTTGAACAAGATTTTTCATTTTCTGGTTTGGCAAGGAGCATCAGAAACAGAACAACTGTGGAAAGTGACTGGCGAGTGATGTGGGGTTGTGAGACCCCGTGAAAAGCTCTGCTAGATCCTTGGAGATCATAGCGTTTATATAGAAAGCTATATAGCCACACAGACTGTGGTGAGCAGGAGTTGAGGGATATGTTCAGGAGAACTAACGCCCCGCGGTTATCACCACGGCAGGCGTTAGAGGAAAAGCCATTCCGCGGTTATTACCACAGCAGATGCCAGGGAGAAGGAGGCTAGCAACCTGCAGTTATCACCACAGTGAGTGCTAGATGAAGGAGCGTCCCACGGTTCTCAGCACAGCGGGCGTGTAAGGAGAGGGATGCTAGCGCCCCGTGGTTATCACCACAGCAGGCGCTAGATAAGGGAGCATCCCGCGGTTACCGCCACAGCAGACGCGAAGGAAGGCGAAAGGGTAGGAAAGAGAGAGAGAGAGAGAGAGAGAGAGAGAGGGTGTAAGGTGAGCGGGAGAGAAGTAGTAGATGCGAGCGGGGTCGGTCGAATGAGGAGCTGGTCGAGCTGGGAAGTTTATAAAGGTGCCTCCACCTCGTCCCCCGTCTGTCAATGGCCGTTACGACCATTGGGAGTCGTTGGGGATTCGATGGAGGGGACCCTTCTGGTCCTTTTCCCGAGGCGTCGCACAGCTCGTATTTCTCCGTATTTATTGGTAAAATCTTATACAAGTACGTGAGTGGTATCGCGGCTGAGGGGTACCACGACACATATTAAACAGAAGAAGTCAACAATTCGCCAAAAACACTCCCCTTTATAGAACACACTCAGCAAAGGTGAGGTGACAGGGACCGATTCCCGGTATCATGATAAGTTAGTAGGTACTAAGTATTTGAACCTCGTGGAAAATAAAGAAAGTGGTATAATAGCTATCACCACGACTCTAATTTATTGTAGCGAACAATTAGCTGCTTTCCATCCGTGCCAAATGCTAGCGTATAATATAGGTGATTGAAGTTAACAGCTGTAACTCGATTAGAGATGGAGAGTTTATTACTGAAGCAGCCGAGAAAATCTTACCGTCTATATACTTCAGTAAAAATACACACATACACCAATCCGACCACCTCTGTCCACAACGATCTTCTATTTTACGATAGCAATGAACAAGACTGAAAGAGGGCCAGATACCATGAATGACTCCAATGCTGCAAGGCAAATACCTAGTGGTGCTTTTATCAATAGTGCTTTTATCAATTTCAATTCTTTTCGAGACTTTGTTTCTCTGGATCAGTCTATGGAATATTTGAAGGTTTTTTTGAACCTTTCTAATCTGTTCTTCAAAGATGGTTCAAAAAAATGTTGCACCACTTGAAAATTATTTTCTCTTAATAGGCTCATTATAAACATTCAACAAGTCAGTCAATGACCGATCAGATCAATTATAATACAAACTTATCAGCTAAATATATACACGCCATACAACATCCTTCACACACACACACACGCGCACGCACGCACGTACACACACGCACACAAAAAGCAAAGCTATTGAAATTTTTAGAGCCATTACAATAGCTTAATTTGTATTAAAAATTCGCTAAAATAAACAAAATCACGAAAAACTGCGAAGAAAAAGTTTAAAAATCCGAACTAACATGAGAAGACGGCGCGTGATGGCGACTCACTTGCCCAGTGCACGTTTTGCGAATATTTTAATAAATTTTCAACTTAGAACAATGAATCTCTTATCTACAGAAACTAGAAAATACAAGCAACCCGTTGCAATCAACAATATTAAGAAATTACTTCCAACCTGACAATCAAGTTGAGAAGACAACTCAATTTTAAAAGAAAACCATGAATCCCTAATCCCAATCCACATTGATGTCTCATTAAACAAAAAACTATAAAGCTGATAAAAGAAATCTGTTCCAGTAGAATACGTTTGATGTGAGCTATGTTTGGAGTGACCTGAACGGAAGATATTGCTAGGAAACACTCTTGTCCCACCAAACACAAATTTTCGATTACCACAGTTCAAAATTCGATTGCCAGTTTATCAGTTCAAAATCCACGTTATCGTCCTGTTGGTGTGCTACGTTGAGACCTTGGTCCTAGGAAACCAAAATGCAGTTTGTTGCAATAAATTTAGAAACTTGTTCATTACGATAGCGTTTAAATAGCAAAAACCGTTGTTTTACTACAAAGGAACTATACAAGGCTTATTGAAATCGGTTCTGCCGTTTGAGTGCGATCGACAATCACGCAATCATTATGATAATGAAAGATACAATTGTACAGTTAAAAGATCTTTTGACTATGATTTCTAGACTATTTATACAAGACATTTGAACAAACTAATGGGAGACGGGAATTGCTAACATACCTACCCCTATAATAGAATAAGAAATAAATATAAAATGTATAAGATATTGATATATAAGATATAGATGAGCAAATAAATTTACCTGATTAAGGTGGAGCAATAAACAAAATCACCAATTCAAACCAAGAGCGTTGAAGTGGCCTAAATTAGCACGTGGCCTGAATTATCATGTGGCATGTTATTTCTGTAGGTACGTGCTATGCAGTGTAGGTAGCCAAGAGGTGCCTACGTGATTGGAGTTTGGTAAATATTTTGGCAGAAAAGCTTTATTGAACTGCGCAAAGAATTCAAGTGACCGAAATTATTTATTAATTTGGCAGAATGCGTAGTTACGTAACGTCGCGTACGCGTGTTACATAAGAAGTGGTCTTGAATGAAAATGTGTTTCGAGGTGTTGAGGTCTCTAATGTGTGTGGTGTGTGGTTCACCGACCTTGAGGCCGTATTTACTGATAAGAGTGATAAGGCTCACGTTATTGTTACCTTCATATGAATGAACCTGCGGTACAGTTGAGGACGCTGTAGGGACTGGCCCCGATGGAGGCGTCTCTGACCAACCCCTCCAGGGCAGATCAGGTTACGTAACTCGTTTCGTCTTACCGCGGGTCACTCATACTCAAATACCAACGTGATGTATATATTACATAGGTACCAATATAAATTTCTATATACAATAATTCGTTCCATCACTGTTGAACCTGATATCTCTTTGAATGATCAGTCTGCGGTGTCGGATACCCGATACCCGACACGCCCCCACCTGGAGCCAGACTGTCTCCTCGTTTTTGCCAATTGAGCTAATTGACCGCAATTTTTTCTACCGTACAGCCAGACAATCCGTGGTTAGTCATGCATATTCACTGATTCATTACCAAAATGAGAGTACCTAGTGCTCGAAAAAAGTCTACATGAATGGCGCTAGCGACGGCCTCAAACATTTGCACGTGTATTTTTGAACTATTAAAACAAGGTTCACTCTCCACATTTCAAATCGTAAAACCCATAATTCCTGGCTTGTTACTTTGGCAATGCTATGAACCTAGCAAGAACCTTTGTGATCAAAGTTGCAATCCTTATAATTTTCGTTACCTACTGTTTAAAATGGCAGACAAAATATTATTATAATGATACCCAGTTCATTGTGCTGGTGCACCAATAGCTGTACAATATGGTACTATTATTAACGATAGTGCACCGATTTAAGGATAAACGAATCAAGACTTTATTTCAATAAGTAGCTATATGAACTAACCCCTTCTCGTAAGAATCTCTTAGATAAAAGTCCATAGGGGCGAGGCTTTCATTAATAACAACAACAAATAATTTATTAATGATAGAATTCTTGAATCCACCGCATATTTATGAAACTGTAATATTGCCCGGCTGGCTCCAGCACTCGATTTACGACTTTCCTGGGAGGAGCACGAGGGTAGGTACTGACCACAGAAAACAGCGATCTTCGCAAAAGGAGCATCTATACTGGTAAATAATAAACCGTTGCAGCGTTTTTCATTTCATTTTCGGATTCCACATATCTTGAAAAGAAACCCATCAAATTTTGAGGGGGAGGGGGGAGATTTGTTTTCCATGCTCGATTCCGAAGGTTCATTATTGAAAATAAAAACCAAAAACACCCTCCAACCAAAATCCTTTTAGATAATATAGGTTAATTGGACGAATATCATACTGAGTGTGGTGATTGGGTAGGGTTGGTTTGGATAGGTTTGAAGGAGGTCAACTGCCCCCCCGGTTATCACCACAGCAGGCGTTAGTTGAAGAGGAGGCTAGCACCCCGCGGTTATCACCACAGCCAGTGCTAGAGGAAAGAGAGGCGTGCCGCAGTTATCACCACAGCGATGCTAGAGGAGAAGGAGGCGTCCCACAGTTATCACCACAGCAGACTCCAGGAAGAAGAAGGTGAATATCAGCACAGCAGGTATTCAAGAAGGGAGCACCTGCGGTTATCACCACAGCGAGTGCAGGGAAGGGTAAGAGAGAGAGAGGCAGTGAGAGAAAGAGAGGGGGTGAGAGGGAGTGAGAGAGTGAGTGAGGCGGAGACAGAAGTCCTAAGTCGGAGAGTGGTCGGTCGAATGAGGAGCTGGGCAAGCCGGCGGTTTATAAAGGTGCCTCCACCTCCCCCCCCATAAACGGTCCTCCCCTTCTCCTCCTTTCCCGGAGGCGTTGCTCAGCTCGTCGTTCCCCTCGTTTATTTGGTTAAATCATTACCTTATTACATAGGAATGGTAATTGTAGAATTTTTAGGGGTACCAAGACACTGAGCATTAAATTTTCTTTTGATGCTGGACTCGAGCAAAGCAAAGGAATAATTCCCCACCTTTCTTATGAGCCACCATGATTGGTATGACGTGTAGATGGCCATGATACGTTGTTTTGCGGGAAATGGAAATTTCGGCAAATACAAGTTGGGAATAATTAATGGGCAAGAAATTTGGGTTTTTAATAGGGTTCCTTGCATGGCGTAAGTATAAGGAATCAACTTCCAATCATGCTGCATCAATAGGAAACATCAGGCGAGAAACGGCTTGGTTTGAGGGGTTATTATAATGCATAGGTAGGTATGTACCTGAATTCCAATCGCCAATAAAAAGCGTTGTTTTTATCGTGATATAAACTTCAAAATTGTGATACATGTTTGCTACCTCTGAGGTTCCCATATTAATCGGTACCTAAATTGTCAGAACACATTTTGCGGTAGATATGAGTACAAATAGGAAGTTCTTGTCAAAGCTGCAAAATCAGCCAAACCGATTGTCAGAGATCACCTCCGAAGAAAACGGGTTCTTGTTTTTCGCACCGAAGTTTCATTCTCACGTGGTTTTCGTCACGTTGCATTGCCACCTCAACAAGTTGATCGCAAATATTTGAGTAGATAATCACATGATAATAATAATGAATTTATTTATGATAATCAACAGGCCCACAAGAACTCTACGTTTCAGACATCATCGAAGTTGGTTCCTTATCGATCCGTATACGCCTTGCAAACGATATTATCTTATAGATGGAACAATCCAAACGAGCTGAAATGTTGTATAGAGAATATTATTTGGGGGTTGTTCTTCTGGAGACTTCCTCACTTGAATTTCTTCATATTACAACAGTAATAGAAAATATGAAGTTATCCACATTCCCATAACACTCCAGCACTATTCAATCAATTTTCTGAACATTTCAGGGATCAACTAGGTTGTGTCCCTGATGGTCAACGATGATCGGATATCACAGAAGAAAAACGGGGTTATTGAAAAATAGTATATTTCCACTAATACACGAAAAAACGCGAAAAATACACTGTTATACCGATTTCGGTGATCAAACCATCGTCAGTAACAAACAATAACTGAAGGCACATTGAAGAGGTGACCTTACAAATAGTCAAAAATTGAAATGTGGTCGACTGGGACTGGTTGCGAAGAAGAAGAATCCCAATCGACCACATTTCACTTCTTGACTATTATAAGGTCATCTCTCCAATGTGCCTTCAGTTATTGTTTGTTGATCACCGAAACCAGTATAACAGTGTATTTTTCACGTTTTTTCGTGTATTAGTGGAAGTGGAAATATACTATTTTCCAATAACTCCGTTTTTCTTTGAAATGGGTTTCCACGATTTCTTCGCGAGTGATTTAGTTCGTATCGGATATCACCTTCTGGGCATGCGTCAACATGAAAGCCTTGTTACGAACAACCCATGTTCCTACCCCATTTCGTTTACATTTTCAAGATTCATTCAATTAGATGTCAGAGATGCGCAAAATTCATTTTGCTCTTCAGTACTCGTACCAAGGTAGCCAGAAGCCTTGTTTTCACACTGAGAGGGAAATGTTTTTTGTTTCCGAAATCAACGTTTCCACTCGCGTTTTACTCACGTTTAAAGATTTCTCGACAAATTTGGTTCGATGTCTGCCTGTAGGTGTGCCCGCAACTCTTGTCACACAAATTTCTTCCTCAACATTCAAATCCAATTTCACTGAAATTTTTGGTTTTTGGTATGGCCACTGCGTATGCGCGAACGCAATATCCGCGGTAAGTAGGTACTCAATTTCTTATGAATCAATGCACAAACGCAATATCTGCGGTAAGTACTCAGTTTCTTAAGAACCGGTGGCCCAATTTTGCTAGGTACTACGTGAACATGGACTTATATTTCTAATGGATGTTTGGAAGATCACAATATCAGATTGTACACAGATAACATTATCAGGGTATTCCGAAGACCGATGCCGATTTGTAATACTTGAACATAGTAGGTACCTACTTACTGTTTAGACCAATGCCGATATACAGTATTTATTTATACTGATGATAAGACCAGTGCCGATAGATGCAGTAATAATGACCAATGTCCAATTATATATACTGTAAGTTATTAGACCAGTGCCGATAGATGCAGTAATAATGACCAATGTCCAATTATATATACTGTAAGTTATTAGACCAGTACCGATAAGTTGCAGTGTATATTGCCAAAGACACTGTAATAAAGACCAGTGTGGATTGTTTCATGTGTAGGACCATTGCCGATTATTGCAGTAATGATGACGAATGCCGATTTACAGTAAGTAGGTATGCAGAGGTTATCACCAGATATGTCTATTAGGTTTCGACACTAATAACGAGGGAACGACTCGCACCGGGCCAGGTAGGTAGGTACATTGTATTTGCTGTACTCTCTCTTTGAGACGTGGGAGCTGAACGTTAAAAATAACTGTCACTATGAGTTGGTGTGTGTCACTGTTGGGAATCGCAATATTGCGACAACAAGGTAGGTACTGAAGAAATTTTTATGAATCGTCATTGACCAGTTTCCAGCTGAACTGATGACAATAGCCACTTAGCGTAGATGTTTTTCGGAAAACAAAAGGTTTTCTGAAAAGAAATTTAAATGAAACAGGATTTTTTGCGAGCGGACGATGCAGGCTTTCTGCTGCTGCTTCTTCAAGGTTTGTCATATCAGGACCTTCCTAAGTTTGAGAGTAAAGCGTTTTCCCAAAAACGGGCGATCGAGATTTCGAAAGTCCCGATTTTCCCAACTTTTCAGATGTTAGTACGAGCGTTTTTCATCAAGAACTCTTTACTCTACGTTATAAGTAGAGAGGTATGTCCTAAATACTTAGATGACCCAGCTAACAATATAGTGATCAAATTACAGAAGTTGACAGGTTCGCCACCACTGGGGAAATTTTAGATGCCCTGCTAAGAATATTGAAGTTTCCCAATTTTACAGGAGATTCAATTACGGAAGCACGTAGAGCAATGCATAAACGCACTTTCAAGATGAATAAGACAAAGTTTCATAACTAAGAGTAACTTAGGTACTCTGATACATTTCTACTTCATATAGTAGGTACTCAACTACTCCAGAATCCGTGGGTCAATTAGAAAAGCATTTTAATGGGTGAAATCCAGGGTCACAGAGGACACTCAAGGGCAAAGGGTGCGTTGAAGAAGGAACACATTGCCAGACCCAGCACTCCTGGGGAGGTTAGCTATTACAAATATGACATAGTTGCATCAGTTAGAGTACTTAGGTACCTGCTACCAATATTAGGTACTACCTCCGTCATAATACCTCGCATCAACTACTCCAGAATCCGTAGGGTCAAGTAGGAAAGGATTTTTATAAGTGAACCCCAAGGTCACAGAAGACTTGAATGTTAGGGGTGCGAGAGACAGAAAGGCAAAACGTGCGGTTTACAAGAGATTCGTTGCCAGACCCAGTGCTCCCGGTGAGTCCTCTCCTTCACAGCAGCCGTTTCGTCGGTCCCTTCGCCAACTGTACTCGACATCATCGACCGTCTCACTGTCAGTCGCTTCTATTTTTCTCTACGAACGTTCAGCGAGCTCTTCAGGGTTTTCGCCTCCTTAGGCCCCTTGCGTAATTCTTACGTAATGCGTGTCACTCATGTCGACACGCGCATTTAACGTTTGGAAGAGTATAGAGTAGAAACATTAATATTTTTGTCATGGAGCGAACCTGAATTCGGTAAGTGGGATAGTAGGGTAGTAGTGGGGTTCTCTTTCTGAGTAGGCATGAGGTGAGCGGTAAGTGGCATCGTTGTGAAGTATTTCAGAACTTATATATTCATCATAAATGAAGTCTCATACATTCATGAGGCCTCATGTATTCATACATGAGAGCTACTGTGTTTTGATTGCCCTAACCCACACTGAAGCATAATTGCTGATCTGAACCTCCCTTGCCTCAACGACATCAGTTATAGGATCGTATATAGCATTGAAACTAGAGAGCATGGTACTAGGATAACGACGTAGAAGTTTCAGAAATATGAATCTGGTTTTCGAAAAGTATTGCAAAAAAAGGCACCGAATTGTGAGTGACATTACTGTTGACTTCCAGGACAAGGTCTGACTAGAAACACAAGGACGAGTCTCGGTTATGCGGTTTGGTGACAGCGGAAGGGATGAAGGGGATAAAGGTATGCCGTCCTGTTTTTGTGTGGAGGATAGTGATGAGAGCTTTATTCAGAGGAGAGAAAACCGTATGCGCTAGAAAAAGTAATAAAGGTAGGTACTACTGGTACTGGAGGGTGAACTTTACGGCCAATACAGAGTAGAAGAAGAAGAACGAAAGGAGCAAGCTGCTTAGCTGCCTCATTACTTTTTTTAGTATCCAAGTGAAGAAGAGTAATTCGTATTATAACCGGCGTAATTGTTTTCAACACATTAATCTTTTTTTTTTACCTAGCAATTTTATTCCTGACGAAAAATTAATGGCGAACGCAGAATAGATGCCATAGTTAGCGGGCGAGTGTTGTGGATGCTGAAGACTTCAATTTGACTACTTTCCATTCTCCGAGTCACTGGCGACTGTGTGCAAGTTCCTACTGACCGCTGAGGATGGAGCTCGAGTATGAGGTAGGTACCTTAGTACCCCCAAAAGAAAAGGAAGAACCCTTATCAATTATCCTTTTAGTAGGTAAGTTAAGAATGCAGTTTCCGTATGGTATTATTTGAATAATGAAAATATCATAATATGTATGTGGTAGGTAAATATAGGCGCATTATATGGGGCTAATGCTTCAACGTTCAGGATTTGAGGAGGAGAATGGAGAATTTTCGTCAAACTTTTTTTGGGGGTGGAAAAAAACAGAACTCTTGGAAAAATGATAGTTGAAGCCAGTTTTCAAAAATAAGCTTTATTTTTTAAATGAGGATGATTAAAAGTAAAAATGCAGCAAAAAAAAAAGATGTGACAGGTCTAGAGACATCTGACTGGAGAGACGCCTCCTGGCTTCAAAGCCTCGGAGGCGATGGTTCTCAGTGATGCCAACACCGGAAATGGCAAACCTTTGTGGCGACCTTCTAGAACCTTTGCCGTCACCTTTCCTTTGGTTTTATTTTAAGGGCGTGTTTTTTAAATTTATTTATACATTTGCAGTTCCATCCATCCATCCATCCATAGCGGATCCATCCCACTAGCGCTCTAAGTGGGATTTGTCTGAACTACTCGGCATTTTACCTGCTAGGTCATTTCTAGCGGGAGCATGGAAATTCAAATTTCACACTCGTTTTCTGCCTAGGCTTTTCCGACATAAACTCCTCATTATGTGGTCAATAAGTGTTACTTTCCGTTATTGAACAGAACTTGGCCAAAAAAGGAGAATGTTAACCCACGAAAATTGCCTGTTTTGTATTATGTATACCTTGCAGCAAGTTGTGTTGGAATTGACCCACGCCTGAACCAGGTGATCAATCCAACTCCGGTTTACCAGTCCGGTTTCAACTTCGTATGATGATACATATACCTATCTGCTCCTTTTGTATTCAGACGGGTTGAAAGTAAAGATCACTCCGTAGCGTGAGCTGTGACAATAAATTGCCCCTCCATCGTCTCGGTTGCACGAAGTGGGGAGCAGCCCCATTAAAAACCGGTTTTTGACGATCGGCTAAAGAAATTATGTGAATTATGCTGAGTGCACTAGTATAACTAGTCAGAAGGAATTAATAATAGTGGACAATTTTATAAGATGATGATACTCGTAGTCGCGTGTTGTTGATAACTGGCCCTTATAAAGTTCGAAGATTCAGTGAACTGTTAGTTATGCCCAACGAACAAGACAAAGTGCCCCATGGATTCGGTTGATGTTAAAAAGCCTTGGCTAGAACTTGCACCTGAAGACCCGTTCAGTTTATACCCCTGATCGGCCCTACTGGGGATTGATAAACATTAAACGCCAATATATAAACTGTAAAATATAACCAAACGTCATAAGGATTAATCGGAGATTGATAAACTGGTTCTAACCAGTAAACAACAGTTAGTTTTATCAGGTGTGTTGGAAATGACGCCTGATCCAGGTAATCTGGGTCCAGCTATAACAATGGGATCTATGGCCGTAGCCGGTCCCGCAAGCCGTGTTGAGAAAGAAGGAGGGGGAACCAAGCTGTTAATTTATGAAACGATCATCCGCCCGATAGAAGGTGATAACATGATAAGTTATACGGGTCAGAATGCTGGGTGCTCATCAGCAGATAATTTGAGAAATAAGAAAACTCTCAGAAGAATTTTCGCGCACTACCGGCTTTTGTGTCTCATTGTGTTTTTACGGCACCTTACATGGTCAATAATACTATCGTTATGCTGAAATACTGAACCTATTACTGATTGTGTAAGGGCAATAATGACGAAATGAAGACGATATTGAAGAATATCAGGATATTTTGATATCAGACCATCAGTATTTGCGCACGCCTGTAAACTGGTAAGGAACGTCTGTAATAGGAGGATATTGACGGGGTAATGATCGTATAGCACCTTGCACATATATTATAACGTTTATCGAGTGAGTTTGTGGCTTACATCTTAACTTATGACTGCTGGTGCTATCGCAGAAAATTACAAGTTCTTAAAATATCTTCTGGTAGCGAGTACCTTAGAGTAACAGCTAAAGTTTCGGCAGCTGATAGGTACATATACAGGGTGTCTACAGTTATTACAGGTCAAACTCTGGGAATCGATTTTACAGCTAATTTGCAACAACTTTTGTCTCCTAACAATGTTTTTTTAATCCATGGAAAACCCGAGTTTTTCTGCTTTTAATTTTTTTTTTCACGTTTTCGACTCTGCCTCATAAAAACTGCCATAACTTCCTTATTTATCAATGTAATCTCAAATCTGAGGAGTCCGTTGGAAAGAACGTGAAATTTCCTATCTCTCTGATAATAAAATCCGATTGTTTTAATCAGTCCTGATTGATGAAAAAAATGGCCAAATTTCAAAATTTGAAGATTTCTTAAAAATCACCGTCTTTTCTTTCGTATTTTGCGCTATTAGTACGGAGGTTTTTCGGCGTGCCCTCCACGGAAAAAACTTGCCCAGAATCTCAGCTTTCCAATGTAATAAGAAAAAAAAATTTCACAGTGAAATTTGGTGGAGAAAATTACGTTTGAGTCCTGATAAACGTGGGTTTTTAGGTGAAAATCAACGTTTTCCACCAAAAGCCGAGTTGCTTCATGAAAATATTCGTTTTTTGGTATCTCATGCATTAAATTGATTCAGTTTAAAAAATAACATCGCGAATAGGGTTGGTTCTACAGTAGGTTCTCAAAATTCCCCCCTCCTTGTTTTGCAACACCCCGCCGCATTCCTGCACTCCGGAAAAAGAGAATGTATTAGTTTGAGTAATCGTTTAGGTAGTAGTAGAGTCTGGTCATTGTATCCGCAGAAATTTTGGTAACTACCGTTTTTTGTAATTTTAAGAACTTTTTTTTATTGCTGGACTCTACTTACCTCCTGATGAGGGATTCCCTCGTGTCCACAGCTTCCACGTAGAAGTAGGACGTAGGGTAGGACTTCAGCGTACCCCATACGTAGAAGTCCACAGGGGTCAGATCAGGGCTCCTGGGTGGCCAGGGTACCAGGGTAGTTAACAAAATTTCTGTGGATACAATGATCTGCAAAATGCTCGCCAACTAGGTACGGGACGTCACGAGGAGCGTGCTTAAAAGATGCCGCCTTTGTGTTCAGCAAGGAGGGGGGCATTTTGAGAACCTACTGTAGAACCATCCCTATTCGCGATGTTATTTTTTAAACTGAATCAATTTAATGGATGAGATGCCAAAAAAACGAGTATTTTCATGAAGCAACTCGGCTTTTGGTGGAAAACGTTGATTTTCACCTAAAAACCCACGTTTATCAGGACTCAAACGTAATTTTCTCCACCAAATTTCACTGTGAAATTGTTTGTCTTATTACATTGGAAAGCTGAGATTCTGGGCAAGTTTTTCCGAGGAGTGCACGCCGAAAAACCTCCGTACTAATAGCGCAAAAAACGAAAGAAAAAACGGTGATTTTTAAGAATCTTCAAATTTTGAACTTCGGCCATTTTTTTAACCAATCAGGACTGATTAAAACAATCGGATTTATTACCAGAGAGATAGGTAACTTTCTTTTCAACGGACTCCTCAGATTTGAGATTACATACATAAAAAATAAGGGAGTCATGGCAGTTTTATGAGGATGAGTCAAAAACGTGAAAAAAAATTAAAAGCAAAAAAACTCGGGTTTTCCATGGGCAAAAAAAAATTGTTAAGATACAAAACCTGTTGCAAATTAGCTGTAGAATCGATTCCTGAGTTTGTCCTATAATAACTGTAGACACCCTGTATATTTTCTCATACCAGTAGGTACTTTCAAAGAACGGTTCTAGCATTGGCAATCATTCAGGTATGAACTGTCCACTCATGCGAAAATATTTTTTATAATCATCTACATCCGTCTTGATACGTTCCTTATCAAGAAGGGCAGTGTGGGAGTATTCTTCTCGCTTTTTAAGCCAATCTTTTATACATCGCCTACGTTTCACAATACGTCTTGTAGCACAAGACCAAATTATTGCAAAACACGATTTCCGAATATTCAGTACCATGGTACTCATACTCAACTGCTGGGGTCAACTGTGTAAGGCTGATAAATATTGATGGAGAATTGACAGCATACTGACAGTATTAATTGCTGACCGTCTCATAGAGAAAACATAAAGCACACAACCTAAAGCATAGAGAAAAACGCTACCAATTCTTCCACGAAGTTTTATGATTAAATAATGTTGTATAGATGACTCTTCTGTCTAGATCACTGTTTTGTATGATTATTCCCGGTGCTGGATACCAAATACCTACCTTCATTAATCATTACCTAAACAGTTAATTTTGCACTTCTTTTAACCAACAAACAGAAATTACTCTCTTCCCGGTTCGATTTGCTTACTATTCAATGGATGGGGAATCTCGAGTGTGTCACAATTCAATTAAACGTGAAAAATTAAGTAGAGTCGACACTCATCTTCCTGAAGACATGCCATATTAATATTTGAGCGAAACACAAAAAAAACCAGTCATGCAGCGTGACTTAATGAGCGAATTTTCAAAGAAATATTCGAATTAATGGCTATGGTTTTGAATTTTTTGTTTTATTATATGTCAATTGTGTCAATTGTATGTCAATTATATATCAATAATACAATTATATGTCAAATGGGAAATTCAAGGAGTTGTACTAATCGTTTGCCTCCCCCTTTTTTGCTTCGAACTCTCGTCTTCAATTAATACTTCTCACATTTTTCAATCTGACCACTCTAAGGGGGTGGGGGTGGGGGGGTGGGGGTGGGGGGTGGGGGTGGGGGGTGGGGGTGGGGGGTAAGAGTTTAAAGATTATCCTAGTTTTGGGTAATTTTTGCGCACTTTAAATGCTCTAATTTAAGAACGGATTTAGATATCTAAAATCCGATTTCACCATCGTGTTCAGCGTGCAAAAACCTTTAAAATGAGGGGTCACTTGTTAGAAAATAACATTTTGGGGATTTTTGGGTAATTTTTGCGCACTTAAATGCTCTAATTTGAGAACGGATCAAGATATCTAAAATCCGATTCCACCATCGTGTTCAGCGTGCAAAAACCTTTAAAATGAGGGGTCACTTGTTGGAAAATAACATTTTGGGGATTTTTGGGTAATTTTTGCGCACTTTAAATGCGCCAAAACCCTCCTTAGAGTAGGCCAATTTCGCCCACCTTCGAACTTAGCCTTTCGATTGCCAAGATAGATTTTTTGTGCAAATTTGAGCTGTTTATCTCAATTCTATCGAGAGTTATCGTCTGGAGTGACACATATATATACATATAAAAATGTGTTAAATTTCAGGAATCGTTTTAGAATGGTCTGAAACGGATTTCTATGAAGAAAATTTCCAAAAATTTATATTATTTAAATTTCGAAGCCATTGCAATAGCTTCATTTTCTTTGAAAATTCGCTAAAATGACACGTTTTTTCATCTTCAAATCCCTATCAAGTCCTCATTCTAATAAACACAGGTTGACTAATTTTGATAAATTTCCTCTCCACTAAGCATGTAATAAATAATGAATTTCACCTTCTTAGAGATACTTCTGCATACCTAGGATAAAAACTAATAGGTATTTAAAATATATATATTTATATATTTTATTATTATATATATTATTATATATTTATTTATTATTATATATTTTATGTATATATTATTTATTAGCAAATACCAAAAAGTTCAGTGCCTCCGATAAATTCAGACAAAGCTGGAAATGATTTCAATTCACTTTTGGCATCATAAATAAGAGTAATTCGTGTTTTGCGATAGTTTCTGAGTCGAGCCGAAATTTTGGGAGCAAAAACCACTACGAAAGTTGGCACTTTTCAGGTTTTTGCAAAAACACCTGAAAAATGCATCGTACAGAAAATATTTCTCACAAGAAATTAAATTGCATTAAATTCTGCGTTGAATGACCTCCTTTAACATCAAATTTCTTTCAGCGGTGTAGTCAGAATCGGCAGTCAAAAATAGGACAATTTTTCCAGTTTGGCTGAAGTGTGTTATGCTCAGTCTCACACGCCTGTAACTAAAAGAAATGGAAACTTCAAAGTTTGAGGGGGGGGGGGGGGGGGGGTTAAAATTTTTTGCATGTCCGATCTCAAAGGTTCATCACTGAAAATAATAAACCAAGACAGTGGTATTCTAAACATTTTAATTGAATATTTTAATAAAAATAGGGGTGCTCTGAGCGCAGAATTTGATGCTTTACAACTTTGGTTATACCTATGACACTTCTCACTTGGAATAATCGGTTTTTAGTTACAGGCGTGTGAAACAGAGCATTATCACAGTTTTCAGTCCAAATAGAAGAATTTGCCTATTTCTGACTGCCGGTTCTAACCAAACATCTGAACCGAGTTTAGTGTTAAGGGAGGTCATTCGACGCAGAATTTAACGGGCTTTAATTTTTGTAGGAGTGATGTTTTCTGTACGATGCGTTTTTAGTTTTTTCGCCAAAAACTGAAAAAAGTGCCAAAATTTCGTGGTTTTTGGTTCCCATATTTCTGCACGACTCAGGAACTGTCGCAAAACACAAATTTCTCCCATTTAGGATGTCAAAATGAATTAAACTCATTTCCAGCTTTGTCTGAATTTATCGACACCAAAAGTCTACTTTGACTGGGATATACGAAATTGTTTTAAAATGACATTGTCACAGTCTGTTGGATTTCGACCCCCCCCCCCCCCCCATCGCCATTTGAAGCGCCGTAACCCCCCCCCCCCCCCGTGTTCACATCCTTGTAATAAACGTAGTTTGAATAATTTTGATTGTACGACTCGAAAGCTGAGACCACAAGTACAAGATCAAGTTTTTCCATGCACGTGTTTTTTATTCGAGCCGAGTTAATGTCAACAATGAAACTCTTGAAATTGTTCAAGATTTAGCTTTTTTGTCTATTTCTCAACTTTTGTCTAGATTATCGACCGCAGAGAACCGCATATGGCAGCCGAGCTAGAAGGCACAAATAGGGCCAAAATGAAGGACGCGGCGGACGGCGGACAGACAGTGCAGATTTTGATTCTTCACATCTTGAAATGCAAAGTGATGAAGTTTGAATAGGGAGGTAAACATTTTCCCCGAACCGATTACACAGGTGTATTATTAACAGAATGACAAACCAGAAATAACCACGTACACCGATTCTACTACAGGTACCTTACGGAAAACCGTAAGGTTGAAGGTAAGGAAACACTTACAGTTGCGTGAGCTGTGACAATTTTCCCTCCATCGTCCCGGTTGTACAAAGCGGACATAAATCCCATTCAAAATCGGTTCCGAGATGATTGGCCGGTGAACTTGCGTGTGACTGAGCACTAGTCTCAATTGGACGAGAGTTTGAATATCACTGGATAATTTCTCAAGACGACAATACTCCGGTGTTATTGATATTTGTACTTGTCGGTTTCTATATTTATATTCGGAGCGGAAGGGTACCGAGAGTGAGGCGCTATCTTGGTCTTCAGATTGGAGGTCGTTTCGACTGTAACGAGGAAGTTGGTGGAGATAAAACAAGTAAATTGAAATGGAGGCGTCAATGCATGTTACAACCAACCCACTGACAATCTGATCGTTATTTGAATGGGTTGTCCTTAATTTACAGGAAATCGGCAACTATTTCGAGTGGGACAGCGCCTCTTTGGTAGGTAGCACCTATCCTAAACAAATCCTAACACTTGGTCCAGAGACTATAGTGGCTGACCCTTGGTTGGGTTCGGCCCGGAATATGGCTTAATTTAATACGACCAATGACAGCCCCTTTATAACAAATTTGAGTTTAATAAACAAATTCTACAATTTTGGGAAACCTTAGCAGGTAAGTACAATTTGAATCGGTTGGTAAACTCCGAATTAGAAATCAGTACTATACTTACAATAGAGCAAAAATGAAACCACAGAGTTCCAGCTGGCTCTATCCAAAGATGAGTAGGTACCTACCAAACGATGGCTATCCGATAATTGGCACAACTCACACGGAGCCTTGAACTAAATTTTACAGCACCGTGGTCCAAAACACGATCCCAACAGATCGAAATTGTTTTATATGCTGTTCTTATGGGAAATTTGACGCCAATTCTGTGGCCATCCCAAAGAAAATGTCGTGTGATGAGGTTGGGAGGGGGAATCCCCCCTCCTTAAGAGCGCCACCCGAGAATTTTGTGGATCAAATTGCCCCTATACTACAGATCGGAGCAGTAGTTGATTTTTATAAAACTGAGGAGGACCATCTAGGTAACACAAGAAATTTCAGGTCTAAAGGTCATTTCCGGGGTAGTTATGAACGCTCACCATCACTTAGGTATACTACCATTAGGTTCCATTAAGCCTAGTCCTCACCGGGCAAAAAAATTTTGCCAACATGTTGAGGATGTTGACAACAGTGTTGCCCGTGTAACAAAACCTAGTTTTGTGGGAATAATAATGGAAGAGACTGAAAAATGACTGTTGAAAAAAATGAGTTGGAAAATGAGCTGAAAAATCATAATAGGTATGCTGAAAATCACATGTTGATGAAAAAAATGTTGAAAAAGTTGAAAACCTGTTGAAAAGATGAGAATGTTGTTGAAAAGAGGATGTTTGAAGGATTTTTTAAAGATGATTAAAAAAATACTGAAAGGATAAGCTATTGAATTTTTGTACAAAACATTTTTACCGATATTTTCATTTTTGAACGATTTTCTGAAAGATTTTTTTCAAAGATATTTTGAATTTTTGAAAGATGTTTGAACATGAGAATTAATTGTTGAGAACATGAAAACACTACGAAAATGATTTGAAAAACTCACTCAATAATAACTGCCTAATTGATGAAATTTTATTGGTTGGCTATGCGACACTGGCTGAGGAGCTGATGTTGCTGTCCATGTTGATCGTGTTGACCGTCCAGAATGAGCAATGTTTTCCATTCGGAATGGACAACAGGGATACAGTCAAACAAATTTCTTTGGTCCTGCGCCGCCCGTCGTTGCCATGTATACATCCCGTCATCTGTTGCTTGTTGACTAATACATGTTGCCAACACCTATATCAACATGTTGGCACCATTTTGTTGCCCGGCTTTATTCTTCATTTTATGAGGTTTTTCAATCCCACTCGTTCTGCTAATAAGTAAATCTCCCATAATGTGAACAATTTCAATACCTACACTAAGTACTATATATTATGTATTAATTTATTGTGCACTAGCTGAATTACCCGTGCGTTCCACAGTCAGTGTTGACGGTAGCATTGTATAGGAAATGCCTCATTGCGTCCCCATATAGCCGAATTTATGATGTAAGTACCCATACAGCACAGGATGAGCTCAGATATTGCAGACATGTTATAGATGTGTCATGATGTGCTTACCAATTTTTATTCATTATTGTGCATTATATTGGACTCTTGATGTTGTATTTCTATTTGGTCCTCCCCTTCTTCGACACTAATCATAGCATGCAGCGTTTGAGCCAACTATTTCAGTTTTAGTTCAGTTGTCAGCTTGAGAATCGTTGGAATTAAGAAAATCAGCATTGGCCATAAGCATGAAAATGAATAAAATAACTATTCGCCCAATAATTTTCCTCGCCAGGTGATATAAAGCAAGTTTCTTTGATTAACTGGCATGATAGGATTACAGCATTATAATTATCGGCAGCATAGTTGCACATACCAGCCCTTGCAACTTACCTATGTATCAGGCCTTGAAGCTAAGTAGGGCGGGGGGAGAGGGGGAGAGAACGCGAGATTTTCTGCAAATCTTGCGTCCGCTGCCGGTATTCTCAACTTTTGAAGCTGCCACACGACATAGGTATATAAGAAACAATAGGCAAGCAACTTAACCTTAGATCAATCAATCAATTTATTCACATATTCTTGGAGCGTTGCTATGATGACAACATCACCGACTCTAATACAGGTAGGCAAACATGTACGCAAGTTGTTCATATCGCGTCACTGGACACGAAATTAGGTAGGCAATCGAATTGCGCAATGAATCCATCATCATCATAAATCAGTTAGTACTCATAACTCATACTATACTTCCAGACGATCTGCAATGAGTGAGGATCTATACACCATCATAAGGGACGTCCACTGTAACGCATGCATTATTATACGGGATTTTTTACAATTTTTTACGATTTTATGACCCCCAATAACTTGAATTTGGTCCACTTTTTGAGGAAAAAATAATTAATATTTTTCACCATTCAAACATACTTTTTACGTCTCAAGTCACAATTCCATACCTACCACTTTCGGTATTGAAGGTCAATTTCTGGAGGATCCTCACAACTCCTTTTAAATTTTCCAAGATCACAGAATAATTCAATAAGACATCAGAATGCAAACCAGTTAGTTCCTCGGAGGCGTAGCTACCAACTTATGATTCATACAAAAGTCATCTCACTGGGCTGCTAATTTACGGATAAACAAGCTCCCTGTTTTGAACTGTATCCGTTCTCAACAACCTAACGAGAGCCACCTTAGGTAAAGATCTCCTCTACGAAATGGCATAGCTGTAACTAATGTGATATTTCAAACATGTAATTAGCTTCGGGCTGGACGGGCTCAAAACCAAACAGGAAATTTCCCCGGACAATATTGCGGTTCTAAGAATAAAATCTGTAGGTACACAAATATATAATACTGTGATAATTAATAAAGGATAATTTAAAATAATTTGATAAATGCACCACCCACACTCTGCTTTCACAAAATGAAAGTATTTTGACAAAATTAATAGCCCACCATTTGGTAGTTCTAATACAAACTGTCAACGTTGAAATAGGAAACTATTTCATTTACTATAATTAATTATTATTCCATATAAAGTGAAGTACCCAGGTAGGTACTAACTTATAATGGTTTCGCGTCGGGAATTTTTGACGGTCCGTAACTAATAAGGTTTTTTGCTCTGCAAAATGGCCGCGTTCTACATATTGAAGAGGTCACTGACACCGCTGACCTATTTTCGAAGGATCCGTAGTAACTTCCGGCTAAGACAATTATACTACAATATCTCTCTGTTAAGTATACATGAGAACCATCCCAAAGGTCCTTTCACGTGTGACTAAGATAATAATTTATTATAGATACGAAATAAGACCTATAGATTAAAATGTGTGCCTACTTTGTAAAATGTGTACCTACTGCGCGGTCTGCAAAGGCTCAATTTTGGTCATTTCTTCTCCAAATTATCTTCATTATTCTCGAATATTCTACACTGATTGGTTTTAATGGACAATTTTCTTGTGTCAGAATCATATTTTTCAGCACCCAAAAAATGTCTGTGCTGCAGCATGACCATATAAGCGAATTTTCGAAGTAACGGTAGGTAGTACCTACTTACACTATCGGATACTTTCAATGGTTGATCGACATATTATTTGAACACGCTTTTACCCTCCAATGATTTTGACGGGAATACAAAATGTCCATTGGATCAAATTACCAAACAGTCGAAATGTTCAAACAGCAAACGAAACGGTTGTTCGAAAATGAGCAATTTTCAAAGACAAAAAGTTGATAACATATGAGTTTTTGTGCATCAAAGACTAAAAAATGGTAAAAATGGCTGAAATCACTCAAAAAAAGTGGTGAGATTCAACGCTGTTAGGTACCTACTGCATCAATAGTCAAAAATATATTTTCCCTGAAAAAGTGGGTGAAATGTGAGTTTTGGTATTTCGAAAGTCGTTTGAAATCTGTGTAAATGGATACAATAATTTATTGATGGATACGATTGATGAATTTATATCGAAATTGATATAAATTCACCAAAAACTGTATGGAATGGTGACGCAAGACATAAAATTTCTGTTTCAGTCGAAAATGATTTTCTAAACGTTAGTGGTCTGCTGGAAATTTGGTCATATTATGGACATGCTACATTGCAGGAATTTTGTTTGTCTCGAGTCAGAATCCTGCAATTCAATATTTTCTTCCTCCAAAATCAAAACAAGTTGGCCTCATATATGAATCTCACCAAAATAGAATGATCGAGCGAATGGCTGTATTGCGTTGGAATTTCGAGGGTAGGTGGGGGTTGGGCCACAGATGGCCTCATATGAATTTTACCAGAATCACGTTTGCATCTTCCCAAGCACCCAAATGATGATCGATCATGTTATGGACACGAGGAAGCCATGTGCCACATCTTGGCAGTCGTTTTTTAGTTGAAGTTTAATTTTTGGCAAAATGGCCACGTTTAACTAACAAGGATTCATCGCTGACCCATTTTCAATTTGTCCTCATTTGAAGTTGGTTCATATAGTACCTAAATGTTCCAAGTACATAAGCAGGAGTGTGTTGTTTTATGACTTCAGAGTAGAAGTTAGCAGTTGCGAGTAAACAGGCTTGACTGAGTTGGAAACGGCGTGTTTTCAATTGGCGGTTACGTAACCATCGGTTTTGAGGCCGGAAGGTTATCGGACTTACTTCGGGTTCGGTGCTCGTGGCCGTGTCCATCGACGTCGAGTCGCCGTCTTTGAACGAGTCGTCGCGGACCGTCTGGAAAGCGTCGGACTCATCCGGCGACTGGACTTCCTGCTCGCCCGTCTCGACGGTGTCCGTCTGCGTCTCGACCTCGTCCGTCAACGTCATCGACGACAACGGATCGACGATTTCCGGGATCGCCGCTTCCGCCTCTTTCTTGGGCGAGTCGTCCAACGAGCAGAGCGTCTCTTGAGAGGCGGTCATGTCCTCGGCTTTCGACTCTGGCGGCGGCGACTCGTCCTTTTTCTTCTTTTTCATCGACAGCCTCTTGATGATCTCTTTGGGCGAGCTCTTCTTCTTCTTCTTCTTCTCCTTCTTGGCGGCTTCCGGAGCTTGTTGGACACCGGACATGGCTTTGTTATTTTTCGCGGTCACTTATCTACGGAACACTTATCTTCCGGATACGGATGCCACCCTGGGCCGACTGTTCTTCTTGGGCGGACAGCGGGGCTCGGAGAGGGCGGCGGTTCTTCTCCCACCCTCGACTCGAGGCTTCCAAGGGGCCCATCCGTCTCTTAGCCGCTGTTACGTAACGCTCTCCAACTTCGAGTAACCTAAGTCAAGTTCCCTTCAGCTCCACACTGAATTTTCAAATTTTGGGTCAATAAATCATTTTTCAATTTAAAAAAAGTTGAGAGGGCCATATATTTAATTAGGATTTTTGTAGTTAAAGCGCGGCAAAGTCCTTGTCACATGGGTTTATTATTCTACTGGACAGACCTATAGAAATGCTGGCTGTTCATTTATTGTTGCTTTCATGTAAAATAATTGAAAGCTATTATTTCTGGTGGTTTCCACCAATTTTGGCCGCCAAAACTTGAATTAGGTACGCTCTTTTTTTTTTCTTTTTTTTTCAAATTATCTTTGATTATTGGTAGTGTCATTTAATCGTCTTGATCCACCTGTTGACACTTTTTCCAGTGTTATTCTACAAATTGATGGTGATTTCAGACGATTTCGCAGGTTTTTGACTCATAAAAAATCAATTTTGAGAGCTGAACATCTGGTACAACCTCAATTTTCCACTCCTTGGTCAAAATTGACTTCATATGCGGTCCCCAAAAACATGTAAAACGATACCTCAAAAGCTCATTTTACTAACATGTTAGGTACTAAAACACAAAAAGTACCTATTTTTATACACATTTTCACTCATAACACCACTGGGTATATTCCGATCGGGCTGAAAAGTTTCGGGACACAACTAGGGCCCAAATGGAGCATGTGTGCGAAAGAACGAATTTTTAGGACCGAAAATGAAACCTGATGTACACGTGATACGGCGGACGGCGGACGGACATTGCATTTTTGGAATCTACGCACCTTGAAACGTGAAAGAAAAAATTTTGAGGGGGTGTTATAAAAATTTTTTGCTGAGCGAATACATAGCGAATACATGTATTATTCACAGAATAATAAACCAAAACGGTCAAAAATGTTTAAGAGCGTTTTACATTTAAAGGTAGCTCGAGCAGGAACGTTACTTCATAAGTTCATTCATACATGGTCAATGGTCATGCTGTAAGACTGGAACGTTGAATGTGAATTAATAGTGCTCAAAATCTCAGTGAATTCCGAGGAACAAAATATGTCCCCCGGTTTTGGTTTATTATTCTGCGAATAATACACGTATGTATTCGCTCAGCAAAAACTTTTTATAACACCCCCTCAAAATTTTTTCTTTTCCGTTTCAAGGTGCGTACATTCCAAAAATGCAATGTCCGTCCGCCGTCCGCCATATCACGTGTACAGGCTTCATTTTCGGTCTAAAAAAGTCGTTCTTTCGCACACATGCTCCATTTGGGCCCTAGTTGTGTCCCGAAACTTTTCAGCCCGATCGGAATATACCCAGAGGTGCTATGAGTGAAAATGTGTGTAAAAATAGGTACTTTTTGCGTTTTAGCAACATGTTGGTAACATGAGCTTTTAAGGTATCGTTTTTCATGTTTTTGGGGACGAGAAGACCGATTTTGATCAAAGAATAGAAAATTGAGGTTCTACCAGATGTTCAGCTCCCGAAATTGATTTTTTATGAGTGAAAAACCTGGGAAATCGTCTGAAATCACCATCAATTTGTAGAATAACACTGGAAAAAGTGTCAACAGGTGGATCAAGTCGATTAAATGGTACATTCAATGATCAGAGATGATTTATTTAAAAAAAAAAAAAAGGAGTGTAGTAGGTACCTTATTTCTGTTTGGGGGCCAAAATTGGTGGAAACCACCAGAGATAGTTATTTCAATTATTTTATATGAAAGAAACAATAGATAAACAGCCAATATCTCTGTAGGTACGTCCAATAGAATAATAAACCCATGTGACAAGGACTTTGCAGCGTTTTTTTCATTAATGTGGCGAGGTGGTGATGGTAATAATTGTAAAATATTTTGCAAAAATGTGGAAAATTAAACAAATATTTAATGTTCGAAAACGTGTTGTAAATAGATGTTAGGCTGAGTAATTACGTTACTTCAAAAATTCGTCCATATGGCCAAGCTGCACGATTGGAACTTTGAACGTGAATTACAGTGCAAAAGTGAATGTGAATATCGACGAATTCTGTATAATCATCGAAAGTATGGCGAGGAGGTTATAAAATTGTAAAATAATTTGTAAAAACATCGTAAAATAAACAATGATTCGACTGAAAAAAAAGTTTATATGGCAATAATTCATTGTTAATAACTGTCTTGAATGTCTGATTACGTGTAAACTATGACTGGAGCGTTGAACGTATATATGGCGAAGTGATAATAATCTACCTAAATATTGCAAAATAATTTGTGAAGATACCGTAAAATGAACAATACTGAACACTTTAAATAACAAAAATGTTTAGAAGGCAATAATTCAATGGGGGATTGCACTGTAGATGTTAAAAGGGGGTTGCATTGTTGTTGTGAATGTTAAACGGGGGTTGCAGTGTTGATGTTGATGCTGTTGTTATTAAAAGGGGGTTACAGTGTTGTTTTGAATGTTAAAAGGGGGTTGCATTGTTGATTTTGATGTTGCAATGTTAAAAGGGGATTGCACTGCTGATTCGGATTCAGCACCCTCGAAAACATCATGAGACTGTCATTACCCTGTTCCTTCACATTAATCCGAATAAAAACGTCTGCCAAGACACACAGCCTGTGTGCAGTACGGGTGTCTGCAGATTAGCGTTCAAAACTTTTGACTTGAAAAGTTAAACAAAAGTGAGGGAATTTCCAAAATTGGTTACTTGTAGCCAAACTTTCCATTTATATTGTGGATTGTTGATGCATTGCTTTTGAGACTATTCATAACTGAGGCGAAAATACGAATAAAAGGTCAAGGTGTGCGTTTGATCAAACCGTATATTATTATAAACTCACCAGTTCGCCGAAAACTGCAAACGTATGAATTCGAATGTCATATTGGTTAATATTTTCAATAATGAACCGTTGGAATCGAGCATGAAAAAAAAACATCTAACCCCCCCTCAAAATTTGATGGTTTACGTTTCAAGGTATGTAGAATCCGAAAATGCAATAAAAATATTTCTGTCTGTTTGCCGTATGCCGTACTGGCCACTTTTCTTAGTTACCATGAAACCAAATTGATGAAATTCGGGGTTCCGCTCGGGGTCTAGTTGGTCCTCGAAGCTCGGCGTTACTGCCAGTCATCTCTAAGGGGTTAAAAATAGGGGTTGAAATTTTAAGAACCCCGTAGCTCGAAAACTTTTGATAGAAGGGTTTGGTTTTTTTTACGTTATTAAATTTGTCTTGAGCTATACAATTTTTTGAGACCACCCGGAGCATTGTACGTCCAGCCGTTCGTGTGCACCAAAAAGCTTCGTCAACACGATCGTGAATCAAACGGTATAAATCCGGCCGGGATATCATCACTAGGGAGCACCTGATTATAATCAAGGACGGCTGTATGAAGTCGAGTTGGTTCTGCGATATTATTTCATTGGATAAGTGATGGACTATTGGATTTTGTTGGTAGTTACTTGTGAAACTTGACCAAACGTTGAAGTATTATTGATGGGTAAATTATTACATAACGGTAAATTATTACACAACGGTAAATTATTACACAACGGTTCATCTACCAAGGAGGGGCTGGGTTTTGTTGATCGGTACTTTTGCAACTTGAATAACCGTTGAAGTATTACACAACGGATCATTATAGGTATTGACCATAGAAAACAGTGATCTACGCAGAAGGGGCATCTATTTCACTCCACATCAACAATTTTCCTTTAGAACTTCATTATTTGCGTTTCTTTTTGCCGTTTTAGTTACTGTTTGTCATCGACTGTATTATTTTAGCAACATTTAACTCGTGATTTAGGTAGGTACCTAGTAACGAGTACGGGGTTAGGTACTATCCTACGGAGGATTTGCGATCCACATAATATGTATAGAGTAGTACATATTATATTATATAGACGGGTTATCTATACAGAGAGCTGTGATCCATAACAGAAGGGTATTCTGTACAAAATAATAAACCGTTGTGCAGGGATTTGCAGCGTTTTATTTAGTGGAATCATTGGGAGACGTGGTAACAGTACATCTTCTCCTTTAGATTTTCCATTAAAATGGTAACTTCAGTGACAAAGTTGGGCGACGGGACTTGGGGGACTGTTTAAATATTGCAATTGGAACGCAAATGGGAAAAAGAAAGATACACAAACTTACTGAAATGTCCCAATTTACCCCCTTAGGGGTGGAATTGCAAAAAATCCTTTCTTAGCGGCTACCTACACGTCAATATAGGAATGCACCGTAAAACTTTCAGCCCTTGGTCCACCTGTTTGGTCTGTGCATTGTCTGTCTGTCAGTCAGTCACGGAACTGATACATTTTTTATGTTAAACATAAAAAATTTGTTTTTGCTGAAGAAAAGTCCGCCGTGTGGAATGCACATGTAATCTTCATGTATCACCGATTATTTCATATAAATGTATTCACGACAAAACTTGCTAGGCTCAAACTAATAAATAAGCAGTCAGTAAAAGTAACTACTAAAAGCACTAATACCTGACTACTATGAGGTAACCATCAATGAATATACTAATTGATGCTATTGGGAGTCGCCATGTTATGCAAGAGAACGTGTTGGGCACTTGTAGCTGGAAAAGTTCTTGCGCAACCAAGACGAAGGAAGGCAGGTTAGATATTTTTATTGCTATAATATGAACGAGTCACACGAGGGGGTGGCAGACTTGATGATATTTAGCTCTCCTGGTAACTATAGTGTTACTGCAGTGTTTGTGGGGATACTTCAGAAGCAAATCACCTGATCCGAAGGAGGTAATTAGATATTCTGCCAAGTGATTCGATATTCTGCTCATTGTCACATCACACTCTGTTATTTCAGACCCGTCAAATGGTTTTGAAGCTGATTTTTGTAACAAATTTTATTACTTTGCGACTGCAAATCAAAAGACCACAAAATCGCCCTGAGATGGAAGCGTGACCCCTCCCATCTCTGCGGGGATAAATCTATTCTATAATGTCATTCAATCTGATCTATCCAGCATAATAATTTTGAATTGAAGCCCATTGTTTATAAAAAGTAGTATTTTTTGGGATATTTTCTAGGATAGGTCGAAAGATAGGATTTTTTCAATTAAAAATCCGGAGCACTGGGGGTTATGGCGGTTCGACAGTCACGTTTCCGCATGCGCAGTCACTACTACTGATGCGGCGAAATTATGTGGGATCAACTACGATCCAACCCTGAACTACCTAGCAGCAGAATTTGAGCCAATTTGGACCATTGGGTTGTAGGTTATGGCGATTCAACGGTTTTCACGTTTGCGCATGCGCTGTCTATACTACTGATCCCAATGGGTCCAAGTAGGACCTAACCCCGAACTACTATTGAGTCGTGAGTTAATTGCAGTTTACAGGAAAGCGTTCACACTCACCACACACACACACACACACACACACACGCACACCCACACCTCACATTTCCATGTGAGTGTTCATACCTGAAAGTGTATGAACGAAAACATAAGGCCTTGGTGACTCCTGAGAGGCCGAGCCGAAAATTTAGTTGCTCCTTCGTATATTATTTTGTAGACTTTGCCGTTGGTGCACTTTTAAAGGTACCCCTAAAAATATTCTATTGCACTGAGGGGACAAGTGTTCGTTTGGAAATTGGCTTTTAATGTTATTGCACAAATTCAAGTTTCTCTAAGGAACTAAATATCACTCGCGAAGAAATTGTGGAAACCCATTTAAAATAAAAACGGGTAGGAACGTTGTAAATTCATTTCCACTATAAACAAAATACATTATACAGGTTTCTATCACCACAACAACAACAATACAACGATAACAATATTGATGTTATATCAACTAAAATAACGATAATAATCTATCAATGTTATTGTTTGTTACTGACAATTCCAACATACTGCCTGCCCACTGTGACAAAACATGTAAAAGAAAGAAAATGTAGACTATCAAAGTTGACGCACTGTGACTTCAGTGGGTTTCATCAAAATTCTTATCGCGAAAAACGTATCATACATTTTTTTCTTAACCTAGTGGTACTGCAGTTTCCTTTTGTCACTAGTGTCATTGTACAAATGGCAAAGATTCAATTTTGTTTTGATGTTCGATCACGAAGAGGTCTTTGAGGAGTAATAACATAACGTTTGTAAAGCTGAATAAACTAACTCCGTTCAATAAACAGCTCTCCGTGAGGACAGTTTAAACATCGAGGTTAGACTCGTTGAATCGACCGGGCACGATAAGACTAGCGTACGATCGAAATAAATTAATTATCTACTATAGATATCATATTATTAAATCGATGATGTTCAGCTCTCGTCTGAATCACGGCTTGAAAAGTTCAAAAGCTGGAAACGATAAGAAAAAGACAGTTTTCTGCAACAACTAACTCGCTCGCTCAACGCTATAAACCAACACCGATCCCTGTAATACTTAATTATTACTTAGTTGAGTTTGCCTTGAATGTGAAAACTTAGCAGTTCCCTTAGGAGCGGCCAAAGGCTTTGATTTTGATCAATCAATCGTTACCAGTTGTTTTGGATCAATCACAACTCTGTATGAATCCAACGACATAACTGTCAACTCTTCCAAAAAGGTAGGGAATGACATTAATTTACAATGTTTCATTTGTTGTTGCCTCTTCGGTTTATTTATTCGATATGCTTCCCAGCTTACACAGGTAGCGGAAGCTTCGAGAAAAGCTCACTCGGAAGCTTCACTTATGAGAAAAAATATTGTTTTTGACTCCAAAATTATAATACCCACTCGCGTTTTAGGTACGTTCTACACCTTTTTGAACAAATTCGTTGTGGGGACTGTGTCCGCCTGTGCCCACAAATCCTTGCCACACGCTTAACTTCCACAATTAAAATCATATTTTGCTGAAATTTGTAGGGATCATGCGGGTGGGGCCTTGGATAATCCGCTATGAATTTCGTCGCTATCGGATCATTGGTATGGCCACTGCGCATGCGCCAACGCGAAATCTGTGGTGCTAAATTTCTCACGAACCCATTACCCGATTTTGATGAAATTGTCAGTAACCTTTCTTCAAACTTCGTGGAGGGCTATCCGTTCAAATATTTCCGAATTGCACATTTTATTTCATACATAAGGAAAAATTCTACATAGAATTCTTGAATCCACCCTAATCTGTAATTAATTTATTATTATGCGCTTAATATTGATCTATACGCTCATGCTAACGATACGAGAAACCTATGTGCCATTGAACTTGGCAGAAGTTTTTCTGTTATTATACATGAACCTTCCTGCGGCAATAGAAAAACAAAGCAGACAACGACCATATACAAAATTATGTAGTTTGTGTTTTGTAATCAACCATCTGGTTCGAGTTGACATTCCTGAACGTTGGCAGTAAGATGTAATCATTGGGTGTCTCTTGAGTGGTACCTATAGTACATATTGTACCTCCATCAACAAGGCCTTATTATTTTCAATAATGAACCTCCAGAGAATGTAGCATTTAAAAAAACTCTGCGAAGTCCTTGTCACATAGGTTTATTATTCTATTGGGCATACCTAAATTTTGGCTGTTCATTTATTGTTTCTTTCATGTACAATAATTGAAATAGCTAATTTTGACGGTTTCCATCAATTTTGGCCCCCAAAAACACGAATTAGGCTCCTATTTTTGACAAATTATCTTTGATCATTGATATTGCCATTTAATTATCTTGATTCACTTTTTGATACTACTTCCAGCGTTATAATGCAAATTCATAGTGATTTCAGATAATTTCCGAGGTTTCGACTCATAAAAAAGGATTTTGGGAGCTGAACCTTCGTTACAACCTCAATTCTTCACTCTTTGGTCAAAATCGACTTCATATTCGGTCTCGTCGCCATAAAAAGCATGGAAAACAATACCTCACGAGCTCATGTTAGTGAAAGACCAAAAAACTCTATTTTACACCCATTTTTCATCCATAACACCTTTGGGTATATTTCGATCGGGCTGCAAAGATTCGGGACACAACTAGGGTCCAAATAGCCTCTGTGCTAAACAACGGATTTATTAGACCGAAAATAAAGTATATACGGATGATATGACTGACGGTGTACGGCGGATGGACATTGCATTTTTGGAATCTACGCACCTTGAAACATAAAAGAAAAAAATGTTGAGGAGGGGAGGGGGGGAGGGTTATAATTTATTTATTATTTAGCTGAGCGAATACTTAGGTGTATTATTAACAGAATAATAAACAAAAATAACGGTACAAAAGTTTCAGTGAAAATCTTTCTTAATAAATTAAACCGAACATTCGCAACATTATTTGAGATATTTGACCGATTAGCATACATAGCGGTTTAATCGGCGGTCATTGGAGCAGTCAGAGTCGTATCCAGCAGGACTTATGTGTTCAAAAGTAAATCTTAAATGTAAATCAAGGGCCAGCGAAGTAACGGATTTCTTCATTCTTTGCTAAACAGCATTCCGAGTTGCGTAACAATCTTGTTTGGTAGGCTTTTGGTTTATTATTCTGTGAATATCGCAAAGCAAAAAATTCTTATAACATCCCCTCAAAATTTTTCATTTTACGTTTCAAGGTGCGTAGATTGAAAAAACGCTGCAAAGTCCTTGTCACATGGGTTTATTATTATATTGGACATACCTACAGAAATGTTGGCTGTTCATTTATTGTTTCTTTCGTGTAAAATAATTGAAATAGCTATTTATGATGGTTTCCACCAATTTTGGCCCCTAAAACACGAATTAGGTACGCCCCTTTTTTTCAACTTATCTTTGATCATTGATAGTGCCAATTAGTCGTCTTGATCCACGTTTCAACACTTTATCTAGTATTATTATACAAATTGATGGTGATTTCAGACGATTTCCCAGGTTTTTGACTCATAAAAAATCAATTTTGGGAGCTGAACATTTGGTAGAACCTCAATTTTCCAATCTTTGGTCAAAATCGACTTCATATTCGGTCTTCTCGTCCCCAAAACATGGAAAACGATACCTCAAAAGCTCATGTTACAAACATGTTACTAAAGCACAAAAAGTACCTGTTTTTATACACATTTTCACTCATAACACCCCTGGGTGTATTCCGATCGGGCTGCAAAGTTTCGGGACACAACTAGGGCTCAATTGGAGCATATGTGTGAAAGAACGACTTTTTTAGACCTAAAATGAAGCCGCTACACGTGATACGGCGGACGGACATTGCATTTTTGGAATCTACGCACCTTGAAACGGAAAAGAAAAAATTTTGAGGGGGTGTTAGAAAAATTGTTTACTGAGCGAATACATAGATGTATTATTCACAGAATAATAAACCAAAACGCTGCAAAGTCCTTGTCACATGGGCTTATTATTCTATCGGACAGAACTACAGAAATGTTGCTTGATAGTTATTTTAGGTGGTTTCCACAAATTTCGGCCTCCAAAAACCCGACCTATAACACCCCCTCAAAATGTTTTCTCCTTGTCCCTGTCACATGGGTTTATTATTCTCGAATGAATACGGCACGATTGCGACCTCACTGAAGATACCCACAAAGATATATATTTTTGCTTTTAAAGACGAATATTAGGTTACTATATCTAAAAAAATTATTTATGATCACTGAAGTTGTCACTGAATTGTCTTGATTCAATACTAACTCCTGTGTTATTATAAAAATTTCTGGTGATTACAGGCATTTTCATAGGTTTTTGAACCATAAATATTGAGTTTAGTGTTGAACGTTTGTCAGAATCACAGGCCTTCCCTCTTTGATCAATATCAACGTCATATTTGGTCTCCTCGCCCTAAAAAAACATGGAAAACGACATCTTACAAGCCCAAGTTCACTAAAACCTCAAAGATACCTCGAAAAGCCCTATTTTTACACCCATTGTTCTCCCATAACACCCCTGGGTGTATTCCGATCGGGCTGCCGAGCTTTGGAGCACAACTACGACCCAAATGTGTTCCCAAACTTTGCGCGGAAGAAAGACGATTTTAGACCAAAACTTAACGTAAATTTAAGGCTGAACCTTCCTTAGAACCTCAATTTTCCACTCTTTGGTCAAAATTGACTTCATATTCGGTCTTCTCGTCCCAAAAACATGGAAAACGGTACCTCAAAAGCTCATGTTACTAAAACACAAAAAGTACCTATTTGTATACCCATTTTCACTCATAACACCCCTGGGTATATTCCGATAGGGCTGCAAAGTTTTGGGACACAACTAGAGCCCAAATGGAGCATGTGTTCGAAAGAACGAATTGTTTAGATTTAGACCGAAAATGAAGCCGGTATGCATGATACGGCGGACGGACATTGCATTTTATGAATCTACGCACCTTGAAACGTGAAAGAAAAAATTGTGAGGGGGTGCTATAACAATTTTTTGCTGAGCGGATACTTAGGTGTATTATTCGCTGAATAATAAACCAGAAGGAGCGTACCTAATTCGTGTTTTGGGGGCCAAAATTGTTGGAAACCATCAGAAATAGCTAGTTCAATTATTTCACATGAAAGAAACAATAAATGAACAGCCAACATTCCTGTAGGAATGTCCAATAGAATCATAAACCCATGTGACAAGGACTTTGCAGCGTTTTCTTATTAAGAGCAGCTTGGTGTACGGCAAGCTTCAAGTCAACGAATTAACTTTTCCCCGAGAATCTTCAACAGCGCTAAAAACAAACTATACCTACAGGTAACTACTACCTACTTGAGATACCTTTATTAGATGCATAATTATGATGAGGTAAGCTAACATAAAAGATAAGTGACTCCACCAGCCCCCCCCCCCCCCCCAACCACCACCACACAAAAGAACTCTTTTTTTTTTTAAAGAAATTTTGCCAAATCAAGTTTTCTGCTTATTTAGTTTATTTATATTTATTTATAATGTTTTTTTTAACTATATGTTATATTTATTGTTAGACCGTTGGAATCGAGCATGAACAAAAAATGTTTACCTCCTTTTCGAAATGAGAGGTTTTAAATTTTAAGGTAGGTACTTTCCTACGTAAGTAGAAATCCGGAAATCTAATTTGTTTAAAGTTTAAAAAACGCTGCATATTCTTCCGAACCGGTTCACTATTTTTTTGTGCAGATGACACTTCTGTCTAGGTCATATCTTTAAATGCCGATAACTGTACAAAAGAAATGCATTAATGAGAAGACATTATGAGGTTAGACGAAGGTTTGTCCTAGGTATTTAAAGAATCTCTGATGGAAAAAAATTCATGAATTCCCCAACTCAGTGCCAGATTGTTCGTGAACTCCAGTGGATCAAGTTATTTATATTGGTACCAACAGGATACAAAGTAACTAGACACCTATAATAACCATAACCTAATAACTATCATCCACAAACATCCAAAACAATTTTCATTCACATAGTTCATAGTTTCATTCACAATAAAAAATCCGTTTTCACAAAACCACGCGATTTGAACCTGCGCCCCACCACGGATAACTGGGATGGAGTTTCTCTTATTGGCGCCCATTGACCACCTGTCGGTAGCATGCTCCCAAATAAAGAAAAGAAACGCTGCTTATTATTACTCGAAGGTTCATCATTTTCCCGTACTCCTTCTGCGAGATCGCTGTTTTCCTTTGTCAATACTTACCCTCGTGCTTTCCCCAGGAAACCCCTAAATCGAATACTGGAGCCAGCCGGGCAATTACAGTTTCATAATATGCGGTGGATTCAATCATTACTTTGTTAATTAAATATCTCTTTGATTATTCAACTTGACTTTTTATGCAGATGCCAGTAACAGCGCCATTAGAAAATGCGTGTGTCCTTTGAACTCAACTACATGCGTGAAGTCTGTTCTGGACCCACCTCTGGTACCGGTAATGGCGTGAGGAATGTATACATTTTTTCAAGTTTCTGAACTCTAATAACATAGGTACCTTCCTATCTAGTCGAGTTCATTAATGTGCAACTAATCTCGAAATCATAAGTTCACTTACTGGATCGATCCAAGTATCAGCTTCATCCTGTGTGACCGCCTCAACCCCGCCTCCTTCACTTTGAATTATGTTAGTCAGAACGTCGATCGCCTGATGGAGCGTTTGAGACCTCAACCTTTCTGGTTGGACCTCTGGTTGAGTTTCGGGTTGAGTTTCGGGTTGAACTTCGGGTTGAGCTTCTGGTTGAGCTTCGGGTTGAGCTTCGGGTTGAGCTTCGGGTTGAACTTCGGGTTGAACTTCTTTCTCGTCCATGCTATCGAAATTACTCTTCTAAAACGGACGAACACACTTTACCGAACAATGCGAACCGCCAACTAAGCCGATGATGATGCTAACTGAGCTTTCTGAACAGGCCGCTGCATGAACGGACAATTCCCTACGTAAATTATCACGAATACCCGTTAGGAAATAAGCCGGTGACAAAAAATGGAAAGATCCCTATCGAATGGGACCGTAAGCGCTGCAAGGGGCAGAGATTAGGAAGGTAGAGTTCACTCTTTCTTGAGTTTGTTGAAGTGAGATAAGATAACACGTGACGGTAGTAAAACCTGATTTGATTCCCATTTCTCCCTATACATCATCAATCTCTTTCGAATCACAGTTTAGCAATTTATTGGCAAAGGGAAGTAGTTGACGAGGACTGAAGTAGCCTTGAACTTCAACAATCATGTAGTTAGGTATATACCTACTTCTGTCAAATCCTACACGTTTCCATATACTAGATACCTCCTAAAACAATGGTGCAAACCAAATCGTTGAATGGCTCTGTGAGCCTAAACTCAATCATAAAGGTTATCTTGTTTTGTTAAACGTAAGTGCAGTGAAAGCCCCCCTCCCCCCCCCCCCCCCACAACAACTCTGTTGTAAAAACTCACCCGCCAAAAAAAACCTCCCCAGCCGCAAAAAGGACTGATATATCCATTTTGCCGGATGAAGTAGCATCTCGGTGCTTTGTACCTCGCTCTTGGATGTGCATGTAGAAATCTGTTTCTTCCCCCCCCCCCCTGTTAGATATGAGTATGGAAACCTACCCCCCCCCCCCTCCCACAACACTGAAATTTCCTTCAACACTGTTTGGGCATTGGGGGTAGGGGCACTCCAAAATTTGGCTCCTTTTGAACAACTCCAAATTACGCGTTAGCGTTGGAAATTTATCCCTTCATGATACCTTCTCGTCACGGGTATAACGTTAAACTGCGTCCAGGGGAGATCCATCCATGGTGATGCAATCCGTCCAGGAGTGGACTCCGAAATCACCCTGTGGTTGGGAAGCAGCGACATCACTATTAGCCTGAGGCAGGGCTGCGTTGTACCAGCTTATGGCTCACAGCTGAATAATGGAAGGCACCTGGCATATATCGCCAGAGTTGGCCTCTATAATGCGATGTGGAAGGGATACCACCACATTAATGTTCCCCGGGAAGCCAGTCCTGTAACTTCTTTAGCACATGGAGAAAATCAAAATACCTCGGGCATGAGTCCTGGACAGGCTTCCAGCCACAGGATGCTATGAATCTCCCAGCCAGAAGTGTGTAAGAGATCTCGCAGAGCCACTACGTGGGATCTGGAGTTTTGAGACGTGATGATTCTAGCGTTTACTATATTTGCTGTAGGTGATGCTATTGTTGTAAGCGGGAGTTTGCTAGGCCGGTATCTAATTTCCAGCTAATATCAGACAGAGCTGCAGTTTTACAACTTGCAGGAAAACCATACAACTTGAACATGCCCAACACCCCAAGCGCAACAACCGACAAACCTGGTGCAGAGCTCGATAATTTCTACAAGGACTCGAAGGAAGCATATTGCAAATGGTCAAGAGCAATGAGGTGAATCTCATTATGGGGGATTTTAACAAAGTGGATTCTGGTAGGGTGGATACAACGGTCGGCGATTGCGGTCTTGGTGATCGGAATGAGCATGGTGAGGAGCCCTCAGCTGCAGTTTTTACAGCAGGTCATTCGTGGTAAATTGATGGAAGTTGATGAATTATCCGCTGACTTCTAACATCTATCAGCTAACGAATGTAATTCGTGCCACAGACCAGGGGTTCTAGGTTATATGGTGAGACAGTAGCCGTTCTCGAGTCATGAGTTTATTTTTCCGGTGAAGATGGGGTCGTTTGGCAGAAGCCTAATCGATATTCCTTCTTAACCGGTGATAATATCGCTGGTCCAGAGGGGGGGGGGGGACTCTCGAGGGTCTAGCGTCACTCTCCTCACCAAGCAGAGCGTGGTTTGGTAGTATGCGCTGAGTAACTCACCATAATCCATCCACTTTTTGAGGGCTTTCCAGAAGGATAAGCCATATGTTTCCCGAAGGATTCATTTGCCAACATCCTGCCCCTTTCATGATACATACATCTATTGGCTTCCCCACCCTTATTCCCCCTTTAGATCTCAGTATAATTAAAATATATCGAGCTCATTTGAAGGCGATTAATGCCATGTTCAAATTTACAAGTCCCAATAGTCGTTCCACCATAACGATGGAGGTTGATCACGTAGAGGTTGCTCAAATGATCACAATTCACTGGACGACAACCTCTGACAACATTTTTTCTCCGCCAGTACTCGTATGTAGGAGCTTTTTCTCCACCAGTAAATTATTGAGGTAGTACCATTATGATGGAGGTTAGACACTTGAAGTTGTTCAGATGTCTTTTCCTGAACCAGAACTTCTTTCAACCCCCCCCCCCCCCCCTTTCCCTCTCATACTTCTGATACCCAGAAATATGTCATGTGGGAAGGAGTGTGACAGAGGCAGTTTTCCGGTGAAGATGGGGTCGTTTGGCAGAAGGCTAATCGACATCCCTTCTTAACCTGTGATAATATCGCTGGTCTTGAGTGGGAACTCTAGAGGGTCCACCGTCACCACACAAGAACAAGTCCACAAGAACAACTCTGCCTGAAGAACAATTGAGCCTGGTATAAGAATAACTGAGAACTTATATTGGCACCAGTGGGCTGCTGTGAAGCTTCTGGACGGTTCTGTATGAAGGAGTTCACTGTTGAGAGAGGTGTTCGACAACGCCGTATACTATCACCATTGCTCTTCAAGATCTACATGGAACAGGCTTTCGCCTTCCTTCTCGATGTTGACTTGGGCGTTAAAGTCAATGGTGCTTACGTCAACAACATCAGATATGCAGATGACACCGTTCTCGTAGCCGATTCCTTGAGTAACGTGCAGAGGCTAGTTGATATTGTCACAGTAGAGAGCCTCTGAATTAGCCTGACGATCAATATTGCAAAGACGACGTACATGGCCGTCTCGAGAGGTCCCTTCAGAACCACTGAAAGTGGGATATCTCAGAATAGAACCGGTTCATAACTTCAGGTATTTCGGAGCGCTCGTGAACGAAAAGTGGAGCTCTGAAATTGAGATGTGCTCTAGAATCGAGCAAGCCAGAGCTACATTATTTGTTAGTATGAAGGGTCTGCTTTGCAACAAGCGCTTGAACTTCTCCGTCCGTTACCGGTCTCTGAATGTGGTCTGTGTTACTCTACGGCGTTGAAACGCGGACCCTTAATATAAAGCCGCCTCAATCAGTCGCTTGGAAGCATTCGAGATGTGGAAGAACGTTGCGAATATCATGGGCGCAACCTGTACGGAACATGGGGGTATTGAATCTAGCGGGTCTTCCGGGCAGGCAGCCTTTCAAGGACATTAAGCGGCGCAAGGTCGATTACCTTGGACATGTCATCCGATTACATTATTACCATCAAAAAATGTATTACACAACGGTTTACTATTCACCTGTGTAAACTGATGCCCTTCTGCGTAGACCACTGTTTTCTGTGGTCAATACAACGCTCGTGCAGCCCTAAATCGAGTACCTACTGGAGACGGCCCAGCAATTACAGATTCATAAATATACGGTGGATTCGAGAATCTATAATTTATTATTATTATTTGTTGTTATTCATGAAGCATAACGTTTGTTCAAGTTACAAAAGAACCTATCAACAAAATCCAAAATAACCATCGATTTCGCACGGAACAACCAACACAATTTCATACAACCGTGCATGATTATGATCAGGTTTTCCCTAGGTATAATTCTGTAGAAAGATGGTAAAGTGTGATATGTCACTTTTTTTCGAAATCGGTACCTATTTTCGCTCCCTCTAGTTTATTATAGCATATTCAAAACATTTCTAAAACGATCGGCCGTCTAAACTGTCGGTAACCATGGAAAGAGCATTGGCCATTTATGATTATGTCCAGGAAGGCAGGAAGTGAAAATCGGAAGATGGCAGAGTATAATATGTCCGTTGTTTCTTATTGCCACCTTCCAATTTTGAAATGTCACCGGTATTTGAAGATGGCAAATTGTGATATGACGAAATAATATGATGTTTTGCCATCGCCAATGTTTGAATATTGGCGCAATCAGAGGAGGCAGAATGTGACATGGTGTTTGCTTTCTGGAGGTTTGAATATTGGATTCTAATAGAAAATGAAAGCGTCGGTGTTTCGTCGAGGGTCCTCACGCTGTGTAGGCTCTTACGATGTGTTTCGGGACGTTTTCAAGTCCACTGGTTTCCGATTCAAGCAACCGTATGTGGACACTTGCAAAAAGTGCGATGAGTACAAGACGAAAAAAAAAACTTCTCAACCAATCTTCGTCATCTTCAGGCAGTACAACCTCAGAATAACGAGAAATGCTTGAACGCGACCACGCGAGAATTGAGCGAGCAAAAAAAAGCATAGGGGATAACCTGTCAATAATGACTCCAAGAGACTGGTATTCATTTGTGAGACACGTGCCTGGCAAAAGGAACAACTTCCGCGTCTACCCCATGGCTACGGAGGACTTTCACGCTTTTTCCAGGCTATTTGACAGAAACAGCCATCTCATCAAACGCAATACGGACACTGATGGCCAAAAAGTGGAATGGCTAAAGATTAAGTGGATCCGGTAATCGACACCATTTGGAGTCCTGGAGTTCGAGTACGACTTGGACGAGGAAGCTCCCTTCCGACGCCTCGACTTGAGGAGACTGAAACGTGGAAGGCCGGCCTCAACTCTTCCCGAATTGCCGCTTTCGTACAATGGGCCAGTTCCTATAAATCCACTAAAAAAACAGGATCTGCTGTCAATGTTGTCACTGATTGACAGCGATTGCCAGCATTTTTACCATACCCTACCAACCGTAGAGGAAGCACCAGAGTTCGACGAGCTGTCTGATGGGTTGGACAACTAGGAAGAATGATTTTAATGATATTTCGTGCCGGGTTGGAGATAGTATCCCCATAATAAGCCCCACATAGTTCAATTGTTCGATTTTACAATATTTCATTTTTTTGAATACTACTTTTTCCTCGCCAATGGGAAATAAAGAAATATTTTTACGAACATACTCTTGCAATCTGATTTTTAAATTGCTTTTTTATTACCCATTAATATTTTTATACATTTTTTTTATTACCTACCACCTATCCAAAAAACTACAAATTGCAGCAATTAGTGATCGAGGTAATCGGCAAAAACAGTAAACTCGAGTAATTTGGAAGATGGCAAAATCATATATGTCAGGAATCTGCTTGGAAAATTGGGAAAATTCGTTCTAATCTATAAGCTAAAATTAAAAACCTACACATATGTCAAACACAGCTAGTTACTATACGTGACTGTCGAAGAAAAAACAATATTGAAGCATTTTTCGATTTTTGAGGGCTGGCTGAACTTTGAAATTGCTTTCCTGAAAAATTTAGAAAACGTGATATATTACATTTTGCCATCTTTCTACAGAATTTATCTGGGCGGATGTATACCGTTTCATTCACGATCATGTTGACGAAGCTTTTCAGTGCAAATCAGGGCCTTACGGTGAATGAACGGCTGGACGTACAATGCTCCGGGTGGTCTAAAAAAAATCCCACATTCGAAATCAATTTAAAAACGTCAAAAAAGACCGCGGACCAACTAGACCCCAAATGGGACTTACAAACAAATTTCACAAGTTTTCGTTCATGGTTACTGAGGGGAGTGCGAAGTAGGCGGACGGCGGGTGTACGGCTTCTTTACTACATTTTCGGACCTTGAAACGGAAACCATCAAATGTTGAGAGGCGGTTAAAAAATGTCTTTTCATGCTCGATTCCAAAGGTTCATTCAATCAAAACCAAAACCAAAACCCAAATTACAAAATAAAATAAGAAAATAAGTAACAAAATAAATTAATAAATATATTTGGTTATTTTTCGTACCTGTGTTACCTGTGTTACGTACCTCAGCTGTACCTATGCGGTCAAAAATTGTAAAAAACCGTCAAAATTCGCCAACACCAAATATTTAACCATAAGGCCATATCGCAAGAAGAGTGCAATGATTTCCGTTCCGAAGGTCGACGCGGATTTAGGTAGTCATCGGTACCTAATCATGTGAAACCTGCTGCGGTGAGACGATGCAGATAGCATGAGCGCAAGCTGTGCTTATTGCCTACTTGGAAACTTGAAGGGGAAGCTGAGTCTCCAACCGCTGTCATCTCACCTCGACCTTTTGTTATTTTTGTCCTTGTCCGATTTCAAGTTACGTAACGAATTGCGTTTTGATAAACTCCTTCCAGACTGCGACTTCAAGCGACAGAGCTGAACGTCCAGTGTCGCGGTGAAAACACGCTATTCATTTTGGGCAAGCTCAGCGATGCCCAAAATTTCGAAACTTCACCGACCTCTTTTACTCAATGCTCTTTTCAGTCGTTCTACTTATCGAACTTACTTTGATCTTTCTTTTCCCCTTACCTACATTATTTCAACATAGAATGTCAGATTCTTCATAAAACACACACTAGCCGGAGTTCAGTCGGCTGATAGAGCCTTTCATTTCTTAACCTTATTATAAAAGAGGAATGGGTTCATCATTAAAACGTCTGTTGGTGCATCAAATAATTTTACTAGAGCAGGATCTATGAGAGGTACATAGATAGAGTGGTCCCAAACGAGATACCTATTAAATTTGGGCAAATTTCGACGAGATATCCTTGAAAAGACAAGTTATTATACAGGATTTTAACTGCGCATGCGCAGAGTCCATTGAGCAGATGAATCTGGAATGCATAGGGGCAATCTGACCCTATCTATATAACCCGTGAAAGGTTCATTCTAGTCGTTCAAATAAAACTGAGACATAAGTGCATGCAATGTTATCATAATAAAATTCATCGAGGGCCATCTGTGACCCAGCCTGCATGATCATTTCCTACAATATGATTTCTAGCGTAATTCTAGGATAATTAATTGATTTGAAAACGCTCAAAATTATTGCTCAACGGTTGATTATTTCCCGATAACCCTTCTAACTTTTGATAACCCTTCTAAAATTTGATTTGGTGGGTTACCTACCAGAAGTTCTCATTTCTTTACCACTCGATCACCCCTGAATTATTATTACCATGATTATCTATGTACACCAATCCCCGACACAGTCCCAGTCTGTCTTTGAGCCTTAAACAGCCAAGAGGTGACAGCAAGAATATTATTTTTTGAAAGCTTTACTCTTGAAATGCTCCCAAACGAAAGTCCTGCCTTGTTGAGCGCGAAAATATAAGTAATTAAAATTAACAATTCCAATGTGTCGTATCCTCATACAAATTTACATCGATTTGGTCTGTGACACCTGAACTTTTATTTGATGTCTAGCTCATGAAGAAATTCGACCTTGTTATTATTTTTCTGTAACTTAATACGTCGGAACGAAGAAAAAAAAAGTTGAAATCCTTCACACTCATCCGACTGACGTCCTTCGAAAGGCAGACCTTGTTTCATATTGAAATAACGCGATCCCCCGAATTCCCAACATAGAATCACGTAAGTCTAATTAATGAAAAATTCTAACGCAGTGTTGGGCGGGAGGGAAAATCATTGTAAAGAACTATAGAGATTATTTAGATCACGGTACCTTCCAGGTTATCAAGTGGGAAGCCGTCAAGTCATGATTCATCCCCGACCCTACAACTTGCCACTTTGACATCATTGTTCATGACAAGAAATTTAGGTACAGGCTCTTTGTTACTTGCCCCCATTTTGAAATTTAATTGCTACGCGAAAATCTACACCAAAAAAAATGTTCAGGAGCGATCTGGGATCTAGAAAACACGTAGGTACTTTCCACTAGTAACAGCAACAACGATGTTCCTCAACTTAGTGGAAAGTTGTGTTGAAAAGTTGGGGACCAGCGGCCAGTATCAGAGAATGTGACTGGTTCTATGTGACTGGCCTCCGGTTTTTGTTTTCCATGTTTATTGTTATTCAAGTAGTTTCTGCATTCTCAGGGCACGAGTTCTGCATTCCGTTCAACGAGTTCTTGAACGGAATGTGTACGGGATTGCGACGGTCCCGATGAGCCAGCTGACTGAGGTAGGTATTTCTCACCTTTTGAAGTTGAATAAACAATTCGTTATTTCCGACAATGAGGTTCATCATGTTTCTACCCTGAAAACGAGTGGAGGCCAGTAACAAAAGTGGCAAAAACCTTGTTGTATATATATTTTTTTTTTGTTATGCATTTATTTAACGAAATAAGAAAATGTTCACAATGTAGCTATGACAAATGCTACTCCCCTCTTTAAGTAAAACTTGCGCTGAGGGGAGGTGTTGTGCTCAAATATGTGTATAGAACAAAATCAATTTCTTTTTTTCCTTTCTCCTAAATCTACCTATTTGGCATAGTACAAATTACAAATTTTACAGTCTTACAATTTATATATTCCTTTAATGTAATGTTTTTTAATTTCTAATTTAAATTTATTCTTGCTTTTGAGTGCTCTTAATTTAATCGGCAACTGATTAAAAAGCGTGGAGCCCCTAAAATCATACGCAAGCTGGTCACCCGTCGTTCTTCTGAAGGGAACTCTCAGGACGCATTGCCCAGTGGCTCTCGTACCGCCTTGCTCAATGAAATCCCATTTGTTGTCACAGAGCTCTCGAAAGATTTTTATTGTGGACATTTTGTCTCTAATCTCCTTCACTGGCAGAACTCCGAAGTCTCTAAAGACCAGGTGGGAAGGATACCGACTATTAGCGAATTTTCAAAGAAAATGAAGCTATTGCAATGGCTTCGAAATTTAAATAATATAAATTTTTGGAAATTTTCTTCATAGAAATCCGTTTCAGACCATTCTAAAACGATTCCTGAAATTTAACACTTTTTTATATGTATATATATATATATTTATTTATATATGTGTCACTCCAGACGATAACTCTCGATAGAATTGAGATAAACAGCTCAAACTTGCACAAAAAATCTATCTTGGCAATCGAAAGGCTAAGTTCGAAGATGGGCGAAATTGGCCTACTCTAAGGAGGGTTTTGGCGCATTTAAAGTGCGCAAAAATTACCCAAAAATCCCCAAAATGTTATTTTCCAACAAGTGACCCCTCATTTTAAAGGTTTTTGCACGCTGAACACGATGGTGGAATCGGATTTTAGATATCTTGATCCGTTCTCAAATTAGAGCATTTAAAGTGCGCAATAATTACCCAAAAATCCCCAAAATGTTATTTTCTAACAAGTGACCCCTCATTTTAAAGGTTTTTGCACGCTGAACACGATGGCGGAATCGGATTTTAGATATCTTGATCCGTTCTCAAATTAGAGCATTTAAAGTGCGCAAAAATTACCCAAAAATCCCCAAAATGTTATTTTCCAACAAGTGACCCCTCATTTTAAAGGTTTTTGCACGCTGAACACGATGGTGGAATCGGATTTTAGATATCTTGATCCGTTCTCAAATTAGAGCATTTAAAGTGCGCAAAAATTACCCAAAAATCCCCAAAATGTTATTTTCTAACAAGTGACCCCTCATTTTAAAGGTTTTTGCACGCTGAACACGATAGTGAAATCGGATTTTAGATATCTAAATCCGTTCTTAAATTAGAGCATTTAAAGTGCGCAAAAATTACCCAAAACTAGGATAATCTTTAAACTCTTACCCCCCCCCCCCCCCACCCCCTTAGAGTGGTCAGATTGAAATATGTGAGAAGTATTAATTGAAGACGAGAGTTCGAAGCAAAAAAGGGGGAGGCAAACGATTAGTACAACTCCTTGAATTTACCCACAGCGATCAAATAAATAAGCACTTAGTACAATTACGTAATAAACAAACGGTAGAATCAGGATGGACAAAACGTACAAATTAAAATAAATACGAAGAGAATATACATAGAAAACCAAATTTTAGACCGAAGTTTTCCTTTATTCAAAACCATAGCCATTAATTCGAATATTTCTTTGAAAATTCGCTCATTAAGTCATGCTGCATGACTGGTTTTTTTTTCTTAAGGAGTACCTTAATGATGAGCTTCTGGGCTCGATATACGGAGTTTAACTGTTCATTCGAACATCCTCCCCACCCTACAATCCCGTACATGATGGTCGACTGGACCATCGCATAATAAAATAATTATAATAATAATTATTATTATTATATATATATATCCATTCGCTTGTGTATGGTTATTAGATATCTGGATGTTCTCTTCGCTTGCATCTCAAATGCCTACCTAACCGGTAGGTACCTAGTGTATCCTATCCATCCGAAATCACGTTGCGTCGATAAATGGAAATGTGTAGATTATTTGATCTGGAGCTGATGGCATAGATGTTATCTCAACAAGGGATGACATCAGGTAAACCATCCGAGATGACAAAATATAGATTCGTTGGAGAATGAACTACAATATGAAGGAGGGTTCGGGGCCAGTAATAAAGAATTTGACCGGGAAATTCTTTGCTACTGCTCCCCGTTTTGTTCAACGCGCGGTTATCGTTATTCAAGCAGTTGGGTCTCAGTGCTAATATGAGTGGAAAGTACGTGTTCTTTAGATTCCGAAACGCTCCCGAACCTTATTTTTTCGTCAAGTTTTCACGTAGTAATTAAATTTTGAAAATGGGGGGGGGGGGGAGTAACAAAGAGCACACCCGTATCATTATATCCGAGTCAAGATTTTTTGTCGAAAAATACTAGGTACGTACCAATGTCTTCAGCAAATTAGAAGAATAAACCATTTTGTATGGCAGGATCGTTCAATGTTCTGTTCTTTGACTGACCATTTTGTTATATTACAATTAACTATATTCATACTAAAATCCTCTATCGAAATTTCTCTTCAATGCAAGAGCCTTGCATTATTTAGAAAATAGCGAATTTTCTAGGATTGTAGTAGTACTTAACTACCCGAACAAAGAAGTCAATATTGGAATGCCTATACAGTCACCTTACTTAAGTAACCTCTATCCTATCTATTGTTCTTCCCGCTCCTGCTCGTTTGATGAACTCAGTTGAAAGTTTACAGAGAAACATAGACATAGAGACACTTCTGTGAAAAACTTATGCAGGATTCTTGGATAAACACTCGTAGAACGAATACAATCAATACATTCGCATGCATTAACAGCAATCCTTAGTCTCATTTATAAAGATGTAATCACATGTATTCAAAGTAGTTCCTAGTAGACTGCAGTCATGTTACTTGTATCTACTGTTGGGATATTTTATTTTAAGGGTTGACGGATATTGTTGAGCTCACTAGGAATAGAACTGATTCCCAAAGAAAGCGAGGCAAGATGAATGGTTTTGGGAAAAGATTCGTTTCATGTGTAAATACCAACTTACTACATATTGAAAGCTAATCTGATTTGCTACTCTAGAAAAACCCTCAGCCAAGTTTAATGGCACGTAGCTTCCTCGTATCATAACATGATCGTGTAGATCAATTAAACGTACTTATGGTAATTAGATACATAATAAGACGTGGGATCTTATCCGATCATTTTGACATCCATAGGGGACATCTACGGCCCAACCTGCATGATCCCTGACAGTTTCAGAAATCCGGAATTGAAATGAGGACGTTAAATGCGTGTGGCAAGGATTTGCGAACACATAGACGGACAAAAAAAAAGGAACCAAATTTGTTCGACAGCTCCATAACGTATAGTAGAGAGCTCCATAAGTGAACATTTTTATTTTGGAGACAGAAAAATTTGCTCCTTTCCAAAGTGAAGAAAGCTTTTGCAACCTTTTGGTTTATTACTCTGTGAATAATACACCTATGTATTTGCTCAGCAAAAAATTTTTATAACACCCCCCTCAAAATTTTTCTTTTCCGTTTCAAGGTGCTTAGATTCCAAAAATGCTATGTCCGTCCGCCGTCCGCCATATCACGTGTACCGGCTTCATTTTCGGTCTAAAAAATTCGTTCTTTCGCATACTTGCTCCATTTGGGCCCTAGGTGTGTCCCGAAACTTTTCAGCCCGATCGGAATATACCCAGGGGTGTTATGAGTGAAAATGTGTATAAAAAGTTGTACTTTTTGTGTTTTAGTAACATGTTAGTAAAATGAGCTATTGAGGTATCGTTTTCCTTTTTTTTGGGGACGAGAAGACCGAATATGAAGTCGATTTTGACCAAAGAGTGGAAAATTGAGGTTCTACCAAAAAGTTCAGCTCCCAAAATTGATTTTTTATGAGTCAAAAACCCGGGAAATCGTCTGAAATCACCATCACTTGTATAATAACACTAGAAAAAGTGTCAACACGCGGATCAAAACCATTAAATGGCACTACCAATGATCGAAGACAATTTGAAAAAAAAGGAGCGTGCCTAATTCGTGTTTTGAGGGGCAAAATTGTGGATCAGAAATAGCTATTTCAATTATTTCACATGAAAGAAACAAAAATGAACAGCCATCATTTCTGTACGTAGGTATGTCCAGTAGAATAATAAACCCATGTGACAAGGACTTTGCAGTGTTTTTAGACTCGGAAGCAATAGGTATATCTTGATAAATATCCACCATAAAAATAATTAGGCACCTATTCGAGTTTGTGTTAGTGGGGGCTTACATGGTAGGTATATGTGCAGTATGCAACTGCCTACATGTAATAAATTCTCTGAATTAAACCTACAGAAAACTCGTCCTCTTCCCCACAGCGGCTTCTTTGGGAAGTGTATGGGTAGTATTATGTAATGTGATACGCGCTGAGGAAGTTGACTGATCAAAACAATGTAGCTACATGCAGGTAGCCACATTACAATTACCACACCAAGTTACCGTTCTAATAACAATACTATAGCGGTTGTCAAATTCATACAACCGTCAAACCACAAATAAATAAAACAGTCAATATTATTACTGCTATCAAAACTGCACTCACCAAATGAGGTGGAGCTGCACCATTCATCCGTGACGGGTGATTGATTATTAGATCAGAGTGAAATACACGAAAATGCCGGTCCTAACGGAAAATCGATGTCGGTGTGTCGAATCGTGATAGTGTAGTGGAAAACACGAAGTTAGACCACAGAAGAGAAATAACGGAGAGCGGTAGGCAGAGACCGGCGGGTTTGCCGATGGACTGGCGCTGGCGGGGGTCGGCTCGACCGCTCGCACTCCGCACCAGTTTCCTATTTGCGGAGCCAGAGTGAGCCATCGTCCATACACTTTGTCCATTCTTATCTTCCTTTGGCCGCCTTCTTCGTTCGAAACCTGGAAATCGACACCTGCGGGGAGTTTATTGAAGAAATTTTATCACCATACGGAGAAATTTGCGGTTCCTGCACAAATCTCGGAACCAACAGCAAATGTACCAATGGCAAGTTACAAAGGTTTGGTTATCGGTCGGTGAATATCCTACACAAACCGTCTGCCGGCATGAAGGGACCATATATTGGATTATTATTTTCAATAATGAACCTCCAGAGAATGTAGCATTTAAAAAAACTCTGCAAAGTCCTTGTCATATGGGTTTATTATTCTATTGGAGTTCTAGAGATTCTTGTTGGCTGTTAAATTTATTGTTTCTTTCATGTGGAATGATTGAAATAGCTATTTCTGATGGTTTCCACCAATTTTGGCCACCAAAACATGAAATAGGTAGGTACTACGCTTTTTTCTTTTTTTTTCAGATCATCTTTGATCATTGGTAGTGCCATTTAATCGTCTTGATCCACGTGTTGACACTTTTTCCAGGGTTATTATACAAACTGATGGTGATTTCAGACGATTTCCCAGGTTTTTCACTCATAAAAAATCAATTTTGGGAGCTGAATATTTGGTAGAATTCAATTTTCCACTCTGGTCAAAATCGACTTCATATTCGGTCTTCTCGTCCCCAAAAACATGGAAAACGATATCTCAGAAGCTCATGTTACCAATATGTTGCTAAAACGCAAAAAGTACTTATTTTTACACACATTTTCACTCATAACTCCCCTGGGTATATTCCGATCGGGCTGAAAAGTTCCGGGACAAAACTAGGGCCCAAATGGAGCATGTGTGCGAAAGAACGAATTTTTTAGCCCGAAAATGAAGCCTGTACACGTGATACGGCGTACGGCGGACGGCGGACGGACATTGCATTTTTGGAATCTACGCACCATGAAACGGAAAAGAAAAAAGTTTGAGGGGGTGTTATAAAAATTTTTTGCTGAGCGAATACATAGGTGTAGGTATTATTCACTGAATAATAAACCAAAAACGCACTTTGCACTTCCCTTAGTTACCATGAACCAAAATTAATGAATTAATGTTTGTAGTTCTCATTCGGGGTCTAGTTGGTCCGCGAAGCTCGGCGTTACTGGAAGTCACCTCTAAGGGGTGAAAAGTAAGGGTTGAAATTTCCCGAACGCCGTAGCTCGAAAACTTTCAATAGAAGGGTATGATTTTTTTAGCGTTTTTAAATTGATCTCGAACTTGAGAATTTTTTTGAGACAACCCGGAGCATTGTACGTCCGGCCGTTCATTTGATCCGAAAAGCTTCAACATGATCGTGAATGAAACGTTTGTACATCCAGCCCACATGTCATTGCTAGGGAACACCTGATTATAATCACGCATGGCTTTCTGAAATCGAGTTGGTTGTTCTGTGATATTACTTCATTTGAAGAGGGATGGTTATTTTGGATTTTGTTGATAATTATTCATCTACTTTTTAGCTAATTTTCTAAGAAAATGTAGCTATCTGGCTCGTTCCAAAATTGCAGAGATGCTCCCTTTGAACAGGAAACTCCTCCAGAATCCGTTCTAAATTATAGTTTTAAATTTTTCGTGCGTGTATACATATATGTATATATTTATACATGCACCCATCTACAAATCATCCTCTTGCTGGAAAGTTAATTAGGTACATAATTTCATAGACAACTACATTAGCTACATTTCATAATTTCATTTCGAAATTCCCAAGTTTTATTTTTGACAAAAACTCGGGCAGGCCATATGAACTGAGAGGTGGTAAGCTGAAAGACGACAGCTCATACCCATCCTTCACTTTAGGTATTTTGTCCATTATTGCAATTATTGTCACATCAGTATTGAGTACAGCATGAAAAGTTGAATGAACAGCACCAAAAAGTCGCGAAAACACAACCAACGATTCAGTAACATGAAGTGCACAGAGGAAGTGGATGGTGGATCCTGGCATAGACACGCAGGATTTGACGTCACGCTTGGGGAGTGGGCAGAGTCAGCTGAAGCGGTGTTTTGGCGGGCTCCCAGAAATTCAAATTTAACTTATTTTTATAAAGTCACTGGCGCGTCTGAAACAAATTTTTCTTTCACCGATCTTCTTCAAATTCAATCCATTTTGATTTCCGCAATAAATAAATAAAGTGTGCACGTTCCTCATTTGTGGGTTAGGACAATGCGTTGGGAGAGCCGATATATCATTGCTAGCATCAGGTACTATGACCACGCGTGCCTGTATGAAATTGAGTAGGTTGTTTCGTGATATTGCATTTGAAAAATTATGAACATTTTGAATTTTGTTGATAGGTTGGTACTTTAATAGCTTGAACAAATTTGGTTTGGTGTCTGTGACGTCTGTATCCACAAATCGTTGTCACTCGCATAACTTCCTCTTGCTGAAGTTCTCAGTGATCATCCGGATTGGGTATTACTTGAATGGTCTCCTGTGAATTTCAGAACGATTGGATCATTACTACGGCCACTGCAAACGCGAATCCGAGGTTTCCATTTCCCACGAATAAATGTCCCGAATTTCGTGGTACCTATTGCTAGCAGTTATTAAGCGAGTGTAGCAGAAAAAAACGCTGCAAAGTCCTTGTCACATGGGTTTATTATTCTATTGGACATACCTACCTCCAGAAATGTTGGCTGTTCATTTATTGATTCTTTTATGCGTAATAATCGAAATGGCGCTATTTCTGATGGTTTCCATTAATTTTGGCCCCTAAAACACAAATTAGATTCCTTTTTTTTTTTTTAAATAACTGTCTTTGATCATTGGTTGTGCCATTTAATCGTCTTTATCCACGTGTTGACACTTTTCCAGTGTTATTATACAAACTGATGGTGATATCACACGTTTTCCCGGGTTTTTCACTCATAAAAATCAATTTTGGGAGCTGAACATTTGGTAGAACTCAATTTTCCACTCTTTGGTCAAAATCGACTTCATATTCAGTCTTCTCGTCCCCAAACACATGGAAAATGATATCTCAGAATCTCATGTTACTAACATGTTGCTAAAACGCAAAAAGTACCTATTTTTACACACATTTTCACTCATAACACCCCTGGGTGTATTCCGATCGGGCTGAAAAGTTACGGGACACAACTAGGGCCCAAATGGAGCATGTGTGCGAAAGAACGACTTTTTTAGACCGAAAATGAAGCCTGTAGACGTGATACGGCGTACGGCGGACGGACATTGCATTTTTGGAATCTACGCACCTTGAAACGAAAAAGAAAAAAGTTTGAGGGGGTGTTATGAAAATTTTTTGCTGAGCGAATACATAGGTGTATTATTCACAGAATAATAAACCAACGGTAATGTAACCTCTTTTTGATTCGATAATTTTCCATCTGGGAACTCATCCTTTGTTTGCCATTAAATACATTTGGCGAAACTTTTTCATTATTTTACCTACCACTTACGGTGACTTTATAAAATAGCATACATTTTTAGCGATTTTCTCCAATCGTCGAAGTTATTCTTTCGTTTGATATTCAACATTTTATCTCCTGGAATGACACAAAGCATTATTCGTTATTCATGAAAATACTCAAATTCAGGGATGGATTCAGAATGCTCTGAAACGGAAATATTTTCCAAAATTTAGGTAGGTAAGTATGGACCCATTACAATTTGGACCCCTTACAAATAAGCAACTGGAATTATGTCATCGAAGATTTGGTCACTTGAACAAAAATGATTTACCTAATATCACTAAAGAAGTAAAAGAAAGGATAAAAGCTGAATTTCGAACAAAGGAGATCGATAAATACCCTTACAGATCGTTAATGGGATCTTTACTATTATATTGCCATTGTAACAAGACCCGACATAGCCATTGCTGTTAACTATTTGAGCCAATATAACAACAAATATACAGAGGTGCATTGGAAGGCTGCAAAGCGTATTCTGAGATACCTGAAGGCTACCGTCAATGTGAAACTAACCTATCAGAAAACTGCTTCGGGACCAGTTGGTTACGCAGACGCCGACTGGGGAAATTGTTCTCTTGACCGAAGATCATTTACCGGAATGACATTTATAATGGCAGGAGCTGCCAGTAGGTACTTGGGAGGCTCGAAAACAGAGAACTGTCGCGACGTCTAGCACAGAGGCAGAATTTCTTTGCCTGACAGAATATGTAAAGGAAGCTATTTACTTAAGAAGGCTACTTGCTAGTCTGGGATACCCGATTGAGGGGGCGCTAGATATTGAAAATCATAACCAGGGGGCAATCAAGCTGATTGAGAATCCAGTAAATCACGGGAGAACTAAGCATATTGAGATTCGCCGAGCTTTTATACGGGAGGCCATTGACAATGGCGGAATCAAAATTGAATATATGCCAATAGAAGACATGCCCGCAGATGTTTTGACAAAATCCACTACACGACTAAAGCACCTCAAGTGTTCAGCGATTCTGGGACTCCAGCCGTTCAATTGAGTGCTGGAAGTCAATTCGAACGACGACTCCAATAGTTGTTTTTGTACAACCGGTTGCCCATGATGTGCATACCTTTTATCTCATATGTTGTGAAAATAGATTCATTCGTGTTTCAAATACGAGCGCACATTACTTAATACTTGTTAAGTACGAAGAACCGCACTCTGCGACAGCAGTATTTGAATCGAACTTTTTATTCAAACCAGTGAAGTTCAATAAATAAATACCTATCTTGTTCTTTACGTACATACGCTCAAGCTCCTACTACATCTATACCTTAGCTCCATTTGGATCATACATTCAAGTAGGTGGATAGGTACGTTGAAAAATGGAGGTAGGTAGCCGGCAGGTGCGCTGTTTCCTTAAAGTTGGGGTCCAAAATGAACCAACTCCAACAGAAAGATGCTATCAATGAGTGAATCCACTCGCACCCTGGATATCCTTATAAAATTCCATTTCTTCAGCGAGTTCTACAGGTACTCCTGGTATGCGGGTAATATTGCCAGCTTTACAAGCTGAACTGAAAATTGTTCAAGAGGAAGAAATCAGCGCTGATAGGGTGTTGGAGCTCTCCACAGAGAAGCCCATTAATCAAATTAATTATTGTTGGATATCGGAAAAACTAAAATAGAAAAATCAACCGGACCACTTCTTATTTGCATGAATTAATATAACACAAAACCTCTTGAAGTAACGCAGTACACAGGAAAATACGAAGGAGACAGAAAAACAAGTCGTCCTTATCTGATAAAGCCCAGTGGGCCCTTGCTAAGAATGAAGGGAAAATTTCCCTAAACGAGTAAAACGTAAAAGTAAAACTTTTTATTGTGCATAGGGCTTTCTATACCCTCATGGTGTACATCATTTAGCCAATAAACATAACAAATAAAGAAAGTGGTAAAGTATTAAACAAAAAACACAGAGAACACATTGCTTACAATAAATTAAATTTAAAAAATATAAAGGAAAAGAAAAACTCGGCGCTCCGCAAGCCCCCTGGACCCCCGGTTACCTCTATTTACATACTTCGGACGAAATTATAGAAATACAGAATGTGTTTTAGCTCACGCGTTTCACATAAACACCTGACTGCTCATAGGTTACACCAGGTTACACGATCCTTAGTTCCGTATCATCGGTACTTATATAAAGCTTGCAACTGTGTTTACAATATATTATAAATTATTTAGAATGATCACATGTGTGTAAACAATTATTATTTAAACAATCACGCTCATACCGCAGCTTGTCGGCCACGCACTCCGCATTGGTTAGCGTAATATGGTTGGGTAAATCGAGAGCTATCCAACGAGTGGTGAACGATTTTTGTACGATGATAACTGGCGAAGTTAAAGTTCCGTAGCAACGAATCGGTTGTACGTGAAAATCATTAGAAATTTTTCATAACAGCGTCCCAGATTTCGTTACGAAATTTCGTTACCTTTTGGTTTATTATTTTCAATAATGAACCCTTGGAATCGAGCATGAAAAAAAAATGCTTACCCCCCCTCAAAATTTGATGGGTACAAGTATGTTATAGCCCCGCCAATGTTGATTGTATCGATTATCTCAAATACATCGATCCTTGTGGTATCGATGACGGCTCAATATGGCGTCCCGATGCCTACATCCCGGGTGCCGATATCAACTTTCAAAATGAATACGGGAAGACCATTGTAAGGACACCAAAAAATAAGAGTGACTATAACAAACTTGTACCATCTATTCAGAAGTCCCAAACAACCTGCTCATTCACGGGATAGTTTCTGGGATTGTTTATCTTTTGTTTTATTATTTTCAATAATGAACCATTGGAATCGAGCATGAAAAAAAAAATTCTTACCCCCCTCAAAATTTGATGGTTTACGTTTCAAGGTATGTAGAATCCAAAACTGCAATAAAAATATTTCTGTCTGTCCGCCGTACGCCGTACGCCGTTTTTGGCTAGGTAGTCCATGGCTAAAACACATTCTGTGTTAAAATGCGGGAAATGTCATTCCCAATATCCCACAATAATTAATTATCTCGATGAAGTTATAACACCCTGAAACAAAAAAATGTTATAATGAAATTATAACATAGGTGGTACCTAGTTCAACATACATTGATGTAGACCTAGACGTAACACATCAGGTTTGGAAGAATTTGTGGAACAATTTGCAGCGTTTTTCGGGTAGGTACCTACCTAGCTGTGGAATAGTATCTGGGGGAGCTAAAATTTCGGATTGTCTCAGGTACCTCAGATCAGATTTAGATTGTTATTTTCATATTATGCAGTTGGTACAATTTGTATTAAAGATAATCTTAAATGTTACACAAAATCTCAGCTCGATTCTGGTCCTATAAGGTCAGCGACCCGTCCAGACCTTCCTCTCCAGGACTCGCATGTTTTTGTTGACATATCTCATTATAATAATTACCTTATTATGCTCATCATTACTAAGCATAGTTATTCTACTTGTAATAACAACTAGGTACCATTGCTACTGAAGATAACTGAAGGTTGAAGGAGCGGTATTGATTGGTATAATTTATAATATGGCCTTCAGGTTGCAAAATGTGAACATCATCTCAGGACACTTCGAGGGTAGGTACACCACAGTATTTGACCTAGTTCAAAATGCAGTGTTTGGATTTTACGCTGGCATGTCAAACCGAAAAACGTCATTTTAGCCAACACCACTTGTCTCCTGACGATTTCCAAATATACTTATCATCAGAAAAAGACGAAATCATCAATTCCATCAGTCAAATAAATACTGATTTATCTTCGGTTTGCAAGTGGGCTGCCAAAAATGGTACTTATTAGTATCAATCCCGAGAAATCCCAAGCAATCCTGATCCACAACAAAGATTTGCCCACTGACCCTATTCCCCCTATTCTTGTTGATGGTATAGTTATCCCCTACTCCCCTGTTGTCCGCAATCTAGATCTCTATATGAATAAAACTTTAACTTGGGGTGAGCATATTGGACAAATATGTCGTCGCGTTTATGGTAGTCTTTACACTAAAACGACTATCGAATTTCACTCCACCCTCTTTGAAATGGAAATTGGTAAACTCAGTTGTTTCCCCACACTTCCTTTACTGTTCCAAAATTGTTTCCTCCTCACTTAAAGCCTTTAATTTGAAAAAGTTGGTGGTAGCACATAATTCCTGTGTAAGGTATATTTATAATATTAAGACGCGCCATCGCGTCGGTAATTTCAATTTATTTGGCATTAATCTTCAAAATTACTTAAATTTGCGCATCCTTATCCAAATATTTAAAATTGTCCATGGCCTAGCACCCTCTTATCTTTCGTCATTAATTCATCTCCCCTTCTCCAACCGCTCCCGGGCCATCATGATCATGAGACATCACTCTTCACTTTTTGGTAAATCCTTCCAAATTGCAGGTGCACGGCTGTGGAATTCCCTCCATCTCCGCACTCGGTCGGTCCCCACCCTTGGACGGTTCAAATCCCTTTCATATATCTTGTACAAATCGGACCCTCGGTGCGCTCTGCGCATGCGCTGGCGTGAAATAGATTCAATTTCCTTGTTACAGCCGTAGTAACCAAAGATTTCACCCAATTTCAATGTAATTCTCAGGGATTAAGCGGGTAGGGCCCATTGAGGTCCCATATAAATTTCAACATGATAGAGCCAGCGGTTCGCCCTGCGCATGCGCTAACGTTAAATTCAACAAACACGCATAACTTTCACAATTTTGATTCAATTTCGCTCAAATTTACAAGAGTTGTTTGGACAAGGCCTAGTGAGTTCCAGTATGAATTTCAGCATGATCGGACCCTCGGTGCGCTCTGCGCATGCGCTGGCGTGAAATAGATTCAATTTCCTTGTTACAGCCGTAGTAACCAAAGATTTTACCCAATTTCAATGCAATTCTCAGAGATTAAGCGGGTAGGGCCCATTGAGGTCCCATATAAATTTCAACATGATAGAGCCAGCGGTTCGCTCTGCGCATGCGCTAACGTGAAATTCTTCAAACACCCATAACTTTCGCAATTATGTATAATGGACGTAATGTATTATGGACGTAATGTTATGTAATATGTATATTTCATGTAATGTAATGTAGGTAATGTTATGTTATGTAATGTAATGTTATGTAATATGTATATTTCACGTTATGTAATGTTATGTAATATAATATAATGTAATGTAATATAATGTAATGTAATGTAATGTAATGTAATGTAATGTAATGTAATGTAATGTAATGTAATGTTATGTTATTTTGCTTCCGAGTCTGTTCTATTTTATAATGGGTCACTCTGATTGTGACGAGGAAGCTCCTGTGCCATCACCTTGGCAGTGTATTTTTTCCTCCTCACTTAAAGCCTTTAATTTGAAAAAGTTGGTGGTAGCACATAATTCCTGTGTAAGGTATATTATTTATTTTTATAATATTAAGACGCGCCATCGCGTCGGTAATTTCAATTTATTTGGCATTAATCTTCAAAATTACTTAAATTTGCGCATCCTTATCCAAATATTTAAAATTGTCCATGGCCTAGCACCCTCTTATCTTTCGTCATTAATTTATCTCTCCTTCTCCAACCGCTCCCGGGCCATCATGATCATGAGACATCACTCTTCACTTTTTGGTAGGTAGTAAATCCTTCCAAATTGCAGGTGCACGGCTGTGGAATTCCCTCCATCTCCGCACTCGGTCGGTCCCCACCCTTGGACGGTTCAAATCCCTTTCATCTATCTTGTACGAATCAGCAGAGTAGCGCTTCCTTCTTCTTCTCTTCTGCTTCCGAAGTCTGCGAAGCAGCGGAAGCCTTGTGTTCACTTTCGTGAGCCAAAAAATTTTTGTCTTCAGAAATCAAAATTTCCACTTGCATTTTGCGTTTCAAAGCCTACTGAACAAATTTGGTTCCGTGTCTGTCGGTCTGTGGGTCTGTGAGTCTGTGGGTCTGTCTGTCCGCATTTCCTTGTTACAGCCATAACTTCCACGATTTTGATTTGATTCAGCTCAAATTTTGAGGGATGGTGCGGATAAGGCCCCTTGAGGTCCCATACAAATTTCAACATGATTGATCCAGCGGTACGCCCTGCGTATGCGCTAACGTTAAATTCAACAAACATGCATAACTTTCACAATTTTGATTCAATTTCGCTCAAATTTTCAAGGGTTGTTTGGACAAGGCCTATTGAGTTCCAGTATGAATTTCAGCATGATCGGACCCTCGGTGCGCTCTGCGCATGCGCTGGCGTGAAATAGATTCAACTTGTTACAGCCGTAGTAACCAAAGATTTCACCCAATTTCAATGTAATCCTCAGGGATTAAGCGGGTAAGGCCCATTGAAGTCCCATATAAATTTCAACATGATAGAGCCAGCGGTTCGCCCTGCGCATGCGCTAACGTTAAATTCAACAAACACGCATAACTTTCACAATTTTGATTCAATTTCGCTCAAATTTTCAAGAGTTGTTTGGACAAGGCCTAGTGAGTTCCAGTATGAATTTCAGCATGATCGGACCCTCGGTGCGCTCTGCGCATGCGCTGGCGTGAAATAGATTCAATTTCCTTGTTACAGCCGTAGTAACCAAAGATTTCACCCAATTTCAATGCAATTCTCAGAGATTAAGCGGGTAGGGCCCATTGAGGTCCCATATAAATTTCAACATGATAGAGCCAGTGGTTCACCCTGCGCATGCGCTAACGTGAAATTCTTCAAACACGCATAACTTTCGCAATTATGTATTATGGACGTAATGTTATGTAATATGTATATTTCACGTTATTTAATGTTATGTAATGTAATGTAATGTAATGTTATGTAATGTTATGTAATGTAATGTTATGTTATTTTGCTTCCGAGTCTGTTCTATTTTATAATGGGTCACTCTGATTGTGACGAGGAAGCTCCTGTGCCATCACCTTGGCAGTGTATTTTTTCTCCTTCCTCTTATTCTTCTCCCCCCCCTCCCCCCCCCCCTTCATTTCTTTCATCCTACCTGTATTATAAATTCCAGTAGGTATTTTAACTTCTCTTCATTTTGCATTATTGTGTAACTTTTCATTTATGTCATTTGCTGTATACCATGGGCCCTCGTGGCCTCCGACACAAATAAAGCCGTTTTATATTATTAGTATTATTATTAAAACTGTGGATACTGTGATGTGGATACTGTCATGGATACAGCCTTCCTCATCCGTATCCACAACTGTACAATATGAGTAAAATAAAAAAAGATCGAACCGTCAACACTGCGGGCGTACTATAGCAGGTGAGTCTGGAGGATTGATGCGACGATGCCGCTTCCTAATGAGTGCGCTTGCGCCAGGCCAATTTTCTCCACTTCTGGTTAGATTGTATTTAGTGCTACCCATAGATCAGCTTCCTCGCGTATGTTTCAAACCATGGCTTGGACTGAGCGCTTTTTAGCCACACAGCGGCTACTACCACTGACACCATACCTGACCACTTGATCCCAGTGTTTCCAACCACGAACACGAACTGTAGCTCAAATCTGCCTACGAACTTCTTTTCTCTATCTACGAACATTCCGATGAATTTGATAAAAATATACTTAAATGCACCGTCCTTCTTAATACATTTTAATGATGATGATACAGTTTTTAAGTTGACTTTATTCTTCAGTGCAAAGACCATCCGTAGGTAAACTCCCTCCATAACAACAACACTTGTGTCCGACATCACTGCCTTGCAAATCCCTGCCTTGTACAGATTGTTTGCAAGGCTGTGATGTCGGACACAAGTGTTGTAGATATGGTAGAAGGTTTACCTACGGATCGTTCTTTTTTGCCTTTGCATTAAAAATAACGAACGGAAAAAGAAGTGTCGAAAGAGTGTGTCTAGTATCTAATGTAGTAGAAAGAGTGTATCTAGTATCTAATTCGGAACTTGGGGGAAGAAAAAGAACAGTTGATGGTAAGCGCTGGGGACGCTGATTAATTATTGCTGATCTACGGGTAGTACTATTTGAAGCTAACCAGAAGTGGACAGGAAAATAGTCGCCCTGGCCCATGCGCACTCGTTAGAAAGCGGCATCGTCGCCTCAATCCTCCAGACTCTCCCGTACTACGGCAAACTCTGTGAGCAGAACAGGAAACAGCCATTTCGCGAGACGGTCAAACTTTTCTGTCATGTTCCCTAGAGTGTGGTGTGTCGGGATAACTCTGAAATCGGATGTGGTACGAGCCGGTAGCCTCTGAGTTCGGCAATAACAACTTCAAACCCCTCACCGTGCCATTCATATCCTGGGAACATCCATCCATTATGTGGACAACATGCATTTGATTCGATCTGCTAATGAGTGCTGTACCAGGGTATTGTTAAGACTCCATTTCTATGCCGTTTTCTCGTTTTTGCTCGCCAGTTTGTCCGGTCAGTTGATGGAGGTGTATCCCGGTGGACAGAAGACGTTGTGTGTCAACGAATCGGCATCATGCTCTTTTCAGCAGGTAAGAATGTTTTGACCGAAACATGATCTATCTCTTCTACTCTGTTACTGCAATATTACCTTTATCTTACATGTTTGTTTTTCTCCTGTGCTTGTGTTGTCAATATATTGGTAGTACAGCCATCTGCAGACTATTTAAACTGTCGAACAGTCCGTTGGTAGATTCGTAAAACTCATACATTTCATTCAACTACCTAGGTATTGCTGCATGAACTCTTGAAATCCTGTAGTGTAGGTCGGTACTGTCCGCTCCAACAGCTCTGATGTGCTCACTTATTGAATTTTGGGTTAACATAGGAATTTGTCGAATGTTGTCATTTTTAGACGGCGCTACTCATAAGAAAATATCTGGATTGATAGAGATCCTCTTACCCACTAAACATTGTGGAAGGTAATCACTGGCTGATTACCTTGGTGAATCAGGACTCATTTTTCACTTGAATTGAACCGGAACATTGACACTCGTGATCTAAGACTTATTTTTACGTCCCTCCCTTAGGCACCTGCTTAGAAGGTCTCACACTTGAACATGCTTTTGCTGTCAGTGTTTATCATTCTTTTCCCACCAGAAATTCAAAACAGAACCACCCAGTTTATCAGGTAGGTAGTTGAGCTCTTGGTATTTCAAGCCGATTCGAAGTGTTAGTATCTAGAGCTGTTCTGTAATGATTCCACTACATTACTATTATGAATCGTGCCCGATGTCATTAGTTGTTTTTGCAGCCTATTTTAGAGTCCCCTTAGATGCTGTCACCTGACATTTTCGAATCCTTCAACTCATTGATAAGCTGCGTCTTTCTTCTGTTGTACTCCTCTCTGATAGCTGCTTCAATATCAGTACGTAATCAGTTTATCCTGTTTTTTATATATTATAAGCTATCTTATATCAGCTATCTTGTTTCCTTCAATAGAGTGCGATTTCCCCAAGGGTTCTGAGTTTCCCCAAGGGAGTTCGACGGTTCTCAATTTCTGTCCTGGATGGAAAATAATTGTTGGTAGTTGTCTCTAAAGCTGCTCCCGATCACAATTTTGTATTAATCAGACTTTTTGATCTTAAAAATGTTTGTTGTTGGAAAAGTTGTTTCAAATTCCTTACTCTGATGTCAACGTCTCAGAAATTAGAGTAGCCTTGGAACCGTTTTTACGATCAAAAAAGTGGATCTTGCATACTGTTGAAATGATTGGAAAAACGAACTATTAGAGGAGTAAAATGAAGAGCTGAATTATCATATTTCCAATATTTTTTTAGTGTAAATTCAAGTAAATATACCTAGGTTATTTCCCCGCCCTCCTCCTTTCTAATTAGGCTGTGTTGTATGAGGTACCATAGCCTGGAAGACGATTTCGACGGACTCAGTTCAAAATTAGGGTTTATAATTATTTGTATAAGAAAAAAATACGGTACTTCTTCATTATCTGGTATACACCAAAAAAAATTCTCAAATTTTGATTAAATTATTTAATAACGTTTCTCAACAACAATTACCATTATCTCAAATACATCGATTGTTCAGTCAGACAAGACGGTGGGTGTACAAGAAGTTTAGTTCCCATTCCGCCGCTCGCATTGTCAAGCGATCTGGATGCTCGCTAGCGCTCGCATCTCAAAGAAGATAAACAATCCCAGAAACTATCCCGTGAATGAGCAGGTTGTTTGGGACTTCTGAATAGATGGTACAAGTATGCAATAGTTGTTTTGTTGTTGAGAAACGTTATTAAATAATTTAATCAAAATTTGAGAATTTTTTTGGTGTATACCAGATAATGAAGAAGTTCCAAAAATACAAAACTATTTAGCTTCGTTCTCAGTGGGCGTTCTGACAGTTCTCGAACTCATAAGAACTGGGACGGAAAATCCCGGGGCGTTCCGGAACTTGAGGAACCGCGTTCTGCACTGCGAACGATTTCAGAACTGGAAGTGGAATAACCGCACATGAAATAAATGCGCATGCGTCACCTACGTTCTTGAGTTCCAGTTCTGACAGTTCCGAAAAAAATCGGGGACTGTCAGAACCGTTCGGAACTGGATTCGCAAAACACTGCGAACGCAGAACTCGGCGTTCCGGAACTGGGCGTTCTGGCACTGCGAACGACAAAACTCGACTGCGCTTGCCCAGAACCGTTCGGAACTGGCAGAACGCACACTGAGAACGAAGCTTTTGTAACATGAAAATATTTATTAAAAATAACTGCAAAATTAAATAATAAAGAAGTACTTGTAGAACTATGAGAAGGCAAATCATTTTTGTACACGACATTAAACAAAAATCAGTTATTTTTTTACCTGTTACAAATCTCATTACCGCCATTTACCTGTTACAAATCTCATTACCGCCTGAGGGCGGGCATTTTAAAGTTCATAGGTGCAGAGGCTAGAAGTGTGCTTTACGCGAGAGTATTTTTTTAAGTTAACAATGAGAATAAAAGTAAATAAAATGAGTAGGTATACAGAATCAGATAGTACCTACAAAATTGAGTAAAATACTCAATTCGAGATTTGGTAGTTGCATCTAGTACATCGTGTCAACCGTACTACCGATAGGGTTCTAAAAACAAGTGTTTCAAAATCCATGAAGAACGGTACTTACAAATCAGTAGTCTTTGACTGGACGACGGACGATAGCTGTGCTGGACTAGTTGGTTAACTTACGTGCCGTGACGTAAGTTACAGGGTTTTTCCGATTAAGAGGATTTCATGTTTATAAAATGTCTATTTTTGCGCATTCTGCATGTACTCCAAAATGTTCTCATATCTAGGTGTATATCGTCTGTAACAGCTCACTAGCTGCAATTTCTTCCAAAAACCTTTAAATAACCCTTTTAATCATTTGAACAAACTGAACATTATAAAGTCTGGTTGTCGAAAACCAAATCTAGCATCGAATGAAACCAACTCCCGGCTTGTATTATTGTAATTATGGTTATGTAGCTGGAGAGCTGCGGTTTGTCTCATTCTACATAGAATCTAATTTTTTGCAACGTTTATTTGAGCGTTCCTTTTTCTGTTTCGATCTAAAACATTTCCCATTAGATCTAGAAGTCAGGCAGAAAAGATTATTTGTTACACCGTTTATAAAACTTTTATTTTTGTAGTAAATTGATAGCCTGCTTGTAGACATTTTTGGTTCATATTAGTAAAACCTACAACCTTCTCATTTAACTTTGAGAGTAGCTTCCTACCTTTTACACCTCAACTGATGTAGCATTATTTCCTTTCAGAGCAACTCATCCAACCTCTCAGAAGACGCTTGTAGAATGATATATCATAGACATAACGATTCAGGTGAGTAGATCCTTTTTATCATATCAGTCGTAGAAGTTACAGTAGATTTTGTGGAGTATGTTGAGATTGATACGGGATGTCTCGATAATATTAGTCTCGTTTTTCCTTATTTATGTCGTAGAGAGCAGTTTTTCTCCAAGTATCAGTTTCTATGTTGACTATATAAATAATTTTGCTAACAAAAACAGCTACTTCATCATTTACTTAAACCAAGTTAGAATCACATGATTAACGCTTAGCTAGGTAAACCCCTGACACTACAAGATGAATCAGTTAGTATTATCATAGAGGCTTGGTCTCAGTGGACCTCCCGGTTTTTATTGCTGTGTAAAAAGGTGGATAATGTACTTCTTATACTACATGAACCAGTCATGCAGCATGGCTATAAGAGCCTATTTTCAAATAAATATTCCCGCTATTGTTTAAAAAGATGATATAGCGAGAAACTATCCCACTTTTCATGAAATTATATAGTTTTTCGTGATATTAGCCTTTTTTACCGATTTTTGACCCCCAAAAATGCAAATTTTACCCCTATTCTGTTATGAAAAACAGTTGATATAGTCTTTTTCTGTCTGTACTCACCCTTCCATACCACTTTCAGTGATTTTATATATACTGTTCGCGATTTTAGCCGTTTTACCGATTTTTGACCCCTAAAAAATCACTAAATTTTTGTTAAAATCTAGGGATGAATTCAGGGTGCTCTGAAACGGATTTGCCTATAAATAGTTATCAAAAATTCATGTTCTGAACATTTTGGACCTGTTGCAGTAGCTTCATTTTCTTTGAAACGTCGCTAAAAGATAACATGATAATTGAGCAATGTAGTTTTTTTAAAACTGATTAATTTTAGTGAGAGGGTTTAATTTATCTTTGACATTAATCCATGGCGTGTTGTGTTCCTCTCGTTCTGGCTCCGATTTACTATTATCAAATAACAACACGGAGACTACTTAAATCACATTAGAGACACTTCGTTAATTTATAATATTACTCTTTTGAATAATCAGAGGCTCTGAAAATGCTGTTGACTCATGAGAAATCTAAAATGCAGCATTTTGGGTTGAAATTATCAACAAGCAAGCATACGTACTAATAATTCTTTTATCTAGTATCAAGTGTACGTGTTTATTTTTACTCGCGATCTAGGCGGTACTGTATGTTTGTAAAGAAGTTTAGGATAAACAGTTGAAATTAGAGGAGACGAGCTCGCGGTTCTAAATGAAAAACTAATTTATTCAGTGGAAGGGAGGGTACTACCCACACTCTAGCGGGCTAGCCGCGAACCATCCTAACGTAAGGTCTGACATTTGACTTCAACACAACTTTCAATTGAGAGTTCATTTCATAGAAAAACAACCTCGAAAACAAACTTTAGAATTGCATAAACATCAATAAAAATCACATTGAACGTATTTATCATATAAAGTTCACGTAATCAAAAGAACAAGGTTAAAAAAAAAAAATTAAATTTACAAGATCCGTCAGTCCTCTCTTAGACCCAATTCATTCACAAAATACTTTAATTTTTCAGTTGACAAACTTTTTGTTAAAACATCTGCAATATTCATTTCGGTGGGAACATATTCAACAGATATTGTCTTATTAATAATCAGATCTTTTAAAAAATGGAATTTTATATCAGTGTGTTCGGGATCTTTTTGAATTTTCACAGTTTTTCATCATAGTTTGTCATTCAGCACTCTGGCTATTCACTTTCAACACTGCACTCACAGGCTTTTTCTTGAAAATCAGCAGGAAGTTTAATCAGGAATAATAGTTCTATAGTACATAGAGCGGCGGATTGGTACGCTGCTTCAGCTGAAGAGAGTGCCACTGTTTGTTGTTTCTTGGAGCTCCATGAAATGAGTTTCCCGCTGTAGGATATGGCGGCTCCGCTGACACTTTTGGTTAATTATTCTGTGAATAATACACCTATGTATTCGCTCAGCAAAAAATTTTTATAACACCCCCTCAAAATTTTTTCTTTTCCGCTTCTTCAAGGTGCGTAGGTTCCAAAAATGTAATGTCCGTTCGACGTACGCCGTCCACCGTATCACGTGTACCGGCTTCATTTTCTGTCTAAAAAATTCGTTCTTTCACGCACATGCTCCAATTGAGCCCTAGTTGTGTCCCGAAACTTTGCAGCCCGATCGGAATATACCCAGGAGTGTTATGAGTGAAAATGGGTGCAAAAATAGGTACTTTTTGTGTTTTAGTAACATGAGCTTTTGATGTGTCGTTTCCATGTTTTTGGGACGAGAAGACCGAATATGAAGTTGATTTTGAGCAAAGAGTGGACAATTGCGGTTCTACCAAATGTTAAGCTCCCAAAATTGATTTTTTATGAGTCAGAAACCTGGGAAATCGTCTGAAATCACCATCAGTTTGTATAATAACACTTGAAAAAGTGTCAACACGTGGATCAAGACGATTAAATGACACTACCAATGATCAAAGATAATTTGAAAAAAAGGAGCGTACCTACCTAATTTGGGTTTTGGGGGCCAAAATTGGTGGAAACCGTCAGGAATATCTATTTCAATTATTTCACATGAAAGAAACAAAAATGAACAGCCATCAGTTCTGTACGTATGTCCATGCCCCCATGAATAACAAACCCATGTGACAAGGACTTTGCAGCGTTTTTCAATCTCTGTTGTCAGAACCCCAATCTGCGTCTGATTAAGCAACTGGGAAAATTTTCACCCAAATCAGGAGGTTTCTTCTTGACAAAAGTTAATTGTAGAGCTGTGTTGCCTTGATATAAGAAATGTTCTCTTGGCAGCTTTCCAAGCTGATACAGTGGGGGAATTGAAGAAACTTCCTAGATAGGCAGCAGCGTAACATATATCTGGACGGGGTACCATAGAAAGATAGTTCATACTGCCGACAAGTTCTCTGTAGGGGGCATCACATACTTTGTCTTCAAAGTCAATTTTAAAATTTGAAAAATGGGGTTCAAATTCCTTTGGCGTTTTCCAAACAAAATTTAGAGATTATTTTTTAGATCAAATTTCGCTGGTTAAGTTAAGTCGAATGTTCTTTGCGAATAACTTCCACTCAGAAACGATTGTAGTTCACTAAGGTGTTTGGCATTAAATTCAGATCTCAAGTGCTTAACTATATTTTCTATTTCACGATCGATTCCAGTCATTAAAATATCATCAACAAAGAATACCAGCTAAACATTGTTGCCAAAAAATAGACATGGATCGTTTTTAGAATGTATTAGCTAATGTCTCTCAGCAAATCATTGAAGCACTGATACCAACACGTAGATGCCCCTTTGAGACCATAGAGTGCTTTTTTAAATTTTAAAACTTTTCCGTTAGGTGCAGTTACACCTTGAGGTTTTATGAAGACTTCATTGCTCAACTCACCATTCAAAAACACCGAAGGAACGTCGAGCTGCCGAATATTCCACTCACTGTCCAAAGCATGACAGATGAGCATTCTGATGGTTGGAAGTCTAGCGACAGGTGCATGTACGTCATTGGTGCAGTTCTGTTGACAGCCGCGCGCCACTAGCCGGGCCTTTTTCAAGCCATCCTGCTGGGGGCGAAAAATCCATTGGCGTCGATGGCCTTTTGACCAGTAGGCAGATCAGTAGCAGTCCAAGTACCGAATGTCGTGAGTGTCGAGTTCAGCCTCAATTGCACTTTCCCATTCAGGATTTCCTTGTGCTCCTGAAAATGGTTGAGGATCATCATTACTCAGAAGACATATAGCGTTATACAGAACGAAATCCTTAAGTCTGGAGGGAAGTATTATTTGCCACGTGGGTACCTCTTGAGACTCCTCTATTTCATCATCACAGGACACCACACAACTAAGTGGGCCAGATGGATTCACATATTTTGTACGTTTTAGTCGAATTTGGCATCTTTAGAAGTACGATTTCATCTATTTCGGGATTCCAGAAGCGATAACCCGATCCAGAATAGCTAACCATTCTCATACGTATACCCTGGGTTCCAGTATACTTCTTAGACTGTTTATAAACCCATGCTTTACTTCCAAAAATTCTTAATTTGTTCAAACCAGCATTTCCCAAGAAGATTTTTGCAGGCACCTCACCACCCAGTGAGCGTGAATGTGAACATTCAGCTGGTACACAGCGCACGATAAAGCTTCGAACCATATGTATTTTGGAAGATTGGTGTCCACAAATATCGACCTGACTTTATCCAATAACGTACGATTGAGACGCTCGCTCGCCGGATTCTGCATGGGAGTATTCTCTGAAGCAAATTCTTGAAGGATTCCATTGTCCTGGAGTTCTGGTGACTTGTACTCAGAACCTCGACCACTTCGAATCCTGTCCATCCGCGAGCGAATCCTCCTGTTTTTGCCGCATCGTCTGATAAGACCCCTGCACAACGACAATACCTTACCAGTCTGCGATCAGGGTTAAAGGAGACACCTGAAAATGAAGATGACCCCTGATTTCTAGTATTGTCGAGGACCGGTCTCGTTCTACTTCGCAGAATCCAAAAAACTGAGGACCAGGCCTAGCATTGTTGTCAGATTTTTATCAAAATGTTAGAGGCCTTAATACTGAACTGTCATCTTTAAGAAGTCAAGCTGCCCATTTATCACACGATCTAATTTTTCTCACTGAAACCTGTCTCTCACCGAATGTCAACTCGGCCGAACATCGGTTGGAAAATCACACCATTTACCGTACGGGCCGTTCTCCATCGAATAATAAGTTCAAGTTATCCGGAGATGGAGTTCTCATTGCGATATCTAGCCACATTAAATCGTTTCGCTGGAACATTCATGATACAGTGGAACACATTAGAGAGTTTTTGCAACACACTCGTGACGAAACGAAACGGAAAACGACACCGAAACGGAAATGGCGGATAGGGCGACCGAAGTCAGATGCTAACCTTTTTCGGTTCAGTTTTCGTTCAGCTTTGGCGTCTACCGGCTGGTGGAGTCACGCTAACGTTATGTCAACCTCTCTTTCATCCATTTTACTCCATGGTTAATACAAATCTATGTCCACACATGTCGTCAAGTCTGCCAAGACGCCAAGAAGCAGCTGTGAATACGACGCTCAACATTTTTATTTTCCAAGGAAAACAGAAGAAGGTAGGTAGCGTTATACAGATGTAAGGTTAAATTACGTTTCGTCATATCAACACGACGAAAGCTGACACCGCGAGATCCCGGTATTTTTCGTCGTCACGGTTCGTCAAACTTTTCGGTGTCTTAAGTGCGCATGCGCAGCACTGCTTTCGTTTCGTTCGTTTCGTCGTGAGTACAGTACTGTGCAAATTAATCTGAACATGCCTTAATATAGTGAAAATTCAGTGGTTTTTGTGTTTGTGTCGAAATTTGGCCACTCCAGTGCCCTCCAATGCTTCCGGCTAGGGTCACTAAACAAACAAGTAGAAGGAGAAGAAGAAACAATTGTGTGGAGGTTATTTGAAAGGTCATATTCCGTATTTTGTAGAGCTGTGTGTGCTGTCGAAATCCTTGTTTCTGCGTCAGTTTTGAGTAGTTTGAAGTGTGAATTTTCTCCTGCGATGGATATTTCCCCAAAAAAGAGAAGTAAGATAGTTACTCTTTGCTTGTTTACTCATATGACTCAAAGAGACGTTGCCAGGGAATGTCGCGTAAGCTTGGGTACTGTAAACAACATCCTCAGACTTCAGAAAGAAACTGGTAGTGTTATTCCACGAAGAGTGGGAATTTGCGGAAGGAAACGGAAAACGTCTCCTCGAGATGACAAAATTATATTGAGGAAGTCAAAAATAAATCCTCGTCTCACCAGCTTCGACTTGCAGAGAGATCTTGCTCAAAGTGATATCCATGTGCATGATTCAACCGTTCGGAGACGTCTTCTTGAGGGTGGTCGGAAAGCAGTTCGGCCTCAGAAGAAGCAACTTCTGACTGTTCCGATGATGAAAAAAAGACTTGAATGGGGTAAGAAGTATTCAGCATGGACAGAAGAGGACTGGGAGAGAGTTGTCTTCTCAGATGAAACTCATTTTGTCGTCCAGGGTGCAAGATCCCGCTTCATCAGAAAGTCACCCGATGAAAAGCTGTCACCTAAACACATTAATCAGTACGTCAAACACCCAGACAAAAAGATGTTCTGGGGTTGTTTCACTGTTCACGGCCCTGGGAACATTCAACCAGTGTCAGGAATGATGAACTCCGACAAATATATCGAAGTTTTGAAGGCGAGAGTTGTTCCATTCGTAAAAAACCAGTGGCCCCAAGGAAATGGCGTGTTCCAGCAAGATTCAGCACCGTGTCATAAATCCAAAAAAGTGATGGATTTCTTCCGGAATAATCAAGTTAACGTGCTGGAATGGCCTGGGAACTCCCCAGATTTAAATCCAATTGAGAATCTTTGGGCTATCATGAAGGGGAGGCTCCAGAAAATGGACAATTGTACAAAGGACCTCATGATTTCAAACGTCATCAAGACATGGTTCCACGACGATGAAGTAAAAATGATGTGCCAAAAACTCGTTAGATCGATGCCAAAACGTGTGGAAGAACTAATTAAGGCTAAAGGAGGACACATTTCTTATTAACTTTGTGTAAAATTGAAAAAAAATGAGTTACCAATAAAAACCATATGATTTCAATCGTGTTCAGATTAATTTGCACAGTACTGTATGTTGCAAAAACTCTCTATTGTTTGATCCTACCTGAAGACTATTATTGGATGCGTATATCTGCCTGAATATCTACGTACATCAACCCTCGATGATCATTTTGCGCAACTCGAAGCGGTATCAACAGCCTTCCCGGATCACAAAATCCTCGTAGTTGGGGATTTCAGTATAGCTGGCGCGGATCCTGGAATCTGGAGTGTCGGAGATGAGCTGGTCAGACTGTGCAAAATTAGATCGTCAGACCTGTTGTTTGTTGCCATTCTTGAACTCGGCATCCAGAAGCGACTTCTGACTGTTGACATTGTTGGAGGATTGGTTGAGGACGTAGTTGTTTCTAATACGGTGATACAGTTTCGTGATTTTCCGGGAGGTTCAACAAGAGATGGCAAACTGTCGTCTTCATCAATTTTTGCTCCTGTTGCATCAAGATCGTGTAAGAGTTCATCTACTATAATAAAATGATCCTGCAGACTTTTGACGTCATCATACGTCAGTGAAAGCAGTTTTAGCCGGATATAAAGCTTGTGCATCATACTTGATCTTTCAGAAACATTTGTAGGGCAGAAAACATGTAATAATCTGTTTTCGCATCTTTTACATATTCAAGATGCTGGTCAGACATGCACTGAACGATAGTTGACCTTGCTTTAGCATCTTTGGTGGCGAAATCCGTAGCATCTCCTCCGATCAGCTTTTCCTTCATTGTTTTACTGGAATCATTTGTTTTACTCCGTTCTCATCCAGTAATGTATCCAACCTGAACTTCTAGTGGGGTGAAACCCGGGTTGGCACCGCTGGCAGCCATGCTTTCCCAACGTTGGGATCCTTATCGCGTAAGTTTGCCGAAATAGCTTATTTTCGCGGATCGACAGTTACCTATCCGCGACAACGAATCTAGATTTTTAGACACTTCTAGATCGCACTAGGTTCCATAACCTAAAGAAATATAGTATAAACAGGTTGTAAAAAGGTTGAAATAAAGGAGACGAACTCGGGGGTCGTACAACTTGACATGAAAAACTGATTTATTCAGTAGAAGGGAGGGTACTAGCGGGCTAGCCGCGAACCATCCTAAGTAATGTCTGACATTTGACTTCAGCATTTTAACTTGGCGACATGAAGGGAAAACGATTGATGGCATTTTCGTCACAGAAGTAACCTACCCCCGAGAAAGAAGGAATACCTCTGCAGGAATTCTTTTTGGAATTCTTATAATTGTAATGATGGCTGGAATAAACCAGGCTTTATTCAGTGAAAAACCTACGTGAAATGACAATGAATTAGAAAATTTGAGAGCGTTTGTTGGGCGATCACGGTAATAGAACCATGTGATAGGGCGAATCATAACATTTTTCTCCTCTCTATTCCAGAACGTGGTCCCCATTACTCGGGGTTTTTAATGAAAATGTAGCTGTTTGTCATACTAAGTAAAAATTCGATGTTTAGTGCAAAGGGTGATTCTTCATGAGGTAGTTGTACGATTTGCTGTCTAGTTCCCAACTCTACTAAGTAGGTAACAACATTTTCGGCATAGTTGTCTGTGGAAGCTTTCTCTTCGGATACTCAAGACATTGACGAGAAATTATTTCTCCGCTTCTCTAATGGTGGATTTCACCAACTTCGAGTAAAAGTGCGGGTTAGCAAACACTCGGAGTCAAGGGGATCTTCGAGTTAGGAGAGGTTCCATTTCACCATGGGTTTCAAGGTGGGAGTTAGTTAGTCTTCGGTTAGCTTCGCAATGGCTAGCCCCAGACCAGTTTTCCCACTGATAACAGGGACTGAACACGTTGTGTGATAAGTTGAGTTTTGTCGTTCGATTATTTATGATGGAGAGCCAGAAGAGAAGGAGAACTGTAAATTGTTAGAAGGCAGAGGAGCAGTTGCTGGTTGAGTTGATTTTAAAGAGGAAGGAAGTAATAGAAAACAAAAAGACAGATGCGGTGATGTGGAAGGAGAAGAAGGCTTCGTGGAATGAATTAAACGCCGTGTTCAACAGTGTTGGGTTCAGCTGAAATCAGTGGCGTAGCCAGGATTGTTGAATGGGTGGGGGGGTTATCGGAAATCGAAAAAAGTTCCTGTCATGCAGAATGGCTATACCTAAGAGAGAATTTTCAAAGAAATATTCCTGCTATTGTGTAAAAACATGATATACTTAGCGAGAAACCATACCAATAATTTTCTTTAAATTATATAATTTTTCGTGATTTTAGCCATTTTTACCGATGTTTGACCCTAATAAAGCCAAATTTCACCCACTTCTTTTGAGAAAAATAGTTTTATCATCGAAACAGTCCGTCCATCGTGATTAATCATCAGGTGAATTGATATTGATTTTAGCCATTAATACCAATTTTTTACCCCCAAAAATCAAAATCTGACCCCTACTCTGTGTGAAAAACAACTGAAATGGTATTGCTCTGTCTTTACTCACCCTTCTATATCATTCCAGTGATTTTACATCAATTGTTTGCAATTTTAGCCGTTTTCACCGACTTTTGACCCCTAAAAACTTCAATTTGACAGGCTTGGAGTTTTTGAAAATTGCTCATCTTCGAACTCATCCTTTTGTTTGGCAACACAAATTTTTTGGAGAAATTTGGAATTTTTATCATGCACCCAAGGACGGATATCATCTGGAGTGGCACATAAATATATATACATAATACATACATTTTTGTTAAAGTCTAGGGATGAACTGAGGATGCTCTGAAACGGATTTGCCTATAAGAATATTTCAAAAATTCATGTTCTGAAAACGTCCCCAAAAATCAAAATCTGACCCCTACTCTGTGTGAAAAACAACTGAAATGGTATTGCTCTGTCTTTACTCACCCTTCTATATCATTCCAGTGATTTTACATCAATTGTTTGCAATTTTAGCCGTTTTCACCGACTTTTGACCCCTAAAAACTTCAATTTGACAGGCTTGGAGTTTTTGAAAATTGCTCATCTTCGAACTCATCCTTTTGTTTGGCAACACAAATTTTTTGGAGAAATTTGGAATTTTTATCATGTACCCAAGGACGGATATCATCTGGAGTGGCACATAAATATATATACATGATACATACATTTTTGTTAAAGTCTAGGGATGAACTGAGGATGCTCTGAAACGGATTTGCCTATAAGAATATTTCAAAAATTCATGTTCTGAAAACGTTACCCATAGCAATAGCTTCATGTTCAAAATTCGCTAATAAGATTTGGCATTACCTGAATTTAAATTAAATTAAATAAAGCACTAAATGTTACAGGTAACGTTAGGTAAGATAAACTGATGAAATAAAACATTTATTTGGCAACAATGTTCGAGAATTTTCAAGGAATGATGCTATCGCAATGGGTCCAAAATTTTCAGAAAAAATTTTTTTGAAATTATGTTATAGGCAAATCCGTTTCAGAGCATCCTGATTTCATCTCTAGATTTAAAAGAAATGTATTATATTATTTATTTATGTGTCACTCCAGACGATATGACCTGTGCGTGATAAAAATTCCAAATTTCGCCAAAATGTTCTTATTGCCAAACAAAAGGATGAGCAATTTTCAAAAATTCGAAGGGAGTCAAATTTGAGTTTTAGTGGGGTCAAAACTTGGTAAAAACGGCGAAAACTGATAGGTATATAAACAAAAAGTGGCATGGAATCACTGAAAGTGGTATGGAAGGCTTAGTGAAGACAATAAAATACAATTTCAGTTGTTTTTCACACAGAATACGGGACTAATTAGGATTTTTGGGCTAAAATCAATATTATCACCTGACGTGTGGGATGGTGACGGTGAGGGAGGACTATTTCGATAAGCATTTTTGTTAAAAAGCGTGGATCAAATTTTTGGGACAGATCGTTCGTGATCAAATAAATGTAATATTATTTAACTGTTTAACCATGTTTGATTTACCGTTTAATCTGTTATTGTTGTATTTGTTTGTTACTTTTGTGATTGCTATCATTCTTAAGATATAATTTTAATTTGTGATAGTTTTCGAGCCAATGGGGAGGGGGAGGGGGGTATGATCCCCACTAACCCCCCCCCCCCCCCCACCCGGGGCTGAAATACAAAAATATGATGAAGGGTGGCGGCCGAAAACTGACAGTTTTTAGGGGGAAGTATTATCAGATAACACTAGAAAGAAATGCTAACCAACAACAACAACAACGACTGAAGCGGTAACTCTCAGAGTCAACGGGCTATCCCCTGGATGGAGTAGGGACTAAGATCTGGGAGTTTACTCGCTCGGTAAACCGAGGGTTAAGACTGACTCGGGGTGGTGAAACGCATTTTTCTCGCAATCTTCGAGTTACCAGTAACTCGAACCTTAACTCGAGGTGGTGAAATCCACCATAAGCGAATCCGCAGCACCCTCGCTTTGCTTCGGGGTCTGCCAAGGTAGCGGAACCTTGCGATCACTTGGAAGCTAAAGATTGTTTGACAGTGCTCTACAGGAAAACGTTTGTTGAACGTGAAGTTTTATTCCTGCAATCATAAACTGTACCTATTTGGGATGATAAGGAAAGGAGAGTTGTTCGTCAACATGGTTTATTTATTTATTTATTTATTTACGGGCAAGCCCAATTACACTCGTACAAACAAAAAATCAATGGACATTCACAGGAAGAACAAAGAGAAAAAAATAAAAAATAAAAGTTGAAAACTCTGACGACTGAAGCACAAAAATGAAGAAAATATGAAGAAGACAAAATAATAACAAGTGGAGTACCAATTACAAATACTTAATTATGCAGAACACTGGCTATGGTTGGTAAACTTAGGTAAAGTAGAACGGTGAGGAAGCCAATAACTTGTTGAGAGAAACAAGGGAGTGATGAAAAAAGTCAAATTCAGGGTTTAAATTAATCAGCAAATGAGCGGAGCGAGGCAATCGCTGCAACGGGCTATTCTTCACATAATTTGTTGATGAAAAAGGGATGTAGAAAAGGAGAGAAGAGCGTGCTGACAGACGAGGAACTTGGAGGCTGATCATCGAAAGCAAGGCCGGGCAGTCAAGGCGGTTATTTAACAGCTTCTGCAGGAGGGAGAGGTCAGCAATTGTACGACGCCTCTCCAGAGGCAACATGCCACAAGTATCGAGGAGAGTGCTGTAGCACACTTCGTCGGAAGGTTAGTGTTATAGCGACGTGTTTTTCGATACATAGGTACTTACTTATCCGGGGTTTTTTTTAAACTCCTGGTTTGACAGCGTGAAGTGAAGGAGCGCTAAAACGCTGCAAATTACTGCACAAGGGTTTATTATTTACCTGTATAGATGCCTGCGTAAATCACTGTTTTCTGTGGTCAGTACCCTCGAACTCCCCCCAGGAAAGTCCTAAATGGAGTACTGGAGCCCGGGAATTAAAGTTACATGCAAATGCGCGGGACTCAATAATTAAGTCATTAACTATTTGTAGTTATTCATGAAGCATAAGGTAAATAATAAACCGTTGTGTAATAATTTACCTGTACAGATGCCCCTTCTACGTAAATAGTATAATAAACCTTTGTGTAATAATTTACCCAATAATACTTCAACGTTTGTTCATGTTACAAAATAAAGTACCTGTCAACAAAATCCAAAAGATCCATCATTTTTCAAATGAAATAATATCACAGAACAACCAACTCGACTTCATACAGCCATCCGTGATTATAATCAGGTGCTCCCTAGCAGTGATATCTGGGCCGGATTTATACCGTTTGATTCACGATCATGTTGACGAAGGTTTTTAGGTGCAAATGAACGGCTGGTCGTACAATTCTCAATGCTCTGGGTGGTCTCAAACAATTCTTTAGTTCAAGATCAATTTAAAAACGTTAAAAAAAACCATACCCTTCCATTGAAAGTTTTCGAGCTACGGCGTTCTGAAAATTGCATCCCCTATTTTTCACCCCTTAGAGATGACTGACAGTAACGCCGAGCTTCGAGGACCAACTAGACCCCAAACGGGACCTATAAACCAAATTTCATTAATTTTGGCTCATTTTAACTAAGAAAAGTACCTACGGCGTACGGTGGACAGACAGAAACTTTTTTATTGCATGTCGGCATATTTATTTTGAATTCTGCATACCTTTTACATACAGAAACGTAAACCATCAAATTTTGAGGGGTGGAGGGGGGTTAATTTTTTTTTTTCATGATCGATTCCAGAGGTTCATTATTGAAAATAATAAACCAAAAAAAAAAACTTAGGTATCTTGGATAGCTACATTTTGAATTTCGTTTTATAAAACCTAAGGTTGGGTATCTGACATTACATGACGTTTCTGCCTCTACAGTGAGGTCCTATTCATGTTTTATTGGAAAGTGAGGACATGGTGTGATTCCAAAAATTAATATTGCACACTAAAGTCTGTCCATGTGAGCAAGTTGTTTTAAAAGGTTTCTTAGTTATTTTAGATGGTTTCTAGCCATTTTTGATCTCCAATAAATCGGGATTATCCCGCTTTTTAAAATAATGAACATTATTGACGCGTTTTTTTAATATTATTTTTAAATACCTATCCAAATCGCTAGGATGTCTAATGCAGCCAATTTTTGACGTTAGAAGCAGGTTATTAGTACCATTTTGTACCTACTCGTTTTGATAAATTTATGTCAATTTTTGGTGATTTTAGCCGTTTTTACCAATAATTCTCACCCATATTACTCGAATTCGATCCACTCTCTTCAAGAAGAATATTTTTGATATTGAGAAAGGTCCTAGGTATTCCTATGTTCACCATTCTGTACTTATTTTAGGTCTTGGCGGTTTGCTTTTAGGCAGTTTTTCTTCATCGCTTTCCCCTTGTAGAAGTTGTACTAATGTCGTGTGATAACGACAGTGCGAACGTACGAGTACATTACTACGTCGGACCCCCAGAGTAGGTATTACATAATATTACTGATGATTCTACTCAATTCAGTCAATCGTCTTCTGATTTTCCTCCAAAATCTTCATAATGAATAATGTAGTGGCTGACATAATGACGGTCAATTCAATATAGATTCCCAGGTTCGGTTGTATGTGTATTCCTGGACTGGATGATTATGAATATTTTCATCCGTGAATTGAATTGAATTCCCAACAAATGCCCCTCAGCCCAGGTTCTTGTTTCATTTTGTTTTTATCAAAATTTCTAAAACCAATAAAACGATAGTCGACGGCCTATGTATTAGAGTAATCATCGCCTTCTTTAGTTACAGCTGATTGGCGACTGAATTATTCAGATCCAGAACGGGGCAAAAGTAGAAAACGCTAATGGGGAAAATAGTTTCTGCAGCGTGGTAAGGATTGAAGTTGCCCTGGTGTATGAATGGAGCCACTTTGAAACCATTTTCAAAGTAAAGCCTGCTCGTTGTCCACTTCTCGTTGTCTTTGTTCGCTCGAGTTAGCGTGTCGGTTTCTGACGAAAAACAATCAGGTCACCGGTTCAAGCATACAGTTCTGACTTGAGGTCGCCCCAATTCCAGCCGAATTTATTTATTGTGTGTAACGGTTGTGTACTTCAAAGAGTTCTTGTTATATTATATCATAAGATGTAGAGAATAAAACAAACCTTTCGTATGCCGTAGTGTATATTTATGCATGAAGCTTTTCAATCAGATTCTGAGCATCATCATGCACCCAAGACCAACATAAACGCAGATATGTTTATGTTAGTTGTAGGTACCTGGTGATGCTCAGAATCTGTGTGAAATGCTTCGTGCTTAAATATTCATTATGGTAAACGAAAGTTTTACTTTTTAAATTCTCTACATCTTATGATGGTTTACCGCATAAGGTCTGCAGTGCAACTTGACGAATTTGTATTATATCATAAGCTCTGCTGGTTAACATGAGGGTCATTTTCATTTGTAAATGCCGAATCCTGAGTTAGGACCCTGAGTCCTACAGCGAGTAGTTTTGCGAAAATTGAAAATGCCCGAAACTTCTTTATGAGACTAATTTTAAGAACTATGTACCTAATAAAAAATCCTGGAATGCCGTTAGGTAGGCGCCAAAATACAGTTCCGCCAGCCACTTTTATGCTGCTAATTATTAATGTTTTGCGAATTTTTGAGAATTGTGATTGTGAAGAAAATGAGCAAACTATTTTTGTTTGTTAATATTATTTGAACAAAATTATAATGTGCGGTTATGAGTTTTATGACGTTTCTACTCCATTCCGTACGTATTTATGTAATTCCTTTCCATTTCGCCGTTGCATTAACCTATAATACCTGCTGTCGTGATATCCTCCCAGAAATATCACTCCCTGTATACCTATTTAAGATTGCACAAATAAACCGAACGAATGGAGGGTGTACGTGACCAATGTAGGATAGATCTCTCTTCCCTCCAGCAGTCCCTCAACGGCTCGTAACGGCCGTCGAAGGACTGGGAGAGGGTGGAAAAGCTTCTATAAAACCAGTCGTTTTCGCCCGATTCTCCATTCTACGCTCAAACCTCAAGTCGATGACTTCTCTCTCTCTCCTCACACCTCCTCACCTTTCTTACCGAAAAGAACTCGGAGTTGTGGAACTGGTCCAGTGATAACCGACCAGTTGGAACCTTCTGGGCATATCCTCTACCATTTTTAGTGGTGTTAACCTTCCTGGCTTCGCCATAAACGCTAGCTCCATCACCTTCTTTTCCATCTAATAACCTTACCTATCCAAGCCTCACCTCAAACCTTCAAAACCACCACACCTGGATTTGTTCATTTATTAATTTTTCAAATCAGTCTGTTTAAGGAGCATTCTCCTTTAGCTGATATATTTTTAATAATGATGAACCAATTGGCGCTGATAAGTTTCTCGAACTCTCTGAACTCGGGAGTTAGTCAAGTTGAACCCTCCTCAATCACCTTCGCAACTGATTTAGAATTTATCTTTGTCCACCTCCTATTGATTTTCAAACTCAGCGGGGTTTCAGAGTTGAATAGCTCTTCGTTAAGTGCATATGTGTGTAATTTTGACCATCCTAAACACTAACCCGTCAGATAGATGGCAGTTTCACAACTATTTTTCGATTGTGTGGGTCACTTGTGTTTGCTTATTATAGTAATTGTGAGGCGGTTTTGCAAAACCTAGTGCTCCAAATGCTAAATTTTCAGAAGCCGAAAAAACGTCCTAGTGTAGGTTTGAAATGAAAAGAACTAGTATGAAATAGTATGTGCTCCTTAAATTAGTAATTATCTGAAAGGAGAAAAAGTCGGTTTGCTAAGTGGTAGTGTAGTGCCGTTGGTAAAAAAATATGGAAGACGAATAACCTAAAGATGTTTTGTTAGAAATATTTGTTATGTACTTCGACGAATCAGTGAACTCATAGGTTGCTGTTCATTCAGAACCTTCTCCAACAACTAGGTGCATTAGTAATCTTACGATACATGAGGGTAGTTGGGGCCTGGCCCTCGGATACTCCAACATTCTTGTATTGTACCATGAACCCATGGATTATTTACTGGACTGAAGTGTAGGATGCCTCAAGATTAACATAGATGCAGACGGATCCAGCTTGTCTTGCCACTGTAGCATGCCAGGTAATACGCCATTCCTGAGATTCCCCATAGTTATCTCCATTACTCAGTCTTGCTAATTCGAGGTGATGATTTATGTATGTCAAAAATGAGAAATAACTGAGAGTTAGGTACCTTGTATTGTGCCTACTAGGTCACTAAGGTGTACTAAAGAATGTGTAAAAAATTAATAGGATATCTAATATAGGCACAGCTGTTCCCTACAGTCTTTGAACTTCTTGTATTTATCATTTTGTTTAAAACTTGGAAGTTACTGACATCCTCCCCTCCCCCCCTGATAGAATTGATTCTTGACCCCCTCCACCATCAAAAGTTGTCGTGATACCCCTCAGACTCCTGCACTTACCACTCATATGTAATATGATGAAGATTTAACCAAATAAACGAGGGGAACGACGAGCTGAGCGATGCCGCTGGGAAAGTAGGAGAAGGGTCCCCTCCATCAAACTCCGTCGCTCCTCAACAGTTGTAACGGCCGTTGATGGATGGGGGAGAGTGGAAAGGGGCCTTTATAAGCAGCCCGGCCAGCCCAGCTCTTCATTCAACCGATCTTGCTCTTACCCACTACTTCCCTATCATTCGACCTACACCTCCTCTCTCTCTTACCATTCCTTGTGCCTGCTGTGGTGGTAACGGTGGGGTGCTCCCTTCCAAGAATACCTGCTCTGCTGATAACCGCGGGGTATTCATCTTCTTCCTCCTGGCACCTGCTGTGGTGATAACCGTGGGTTGCTAGCTTCCTCTCCAACTAACGCCTGCTGTGGTGATAACCGCGGGGCGTTAGCAACCCGGAAAGACTCCTAAGGGGCAAACTCTCATCCTTCACCTTACCCAATCTCTCATCTCACTCATCCTTCACCTTACCCAAACCTACCCTACCATAACGAGTCCCAGCAAAAGTAATTTTCAAACCGTCCCGAATTTTCTCTGAAAGGTAGATGGAGAAATGGGTTCTATCTTCTGTCCATCTTGGCAGTAGCTGAATTATAGCTATAGTTGTTTTTATTGACCATGATGTGACGGTGAATTCCGAGTATGAAGGCGGATATTCCCAATTTTTTTAGAGCTATTTTTCCTTGTTCCCTGGAACGAGGACATGTAATTGGCCAAAAGAAGGTGGCATCTCGGGTTGTAGGCGGTGGGGATCAAGGTCAGCCATCGCAGCATTCATTCATTCATTCATTCATCAATAAAGCGAACCATCAAACTGAATTCACAAATTGAACTTGAATACAGTTTAGTTCGGAATTCAAGGTCCATATCGTTTGGTAGACAACTTTACAACAGATAAACCATTGTGGAGCAGCAATAAAGCGTTGCTGACCTCATGTAGCGTGACCATATGGATGCATTTCCGAAGTTGTTGACTTCGATAATTTTGAGGGTCACGCCTGGCAGTCAAAGGTTGCATATCCGTCAGTACCTTTCCTAAAATGCCTTTCATGTTCAATTTGTACTTCTTTTTGTTCACATTAAACTGTAAACTTTCACATTATATTTTGGTACCTACTGCTACGCTCAGTGTATTTTATACTGCTGTATTTTTTCAAATTTTGTTGTAGGTACTACCTACTCTATATTTGCTTCATATTTCATTTTACATTTGTCTTACCATCTAACACATTTTCGTTTGAAAAGTAATAAAAAACGCTGAAAAGTCCTTGTCACATGGGTTTATTATTCTATTGGACATACATCATACAAAAATGCTGGAAATACAATTATTGTTTCTTTCATGTACAATTATTGAAATAGCTATTGTTGATAGTTTCCACCAATTTTGGCCCCCAAATACGCGATATAAGCTCCTATTTTTGACAAACTATCTTTGATATCTGGTAGTGCCATTTAACTGTCTTGATTCAACTGTTGAAACTACTTCTAGTGTTATTATACAAGTTTATGGTGATTTCAGACAATTACCCAGGTTTTTGGCTCATACAAAATGAATTTTGGGAGCTGAACCTTCGTTACAACCTCAGTTCTTCACTCTGCTCAAAATCAATTTCATATTCGGTCTTCTCGCCGCAAAGTTTCGGGACAGAACTAGGGCCGAAATGGAGCCGGTGTGCGAAAGAACGAATTTTTTATACCGAAATTGAAGTAGATATGCATGATACGGCGGGCGAACGGCGAACGGGCATTGCATTTTGGTCTATTATTCTGTGAATAATACACCTATGTATTCGCTCACCAAAAATTTTGTATAACACCCCCTCAGAATTTTTTCTTTTTCGTTTCAAGGTGCTTAGATTCAGAAAATGCAATGTCCGTCCGCCGTATCATGCATACCGGCTTCATTTTTTGTTTAAAAAATTCGTTCTTTTGCACGCATGCTCAATTTGGGCCCTAGTTGTATCCTTACGAGTTATGGTTCTCCATGTTTTTTAGGGCTACAAGACCGAATATGAAGTTGATTTTGACCAAAGAGTGAAGAATTTCGGTTGTGACGAAGATTCAGCTCCAAAAATTCATTTTGTATGAGCCAGAAACCTGGGAAATTGTCTGAAATCGCCATAAAAGTGTAGAAATTAAATATAAGTATTTCAACAGGTGAATCAGGACCGTTAAATGGCACTATCAACGATCAATGATAATTTGTGAGAAATAGGAGCAAATATCGTGTTTTCGGAGGCAAGAATTGGTGGGAACCATCAACAATAGCTGTTTCAATAATTGCACATGAAAGAAACATTAAATTTGTTTCCATAATTTCTTTAGGTATGTCCAGTAGAACCAAGACCCATGTGACAAGGAATTGATTTTTTATGAGCCAAATGATTTTTTATGAGCCAAAAACCTAGGAAATTGTCTGTCTGAAATCACCATCAATTTGTATAACACTAGAAAAAGTGTAAACAGGTTAATCAAGACACATAAATGGCACTACCAATGATCAAAGATAATTTGGGAAAAAAAGAGCGCACCTAATTTGTGTTTTGAGGGCCAAAATTGGTGGAAACGATCAGAAATAGCTTTTTCAATTATTCCACGTGAAAGAAACAATAAATGAACAGCCAATATTTCTGTAGGATGTTCAATAGATTAATAAACCCATGTGACAAGGACTTTGCAGCGTTTTCCTAGTGGGCCCAGGTTTTTGACTCATAAAAAATCAATTTTGGGAGCTGAACATTTGGTAGAACCCCAATTTTCCACTCTTTGGTCAAAATCGACTTCGTATTCGGTCTTCTAGTCCAAAAAAACATGGAAAACGATACCTCAAAACCTCACGTTACTGACATGTTACTAAAACACAGAAAGTACCTGTTTTTATACACATTTTCACTCATAACATTCCTGGGTATATTCCGATCGGGCTGAAAAGTTTCGGGACACAACTAGGGCCCAAATGGAGCATGTGTGCGAAATTTTTTAGACCGAAAATGAAGTGATACGGGACGGCGGACGGACATTGCATTTTTGGAATCTATGCACCTTGATACGGAAAAGAAAAATTTTTGAGGGGGTGTTACAAAAATTTTTTGCTGAGCGAATACATAGGTGTATTATTCACAGAATAATAAACCAAAATAGGTAGCTAGTAACATGTTAGTATCATGAGCTTTTGAGGTATCGCTTTCCATATTTTTGGGGACGAGAAGACCGAATATGAAGTCAATTGACAATGAGAAAATTGAAAATTGAGGTTCTACCAAAGGTTCAGCTCCCAAAATTGATTTTTTATGAGTCAAAAACCTGGAAAATCGTCTGAAATCACCATCAACTTGTATAATTACACTAAAACAAGTGTCAACACGTGGATCAAGACGATTAAATGGCACTACCAGAATCAAGGATAATTTGATAAAAAAATAAGCGTAACTAATTCGTGTTTTGGGGGCCAAAATTGGTGGAAACCATCAGAAATGGCTATTTTAATTATTTCACATGAAAGAAACAATAAATGAAGAGCCAACATTTCTGTAGGCTGTGTGTCCAATAGAATAATAAACCCATGTGACAAGGACTTTTTAGCGTTTTAGCGACTAATGCCCTTGGTTTGTTCCTGCGTTAATGAATCAGCTGTCAAAATGAAACGCCAGTATTCTACGTGAAGAATTCCACTTTCCATTTGAAAGTTTTGTCAAAATTCAATAAGGGAATAAGAGGAGGGCCTTTGGATTACAAAGGAGGTACCAATATAGATTTACTTGAAATGAAAAAAATACTGTTTCGTCAACTAAATAAATGAGAAGAGTTGAATGGTTACCTTTCATTCTAAGCGGCCACTGAATAAATAATTCAGTGGCTGCCCCTTATTCAAGGGCCCTTCAAGTTTTAAGGCAAAACCAGATTATTCACAGGCTATTGCAACTCATCAACTGGGGAGATTATTCTTACGAAGCATATCTCGCTTTTGTTTCTATTTCTGCAGAAGTGACAAGGTGGCTCTTGAATGTGTAACTGAAACGGATAAACGCACGGTTCAATACACTATCAAGAGGAATTTGTAAATAATTTCATACTGGATTACAAAAAATTCAAATGAAATAGCCCTCCAATTTTAACCTATTAATACCAATATATCTAAGTGCTTCCAGAATGTTCACAAATTACGTTTCTCTCAACCGTACAGCTCAACTGTCTTATTACTGTTTTCAGAATTTACATTTTTACAATGCAATAAGTTTGAAATTGACGTGTAACTAAGCTTGTGAGCGACAGACACATCGGTTTTCACGAGTCGGTTGACTATAATAGTCAATCGAGATGACGATGTGGTATGTACAATAGAGAATTCACTCATTAAAATTGTAATTTTGGTTTATTATTCTGTGAATAATCCTATGTAATGGCTCAGCAACAATTTTTTATAACACCCTCTCAAAATTTTGGTTTATTATTCTGTGAATCTCTTATGTACTCACTCGGCGGACTCCGACTCATGGTCGGAAGGGCATTGCAGGAAAAAGCGGGAACATTGACGAACAAGAATGCTGGTTTTGAGTGGACGGGGAGGGAGGCGAACAAGTGTTAGCGAGCATTCGCGAATACACGCGATCCCTTGTTCGCCGATGCTCGCCCGCTCGTTGTGAGCGCGCCTTTAGAAACTTGGCCAAAATCCATGGTCAAGTTAAATCCATTATTAATCCATGGGTAAGTTAAATCCATTATTTCACTTTTGGTCTACCCGCCCCAGACGTTTTCTATGGGATCGATCGTCGCTCGCGTGAATCCCCGGTAGAACGAGAGACCTCCAGTTGAACCTTCTCGCCTCATATCGATTCCGTCTTGTTGAAAAGTTACAAATCTAATTCAGTACACCCCGATTTCATGTATTGTTTTCCATTTTATACTTTCTTATTGTCTCTAAAAACTTCGGCGGGCTTCCTAGATGACTTTCCTTGTTTGCACCGCTGTTTATCATCAACCCCCACGCCATCCGCGCTTCACACTATCGTTTTAATATTCCGAATACTGATTAAATCCTATAAACTTGTATAAAAGTTGCACTGTTCGTTATGGATTCAACCCTACGCCCGAAGACCTGGTTTCGATCTCATCGAAACTTGCGTTGGTAGAAACGAGAAGAAAGTTTAACCGTGTCAGTGACATCGCACTATAAAATTTCCTTTGATAGGAAGTTATTCATTTCAAGATGGGTTCTGCTGCCGTCTTGTATTGTAGTATTACGACTAAGGAGGATTGTGTGTGAGATGAATTTTTTTACCGTTACCACGACTGGTTCCTATGTAACTCCAACGCCAGCCACTTAACATAAATCTTTCGAAAGTTTCATCATTATAATTTCTCTTATTCTAGGAGACACTTCGAAATCTAGGATTTTTTTTGAGCTCCGCTCAAGTTTACAAATGGGAAAGAAATGAGCCTGTGGGTGGAAATTAGCTTTAAAAATGTCTCAGCTGTTCTGTCTGCTGGATTAGGCGTTTAGGAGGCCATTTCTAACCGGTGCTACCGATAGCGATGAGGAAACTTGTCATTCAGCGTCGGTCCATTGTTGTTTCTCATTTGAGAGGAGGCTCGAATTATAATTTGGTAACTCAATTTCTGCTGTTTGTATTGGTACCGCTAAAATCAGCCTAACGTACCTTCTCTAAGCTAACAATTTTCATTTTAATATTTATTTTTATCTGTGGGCTCTTTTCCCTCTCTCTACGCTATGTAGGCGGCGAGACATGACCGTTCGTCACCTTTTTGTTACTCTATCACAATGAACGCTATTTTTTGCTCGTGTAAATCCTCTGGAAATAAGAGACAAAACAGTATAAAAGTTTGTTGATCAGAATAGAAATGAATTTGAAAAGTTAGTGCGGACTCACTTTTGTGATTTTGGGAGCAGCTTCTGCTATTATTCTGATAATGTGAAGAAGAGGGAAAAAGTTCCGAGAAACAGTAAGATAGATTGTATCTTGTTATATGGAATGGAGTGCTGTATATATATTTATATATATATATACTAGCGGATTACCCGGGCGTTACCCCGGTCGGAGTGCATAAAAAACTGGACGTGAAGTTCCCCCTCCCCCGCACCATTACCGACTAAGTACTGATGGTGGGTTGTGTTGATGCAAGGTTAAAAAGCAGCTGTAATATGTAAATGTATTATATTGAGATTTTCATTCGAGTGTTTTGAGATAATGAAAAACAGTTTTTATTGATTTGAACATCGTTTTTGCTTTTTCCATTTCGGTAATAAAATTGATGCTCACTCGTTTATTTTAATTAATTTGCAAAAAAGAAAAATGTTATAATTGGCATGAAATGCCCACATAAAAAAGTAATAAGGAGAATTATTATAACGCTCTGTGGTAAACAGTGTTTTTTGCGTGGTCATGGCCATCTGGAGAATACATAGATAATTCCGATGGTTTGCCTACACGTGAACAGGCCACATAAAGTTGTCCATGTGAAAAGCATGTATTTTCTAGATTCAATCCACATACTTGTAGTGACTTTCCTTGAGCTTTATTGATGGTCATATAGCTAATGCGAGTCCTACTGGGAACTGCAGTCTCTTAAACTCAAAAGGCATATCTGTCGAAATCATAGGGATTCGAGGCAATAGCACATCTTCCCCTTTAAATTTGCCATTAAATACTGTTGCCTCAATGATGTTGTTCATTAATTTTTTTGATTGCCAGTCTCGTTCCGTTGCAAAGTCGTGGCGGATCAATATTGCTAGCAGAATGATTGGTGCACCAACTTTCAAAATCAAAACGTGTGGTGGCAAGCCTGGTAAATCAAGTGAATTCAAAAATTCAGCTGGATAAATTACAATTTCATTTTGATTCATGACGCAATCAATTGAATTGTATGTTTTGGAATGATGTTCCCAGATATTCGATTTTGAATGTCAGCGTTAATAAAATTAACGTCATTATTTTTGGCCGCCAATAATGCTCGCTCGCTGAGCCATTGATTATTTTTGTAGTTGCATTCTATATTTGGGTAAACGTTGTTGACCAGGTCATCGACTCCTTGTGCGAAATTGCAGAAATCTGGTGGCAACGTAAAACAGTTCGAAGTGGCATCGACTGGCATTTTACCATTCCCCAAGATCTAATAGTTGTTCAGAGAATCGAGCAGCAGATTTATCGTTTTGCAATTGGACACGCATATTGGTGGCCAGTTAAAGTTTCTGAACGCGGTGCCAAAGATTTGATGACTTGAGGCATGCGTTTAATTCTTCAGCTGGTATGGAACGGGGTATAACTGGAAGTGTTTGGCGGAAATCACCAGCCAATATAATGATTGCTCCTCCGAATGGCTGTGAATTGACTCTCAAATCTTGAAGGCTACGATCGACTGCTTCTAATGATTTTTTTGAACCATTGTGCATTAATCCCACACTATAATTTTACATGTTTGCAAAAACTTTACCCATACCTGAATTTTTCTTGATGTTGCATGTGGATGTCTCCGTAAAATGCAAAGTTAACGGTAATTTGAGTGCGGAATGCGCTGTCCTACCTGCATCCAGAAGTGCCAATGCAATATTATTTTGTGCGCGCACGGATGCAAAATCAATTAAAGCAAAAATGTTTTACCTGTTCCGCCGGGTGATCGAGGAAATTGGGGTGCTCAGCTAGCTGATCGGCTCACTCAATCGAGACCCAACTAATTCTTACCCAGCAGTCCCAGAGAGATTTCAGATTTCAGCATCATAGGTTAAATACATAGGAACGAAATTAGCCTCAGGGCTCACTCAGATGATCGGGGAAGCTGATTCTACCGGAGATAATCGCCCCCGGAACTTGCCGATCACAATGGAACAACTCCCTTCAAAATCGGTTCAGCTATTTGACCGCATATAAGGAACATACATACACACATTCATTTTTATTTATATAGAAGATAAGATACATTTATATTTATATATGTAAACAACCGAAATAATTCCTCAAAGCCATCCTTGGGAAATACCGTGGAACTCCGAATCGAGTCTTCATATATTATTGAAAATGTAATCATGCAAAATTTTGATGGTTAGTGGTAACTTGCACGATGTTCACAATTCAATAACTATACCATCTGTTGGGTATCCCCCCCCCCCCCATGATCCCTTCTTCGCAGCTTCATTGTCCCGACCGTTTCTTTGACCACTGAATTATGAGACTGTCTCGAGCTACATCACTCGCGGTCAATCGTGGAAACCCGTTTCAAATGAAAAACGCTGCAAATTATTAAACAACAGTTTGTTATTTTCCTGTGTAGATACCCTTTATTCCTGGTAGAAATATACAACGTTCCTGTTACTCCTATTACTCAGTTTAAAAAAAAATGAATGATCTGTTGAATCAATTGAGATAGTGGCTACCTAGTAATATTGGGAGCAGTGGTTTCGTTTGACTGGGCTTTATGAATCTTTATAAATATATGAATATGAAATTTGCAATAGAAGTAGAAAAACCAGTCATGCAGCATGGCTATAAGAGCGAATTTTCGAAGAAATAACTGATTTTATGTAAAACTGTTTTATCTCAAGAAATAACCACGTTCCTTCATCTTCAAAGTGCTCCAGTTTGAGAAGGGAATGAGATATCGCAATTCTGATTTCACCATCGTGTTCAGCGTGGAAAAACCTTTAAAATGAGGTGTCACTTGTCAGACTGTTTCATTTTGGGAATTTATGGGTAATTTCCCCCCCCCCCCTAAAACTCCCCAAAACTCCCCCTTAGAGTGACCCGATTCTGCCCATCTACGAACTTAGCCTGTCGATTGCCAAGACAGATTTTTCGTGCAAATTTGAACTTTTTATCTCAATTCTGTCGAGAGTTATCGTCTGGAATGACACATACATATATAAATATATAAATATATATATAAATTTCTTCGAAAATTCGCTAATATATATATATATATATATATATATATATATATATATATATAATTTTTGGTGTCTTTCGGCAGTGAATTCAGGATGGTCTGAAACGGATTTTGGTATAAAAATCTTTCGGAAATTCGAGTTTTAAAAATTTTGGACCGAGAACAATAGCTTCCTTTTCTTCGAAAATTCGCTAAAACTTAAAAACAAGCGATTTTCAAACTTCCATAAATCCGGCGCCTGATGGTCCCGAGGGTTGAAATTTGGTGCATATCCTCAGGAGCCCCTCGAGAATGGGTGTACGAAAAATCTGCATCGGAGACCCCCAGAGGGCCGTGTTAAGGGGGGGGGGTGAGAGGGGGCTACCTGTTCTTTCGGGTGAACGTGTTCTTGGTCGCTTCCGAGTTCGCGGTTTTCTTAGCTCCCGCGTCCCTAATCAGCAAATCAAATTCAATTCCGCGTATGCGTTTTGCGTCGATTACGCGTCAATGTGAACTCGCCTTATCTCATTCTACTTGTCAGTACCTTTTGAGAGATAATGCAATCGACAAGATTTGTCCATTGCATTATCTCTCAGAGGGCACAGTGTACGAGGCACAGGGAAGTTTTTGATCTCAATAGTTATAAATAGTGCACTGTAGTAGCATTCGATGCTTGTCTACTATACCAGTGAGTTGAAGTTGGGCTTTCCGTTCGTTGTTTGGGCGAAAATTCGTTGTCCCACCATCAGCTCTCACATCAATTTCTTCTAACATTCCGGCAGACACCAACCAACACACCACACTCATGCCGATACTCGTATATGTGTGCAGATTATTTGTCTTCCATGTTTTGACGTGCTCCGGGTGGGTCAGTGCCGGAATGGAATAATCTGCCGGGTGGGTGCTAACGATGGGGTAAAGAAAAAACAACCGTCCCTGCTCCCCCATCATCGTCCGCTTTCTTTTCTCGTCCTCGTCTGTCAATGTTCCATCGTCTTCTTTTTCTACTTTTTATTAATAATAAATTCATATCTTTCAATAATGATGTTATTTTCCTCCCTCGTGACTTTAATAACCCAATGCCTCTAGCCAATAGAATTGTGGTTTTTGCTTCACTTCTTGTCCGGCGTCAGTACTGAGTCCTCTTCTCCGGTCATCCACATTTTCATGGGGCTGTCTTTAGTTCACGATTTGAAGGTCAGAAGAGTAACAAACACGCGCGCGCGCACACACACACACCGATAATACGCACACATCTATTATCGGTAATCTTGAAGACAAAAGGCTGAGAAATACGAGAAGGCAAACACCACCGTCTCGTCGAAGGAACCTTGAGGGGGGTTGGTCTCTACAGCTTCAGCCCCAGTTCTAGTTATCCGCCTTTTGGTTTATTATTTTCACTAATGAAAAAAAAACAAATTTAACCCCTCCCCCTCAAATATGATGGTTTACGTTTCAAGGTAAGTATTGTAGAATCCGAAAATGCAATGAAAAAATTTCTGTCCGTCGTACGCCGTCTGACGCACTTCGCACTTCCCTGAACCAAAATTAATGAAATTTAGTTAGTGTGTCCCAGTTGGGGTCTAGTTGATCCGCGAAGCACGGCGTTACTGTCAGTCATCTCTAGGGGTGAAAAAATAGGTATCGAAATTTCCCGAACGCCGTAGCTCGAAAACATTCAATAGAAGGGTACGATTTTAAGGAATCTCGAACTAAAGAATTTTTCGAAACGACCCGCAGCATTATTCGTCCAGCCGTTCGTTTGCACCGAAAAGCTTCGTCAACATGATCGTGAGTGAAACGGTATAAATCCGGCACAGGTGTCATTGTTAGAGAACACCTGGTTATAGTCACGCATGGCTGTATGAAATCGAGTTGGTTGTTCCGAAATATTATTTCATTGAAGAATTATGGTTATTTTGGATTCTGTTGATAGGTACCCTACTTTTTTAATTTGAACAAACTTTATGCTTCATGAATAACAACAAAATTATAATTAATTATAGAATTCTTCATTCCACCGCATACTAAATATTTATGTGTTTTGATTGCTCGGCTGGGTCCAGTACTCGATTTAGGGCTCTCTTGTGGGAAGCACGAGGGTAGGTATTGACCACAGAAAACAGTGATCTACGTAAAAGGGGCATCTAATACAGGTAAATAATGAACCGTTGAGTAATAATTTGCAGCGTTTTCTTATTATTAACTGACACATTTTCTACCTCCAAAATGTAACACATCACATAGAACGAAAATCAATAAAACGTCCAACTTCCTTCTGTTTATGGGTGACAAGAGGCGGGTCCGGTGTATGTGAGCGTCACTGAATCCTTTTGCTGACCTTCGAATCGTCTGAACTTAAGATTCAGCTCTCTAGAAATTGTAGATATAACAGAAGAGTACCATCGATGTGCAGTGATGACGACGCGCGATAGTGCTCTCTATCTACAAACATGTTAGAACAGAAGGATGATTTTCAGCTATTGTTTTGCGTCTCACTAATGAAGGTATGAAAAGAAAAACCTTGTACTCATGCAACAGTCGAGGAAAATTCATGTCCTCCAAAATCAAGTTTCCATTCGCCTGTTGCGTTTCGGACATGAAAAAGTTCTAGTTCATTTTATCCTTAACAGTTTCAGTGATTTTTAAAAGCAGTTTCTGGTGGTGATCAGCAGTTTTACTAAGTATCTATATTAAGCAATATTTACCAACAGTAAAATTTGACAAACTTTTGATCAATAATTATTATTATTCTGGCGAACTTTTTATCTGGATATCGAAATAATCGTTCTTGTCTCTAGTCACTGTTTTATAACAGATTGATCTGTGATTTTTATTAATTTATTACGGTTTTAGCCATTTATCGATTTTTGACCCCCATAAACTCAAATTGTACCCCCCCCCCCACTTTAGCGTGAAAAATATTTTTTTTTAAATTGAAATAGTATTTTTCTGTCTCAACTAATGATTCTGTAACGCCCGGGGAATTTATATAAAGTTTAGCCGTCTTTACAAGTTCTCAGCGTGTTTTGACTACTTAGAACTCAATTTTGACCCTTACTTTTATTGTCTTAGGACGTTTTATTGTCTTCTCTCTTCAAAATCTTCCTTTACAAACATTTGGCAGAATTTTGTCACCGTTTAATATCTACCCACCTCTTATGGTGAATTTATATCGATTAACCGTTTACATGTATACGAAAATTGTTAAAATACAGGGGCATATTCAAAATATTCTGAAATGAAAAAAAAAAGAAAAATGTTTTAAAAATTAACCCATGAATAACCCATTTTACTCACCTGCTAATTATGTTAACCATACTGACGGCGTGGGATACTGTACTGCCCAACCAATTAGGAGGCGTTTCTTAGTTTTTATTATATTTCCAGAGCTTTCCAAAAAGATGCAATACGAATACCCGGCTAGCGAAAACATTCAAAACTGGCCCTTGGAATCGGCCCTTGCTACGTCACGGCCTTCTCCTCGTAACTGTTCAACCAAATGGAATATCGAGCTGAAAATTGGTACCAGCAGGGGTTCATGGTCGTTGAATCTGTATTTGAGGTCACCAGTGACGAGTACCCATGAGTTCCGTTTATATTGCTTTGCCATTTTTAAATGAAAGTAGGTTCCATTCTAAGAATTTTGAGACCAACCGCGCTCTCCTTTGATGATTAGTTCTTTTTCTATGAGCTTTCAAAGTTTCGACAACAAGTGACGTAGTTGCGCCCCTCCGCCAGGGCGGTACCCCCTTGCCCAGTGTGACGTCACTCGTTGCCGAAAGCTCATAGAAAAAAACTATTCATCGTAGGAGAGTGCGGTTGGTCTCAAAATTCTTAGAATGGAACCTACTTTCATTCAAAAATCAATCATTTTAGTAGAATGTCAACGTTCAAATTAAAATTTATTTATGTTTAAGAACCAAAAATTGCAACCATGTATCATGTTATTAACTCGAAAAGTGAAGGCTAAGTAGAAATCTACTACTTGAAACGAATGTGCTCGTTTCTTCTGACGATGTCTTGTCTACATTTCTTGAGCATGTTAAAACGTGACAACCAAACAAGCGTCATTGTTTACTATCCATTTATAACATTCATTTATATAGTTATAGTATGAAACTAGGAAATAAATACCAAGAACAAATACGAAATAAATTCGTGATAAATCAAGAGCTTTCCAACGAATGGAAAACGATTTTTGTCCAATGAAAATGAAAGAAGTTTCATTTCCCTAGCAACTACTCGGTTGTACGTGAAAACCACTATGCATTGTGCGCGAAAAAATTTGACGCTTAAAATTGACGCTCAAAATTGACGCTCAAAATTGACGCGCAAAATCGACTCGCAAAAAATGCTAGTACCCCAGGGCTAAAACATGATACATGTTAATATAAGCAGAAGTCATGGGTACTCTCATTCTTGCCTACGCACGTTTTTCTATGGTGTGTGAACATTGGGCGTGCTGAATATCTAATCGAGCCCGTGACGCTTCATCATTTTCGCCATACACCGTCATTCAGGACCATACGCCATTGAGCAATCCCAACTAATCATGGATGACTGCAAGTAGACTTTTTTATTTTATTTCATTTTATTATTTATTTTTTTCCATCTGACTCGTTGGTTTGCAATATTTTCTGACATATGCTACAGCAACCTGGCTTAGTTGGTCGGATGGGCAGTGTTGATGTGGACTTGGCAAGGTGACAGGAGGGACCCGGCAGGCTCGTAAACCCGTGAAAACCCGCTGACCCGAGCATTGCTTCCTCGCAACCCTTCCGATTTAGTTAAATTATTCGGAAAGACCCATTTCCAAACACAAGTTCTCATGTCAGAGGGTTGGAGCTTCAGTGATTATGAACCCCTCGACGTAGTCTTTCGAAAGGTGTTTGGGCGTTGGGGGTCTCTCTGTAAATAGGACGCGAGATGCGGTACGGCCCCCTTCAACCAGTGATCCACATACCGTTTATTCGGAGAATCTCCAAACACTCCGTACATGCGATCCTTACTGAAGCCAGTCATGCGATTGTGGTAAACCACATCAGTCGTCACCGCGAGAGGATTTTAGATTTCAGATCAAGTACAGCAGCCCCCATTATTGAAATAATCTTACAGAACGTAACACGGAGCCAATGCCCATTTCATTCACCATAGCCAAATGTGGCCACCACACAGTGGGCCAAAAGGGCAACTTTCGGTATACTAAGCTCCGCTTCAAACTACTTACTAGTGGGTCTGCTGACGACTGACCAGTAATTTCACGTCCAAACGATAGGTAGGAACCAAATACCACACCTAACTTATGCCAGGTATTTGGCAGATTATGTTATCGACTTCAACAATATACAGTATTGAGTATCCAGAAGAGACGCTGCTAATTATTACACAGTTTTCCCTTACACCTACCTGAATCAGCGTATGACCTGAATTATTAGAGCTGTTTTTGGCGGTGGATACCTACCTACCCACACACGCATACACACAGATACACGACAAAAATTATACGAGGGTCGATGTGTAAGCTCTCCAAAGTTCGGCAAGTACAGTTCCATAAATACGCATTTTTGCACCGCCCCCATCTCCTGTAACGCGCAATTTGGGCCCCGGTCATTTTGATTTATGTAGGATTGATCCCGTGGTCTATTTCACTCTCCACATCAACAATTTTCCTTCAGAACTTCATTATTTGCGTTTCTTTTTGTCATTTTTTGAAAGTGTGATGGTCGCTGAACCTAAGAAGAGCCCTTGACAGATCCCCAGTTTTTCAATTAGTTTGTATGATTCAACAAAATTCGAAAGACCCATCTTTCTTCAAATAGAATAATCTCAATGGACAACAAACTCGATTTCATAAAGCCGTCTGAAAGTTTAACCCTCTGCCGACTGACAGTAAAGCCGAGCTTCGAGAACCAACTACACCCCAAATAGGACCTGCGTACCAAATCTCATTCACTTTGGTTCATAGCAATTAAGGAAAGTGCCCACGTGTGCAAAGGTGGTTAACAATTTTTTTTCCACGCTCTTTCCGATGTTTCAGTATTGAAAATAACAGACAACAATGTACTAAGTGCCACTGATGCCGAAAATTTTCAAGTGTATCTGTGAAGTAATACCTTTAGGTACAGGGTTCACCCTCCAAAATTCAAGTCGCAAGACCCAAAATCAGCAGGTTTTAAATTTTTTGACTCGTCCTACCTGTACAGCAGATTCTGTATGGACCCCCCCCATTTTAGGTAAAGACGACCCCAATATAGATTGTAAAGACCATTTGAGGGTTTATGCGTCATTGCGATGCTACCGATGCTGTCTATTGGGGCATGGGGAATCTGCGAGAAATCTATAATCTTGCAGCAGACCAAAATGTGTTCGCTTCAGCCCCATTGTCCGCCCCCTCACTGAAACCCCGGGAAACCGAAATCCTGGAAAAATTACGAGATACCGTGAAAAAATAGTAAACGTCAAAAACGTCATAGAATAGAGTCATGGTTTTACTCGAGTCATACCAACTTCTAGAACAAGCTACTTACCTAGCTGAAGTTAAGTTCGAAGATGTGTATAGGTTTAGCATTGAACCAGTAGGATTTTCGCGTACTTTACCTTTACATTCATTAACGCTAGTTTACGAATTTCCGGTCATTTAATAGACCAACTTCATCTAGTGCTGCGTTGTCACTTGTTTAATTTTATACTTTAATTTTTATACTTCATACTTTTCTTCGTTTCATACTTTTCCAAATATCACTGAGCCATGAAGAATGTTTAAAAATAAATCGAATGGATGGCACTTGGAAGTACGAGCCTTTTCCTCCTTATCGTCCGCACTGAATTTTATAATTGTGGCAGTCGACTGATTGATCATGCAGTTATTTATACTCGTTCAGCGGATATGGAGCTCTTTCCAAGGCTTCTTTTTTTCAATCGATACATTTTAATACTCCCGAAATAGAGAAACTCCAGTTGGCGTTTCCGTGAAAAGAGTTCGCCAGCTGAATAGGTGAGGGTCACTCTTTGTGTTTGATTGGCGACCGTACTAACAGGCTAAGAATGGGCTGGTTGGAGTGCGTTGTAACGAACTGACGAAAAAAAGACCGGGGCGAAAGAGGGTCTTAATTACCGGCAGAGGCAGTTTCCTAACCACAATCTGAAAATAACGTTGGCTTCGTCTTCCGGAGGTGTTACTTTCCGACGACTATGGGGACAGAAATTGCCCCAAGTACCATATGAGAAATATACAGCAGAAATTGTGGGAAGAAGTCGAACTGCAAATGAAACTACCGGGTAATTAATCATTAGGTATTAACCATCCTATATGAATATATTGATTGTTTCGATCAGAATCACAAACGCTACAAAGTCCTTGTCACATGGGTTTATTATTCTATTGGACATACCTACAGAAATGTTGGCTGATCATTTATTGTTTCTTTCATGCGTAATAATCGAAATAGCTATTTCTGATGGTTTCCATCAATTTTGGCCCCTAAAAACACAAATTAGGTACGCTCTTCTTTTTTTCATCTATCTTTGATCATTGGTAGTGCCATTTAATCGTCTTGGATCCACGTTTTATTATACAAATTGTTGGCGATTTCAGACGATTTCCCAGGTTTTTCACTCATAAAAAATCAATTTAGGGAGCTGAACATTTGGTAGAACTCAATTTTCCACTCTTTGGTCAAAATCGACTTCATATTCGGTCTTCTCGTCCCCAGAAACATGGACAATGATATCTCAAAAGCTCATGTTACTAAAACACAAAAAGTACGTATTTTTATACACATTTTCACTCATAACACCCCTGGGTATATTCCGATCGGGCTGCAAAGTTTCGGGACACAACTAGGGCCCAAATGGAGCATGTGTGCGAAAGAACGATTTTTTTAGACCGAAAATGAAGCCGGTACACGTGATACGGCGGACGGTCATTGCATTTTTGGAATCTACACACCTTGAAACGGAAAAGAAAAAATTTTGAGGGGGTGTTATAAAAATGTTTTGCTGAGCGAATACATAGGTGTATTATTCACAGAATAATAAACCAAAATATGATGCCAAAAAATTACGTTTCACAACGGGGTTGCACTAAACCACCGGAAAGTGGCCCAACGGGGGACGAAACCGCAATGATATAGCTTTTCTCTAGAAATTTGGTTAGTCACGAAAACTTGCTACCTTGCAAGCCAGGCAAACATGCATTGTATTATAGGTTTTCATAGTGACTTGCATAGGTAATTTCGACCATCTTAAATAGTTCGATGAAAAACAGTAATGTTCTTATTGACAGAAGAAGGTGAAGCATTGATATTTTGCCCAGCAGCTGATTTGTGTTGAATCCTGGACTTCGGTAGAGCAATATCCCATAACTCAAGGATATGAACAGTATGAACACATTAGAGGAAATAGTTGGGTTGCGTCCATATTCTTCGTTATTCATCTGTGTAGTTTACAGCTCCTCTGAAGGTTTCAGATATGACAGAATCTGTATCCAACAGTCCGTATGGGTAACGTCTCATCTTATCCAGCAACCGTATGTCCTCAAGATACCGCAGTCAGTATTTTTGAACACTTGACACCCCTCATCAAACGAAGCTATATTTATAACCCTTGAGGATCATAAACCTCCGTATTGTTTATTATTGTTTCTGGATTAATGTACTTCAACGGTTTATATTATACGCCTCCTATCGGTTTTAATGGCTCAACGAAGTTATTTCACGTTCCTTTAACGGGCCTTATAATATATTAGTTAATTGCATGATTGAAACATTCGCTCCATATGACATTCGTGCTCAGGTTGGCTGTCTTGGCAATTTTTATGGAACAATCTCATCACCGATGTTAAAAATCAGATCGGTGGAAAATATTATGATCCGCCGCCAGATTTACACGTTATAGAGATTAGCTGTTATCTAACGTCCTAGAGCTGTTAGGTCACGCTACCTTCTGTTTCAAGTCTCGACTGAAACTATTGAACGGGCTTGAAGAACACAGAACACACCGATAACCCCCCCCCCCCCCCCTCCACCTCCTCCAAAACAGTCAAAAGGTGGGAAAACCTTTTTGCACTTGAAGCCTTCAAGGAGATTCCTCTTTCCTTGCAAGGAATGTAGCTAGGCTGTCAGCTCTCCTTACGAGTAATATTGATCCATTTTATACTGAGGAAAATATAGCATTTTTCGCTGTCGAGGCAACATGTGATTGGTTTTTTTTTTTATTTTGTATAATATCGGTTGATTAGTTATGATAGGTGCCTATTGGTATTGAAGGATAGCTACAGTAACTGATTTTGTTAGGATAATGACAGTAGGTAACCATGAAAACGTCAACAGGCATGTCTCAAAGCTATCTGATTTGGCTACGAGGTTGAAATTCCAAATTTCGATGAAATGTTCATAAATGCAAACTAAATGTGAGTTCGAATATGAAAAGATGGACTATAAAACGCTGCAGCTTATTATATACAACTGTTTTTTTATTCGCCTGTATAGATGCGCCTTCTGCGTAGATCTCTGTTTTCTGTGGTCACCATGTACCCTCATGTTTCCCCCAGGAAAGCCCTTAATCGAGTACTGGAGCCAGCCGAGCAGTTACAGTTTCATAAATATGCGTTGTGTTCAAGAGTTTTACAATTAATTATTTAATTAATTATTTGTTGTTATTCACGAAACATCGTTTTTTATAGTGAAAAACGTTGCAAAGTCCTTTTCACATGGGTTTATAAATCTATGGGACATACCTACAAAATTTTGGCTGTTCATTTATTGTTTTTTTCATGCGCAATAATTAAAATAGCTATTTCTGAGGTTTCCACCAATTTTGGCCCCCAAATCTCGAATGAAGCTCCTATGTTTGAAAAATCATCTTTGATCATTGTTAGTGCCATTTAATCGTCTTGATATACCTAATACTACTTCTAATGTTATAAAATTAATTTTGGGAGCTCAAACTTCGTTAGGACCTCAGTTTTTCACTCATTGGTCAAAATCGACTTCATGTTCGGTCTTCTCGCCCTGCAAAGTTACTAAAGCAAAAACCCTATTTTTACACTCATTTTTCACCCATAACACCCATGGGTATATTCCGATCGGGCTGCAGAGTTTCGGACAACTGGGGCCCAAATGGAGCCTGTATGCGAAAGAATTCTTTAGACCGAAAATAAAGGTAGACGAGGATGATACGGCGTACGACGGGCGGATATTGCATTTTTGAAATCTGCGCACCTTGTAACGTAAATAAAAAAAATTTGAGGGGGTGTTCACGAAATGTTTTGCTGAGCGAATACATAGGTGTATTATCCACAGAATAATAAACCAATATGAAAAAAATCCAATTTCTTCTTCTTCTCCGGGTGCCGTAGACGTAAGCCATCCATAGGTGACCAATCCTTGGAACCTCCCTCACACAAAGAGCGTCCTCTGAATTGCCCAATTCTTGAGAGTGGCAAAATTCTAAATGCTAGCCCACCTGAGGATGTCTCGGAGCCATGAAAGCCGCCTGTGGCCACTACCTCTCCTGCCCTCTGTCTTGCCTTCAAGAACCAAGCGTTGGAAGGGTCGGTCTCGACTGAATATGGGGCCCAGTTATCCAACTTTTCGTTTCCTAATGATTTTAAAGAGCTCGCGATCCTCGAGACTGGCTCGCTGCAGTACCTCTGTATTTCTAACACGCCGCACCCACGAGATACGGAACATTCTTCTGAGGAACCGCATTTCAAAAGCCTCCAAGCGGTTGATCGAAGTGGCTCTCAGTGTCCACGTTTCGGCTCCGTATAACATTATGGGCCATAGGTAGCATTTAAGAACACGGTATCGAATACTGATTTTTTAGATGTTTATCACACAGGAGAGCCTTCATACGAACAAATGCTGACCTGGCTTACTCAGTCCTGGACCGAATCTCGACTTCAGGATTCCATCTTTCATTCACCAAGACATTTAAAATTCCGCACATGTTCCAGGCATACCTCCCCAACCCTCAGATCCTCAGCCTATACATCGCCTCTTGAGACTAGCATAAATTTGGTTTTCGCAGTATTTATCCTAAGGCCAATTGAACCACTGCACCACTGTGGTCCAACCAAGCTTTGCAAGTCGCTCAGGGAATCAGCTGTAAGGGCGGGTTCATCCGCATACCGGTTATTATTCACGAAAACACCAATTCACCTTTATGCCCGATTCAACTTCGGAGAGATGAACAAGAGTATCTTCTATATATATGTTGAAGAGCAGGAGAGACAGGATGCAGCCCTGCCTCACACCCCTCTCACCATCAAACTCGTCCGTCATTGAGCCATCAAGGAGCTTCACAGCAGCCCTTTGATGCCAATATAGGTTTTCCATGACCCTTATGTCTTTCTCGTCCACTTCGGTTCTTTGAGTGTGCTTATCATTGTGCCATGCTGGATACTATCAAAGGCTTTCTCATAGTCCAGAAAACACAACAACACATCCTTTCGATAGTCGAGATAGTTCTGCCCTAGAACGTGGAGACTAAAAATTGCTTCACGCGTCCCGAAACACGACCGAAATTCAAACTGTGTCTCAGCACAGTGGCTCTCACATCTTTGGTACAGACGGCAGTGGAGTATACGCAAGAAAATCTTGAGCAAATGGCTCATGAGCGATATTGGACGGTGATCCTTACACGTGGCAGCATTTGGCTTCTTAGGTAATATGACGAAAGTCGAGAAGAGCCTATCAGTTGATATTGTGCCGGTGGTATTAATAATGTTGAAAAGACGAGTAAGGAGCCTAATACCAACATCGCCGAGACACTTAAGCAACTGGGAATACATCATCAAGCTAGCAGCCTTATTGTTCTTCTCACATCTCAAAGCATGGGCTACCTCACTCTCTAAAATGCTGGGGCCCGACATTTCACTCAAATCAGGCCACTTGTACATATGGGATCTGTTTGCTCTGAAGAAGTCTGACGCGTACTTTTACGGTTCACTTTGGATTTCTGCCAACAACAGTACAGCTTCCCCATTGCTATTCAAGAGCTTGACCCTGTTCGACCCCCTGATCATGCCTGTCATTTTCCTAATTTCGTTTTGCAGGTTGAAAAGGTCCCCGCAGCGATCGCTTCGACCGTTTCACACTGAGCAGTGATCCAGTTCTCCTTTGCCATCCAAATTTGCCGCCTAATGCGAATATGGAGGCTGGTGTATCCACTCTCATAGTTTTGTACTTTCTTCAACCTTCTCTCCTCCATGAGAGCTAGTATGTATGGGGTCTTCCAGGGTTTATTCCTCTCTTCCCTTTTCTGACCCAGAACCTATTTATCCGTAGAGCAGATGGCTTGCGTGATATGGTTATTCAGGTTATTTACATCTTCCAAATTTTCAGGGATTTCAAGAAGCCGTTTCGTTACTTCTTCTTCATACGTATTAATTTCATGTGGCCTCATCCTGAAGCAAGCGGATATTCTTGATCAGGTGTGGTCGTCCAAGCTTTGCCTTTGCTAAACGTACAGGTAACTCAGTAACCACAGGATTATGCTCAAAAGTTCAACATATCAAATGACATTCTTCAAAATGTTCAAATATCACGGAACAGCGAACTCGATTTCATACAGCTATGCATGATTATAATCAGATGATCCCTGGGCTGGATACCGTTTCATTCGCGATCATGAAGCTTTTCGGTGCAAATTTCAGGGCCTTACTGTGAACGATCGGCTGGACGTACAGTGTTCCGGGACGTCTCACAAAATTCCCAAATTCGAGTTCAATTCAAAAACTTGAAATAAACAATTCGAGATAACGGGGACCTGGAAATTGCTACCCGTAGAGATGACACCGAGCTTCGCGGACAAACTAGACCCCAAACTGAATATATAGGTAGGTATTGAAAAGAATAAACCAAAAGTTGGTCGAATTCAGTTTTTGTGGATCAAAAATCACTAAAAATCTGTAACAATTGATAAAATCATTAATATTTGATATAAATTCTTCAAAATTGGTGTAGAATGGTGACTCGAGATAGAAAATATTAAACAATTTCCAAAAAAAAATAGCACACAGGTGGGCCAAGTTTGAGTTTTCGGCGGTCAAAAATCGCTAAACCCGGTAATAGTAACTCTGGAAATTCGCTCATATGGTCATGCTACATGGCGTTGCTAAAAATGGTTTCTTTGTAGGTTGAGTCTATTAGTAGGTATGTAAGTAGTTGTGTAACCAGTTACAGGTTCTATCTTAGACGTCATCAACAGTCGTATTGTTATGTGCAGTAGCTTTGAAATCCCCATAAAACTATACAAAATACAAAGAAAGGTCCCAGTTGTCTTAAATTTCGTCGGTCCAGTAGTTAAGGATTCATCCAAACCTGACTGTAAGTTCCGTCCGCGGAACACTGATTCAGTCTGCTCATGTGAATAGTGTGAATCGTCTGAACTGAACACCCTGCATCGTCGATTTCCATAAAGATCTACAGATCTTTGAGCATCTATCTACCTACCTACAAACTACCAATATTCATAGGTGGTAGGAAGGTGCAGTATTTATGAAAATATTTATGAATTTCAACAAGGTTGAAGTCATAGCAGCCCATGTCAATGCACAAGAAAACCTTGACCGTCCCTAAGCGTGTTATGACCCGAGGAAGCAATGTGCCTATTGATGTACCTATCGTTTGTCTGTAACCTTTTCAACAAACCCTAGTCTTGTCCTGGCCAAACGACTGAACGGATCTTGATGCCGTTTTTTTCCGGCGATTCCTTCAAACATAGGCTAAATAAATTTGGAAAAATTCGTATAGCCTATGTTTACGATGAAGGAGTTGTCCTTCATCGTAAACTGTGGTTTTTCACGACGACAGAATGTTTACATTTCGCCGTAATTAGGGGCGTGCGTGACGTAAGCGGCATAAATTTTGGAAGCTGTTTCGGGTGAAACAGGATTTGATCGAAAGAGGTTTTCTCGCTGTTTCCAACGACACCAAAACGATTTCTGTGCGATTAACCGTTCGTCCGGTATAAGAGGATGTACTGAATGTTGCCTGGTGGGTAGGTTGAACATGGTGGTTTGTACCTACCTACAGGGGGAGTTCTGTCTGTTCACTGTGCAACGCTCGGGTAATCCAGCTATGTAGTATTATTATAATACATCCCGTTTATACTCCTGAGAATGATCTCCCAGAGATGCATTCTAGTCCGAGCTTTAAAGTTTACCTGTAATACCTGTAGCTTACCCCGTTGGGCTTACCCGACTTTCCGGTATATACCTGAATACTTCATATTTGCTTTCTGTGCTCACCTACCCAGTGGATGAGTTGCCTGGTCGCAAAATCGATCATCTCTGGTGGAGGAACACCTGGGATGACGTGCGGTGTGTTGGTGTCATGTTAAGCTCGCCGATTGGAATGCGTAAATTTGAACGTCATCAATCAAAGCAGCGCTGACGTATGGGGAGCATCCTCCTTCCTCATCCCGCCTTCCCATCACCTTTTGTTTCTTTTCAAGTTTCAAATGCCTACATCATTATCAGGTTATTCATCGGCATGTCCGTAGACTATAAGTATTTTGATAGATAGATAGGATTTTGATTTTTATAGAACTTGGACGAGTACATGTTTATAATGATAACGTCGTAAATCTGTGAGTATGTTCCTAACCACAGGGATTAAAACCACGAACCTCATTATTACTATGAAACCGTTATTATGAACATTTTTCTCTGTTTGCTTTCTCGACCGTAAAATTTGTCGCCCAGTATATCATGTGTAGTCCATCATGAAATCTGCAATCATTCAGGTTCACATTCCTTAGTTGTAACTGCCCATCAACGATTTTTCAGCCGAATAAAATTCTCATTTTATTCTGTTGCAGTGTGTTATAGCGGTAACTTTGTCGGCACGCCTGATGTCTACGAGTTTTTCGGGAAGATGACCCTCCACGCCTATCTCCGGGATAAGATCTGGACAGCTTTCAACGTCTCGTTCACCAGCATCAAATGGACAAGTGAGCCGAGTTTATTATTTTCGCCGTACAGGGCGGACACCTCGTTGGTATTTGGGTGAAACTAGGAGCCAAAAGGCCACAGCATAAGTACAGCCTATATTACGAGCTTTTTGGAAAAAAATATTTTCGATTGTTGAAGCAACCTTTTTCTGTCTCACGATTCTGTACCACATTTAGTAAGTTTTCTATCTTCTTTTTTTTTTGTGATTGCCTTCAAAACCCATGAAAAACTGAAATTCGGAGAAGCTTTTGGACGGTTATTCAGTCACTGGAGACACTTTGAGCACAGCTGAACATTCTGTGGTCATGTGTAATCAAATGTTGACGTAGGTACGTTTGATTAAGTCTTCACGATCATGACGTGGGGGCTTTTAAGCTAATTTCGAATAAAATGTGGTTTTAGAATATGCCAACAATTTAGACTTTTTTTAGAACACCAATTTTTGAAAATGTTTTTGATGCATATCAGTTTCAGCGCATTCTGAATGTATTCCTAGGTTTTAACAAAAAAGTATATGAAGGTATTAATAGTGTAGAGGACGAGATCAAACCTTGACTAGGAAGTAAAAAAAGTCCAAATTGCGCGAAAATGTTACTAGTGGCAAACTAAAGAATGAGTTCGAAGATGAGCTATTTAAAAAAAAAAAATTAAAAAAAAACAAGAAAGGGTGACATCTGGATTTTCTTGAGTCTAAAATTGCTTAAAATCAGTGAAATTAGCAAACAAATTACCAAATCACCTAAAGTGGCATAGAATAGAGAAAGAAAAATACGGTTCTAACAGTCCAAAATATTTTCCTCAAAACAAGGGGGCCAAATCTAAGTTTTTGAGGGGTTCAAAACCGGTAAAAATGGGTAAAACCATAAAACTTACTCAAATTTATGTAAAATGGTACAGGTTGGACACTCAAACATTGTTGTGGTGATAGAGAATTGAGGCTAGGCCTGAATAGATGAGGTTGAGATGTGAAGCTTGAGGTATTGGATAGCTAGCGTTTAAAAGGTTACTACACCTATGGCATGGCCAGGGAGGTTTCCACCACTAGAAACACTAGAGGTTGTGCCCAGACGGTTCCACCACGTCGGTTATCACCAGTCCGGTTCCATTATTCTGAGATCTTTTAGGCGAGAGGTTTGAGGAGGAAGTTAAGGATAGAGAGAAGTCATCGACTTGAGGTTTGAGCTTAGAATGGCGAGCTGGGTAAGGAGAGCGCCTTAAGGCCAATGTGGACGACAGTTGTTGGAGTGAGAGGGAAGATGAGGAAGAAAATTCGTTCTAACTCGGCAACGGATTGATCAATTTTCAATCTGAAAAATTATTTGGGTTACTTTCAGAAAATCACACACGGGTAGTGAAACTAAATTTTTTTTTTCAAAATTTTTTTTTAAATTTTACCTTTAAAATTCAAAATTAATAGTTAAGACTGATTTTTTTGACAAAAACATGTACATCCCGTCTGGGGGCAACTGTCCACTATCGTTTAGAACCATCGCCATAAAAAAATATTGAAAATTGGCGACCGAAACAGAAAAACCGTGGGGCAAGTTTTATCCAAGTGAATTTGATGCTGAGACGCTGGCTGAAGGACGAAGGCGAGCGTCTGTCAGGGCGGGAGGGGTGGGGAAGCCACCCTTCTTTGGATCATGACCAGGTATAGCGAGAGGGCGTAGTCCCCCGAAACTTCGCACCCGCCCTCCAAAATCTTCGTATCCCCCACTGAACTCGAAAAATAAAACCAGTAGGTATTTAGTCAAGTGTCTAGAAGTGTGTTGTGACAGTCTCATCCTCGTGATCACGCTTGTTTTTTTTTTGAGTTTCGTTGCTCTCGTGTTTTGGATTCAAGCCATGGTGAATAAACGGTATTCAAAAAAGAAGAATATCCTAAAACTTTCACCCGGCAAGCGAAGAAAAAAGGATTATTACAATTTTGAAGCAACGCGGGCTAGGTAAGTGAGTATTATTTTATTTTTGAGGAATAAATGACTTATTAGAGCCCTTACACTTTATAAGTCAACTTCATAAGTATCTTATACAAAAGCATACCTATATACAATTTTATGAATCACGTGTTCTGATAACTTATTACAGAAGCCAAGTTCATGAGGGTCTCCAGAGCTCAACAATTGACTCTGAACAGACACGGAACAACCTAGAAGAACTACCGTAAGAATACCAAAATATTCTCGTTGTTTCCGATTTCAGGTGGGCGTTATTACGGAATGTTATTTCCCTACATTACGCGTATAGTCCGGGAGCCTTGTACAAAAAAATGGGGTTAGCTGGAATCAATCGCGTCTTTTTTGGCCCCCCATAAAAGCCTCCAGTTCCTCGTGTTCAAAAACTCTGGAATTGATTCCAGGTAGAATGTACATGACTCACGGACTAGTAGAGTTACATAGGATAATGGTGGTTTGGTCATGTTTCCAAAATGTTTCGAAAACTATCAATTTCGTGTAAGAACATGCAGATAAGTAGTAAAGCTATAACAACTTTTCGCACGTTGGTTTCCTAGTCATGTTCTGAATTCAACATTTCCCGAGAATTCTACCGTGAGCGGACCAGTGGTCCATGTCCTTCTTACTGTTTCTGACGTCACCTACTTGTAGATCTATGTCCACTATTGAAGAATGTCATTATATTTTATTACAGTGGTACAGATAACGCTAGTCTCCAGAGCTCAACGATTGATTCGGAACAGATGGTTAACAATACCTGAATGGGACACGTGAATGATTTTTGAAGCTCAAATTACAAAATCGCATTACTCTCTGCAACTGGAATATTGATGTTCCTATTTTTTGTTCCTCATAGTTAAGTACATACTTACTTCGTATGTTTTTACTTTGTATGCTTTGTGTTCCTCAAACTTTGGGCGTTCCTCTTATATTATGGCCTACTCATACTAATAAATTGATAGCTACGAGTTGTAACAGTTTGATTTTCCCTGATGACCTTTCATAAACGTAATTTTATGTACGTACGCCTCAAGCTTGTCGATCTTCAACAGTGTGAAGATCACTGTGAAGATCATTATAAAATTTATTTTTGGAGACCAGCGTACCTATCCACTTACTTACCTAATGAATGTATCAAGTTTACAGAGGGCTATTACTGAACGGAAAGTGACGAAATTCATGGATTTCCTGCCTACTTGTTCCAGCTAATTTTCTCGTGAAACAAATTTTTTACCTAAATGTACATACATACCTATTCATTAAAAATAGGTACCTACATAACCAATACCATAGTGCATAACTAATCCATATTGATAGTAATAGAATAGAAACTAGAAGGAAGTTCTTATACAAACATTTATGTAGAATAACAGCCCAAAATAATCGGCAATTTGAAACAAGAAGGTTTTTCCAATTAGGAGCAAGGAAATAGTACCTACCTACCCTTTTAGTTCTTGGTAGCCAGGAGCTAATAAAAAAAAATCTAGCAGAGGGGAGCTCACAGGTTGCGTGACCCCTCACACCCCGCACCACCCACTCGGCCGACTGCCCGCCGTCTCCCTTCCATGTACAGCTCCAAATTCACAGCATTTTTGACTTGTCCCCACGGTTTTTCTGTTTCGGTCGCCAATTTTCAATATTTTTTATGGCTATGGTTCTAAACGATAGTGGACAGTTGCCCCCAGACGGGATGTACATGTTTTCGTCAAAAAAATCAGTCTTAACTATTTAAATTTAATTTTATAGGTAAAATTTTAAAAAAAATTTCGAAAAAAAATTTTTAGTTTCACTACCCGTGTGTGATTTTCTGAAAGTAACCCAAATAATTTTTCAGATTGAAAATCGGTTGAAATTTGAATGGTTGAGAGTTGATTTAAATTTTAGGCGATCGCAGTGCCATCTCTTATCGTAGAATCTCACTAGAGGCCCGTCCACATTGGCCTTAAGGCGCGTCCACACTATGGGTCACCGAAAAGGTGACCAAGTGTGGACGCGTGCGGAAGGCGACCCGGCTGGAAGGCGACCCGACTGAGTGGGATCGCAACCGGACTCGAGTCGGTCCGGATCAAAGGAAGGCGATCCGCTTGGAATCAAAGATCACAATGTGGACGTGCCGATCGCCCCAGTCCGGTTTTTTTTCGCGATTTGCTGCCCAATAATGCTCAACAAACTTTCAAAGTCAGAACATTTCATCCTGAAAAAGTTCGCGAAGCCTACGTCGTTCCTATACTCGTAGTTGAGAGCATCTACCTCATCAAGTAGCAAATCTTTCATAAATGTGCTGGCCATACCGAATACTGGGGCGAACCCAAAATCTTCGAGGGCGGACGTGGCGAATTTCACCAGCAGCAACTCCAAGCACGATTGCAGCAGCAGCTGCTAAAATAAATTGTCTCTTCCTCGTCACTCATTATTCACAGATCAACAATGAAATTCAATAAAGAAATTCCGTCATTAGTCAAGTAGCTACTAGCGGGGGCTGTCATTGGACAGTAACCCACAACATGTTTAAAAGAGGGTATTCTTTCCCTCTAGTTATAATAAGATGCAAAACTGTAATGTAATATATACAATAAAGTTATCTGTATTTTCAAAAAAAAAATAAAGAAATTAAATTCGCTACAGTGAAATTCTCCGGACCCAGGAAAATAGAACACGAAGGAGACTGGAGGCCCCGTCCACACTGACCCGACCGTTTCTATTCACCTTTTCGGATCGGACGAGGGTGCCCACCCTCATTCCGCATACTGTGGACGCGCCTTTATAAGGGAGCCCTTCTACCCTCCCCCAGCCCTCCGACGGTCGTTAGGAGCCTTTGGGGGATCCATGAAGGGAGATGACTACCTATGCCTCTTGTGTCACGTAGGCCTACCATGCAGTTGGTTTATTTAGGACAATCTAACTATGTACATTGAGTGGTATTCTAGAGGGGTACCAGGACAATATTGTATTATTGTCAAAAATGTTTGTTCTAAAAAACGTAGGTAGCTACCTGTTATATACAATTAGGTATTTTCGGGCCAAAAATTGATAAAAATTACTAAAATTTCCAACCAGTTATATAAATTCGTCAAAAGTGGTATAGAATGTCGACTACTAGACTTGAAAAAATACCAGTTACAAACATTTTTCTCTAAAAATTGGCTCAAATTCATGTTTTTGACGGGTTAAAAGTCGCTAAAATTTCTAGGAATGCTCTAAATTACGAACTTTGAAAATTCGCTTATACGATAATGCTGCATTACTGGAACATTTTCCATCCAGACGTCCAGCATAATTATAACCTATGAACATTGGTTGTTGGCAGATCTCCACATGAGGTTCATTGAAAATCAAGTGAAAGACGCGTCCCTCTGCCGCGAGTTCCAGATTGATCCCGTTGCGAGTACCAACATCACCAATATCTTCTTCGACTGCCCCTGGGATGGAAACTATGAAACCAGATTTTATCATTTCGATTATATGGCCGTCGGCCCTTCCGGAGAGAGTTTTGTCTACAAATACATTTTCAATGTGCCTGAAGCAAGACGAATTGGTAAGTCGTTTCGTGAAGTATTTTATTTAGTTTATGATGAAGGTTCATGGCACAAGGAAAAAAGGAAGGTTGATCGATAACAGATAGGTATACGCTATGACCCCTTGGAATATTTCACCAAGATCCGGGAAAATTGGTTGATTTCGATTGCACCTTACAACATCGTGTCGATATTCCTTTTAAAATATCAGTCTGTGTCAGGACCAGACGAAAATGTTAAGGAATGAAAAATGTAAAAAGAACTGAAATTAAATGTTACTGTTTGAAATTGAATAGCCCTTGAAGTGTTACAGAAACGGCATGTAGGCAATATTTTGTGTTGACACGAAGAACAGGATTTACCATGAAATTTGGCAAGCGAAGCTGTGTAGGTACCCTAAGGGTTGTGGACGAAAGTGCAGGTACTGTACATGACTGCAGGTAACTGCAAATGAGTTGCCAGGCTAAATAGGAAGGTACAGATAGATATCCAGGACGAGAAACTGGAAAATCGTAGGTAACTACTAGGTAGGTACAAAAAAACCTGCCATCATGGATTTTGTTGGAGAATGTGGTAGGTGAAAAATACGATGCTAACATTGTTTGGATGAAAATAGGCTGTTTTCGTTTAAAAAATAACAATAACACAAGTCTTCACACCGGCCTATAAACCACTGAGGAATTTCAGAATTATAGTCTGTATATTCGTCAGAATTATAGTCTGTAGTTTCAATCAAATACCTTTTTTGGTAACTCACTACAGTCAAACGATCAATCACTGAAATCCGATCGGTTACTATCTATCATCTTGGTGAAACAGTTTTGTGTAGGGTTTCAAAGGAGATGCGAGGTAACTTCACATCGAGTGCCTGCATTCGACCTCCTTCAGTAAGTTCTGGAAACCGGATTTGTGAACGGGAGACTTAGGATCGATTCCCATGGATGCAAGAATTGTTTTCCCTTAACTTGCGCCGTTTTCTTTTCCTCTGTTTTCAGTGTAGCTCTCAGTTGATATGGTAAGCTGTGCAGTAGCAGCATTACAGAAAATGAAGTAACCACGGTCACGCCATTCTTACCACCATTCACAGGATTCTTATACCCTTCTTCCATGATGAAGGTTGAAACACCTTGTAGGTCCTGTCTCCCTGAGATGACGTATTCATTATTGAAATGAATGAATGATGCATAGGAACAAATCCGTATTCGTGGACACTATGAGCTCCGCGCATTATCCACCTTCACCTGGCTGGAAGAGCTAGGGATTGGTCCGTTTTTTACGCCTTACGCCTTTGTTTTGTTCTTACTGCTGTGTAGACCGACAGTTGATTTCAAGGTGGAACAGGCGAAATCTAAAACGGGCTGACATGGTCAAGAATGTCTACAACAATGCGTGGACCATGATGTTGCACGAACAACAATAATAATAATCAGTCTCCTTATGTCATCAATGTATATCTTAGAAGTCAGCTTGTGATGAGGTGATCTCAAGTTGATTTCTAAACTATAAGACCATTATAGAATATTGTAGCATATGAATGTAGAGCCTCCGATCAGGTTTTTGTAAGATAGATGGCAGCAGATGGCTAAAAGCACCTTTCGAGGTGGCACTTTCATTTATTAAAAGTTCATTTTTTCTTCTGGAATCCTTGTAAAATACTCCCGGACTTGGTTTTCAGATCTGACCAGAGTCAACGTGACGGAGTGGGAGACGTTTCTGGTTGTGGATGTTACTGCTGCTCCCAAAACATTGATCCTTCGCTTGCAAGTTGCTCCACCTTCTCTCAATATAACTGGTTACAAGGTAATTTGTGTATGAGTCATTCAAAAACGTTCCCTCATATGTTCAAGTAGGTACCTACATACATATTTATCTACTTTGGTCTTTAATTTTGGCCCTGAACCTCGTACTATTTTTACTAGTAAAAACCATGAAAACTTCTGGTGTAATAAGTAGGCGCTTATGTGGAGTTGTCGCAGAACAAACTGGCCTAAATTAACAAGGTGCGGTAGGAGATTCTCCTCTTTACTGCTCATTCATTTAGGAAATCTTTCATTCTTCTTCCACACATTGTTCATACCGGTTCATGAGCGTTTCGTAGACGTATTTTGACACCAAGTATGAAAGTATTAAAGTAGGTACTGTACCTACATGTTTTAGTTATCAAAACAATCATTTATATTCTCTCTGTTCGCAATTATGTTACTCAACAATTTCGTAGAAGAGTCCACCCCCTGTCCTCTATGGGCGATATGCGTGACTACTACCTGTGTAATTTCAGTTTGTGTGGTAGTACGGAGAAGTCTGCTTGACGAAGTATTTTTTATTTATTTTAAATTTCATGTAATATTGCATTTATTTCATAAAATACATAATTACAATTTCAAATTATGAATCAATATAATGCCGCAGTTCCCTTTAAGAAAAGTTCTTGTACTGGGAACTGGAGCGTCTACAACCTAATGATACATCTAAAGATTTTTATAAATTAAAGTGAAATAGATACCTTCCAATATCATGACCAATATCATTATTAAATTAAACGTCCCTCTTTAAACTGAAATAATATACTTTTATTCGACTTTAGAATATATTTAGTGACAAGTTATCTTTCCTTAACAATTCACTAGGAAGTAAATTGTACGAAATGTCTCCTTTGTGTAGGTACAACGAAAACAAGCGGCCGTTGTTTTCATTTTCCAAGCTCTGAGTGTGACACTGTCAGCAGTCCTCGTGCCAACATTAACCCTTTCTATTTTATTTTCCAAATATTTTTTAAGCGCGCATATCAGAGTAGTTTTTAGGGTATAAATATCCAGCGCTTTAAATTAGGAGATAAATATCCAGCACTTTAAATTAGGAGATAAATATCCAGCACTTTGAATTCATCAAATAATAATCTATCCGTATGAAACCTCCTAGGGTTTCAAGTAGAACTTTAATTAGTGTTTTCTACTTAACATGAACTGGTTGTATCTTAGTTTTATATGCTGATCCCCAGTCAGGCAAAGCCTAGATGACTAGAGACTGAACCATAGCATTATAAAATTGCTTTTTACTTTTACATTCGTGAAATTAACTCGCCGGCAAATTGGAATAAGTTTGCGAAGTTTAGTTGATAATACTTTGGTATGTTGCTCGCAACTGAGACACCGGTCTATTATAACTGCAAAATACTTAGTTTTATCTACTTGATTTATAGATGGACATCCTCCGACACCCAATTTTTGTGTGACAGGTTATGAAGTTCCCTATGTTTAGCGTAGATGAATGGAGCCAAGAGAAATTGTGAGCACTACCATCCATGCTCATGCAATAGCCAAGGCTTGTGTGTGTTCACTCACTTCCTCTGTTCTGCCTCCAAGCCATGTTTTATATTAATAGAATATTTCCCTTATAGACAGTGAAGTACAAGACTACCAAACAAAGACCCTGCAGATCATTGCATAACGGTTTATCATTTTCTTGTAGCCCCTTCTGAGTACATAGATCACAGTTTTCTGTGGTCAGTACGTATCCTCCTACTTCTCACAGGAAAGCCCTAAATCGAGTAAATGACACCAGAGTCGAAGTAACGTTCGGCATTTACAGTTACATAAATGTGCATATTTCCACCGCCCATTTATGTAACACGCATTTCAGCCCCACTGTGTACGATACTCCTCAGGCAATTCTTAAGTTCGGAATCTATTTAAAAACGTCATTAAAACCATTCCGTTCTATTGAAAGTTCTCGAGCTAAGGCGTTTTGAAAATTGCAACCCCTATTTTTCACCCCTTAGAGGTGACTTACGTTAACGTGGAGCTTCGAGAATGAATGCTGAGGATGAATGTTACTTTGGCCATGTATACTTACCCGTTGGAAACTAGTCTCGATTATTATTTATTTTGACTAGGTAGGTAGTTTAATTATTATGTATTGGTAAATACTTCAGTGGTATTTTCTGGATCAAACGCGCAACCATTTGTTTAATAGCATCTTTCGGTCTGCACATTCCTGTGGTAGGTTTTACTTTCATGTTTCTTTCAAAATGCTCCTGTGGAGTATTTTCATTACCTAATCGCATTCGAGTATGTAGTTTATTATTTATTATTACTTATTTTTTCTTTCTTTAATCACAATTATAATTTTTTTTCTTATGTAGGTTGACATTGTATTTCTTGAACCCTTGGATTCTGGGTCCCTACTCGGATGGTTCGATTACACCTGCGTTAATCTAACTATTATTGCCAACCATAAGGTACAGCTACAGTACCACGAGGTACAGTAAAGTATTTTTCTGCCTGGTATTAACTGTGGGCTTTATCACACTGAAATCCACTAACAGTTGAATTTAATGTACGTAGTTATTTCATGGTTATGGTGTATGTTTTCCTGTTGATGCAGTCAAGCTATGCTATTGTATTTGATGATTCAAGGTTATTATTATCGGTCTAATGTCCCTTATTTTCCAGGAAGTGGCCAGAGTTATGCAATTTCTATTTGAGTTATCGTACGTTCTGTTTGAAAATGTATACATCAGCTTTCAAATTTGCGACAGCGAAGTTAGTCTTGCAAACATGCTTAAGCCAAACGATGATAATTAGCTCTGTAACCTGAGGGCAAACTGCCAAATGAGAACCGAATTAACAGAAGCTTGGTTCGAGACCTGCACAGCCTGAGGAAGCACATGTTTCTGGATTCAGTCACGACCTAGTCTCCATCACCTGTGCCCTGTCCCAACCTCACTTTCCCCTGTTTCCCTCACTTCCAGGCAGGGCATTGTGCATAAACGTTTGATGGCCATCCCGATCTGGTCTCCAAAAATGTGCTTATGACACTCCTGAATATCGTATTGAAATGCCACACTGTTGCCCTACCTGATCAAAACCCTAAATCGGGAACGGGAGCTTGCATTTACATCTTCGAGTGTATGTAAGATAAGGGTAATGCGAAGGGGGTAAGGGATAATGCCAGTGCTTGGAGTGTTCAATTATATGTGCTGCCGGAGGAGCCTCACGGTAGCTGGAAGTCCCTCATCCCAGGGAAGCCAACCCTGATGGTTATCAATTGATCTGTGTATTAGATACAAAGGGATTTCCTGCTAGTTGACCATAATCGTCTAATGATTATTGTTCTAAACTCATTTACTACTTACTGTAGATCTACCTATAACAGCATTTTCATTTGTTTTGTGACCTGTATGATTAATCCTGCAAAAAGCTTCTTCTGTTGTGTATGGTATAGTGCATGTGGTAAGGCTACGACCTTGGTGGTCAAGCCATTAACTTTAATTATTTCCAAATCAGCCTCATTCATCGGTAGTGATGTTTGATATCCTCAGCGACTCCAAGTTTGCTCGAGAACTTTTATGGTGGTGGTTGTGTGTATAGAACTTCTACAATAATATTGTTCTTTACCTCCAGTTCAGGGTAGTGAGCCTGTCATCGCTTGTTATCGCTCTGTCACTTGGTGACTGTCACAAATCCGTCGGTCCGTTGGTTCAAGTCCCAACCTAGGGCGGTGAGGCAGTAGTAACCATGAGCGAAATGGTCTGAACAGATTCTTATCCTTCAGAGGAGAGCTAATCACGTCCGGGACACGGACAGGACACTTGGATGTAAAGCCCCAGCCTAAAATGGCTGTTTACTTACTACCACGAAAATGGCTACAACACGGAGGTGATTGTGGATTCTCAATATACTTATCCTACAAGGTGGATTCGGGGAAGCATAAAGTTGTGGTTTTGGGTGACCATTCTGTCCACTAAACTGACTTGGGGATATTTCACTTGTAGGGCTTCTAGGTTTCAGTTGGCCTCTTTCTGATTCTTGGACTGAGACAGTTTACCCTCCTACTGCGAGGCTCTGCCGATCTCACTTCCCTCGTCCTACTCATTAATTTTGCTTTTCGAGTTTTGGGTTCCCATATTATTAATTATTAAGCTTAGATGCTCTGTTTGGTCGTTTTGAATTCGCCATCATTGGCATACTTCCGTGTACTCAGTGTCTTACGATGTTTTTTACATCGAAATTTGCTCAGTCCCAGTACTTAATAATCTTACTAGTAACATCAGATTCTTCCTGCTTGTACCTATATTGATTGGTGTTGGAGGAGCCTTCTGTGATGTTGGTAAGTGCCCATCCCAAAACAGGAGTCGCTGCCAAAAAAATATTGTGGGGGAAGTGCTTACCAAGTTCCCCCTTTTCCCCACATTTGAGCGAGAGGGGTAGTTGATACAGCTCATTTCACTTTCTAGGTGCACTGTGACATAGTATTAGAGAAAGTATACCACAGCTACTCCTCAGTATTTAATGATTACTTGATCAGAAATAAGGAACTCTGGAATCAGTAAAAATAGGGAGCTGTCGGATAGAAAAAATGTGGCTGGGGCAATTGATGGAATACAGGGACCAGGGAGCCATAAGAAAATACCAAGTGAAGGCAGTCATTTACTTTCACTGAAAAATATCTGTGTATATACATATATCTGTTTGGTAGCTCAGGGAATGACTGTGATAAATATCCATTGAAGCAGAGCTCTGACAGCGATAGCGATGAAAAAGCCTGCCAGTGATGGAAGAGCGGCAAGCTATAGAAGAGGCGGTGAGTACTGAGGCCGAGCTAGCAACAAGAAGATGCAAAATGGCAGACATCAGAGCCTAGCACCAGGAACTATGGGGCAGTGGTGAAATACGCCACCAATAATGAAGCAATGGCGCGCAAGCGTCCACCTCCTCCCAGTATCCCGACTGCGCAGCCTCCACACGGCCCATCCTGGACCCCCTGAACAAGGGGTGACCAATAGCATAGTGGGAGGACGGGGAAGACCGTCAGACCTAGAAATGTAGCAGCAACCCCTTCCCCATAAAAGCCGCAAGGCCAAGGCACGGGGGCACAACGAAAGGTTCTGACGGTAGCGCAGGGAGTTACTACCTGTTCAATGTCCTCAAGTGCCCTGTAGGATTACAGTACTGGACACACTTAGTATAACCCTGATATAACCATGAAATATCTAATCAATTTTCGTTTCATGGTTCCAGGTGGAGATTTTAAGGACGTTGGGTCTGGAAAAACCTTGGCCGGTCCTCAACCGGACGCTTCCCGCCAACGAGAAAGACACCGAACTTAAATTCGAGTTCGCCACCAAACTCAAATTCGGGAAATACAAATTCGAAGTGATCCCTGTGCATCCCCTTTGCTCCCGGATGCAATGTCGGAAATCCAGTACCCCCGAGATACTTATAGGTGAATTACTGTGTATCTGCTGCTTGTCTTGAAACTCACCCACTTCAACAAAAATATATAAGAAATTATCAGATAATCTTTATTGATCCCTCACACATGAAACTAATCCTGGCTTTTTCAGTGGAAATGACTGAACCTAAGCTGCTGACTGGAATTGTTGTGACTTGTTTATGTATCCCTATCTTATTGTTGACGTACTTCATGTGGAAACGTAACTGTGATACAAAGGAGCCTTGTAAGTATTCAGTATTAGGCTACATTTTTAATCCAATCATGTATAAAAACTACCTTGACGATCAAATAGGTATTTCTGCTAAGTTGTATACCATCAACTGGCTAGCATTAATTTGTTGGTATGTAATGAGGAGTATCCATGACATCTGTTTATATTTTTAAATGAAAGTAGGTTCCATTCTAAGATTTTTGAGACCAACCACACTTTCTTTGAGCTTTCAAAGTTTTGGCAGCGAATGACGTCATACTGGTCAAGGGGGTCCCGCCCAGGCAGGAGGGGTGCAATGTCGTCACTCGTTGCCGAAACTTTGAAAGCTCATAGAAAAAGAAATATTCATCGTAGAAGAGTGCGGTTGGTCTCAAAATTCTTAGAATGGGATTTCATTTGGATCCAAATGGATTTCGTGTGGATCCAAATTGATTTCATTTAAAAATGGGAAAGTAATATAAACAGATGTCATTGGTACTCTTCATTGAACCTCTTTTGAGTAGGATTTATTTGACTTCCATATTGTTTCCCAGGTCCAGAACCTCCGGGACCGCCCAAGTTCCTTCTGATGTACAAACCCGCCTCCATACAGCACCTCAGGAAAATGATGGAGCTTCACAAATATTTCACCAAAGTCTGTGGCATTCATTCAATGATCGATCAGTTTGGAATACCTCAAACTATTTCAAAGGTACCTATGCAGGGGCATTAGGGTTCTCACGCTGAGGGCAAGTTGAATAATGATTTCGAGATCAATTTTGGGATTAGTTTAGTTACTGGATGTCCTCTCAGGTAGAATAGTAGGCTGGAGTAATGGGTGCAGTAATAGAAGGGTTGGCATGGAACGGAGTGACAACTAAATATTTGTCTTTCATCAATGCATATAGACGTGGAGACCGTGGTTGTGGATGTGAAGATTCATGAGGAGTGGCATGGCAGGCCAGCGTTCATCACTCACCGTACTGTAAATGCTGATGCTACTGCTGCTATCTATGTCAACTTGATCAGGCTGCAGTCGCTCTGAGTGCCGCCACTGTTACAAATTACTACTTGTTGATGTTGATTGATGATAGGGCCAGCAAGTGGCCTTTGTTTCAATTATGGGTTGTAATTTAGATAGAGGTTGTGATTTAGATTTTGTATTTTCCATGTCACGAAATATATAATATATGTCACGTCTTGTGTGAATAGTGAAACTTTATAACAAAGGTTATGGGCCCAGCAAGCTTCCACTGCGAAGTAACATAGAAAGAGGCCAAGAACAAGGTAGTACACAACAGGAAGGAAAAAAAGAAAGCAAAAGGTACGAAATTCTAATCAAACTAAGAGATCGGAACACAGTTAGATGACCTGATTTTTATCACACTCACCTGATACCTCGCAAAACCTAGATCCATTGAAAATACCAGAACGAGTAACAGACCAGGCTCTGAAGGAAAAGTTTACAGATTGATTAAAAGCCTGTATGTGTTGAGGCTCTCGTGGTGTGAAACACAGGACAAAAAATTACAGGAAGGGGGATAAAAAAATGCTGAGCGGATCCGTGTATTCACTACATAAAGAAGAATGACAGCTTCAGAATAATATCAGTATATTTATGTCGAAGATTTAATCCTGATAACTTCCAATCAATGCGCCATGGGCGAAACAAAGCAGATGATCCAGAGCTACTTTGATCTAAAAAATATGGGCCCCTACATTACAACCTCGGCATTGAAGTGCAGAAAATGGGCGATGGGTCTCTAGCGCTAAATTTTTAACGGATTTGGAATGATGAATTGCGAACCTGTGAATTCCACTGGAACCCAGCCAGTGTTTGAGCAAAGCCTGCCCTAAGACCCAAGACGAGGAGGAAGAGATGAAAAATGTACCTTACAGGCTTGTGGGCATGTTGATGTATTTTTCTCAAGCAACACGCCTTGACCTGGCATTTGCCATCTCCAAACTAGGTCAATTTTCATCAAACCCAGGCAGAATTCGTTGGCAGGGTGCAAAAAGGGTTTTGAGGTACTTGAAGAATACCCAGAACTACGATTTCAAAATCACCAAAACATCGGGAGGAAATGAAATGGTTACAGTGCAAGGGTTTCAGATGCGGACTGGGCTGAAAATCAAGACGATAGACGGTCAACTATGGGCCTTTTGATCAAGGTGAACGGCACACCCATCGTCTAGAAATCGCACAAATAAACTTCGGTGGCCCTCTCCACGAATCTGAATTTTTTGCCGTAGTATCTTGTAGCGTTGAAATGCTGTGGCTAACTCAAATTCTGCGTGAAGTAGAGCATAATATGCCAAATAAACCATTGATATTGTGGGATAACCAATTGGCACTGAACTTTGCCACAGGAAACAGCGTTTCAGCCCATCAGCGTATTGCCATTAAATACTGTTTTTGAGAAATCTTGTTAAAGATGGGAAGCTTGGGATAGATTATCTTCCGACTAAAGATAATTGTGTCCGACATCCTCACCAAACCTTTATCCAGATTTCGCAATGAAGAAATCCTCAAGACTAGGAATAGAGGAGATGAAGAACGGAGGTGAATCTGTTGGCTTTAATAATTGCTGATGGGGCTGACAAGTGGCCTTGGTTTCAATTACGCGTTGTAATTTTAGATTTCATTACTTTCGTATTTTCCGTGTCACGAAATATATATGTCGTCACGTCTTGTGCGAATTTTGAACACTTTATAACACTACTACTCACACACACTCCGCCACCCTAGTTGGCTTTGAAGAGACATGTCCGCGAGGAGTGTGGTCCTAGATATAATAAATTAGTGCCTGCAAACGTACCTGCTTCCTGACAGTCCACAGCTGCTGGCACGGGAAATAATTTGTCAAGCTAAACAGTACGCAGAAAACCCGCCCCAAAAATGGTCCCTGCTTGGATTATACTTAGATGTTTTCTTTTCCTGACTGAACATACTGAAATCATTCATTATCGCATCATGTCTGCTCCTATCACACTCGGTCGTTGATGCCACTGGTATCTACTTATTTATAGGATCCTGTCAGCTGGTACACGTTGGCATTCAAAGAAGCGGACTTCGTGGGCATCTTTGCATCCCCTCAAACTTTGCCCTCTGAGAGGGAGGCCGTCCTCAAGTATAACGCTTACATCAACACAGAAGTGATCGCCCACAGCCATCTCAAGACTTACCTCTGTTTGCCAGGCGCCCGCTGTAAATTCTTCTCCATTCTCCTGCCAGGAACCAAAGGAGAGACACTCCCACCTGAAGCACAAGCTCTCAAAAGGTTTGTACATCTGTTGACTAGATTTTATCTGTGTGAATTTTATTTACAGTTGAAGGTCATCTGTCAGTTCAGAACCTTCTGATGGTTGCCATGTAGAAATCTGTTATGCTGATAATGGTGATTCTGTAATGTACTGTCATACCATTAACTCCCAGCATAACTCGCAAATAACTTGCAAATCAGTATATGCAGTTACCTAAAGGTTTATCTGTGGATCCATGTTATACTACACTTACCAATCATGGAACTAACATAAGTAGTAACATAAGCAGTCAGACCACCGGTCGATGTCAAGGAGTAAGCCATAGTCTCGACGATATACTCTGTATGTTAGTGCTTAAAAGGCTGAATACTAACTTTTAGGTAGGTTTTCATTTTGAGTGTAATGTTTTAAATTAATGAAAATAGTGGACTGTATTTAATATAATAGTGCAAAGATTTAACATTGAAAGAATGGAAATTGGCCCATCTTGAAGAAATATTAAAATTAGCTCCTGTTTTGTCTGCTCTCGGCTGGTTTTCCTGGGCCCAGGATGAAATGGTGATGTAGGCTTCCAACACCCGGAAAAAAAAACCGTGTCCCGACGGTCAAATACGTCCCCCAATACGAGATGGGTAAACTACACAACATTCGGATGGTACAAAAATGAATGAATGAATTTCAAGCGCCAATGAACATTTTATTTTTTGCTACTTCGCATTAATTTAAATTCACCATTATCCACTAACAAAAAAATATAGCTCTTTGGCTAAATTCACTCCAAAGTGGTGTTGGCAACTGTGTCGTGGTTTCAGCTCTATGAGTGAAGGCCTACACTGGGGGGAAAAAACACCTATCCAAAGAGGCTAATTTGGAATCGGACATCGGGATAAGAAACGAATGATAGAACATCGGATCTTTGCAAAAACCCCGGCACGAAGGTTGTTCGGTTGGTGTTCACCCGAAGGAATTATCGAAATGGGTGCCATGATTCGATAATCGATGTGTAGAAACATCTAAGTGGCCGAGCGGGCTAGAGCGTCCGATCTTTATATCCCCCTTTGGGATAAAATTTCGCGGTTTCTTGGGCGGGCACCAATACAAGCTTTGAAAAGCTTGCATGTCTTACTTGACCAGCGATTAGCTCTTCACCTCTGATAACAATCATGTAAAGCCTACAGGGACTAAAGAGTGAAATAACGAGTAGTCATATCGTTTGAGGAAAAAGTCCCCCCAGGATATACCCAAGAGGTCAAATCCAGGGTTATATATATATATATATTTAAAGGAAAAAAAAGAAAGATCTAAGCAGCAGCAACCCGGCCTTCGGGTGTAGGTAAGCCTGAGCTTTAACCCGAAGCCGTTGCTCTTCAATTTAACTCTAACCCGAACATCGGGTGTACCCCAATCCAAAGAGGATGTTTTCGGGTTCCCGCAGATCCGAGCATCGGGTTGTGGAACGCTCCTTCAGATTGACCTACTCCCGATGTGATCCCTGTTCGGGTTGGCATTCACCCGTACTTTGGGTGCAATGCTAACCCAATGTGTTATGATGATTGTGACAGCTTTGGGTTGACCCAAACTATTATCCCTTCAGTTTGACACAATCTGTAACACCCCTCTACCACCCAGGTTGATTGGGCATATCAAATTTCAATTTTTTTTTTAAATCTGTTTGCCACGATGCATTTGTACATCGCACGTTAACACAAATATTGGTGTGTGTGTGCGCGCGCTATTCAAATCTTTAGTTTCAAGTGTGGACGCCCTTTAATAAACAGTGCTCGTGTCCAAATTGTGTCTAAATCACTACTTGACGACAGCTTTTTCAAGTGATGTTCTCGGATTATTCGTTTTGAAATGGGAATATATATACCAGGATACTTGTAGATGATGTAGAATCGTGATTCATTCCCATTTGTGTGTTGTGTAGAAACACGATAGCAAATTCGCTATCGGGCATTTGACGGATATATAAGCGATATTCGTACATGTTGACATTAGTACCCTAAAAGGCAAATACCCCAAAACTGTTCTACTGCCAACCTGTCTAAATACAGGATAGGGCTGCTGAGGTTGTTTTAGGTAGGAGAAATAATGAAATAATTTTAAGTTAAAAGGCAAATTATAATTAATTTAATTGTACATTTAAAAAAGTCTGGTTGAAGAATAAAAAGGCGCTACAGGTGCAGACCCTGAATTGCAAAATAAAGGTCAAATGAAATGAAAAGACTGTAGAATATTAGGTTCAAATGAAACGCCAGCCCTTACAAAACATGGACTTCTCCTGATTGAAAATAGTTTTCACTAGGATATCCACCTCGTTTTTTCAAAACTCATTGTACTTACATAGACGAGCTGAACTCGTTCTGAACTTGTAGTTCAGAAGAAGAGCTAAATAATACAAGTGTGAGGCTGTTCGTGAGGAAACGCCTTATGTGGACGGAAGGTTCGTGTGAGTTATCGCTGTAGTCTTCAGGTTGCCGCAACAATGGATGTGCAGTCCTAGATATATCGCACTCCCTTCAGGACGCTACTCACAATCGACTGGTATCTACCAACTTCTTCGGGTCGGTATAACCTGTGGATTTAGGCTTCGGTTTGAGAAAAAACGTGGAATGACCCCTTCTTGTTGAAGAAATATATTGATAGGACCCTTCAGAAACTGAACGCCTCGGGTTAACTTAAATGGTCACTAATTTAAATGGACTCTTCGGGGTAAATCACAGTCTGAAGAAAACATCAACCCAAAGCCTTCGGGGTATTGTTCACCCGAACAGTCCATCTTCATGATGACAACAACCCAAAGACGTAGCGCCCCGAAGCCTTCAGGTTGTCCCCAACTCGAACAAACATTCTCCTGTAGCCATCGGGTTGGCCCCAAAGCCTTCGGTATCGACGACAACCCGAAGACGCCTCTTTGGTTTGAAATTTTGCGTCACCCCAAGGAAAGGTTAAAGGGCCAAAGGGCTTGTTCGGGTTGTCAGTGAAGCCGAACAACACCCTCCGGTATCGACGACAACACGAAGAAGCCTTTCTGGTTATTTTGCCTCTTCGAGTCTAGATTTGCCTCTTCAGGTAGGTGTATTTTTCTCATTATCGTGTACTAGGTACCTGCAACTAGTCTGTGATGGAAACCATTTAGTGTTGACTGCTTCAGAGGGCTTCCCATTCCAGAATGCAATGTGATTCCAGTGAGATTTGTGTGTATTGTATAGAAGCTAGGTACACCCTTTGCTTCACCAAATTAGAATTCCACACTAATGGGCGCTTTTTCTCATCATATTTGGTATCGTCTGATCTATTGATAGAAACTGGCTCAGTTTATGCCAAATTCTAACTAGAATTTTCGTTTTTGCTGAAGTGAATGCCGGTTTTCACTTACAAAAAGGTGACTTGAACGTCCTAGTTTCTAACCCGTGAGCATAATAATATATGTAAACAAAATTGTTGTGATTAACAAGATTCCTCTGTACTTGCCTCAATTTCCATAGTAAGTTTGGCTTCTGCCATCTATAGTCGACCCCCCGTTGTGTGGCAGGAGTACTAAACTTCTTCATGTCCAAGCTATATCAAAGCCTATGTAGAGCTTCAGTCGGTCCATAGCCTGGAATACAGAGAAAACCCCTTACTCAAAGTTCGAAGTGGTTCAGTCGTATCTTCATCTTTTATGAGTAAAAAGTCTGATACTCCCGACCACTGTTGTAAATTAAAGAAATCGATAACTTCTTGATCCTTGCCATACATACATACATACACTTGTGGCTGGGCATCACACTCTGTTGTTAGGTACATAACCCATATCTAAACGGTTACTATAAGAAGTAACTAAAGGGCTAGTATAAGAAGTAAAATTACAATGTCTTCCAGAGGAATCCGTCGACACTAGCTGGTTGAGTACTGGAGATGAGCGCTTTCGATGTAAGGACATCATCATCAGGCCGTCGAGAGAATACGTCCTGATTATGATGTCCTTGCATAGAAAGCGCTCGCTTCCGGTGCTCATCCAGCTAGTGACGGCAGATTCCTCCGTAGCGGCAGATTCCTCCGGAAGGTTAACCCATATACCACACGGATAACCCATATCGGTGTGGTAGTCTCACTACGCTTCTACTTTAAAAGTAGACCTCCTTATCCCGTGCCCATAGCTTGAATTGCTCTGTGGAACGTAATTCCTTCCAGGCTTCATGCAACTACCACACTGGGTTAGTACTTGTGCTACGCTAGTCTGCTAGAAGACTAAAGTTTCAATTCAACTTTTCTTTGAGGGGTTTTCCTTAAATACGGCCCTCATCAAATTATTCAGTCCTCACGAAAGTCGATGACCTTTCCATTTCGACGGATTCGACACCCCTCAAAATTGTTTGCTGCGGTTTTCAATGTTCAATCTCTGTTCAGAAATTTTTTAACTCTCCAAATTCGACTGTTTTGCTTCCTGTCTACTGAATAAAGAAGCTTTTTATGCAGTAGTTGGAAACATTTATTTCGTCAAAATCATGTTCATGCTATGTAGTGTCTTGCATTACATATTCGATCTGTCTGCACTAATCCTCATAAATATGTCACTTTGAATGACTATGAGGTTAAGGAGTGAGGGAATAAAGGGGGATATTATTATTGCGGATGTCCACAACTTTGCATGCTACCTGAAATTTGGCACTTTGTCAGTACCTATATGGTAAATTTATTAGTGAGCCCATCATTCGTTTCACAATAATTAACTCTTGTCATTCGTCGTGTTTTCATCTTCTTTTTTTAAAGTCCGCCCATTTTACAACGCCATTTTACTATTTAAGGGAATCCACAGGTCTAGATGATGATGTTGAGTGGTGAGTGCTGAAGTATGTGCTAATGATCCAAAAATATTCTTCCACTGTCTGAATTTAGTTCATATTATATTTCGTTTGATTTTTATTTCTACGAAGGAATGTTTGCTATTTTTACTCTCCACAACTGGTATAACCCATCTTCTTTCTTTTTTCCCCTCATTTCTTCAGCTTCATTTTTCAACTACAATGCTTGCTCTCGCCTCGAGTCAAATTATGCAACACACTTGATCACGCTGATATTAATCAACCAAAGTAAATTAAACGTTTTCTTCGTCGGCTAATTAATTTCATAGTGGTTGGCTTATTTTTTATTCTTTTTTTAATACCTCGGTATTTTTTAAAATGAAAAAGAAAAACTTGATGCTCTTGAAACGGC